>CM052900.1:145898689-145920523 GCA_028534135.1 Potos flavus
CTTTTAGCAGTGAGCTGGTGAAGTAAAGAATATCACAGGCTGTGATGCCAGCCGGCAGTGTTGGAGGGAAGGAAACTATTTATTATTCCAAGTACTTTATAGCCATTTCTCTCGTTATTACTCTTGTTTATGAACAATCAGCTTTTTACACTTGAAAAAACTTTTTTTTTCACCTTTTGAAGTTAGGATTTTCCTGCCTGATGTAGAAATTCTCTTAGTGTCTGAGTTTTCCCCTCTTTTAATAGTGAGCTCTTTAAAGTGTGCCTAAATATGTGTTTGTGTGTGTGCATGTGTATACATATATATGTATATATTTGCCTTTTTTTAATATATGAGTTTTATTTTCGAAGTATAAATCTTAACAGATAATCAGCATGAAGCTCTTTAAATAACAACTTGAGAGCATGTGTTGAGGTGATATGCACTACTTTAAAAGTCTTATAAGGTTTATTTACAATTTAAAATTATTTAATTTTCAATATTTTAAAATTTATTTAAAATAAAATAATTTAAGTTTAAAATTAAACTATTTTTATTTTTTTATTTTAAAAATTTATTTTATTTTATTTATTTATTTATTTTTTAAAAGATTTTATTTATTTATTTGTCAGAGAGAAAGCACAAGCAGGCAGAGAGGCAGGCAGAGGCAGAGGGAGAAGCAGGCTCCCCGCCGAGCAAGGAGCCCGATGTGGGACTCGATCCCAGGACCCTGGGATCATGACCTGAGCCGAAGGCAGCTGCTCAACCAACTGAGCCACCCAGGCGTCCCAAAATTTATTTTATTTTTTTTCAGATTTTTTATTTATTTGAAAGAGAGATTGAGAGCAAGAGAGAAAGAGCATGAGCTGGGGGAGAGGCAGATGGAGAGGGAGAAGCAGACTCCCTGCTGAGCAGGGAACCCGATGTGGGGCTCAATTCCAGAACCCCAATATCTTGACCTGAGCCAAAGGCAGATGCTTAACCGACTGAGCCACCCAGGTGCCTCAAGTGTCACTTCTTTTAATACTTAAAATTATTGTATTTGGCATAGTTAGAAACTTCAAAGCCTCATTTTTGGCCGAATTGATGTCATTGGAGAGGATTGAGGGAAAGAAGTCTCATGAATTTTGTATTTTTGACCTGTAAAACCTATCCATAGTAAACAAAACGTATTATTTTAAAATCTTGCCTACAAAAAATTTGTGTATTTATTTTAACAGTAATTTTTATAACTTAATAACTTTTATTTTGAATAGTGTTAAAGGTTTCATCATGCAAAACCCAAGGTCAAGTCTTTGATTTGTTGTGATTGTTTTATTCTCTTATTGTGAAATCTGTTTTCTCTGTAAACTGCTGTGAGATAAAGCGGGTGATGAAATAGGGAAAAATTTTTAGGTTCAACCAGTTGAACTGCATGGCCTCTGTCCTGGTTTTTAAGGGGCAGAGGTAGGTAGCTCTGCTTTGGTGAAAGGAAATTTAGAGGACAACCTCACCGATCTTTTTCACTTTTGCTAGTAGTCTTTTGGTTCTAGGATAGGTCAGTATCCACCATAGGGTTAATAGCCAGTGGAAGATAATTCTAGATAGCCAGGCAAAAGTCAGTGGATGAACCTTGTTTTTGACTCTTTGTACCCCCATTTTCTTTCTTTCTTTCTTTTTTTTTTAAGATTTATTTATTTGTCAGAGAGAGAGGGAGAGAGAGAGCCCATGAATGGGGGAGCAGCAGGCAGGGGGAGAAACAGGTTCTCTGCTGAGCAAGGACCCTGATGTGGGACTCCATCCCAAGACTCTGGGATCATGACCTGAGCCAAAGGCAGACAATTAACCGATTGAGCCACCCAGGTGTCCCCCTCATTTTCTTTCACTTGATGGTGTCATCTCTTAATGGTATCTTGATACCTGCCCTTGATATGGCTGTCCTTACTCTCCAGTGGCTGTGAGTTAATCCTTACATTTGTAATTGTTAAATACTGTGTTAAACTGAAAGGGAGCCCAAGTATCCAAATATTCCCCATACTGAAAATCTTTTCATTTCCCGGAGATTCTTCTCTATCGTCCCTGCTGAATGATTGTGTTAGACTATGAGCCCCTTACCTTCCTGGGCAGATTGCTTATTGGTTAACATCGTACTTTAAAGCTGAATAGTCTGTGCTGTCATATTTTGTTTTACACCAGTACTCCTGGAGCCTTTTTCATTATATTTGGAGTTCACAAAGACTTAATGTTATGTACTTGGTCAAAAGGATCATCAGCAGGCTTTCTTTGACTATAACTTTTAGGACTGTTTTCCATTTTTAAGAATTAGGTTCCAGAGGCACCTGGGTGGCTCAGTGGGTTAAAGCCTCTGCCTTGGGCTCAGGTCATGATCCCAGGGTTCTGGGATCGAGCCCCACATCGGGCTCTCTGCTCGGCAGGGAGCCTTCTTCCCCCTCTCTCTCTGCCTGCCTCTCTGCCTACTTGTGATCTCTCTTGCTCTGTCAAATAAATAAATAAAATCTTAAAAAAAAAAAATAAGAATTAGGTTCCAGTGTGAAAAAAAAATAGTGTTCCGTCAGATGCTCTTCTCTAATACTGTTTGTGGTACTTAATTGTATGTGTCCCCTAGATGGCAACTTGCAGAGGTTTATGACACATCTTTACTTTGTTTTGTTTCAGAAGGTGTTTGGTGTGGAATTAGGAATTATAGGATAGGTGGAAATGAGATGTAACAATGAGAAAATAAGGGTATTTCAGGAAAACAAAGGGAGTAAATTTAGAATTTATAAATATGTACTAGAGGGGTGGCTTATAGAAATTCAGAGTCCCTGGGCCAAAGAGGGAAATGTGATGAATTACAAGATTCTTTTCTTTTCTTTTTTTTTAATGAGATTCTTACAGAAAAACAGCAGTTATTTAGGAAGAGCTGTGTTTTAGCTTTCAGTTATGGATGTGTTTGAAGTGCTTTATAAGTAAAGTAATATGATGTTACTGTTTCTCAGCACACTTCTCTGTACTTGCAGAAGAGACACATATCTTTTGTGCATGTGTCTGTTTTCTCTCCTGCAACAGCATTTGCTGAATACTTTGTAGAGGCTGAGCCTGATTACAGAATTATGCTTCCTCATATTGTGGAAAAAATACTTAAAAAAAAAAAAAAGTTCTAACACTTGCTTAGAATCTATCCACCCTTGGGATATGGCTTAACATTCATAGAGAAACATAAGACTGACAATTAACACACTGCTAGGAGACTAGTTAGCGCTGAGGATGGGATAAATAATAGTTATTTTATTTTATTTTATTTTTTGGTTGAGGGATTTCTGGCCCTCTTTGCTCTATTTTTTACATTCAGTTTCTTCATTTTCTGGATATAGTAAGAAGACGTAATGAGAGAGTGGCTTCTCATTGGACTGCTCTGGCAGTTTGCACCCTGCCTACCACTGTAGTAAGGAGTGATGGTCAGTGATTGGCATTAGGTTGGGGAGTTTAATATTTAGAAATCTGACAAAGAACTTGGGCCTGAAGGGTGTACATGGGCATTGGTGATAAAAACCTGCAATTGAAGAGTTATTGGACCTTTTTCAGAGGAATGCTCTTCTGTGTTTTTTTCATGTAATATTGTTAGAGAACTATCGATTTTAAAGTGACTTATTAATGGTTTCAGAAGATTTAGCAGACGTGGATTTGTCTATTTATTTCCTTTATAGTAAGCACTCTTTTATGGTTAAAACACCATTCATAGTGTTTTTATGAACCTCAGCAGGAAAATTCTTAGGTTTGTGGAAATCGAGGGCCCTAAAGATTTTTTTATAACTGCTTTATTGATATATAATTCATCCATTTAAAGTGTACAATTCAGTGGTTTTTAGTATATTCACAGAGTTGTCCAGCCATCATCACAGTCAGTTTTAGAATATTTTCATCACCCTGAGAGAAATATACCCAGTAGCATTCACTTTTTTTAAAAAGGTTTTATTTATTTTTTGAGAGAGAGAGAGAGCATGTGTGCACAAGTATGGGAGAGAGAGCATGAGGGAGGAGAGGAGCAAAGGGAGAGTTTCCCAAGCCGACTCTGTGCTCAGTGTGGAGCCTGACGCGGGGCTAGATGTCACCACGTGGAGATCATGACCTGAGCTGAAATCAGGAGTCTGACGCTTAACCAACTGAGCCACCCAGGCACCTGAGTAGCATTCACTTTCTGGTCCTCGGCAACCACTGGTCTACTCTGTGTGGATTTGTCTATTCTGGACATTTCATATAAATGGAGTCTTATAATATGTAGTCCTTGGTGACTGGCTTCTTTCATTTAGCATTGTGTTTTAAAGGTCCTTCCATGTTATAGCATGTATCAGTACCTCATTTCTTTTTATTGCTGAGTAATAACCCATTATAGGTATATACCACATTTTATTTATCCATTTATCGATTGATGGACCTTTGGGTTGTTTCCACTTTTTGACTATTATGAACAATACTGCTATGAACATTCACATACAAGTTTTTGTCTGGAGATATGCGTTCATTTCTTTTGGATACTTAAGGATTTTTTTTTTTTTTTTTTTACTTAAGGATTTTTTAAGGTACATAAGTCTCTATAGATATAATGTAAGTTACTTCACTGGTGGCAGTGCTTTGTATTGTTTATTTTATTTTTACTTATTTACTTATTTTTAAGGTGGTTTTACCTTTTTAACAATTGATTGAAACCCAGGAACTGAATCACAAATGTCTGGTGGCACTTTTCTGTAGGCTTAATTTTTTTCTTAATGTAAGCTCTAGGCCCAGTGTGGGGCTTGAATTGATGACCCTGAGATCAGTTGCGTGCTTTACTGACTGAGCCAGCCGGGCACTCTGTATTTTTTATTTTTTAAATTTTAATTTTTTTATTGAAGTACAGTTGACATATTTTAGTTTCAGGTGTACAACACAGTGAGTTGACATATACATTATGAAACGATCACCATGATAAGTCTAGTTACCATTTGTTATCATATAAACTTATTACACTGTTACTGATTGTATGCTTTATGCTATACTTTACATTCCCATGACTTACTTATAGCTGGAAGTTTGTATTTCTTAATCCCTGTTACCTTTTTGCCCATTCCCCTGAGCCCTGCTGCCACGCCTGCAACTACCAGTTCTCTGTATTTATGAATCTGCTTTGTTCGTTCAGTTGTTTTTTTAGATTCCATATATAAGTGAAGTCATACTGTATTTATCTTTTTCCGTATGATTTTATTTCACATATTATCCTCTAGGACTATCCATGTTGTCACAAATGGAAAGATTTCATTCTTTCTTTTTCATTCTTTTTTTTTTTTAAGATTTTTATTTATTCATTTGAGAGAGAGTGTGGGCATGCACAAGCTGGGGTAGGGACAAAGGGAGAGGGAGAAGCAGGCTTCCTGCTGAGCAGGGAGCCCCATGCGGGCTCAATCCCAGGACCCTGAGCCGAAGGCAGATACTTCACCAACTGAGCCACCCAGGTGCCCCAGATTTCATTCTTTTTTTTGTAGCTGAGTAATATTCCATTGCATATATATACCACATCTTCTTTTTCCATTCATGTATCAGTGGACACTTAGGCTATTTCCATATCTTGGCTATTATACATAATGCTGTATGTAGCAAATGTAGTGAATGTATATATCTTTCTGAATTAGTTTTTTCATTTTTTTTGGATAAATAACCACAAGTGGCATTGCTGGATTATGTGGTATTTCTAGTTTTAATTTTTTTTAAGTTTATTTAAGTAATCTCTGCATCTACCATGGGGCTCGAACTCATGACTCCGACATCAAGAGTCTCATGCTCTTCCAACTGAGCTAGCTAGGCATCCCTGTAGTTTTAATTAAAAAAAAAAAAAATTTATTTGAAAGAGAGAGAATGAGTTGAGGGGGAGAGGTAGAAGGAGAAGCAGACTCCTGCTGAGCAGGGAGCCTGATGCTAGACTCTATCCCAGGACCCTAGGATCGTGACTGGAGCTAAAGGCTCCACTGACCGAGCCACCCAGGCACCCCCCTCTAGTTTTAATTTTTTGAGGAACTTCTGTACTATTTTCCATAATGGCTGTACTGATTTATATTCCCACCAACTGTGCACAAGGATTCCCTTTTCTCCACATCCTTGACCACACTTGTTATTTCTTGTCTTTTTTTTTTTTTTTAGATTTTATTTATTTATTTGAGAGAGAGAGAGAGTGCACATGAGAGAGGACCAGCTGGCGGGGGGCGGGGAGGCAAAGGGAGAGGGACCATAACCTGAGCAGAAGGCAGATGCTTAATTGACTGAGCCACCTATTTTTGGTCTTTTTTTAAAAAAAGATTTTATTTATTTATTTGACGGGGAGGGGGAGAGATTGAGAGCACAAGCAGGGGGAGTGGCAGGCAAAGGGAAAGGGAGAAGCAGGTTGCCTGCTGAGCAGAGAGCCTGATGTGGGGCTCTATCCTAGGACCCTGAGATCATGACCTGAGCCAAAGGCAGACACTTAACTGACTGAGCCACCCAGGTGCCCCTCTTTGTCTTTTTGATACTGGCCATTCTGACAGGTGCGAGGGGGTATGTCATTGTGGTTTTGATTTGCATTTCGGTAATGATTAGTTATGTTGAGCATCTTTTCATGTGTCTACTGACCATCTGTTTGTCTTCTTTGGAAAATCTCTATCCAGGTCCTCTGTGCATTTTTAAATCAGATTATTTGATATTTTGGTGTTGAGGTGTACAGTTTCTTCACATATTTTGGAATTAACCCCTTATTAGATACATCATTTGCAAATATCCCCTTCCATTCAGTAGGTTGGCTTTTCATTTTTTTTTTTAAGATTTTATTATTTATTTGACAGAGAGATCACAAGTAGGCAGAGAGGCAGGCAGAGAGAGAGAGGAGGAAGCAGGCTCCCTGCTGAGCAGAGAGCCTGATGCGGGACTCGATCCTGGGACCCTGAGATCATGACCTGAGCCGAAGGCAGAGGCTTTAACCCACTGAGCCACCCAGGCGTCCTGCTTTTCATTTTGTTGTTGGTTTCCTTCACTGTGAAAAAGTTCTTTAGTTTGATGTAGTTTTATTTATTTATTTGCTGGGCCTTGCCTGAGGGGCAGATCCAAGAATATATTACTGAGACTCATGTCCAAGAGTTTACTGCCTCTGTTTTTCTTTTTTTGTTTTTTATTAAAGATTTTATTTATTTATTTGAGAGAGAGAGATCACAAGTAGGCAGAGAGGCAGGCAGAGAGGGGGAAGCCGGCTCCCCGCTGAGCGGAGAGCCCGATGCGGAGCTCGATCCCAGGACCCTGAGATCATGACCTGAGCCGAAGGCAGAGGCTTTAACCCACTGAGCCACCCAGGCGCCCCTGCCTCTGTTTTTCTTAGGAGTTTATGTTTTCAGGTTTTACATTTAGGTCCTTAATCCATTTGAGTTTATTTTTCTATATGGTGTAAGAAAGTGAGTTTCATAGTTTTGCATGTAGTTACCCAGTTTTTTTCAACACGATTTATTGAAGAGACCATCTTTTCCCGTTGTTTTTTTCATCATTGTATATTCTCCTTTGTTGTAGATTAATTGACCAGTCTCTGGCTCTCTGTTCTCCATTGATCTGTCTTTTTTGTGCCAATGCCGTACTGTGTTGATTATTACAGCTTTGTAGTGTAGTTTGAAATCTGGGAGTGTGTCTCCAGCTTTTTTTTCTTTCTCAAGATTGCTTGAGCTATTTATTATTTGTTTTTTGTTTTTCATTTTTTGGTTATGTACGAATTTTAGGATTTTTCTAGCTCTGGAAAAATACTCAGTATTTTGATGGGGACTGCATCAAATCTGTAAATTGCTTTGGGTAGTATGGACATTTTTAACAATATTAATTCTTGGGGCACCTGGGTGGCTCAGTTTGTTAAGCAACTGCCTTAGGCTCAGGTCATGATCCTGGAGTCCTGGGATCGAGTCCCGCATCAGGCTCCCTGCTTGGCGGGGAGTCTGCTTCTCCCTTTGACCTCTCCCCTCTTGTGCTCTCTCTCTGATTCTCTCTCTCAAATAAATAAAATCTTTAAAAAACAAAACAAAACAAATATTAATTCTTCCATTCTGTGAGCATGGTATACCTTTCCATTTATTTCTGTCATCTTCAATTTCTTGTATCAACATCTTACAAGTTTTCAGAGTACAGGTCTAATTTATTTCTAGATGTTTATTCTTTTTAGTATAT
The DNA here is from genome assembly GCA_028534135.1 of Potos flavus. NCBI lineage: Eukaryota > Metazoa > Chordata > Mammalia > Carnivora > Procyonidae > Potos > Potos flavus. The sequence continues at coordinate 145,906,847 of CM052900.1, forward strand.
GTGCTGTCAAGCGAGCACTAGATGTTTATTCTTTTTGATACAATTGTAAATAAGATTGTTTTCTTAATTTCTCTTTCTCAGTTTGTTATTAGTGAATAGAAATGCACGAGATTTCTGTATGTTAATTTTGTATCCTGCGGCTTTATTGAATTCATTTATTCTAATACTTTTTTTGTGGGAGTTTTTTTTTTTTAAGATTTTATTTATTTATTTGACAGAGAGAGAGATCACAAGTAGGCAGAGAGAGGAGGAAGCAGGCTCCCCACTGAACAGAGAGCCCTATGCGGGGCTCGATCCCAGGAGCCTGAGATCATGACCTGAGCCGAAGGCGGAGGCTTACCCCACTGAGCCACCCAGGCGCCCCATGAGTTTTTTTTTTTTTTAAAGATTTTATTTATTTATTTGAGAGGGAGAAAGAGAAAGCATGCACAAACAGGGGGAAGAGGGAGAGGGAAAAGCAGGAGCAGACTCCCTGATGAGCAAGGAGCCTGATGTGGGGCTCTACCCCAGAACCCTGGGATCGTGAGCTGAGCTGAAGGCAGATGCTTAACCAGTTGAACCACCCAGGTGCCCTGGTGGAGTGTTTAGACTCTTTTCTGTAGTAGTATCATGTCATCTGCAAATAGTGTTTATTTCTTCCTTACCAATTTGGATGCCTTTTATTTCTTTTTCTTGTTTGCCATGGCTAGGACTTCCAGTTCTGTGTTGAATAAAGTGGCAAGAATGGGAATCCTTGTTTTGTTCCTGACCATAGAGGAAAAGCTTTCAGGTTTTCACCCTTGAGTGTGATGTTACCTGTGGGTTTGTCATATATGGCCTTTATCATGTTGAGGTGTATTTCCTCTATACCCATTTTGTTTAGAGTTTTGTCATACATGTGCCAGGGCTTTTTAGAAATAAGGTTGGGAGGGTCAGTTTATTTACAGTTTTTTTTACAGCTTTATTATAGTTTATTTACAGCTTTACACCACAGATCTGTATTTTTCTAAGCAACAAGTTTTACTGGAACTAATTGTTAACTTTCTTCTCTCTCTGTGAAGTCAGTGTTTTCAGGTTAACAGCATAAACAAACTTGTTTATAACCCTGGGAAGAGGAATGCTTAATTTACAGAGAACAACAGGTGTTTTCAGGGAATTCTACTCTTTAGATGTCATGAATATACAGTCAGGTGATCCACTACTGACAAATAATTTTTCTCTGTTAAAGGAAATTCCCTAAGGATTTTAACAAAAGAACACTTCATTAACCTAGTTATTGTATGTATTTAAAAGCACCATACCTGGTGTAAATTAAAAAATGTTTTTCAATTTGCTGAATTTATTGATTTAAATTGTTTTTTCCCCCCGGTTGACCAAATTAAGTAGATACTACTTAGAGGGGTCAGAAGACTAGTAAAATTCCAACCGGTGAAATTAATATATTGGGGGTGTCTGGGTGGCTCAGTCGTTAGGTGTCTGCCTTCGGCTAGGTTCCTGATCCCAGGGTCCTGGGATGGAGCCCCGCATCGGGCTCCCTGCTCAGCAGGAAGCCTGCTTCTCCCTCTCCCACTCCCCCTGCTTGTGTTCCCTCTCTCGCTGTGTCTCTCTCTGTCAAATAATGAAGAAACCTAGTTTCATGAAGTGAGGAAGGAATTATAAAGAAAATTTCTTCTAGGTGAGAATTTCAGTGAGTGTGTACATTGAAATGAGTGCTAAGATGAGGCTGTGGTGTGTTTGGGTGACACAAATCAGATTAGACATTTTATATTAAATATAATTCCTTTGTTAATTTATTATCTAGAAAATGGGCTTTAAGTTCTTTGTATTCATTAAGAGTGATGTACATGGGGGGGCACCTGTGTGGCTCAGTAGGTTAAAACCTCTGCCTTTGGTTCAGGTCATGATCTCAGGGTCCTGGGATCGAGCCCCACATTGGGCTCTGCTCAGCGGGGAGCCTGCTTTCCCCTCTCTCTCTCTACCTGCTTGTGATCTCTCTCTCTCTCTGTCAAATAAATAAAAAATAAAATCTTTAAGAAAAAAAGATATTTAAAAAAAATGATGTACATGGGGAAAGGACCGGGAGGAAATATGATAAAATCCTGCTTTTATTTGGGTGGGTGGGGAGATTATGGGTAATTTGGTTTTGTCTTGTATGTTTTGTATTTTCCAAATTTCAAACCCTGAAATTTTTATAGGTTTAAAAAGGAAAAAAAGATAAACCTTATATCTTTTTTTTAAAAAAAGATTTTATTTATTTGAGAGTGCATGTGCATAAGCGGGGGAGGGGAGAAACAGACTCCTGATCATGACCTGATCCAAAGGGAGACACATAACCAAGTGAGCCACCCAGGCACCCCAACCTTGTACCTTCTATTAAGAGCGTATTGGAGCTCCTACCTGGCTCATTCCGTGGGGCATGTGATGCTTGATTGATCTCTGGGTCTTGAGTTTGAGCCCCACATTGGGTGTAGAGCTTACTTAAAAATTAAATAAAATTGTTAAAAAAAAAAAAACCCAAAGAAAAATGCATACCAAAAAAAAATATTAAAAAGCTTGGTTTACTGTATTGAATGAAAGTGAGTTGGCTTATACATTTGCAGTGGAATTTTGGCATTGGAAAAGATCTTGGAAATTATTTAACTTGTTTTCCAATGCAGTGATCTCCTTTAATTATCTCTGTTTTAATAAAAAGAATGTTAGTGTTTTGAGCAGAAGTTGCTAGGATAGATTGAGTGTAACCAGTGAGATCTAGAGGTGATTTTATTTTAGTATTGAGTACTGCCTTTCTGTATCTGGAAGTAATAATGACAGGTACTCTCCATAAGTGGTGCGCTGGAGCTGTTCTTATGTTTTACATATGATTTGGATCCCCAGTAACTGTTGGTTTTTATCATTTCCATTTTATGAACGAGGAAATGCAGGGTCAGAAAAATGACACACCATGTTTTATGGTCTCAGATGATACGTGTTGAAGGTGATAACCTCATGCTCTGCTCTTATCACCAAACCAGTCTGGAGACTTACCATTCATCATCGTGGAGTAGTCAACTTTTCCTGAAAACATACACAGGCCTCTTTTTACACATCACACATTTTAAGCCCTACCTGCTGTGCATATATTAAAGTTTAGGGACAGCAGTAAGAGGTTAGTTTGTATGTCTAATTATAGGAGCCCGGTATGGGTGCATGCATAGTAGGTGCTCAGGAAGTGCTGTGATGCTGTTCAAAACTCATTAGTGTCCATCATTCCCTACGTCCTGTTTCTGTGGATGCCATACCCATTATGGGCAACCTAGGAGTCTTAACTTCCTGCATCTAGTCTCCAACAGTTCCCAGGTTATATTCATATTGCCTTATTTGGAAGGCTCATATTTCTTGCCAGGACATTTAGTCTTCTGATTGGTTTTCTGTGAACAACCCCACCACCCCCCACCCCAGCTCTTAGTTCTCTGTTGCTGCCAAATTGGTATTCCTTTTTTTTTTTTAAAGATTGTATTTATTTATTTGACACAGAGAGAGAGATCACAAGTAGGCAGAGAGGCAGGCAGAGAGAGAGGGGGAAGCAGGCTCCCTGCTGAGCAGAGAGCCCAATGTGGGGCTTGATCCCAGGACCCTGAGATCACGACCTGGGCCGAAGGCAGAGGCTTAACCCACTGAGCCACCCAGGCGCCCTAAATTGGTATTTCTGAAGACACAAATCTTCTTATATCTCATCCTTGCCTAAATTTGGTTTTTTTGCTTTTAGAATAACTTCCAAGCTCCTCAGCATAGCATAATTTAGGCCCTTCATGTTTTGAACCAGCTTAACAGTCTTTGCTGGTACTTCACCTCAGCTGTACTGAAGTATTGGTAATTTTCAGAACACAGATGCTGATTTCATAGTGTGTGTAATTCCTCAACATGGTTGGGCAGTTTTTACTATGTACTTTTCTGTTTGGAACCCCTTTCCCTTCTCATGCACCTAGCCACTTTCTCATCTTTCATGTTTCAACTAAAGTATCTTCATCTCTGGGAAACCTTCTTTGTTCCCTTTTTTTTTTCTCCTTAAGATTATTTGTTTTAGAGAAAGCGAGCAAGCGTGGGGAGGGGCAGAGGGAGAGAGAGAGAGAAACTTTAGCAGACTCTGCACTGAGTGCAGAGCCCGACATGAGGCTTGATCTCCAAAGAGTCAAAACCAAGAGTCAGACACTTAAGCAACTGTGACATCCAGGGACTCCCCTCTTTTTTTTTTTTTGAAGGTTGGGTGTCCTTTTGGTGCTGTTGTCATATTTGATACTCATCTTATTGAAGCATTCAGCTCCCTGTATTCGAGTTGAATATTTACTTTTTCTTTTAGCATTGGGTGCTAGGAAGCTGTTTCAGTAAACGCATTCTTGGGCTTAAGTCCAGACCTCCTGAATCAAAATCTCTAGTGACGAGATGCAATTCATGCATTTTTTTTTTTTTTTTGTAAACCACTCCCTGGTGATCTCATGTGCACTTCGGTTCAGAGCTACTGGGATGGTTCCTCTTGAAGAATCTTTCAGCCTTGTATTTCCAGCACCTGGCAAATACTGTATATCTCATAAATGATGAATGAGTACATTATATTATCAGGGCATATTGAAGATCTTTATTGAGTAGAGTATTTTATTTTGAAGGGTATTAAGATGTCATTTTGAATTGATAAGGTGTAAGGTGTAGCAGTATGTGGGATCTTGAATACTGAAAGGCTTTTGGGCCTGAAGTTGAGGAGCCAGTTAGCATTTTTTGAAGGATGGCTTTTGCTTTGCCTTTTTTTTCCCCCATGAGATTTCTTGAAACCGTAAAGGGCTGGAGGAGCAAGGTTTACTCTCCTTAATTTGTAAAACTTTGAAACTTTGTTTCTGTTCACAGTTATAACACATAATTGGAAAATAGTGCCATACTTTTTCAACTTAATACGTTTACAAGGTTCATTCCTGTTTTCTGATGTGAATAGTATGTGCTGGCATAGTTCAAGAAAATAGTATCCTTGTGAACGTAGGATTAAGGTTGTAATTTAACCATATTTTGTCAGCGGGTAACTGCTTTAAAGACTAGTGACTCACTTTTCCTACTTGAAGCTTTTTAAGAAGTGCTATTTGGGTTTGAGCTTTCTATTGGGGCATGGTATAAGGTACAAACTATTAATTTTATTTTTATCTTATTGTTTAAATCTTTATTTTTCAAGTGATCTCTACACCCATTGTGGGGTTCGAAATCATGACCCCCGAGATCAAGAGTTGCATGCTGTACTGACTGAGCCAGCCAGGTGCCCCAAACTGTGAATTTTGAAATGCACAATTTTTATTCTGTATTATGGTTATGGATTTTGTTCTAAAGTGGAATTTTAAAAAGTTTTGAGATACAATTCGCATACCATACAATTGACCCATTTAAAAGGTGCTGTTCAGTGGTTTTTAGTATATTTAGAGTTGTGCAACTGTCACCAAACATTTTCATTATGCCAAAAAGAAACTATGTACCCAATACCAGTCACTGTCTACTTCACCTGTCTTGTTAGCTCTAAGCAACCACTAGTCTATTTTCCATCTAAAATGGACATTTTTTTGTGATCTAAAACTTTTCAATAACTTTTTCAGAGTTAAATACTTAACAGCACAGGTCATTTCCTTCTAGATGTTTCCTGTGCATACATAAACACAGATTCAGGAATGTGTTGTCCTGTTAAGCCAAATGGGAACATTGTAAATGTATTGCACCTGCACATATGTGTGAACACACTGTGCGTTAGTCTTTATGCCCTTAATACATTGTGGCTATCCTTTCAGGCTAGTAAATACCTTTGTATCTTCTTTAAGGGCCATGGTGCATGGAACCACAGTACCTTGATTGACTCATCCCAGATCACTGAACTTTTTTTTTTTTTTTTTTGGCTTTTGGCATTCTAAACAATGCTGTAGTAAACAAAATGGTAGTTTTATTTTTGTATTCTGCAATCATTTCTTTAGAATATATTTACAGAGGTGAAATTGACAAATCAAACAAAAGAATGCATTTAAAGTTTTGATACATATTTTCACACTGTTCTCCAGATTTCCACATTGTTCTACCAACACTGTATGAGTATTGTTTATTTTTTCTGTTGGTGTATATATTATTTTCCTAGATTTATAAGGATGCTTTTATATCTCTTTTAATTTTGTTGTGTCTTTTGCAATGCAGTTTTTTTTTTTTTTGCAATGCAGTTTTAATCAAAAGTGTTGGTCTTTTGCTTTTGACTTCTTATATACTTAATTCATCCCTCACCCAATCACCTTTGTTTCTTGTAATATTTTTGTAGTTCTTTTTATGTTTTAATCTGTAATTCTTCCGGAGTTTATTTCTGTGTATTACAGAGACAGGAAGTAGTGATGTAGTTTTACTTTTCTCACATTGGTAACTAGTGATCCTAGCACCATTTGTTGATTTCAATGACCTTTATAATAAACTAGGTCTCCTTCTATATGAGGATCTATTCTGACTCATTTTTTATATTGATATGTTTATTCTTATTCTAGGGCTAGAATTTTCTTTTTTAAAAAAATTATCTTTATTGAGCTATAATTGACATAAAATGCACACATTTTAAGTGTGTAATATGAGTATTGACATATCAGAGTATTCAACTGTGAAATGTTCACTATGATCATAGTAATTCCCATCTTCTCCAAAAGTTTTGTGGGTCTCTTTTAATTCCCCCAGCAGCAACCGCTGATCTGCTTTCTTCCTAGGCCTAGAATTTAATTATTGAACTTTTTAAAAAAGATTTTTATTTATTTATTTGACAGAGAGAGACACAGTGAGATATGGAACACAAGCTAAGGGGAATGGGAGAGGGAGAAGCAGGCTTCCTGCCGAGCAGGGAGCCCGATGCGGGGCTCGATCCCAGGACTCTGGGATCATGACCCAAGCTGAAGGCACTTAACAACTGAGTCGCCCAGGTGCCCCTAATTATTGTATTTTGCTGGCATTTGGAATGACAGTGAAACAATTGTTATTTCTAGAGTCACAGGTATACCCCAATCCTAAAGGGATGAATGCTCCTCCACAGATGTCTATAAAAGTTGCTCCCTTACCTCCGTCAAGTCCTTTGCTTAAATGTTACCTTCTCATTAGGCCTTCCATGAACATTATTTAAATTGCAGCTCTGTCCACTTTAATTTTCTCAATATCCTTTAAACCATTTTGTAATTTTCTGTACTTTCCAAAGTGTTTGCAGTGAAGGTTTATTGTTTTTAGAATTCAAAATTACCTCAAAGACATTAATTTTAATGGGAGGAAAAAAACCTATGTGTTTTGATTTTAAAATCCAATTTCAAACATTATTCTGTGGCACCCATGGCACCCATAGTCTTTAAAACCTAATAAATATACTATACCTTAAGTTCCTCTCAACCCCAGGAGGGAAAACTTGATGCATCATGACCCCACAGTAATACAAACTGTAGGCTAATGAACTAAAGATAGTAACTGCTCAAAAAAGGAGCAAATTAAGGTTTCCTGTTTGCATCATATCAGGTGGAATTCTTTTTTTTTTTCTCTCCCTTAGGTTGAATTCCATAAAGAATTAAATCACATAAACTGATATATGCCAGTGCTTAGAAGACTATTTTGATTAGCACATCTTTTTCTTTTTTTAATTCAAAGAAGGTAGGAACTCTGTTAAAATATATTCTCCCACAGATACAGTTTTGGATTTATGTATTATGTACTCTTTTAGGATCATAAAATCCATAACGAGCTATTTGATGTGCTTGGTAGCTGCCTTCTTTTAAGATTTTATTTATTTGACAGAGAGAGCGAGCTCAAGCAGTGGGAGCGACAGGGAGAAAGAGAAGCAGGCCGTGATGGGGCTCAATCCCAGGATGCTGGGACCTGAGCCACAGGCAGATGCTTAACTGAGCGAGCCACCCAGGCGCCCCGATAGCTGCCTTCTTAATTATGTTGTTGTGACTTATCTGGATAGATTTACTCAGTGAGAAGGTGTAGTTGAGGGTTCATGTCAAGGCTGCTGAATGGAGGAAGACACTTTGTAGGCCTCCTGGCTGAAGACCTGTTAGATACAGGAAGCTCCTATTTCTTGTGCCAGTTGTTTGTACTGTAATAATGATAATGAAGTGTTCAACTCATGAAACTTTCTGTGTTTTGTCACCAGAGTTTATTCCCCTTACATGTAAAAATATATGCAAAGGGGCACCTGGCTGGCTCAATGAGTGGAGCTTGTGACTCTTGATCTTAGGTTGTGAGTTCAAGCCCCATCCATGATGGGTGTAGTGATTATAAATAAATAAATAAACAAACAAATGCAGATATGTTAAAACAAGGGTCATTGTTATTGGTGATGAATGTAATTTTGTATCTCAGTATTATAGGTGAATTAAGGACTTTTTCCATGGCCCAATTGCATTCTGTGTATCATCATAAACAGTGATTTAAAAATCAAATAATGCCTGGGTGGTTCAGTCAGTTAAGTGTCTTGCCTTCGGCTCAGGTCATGATCCCAGAGTCCTGGGATCGAGTCCCACATCCTTGCTCAGCGGGGTGCCTGCTGCTCACCCTGCTTATGCGCTTGTGCGCGCGCGTGCTCTCTCTCTCTGACAAATAAATAATCAAATAAAATATTTTCCCTTCCCATTTAAAATAACTTGTGGTTACTTTTGATGTCTAAAATCAATAAATACTCATTGTAAATATTTTGGGAGGTATATACAATTACAAAATTATAAAAACATCAAAGAAGCAAACCCCAAACCCAGCCAACCAACCACTAACTAACTGTAATTCAATCTTCTGCAAGATTCTACTGTTAGTTTACCTTTTGTGATAAGACCATCTGGTTTTGTATTCAAAGCTTATAAAAATGTAAATGATTATATTATATTTACAGACAGGAAAATCTCTTTGGTGCTAATAACGAGAATGACTGCTTCTTGAGCTTTTGTTTTTTTTTGTTTTTTTTTTTTTGAATCTGATGGTCAGTATGAATTTTTACTTATTATTTCTCTGTTTTGTTTAGAGCTAAACTTCTGGCTCATTTCTAGCAAGTATATAGGACTCAGTTACATTTTATGTATTCATTTAAAGATTTTGTTTATTTGAGAGAGACAAGTGAGAGAGGAAACACAAACAGGGGAAGTGGGAGAGGAAGAAGCAGGCTCCCCACTCAGCAGGGAGCCTGACCCAGGGGCTCGACCCCAGGACTCTGGGATCATGACCTGAGCTGAAGGCGGTCGCTTAACCGACTGAGCCACCCAGGTGCCCCTCAATTACATTTTATTAACAAGGCTCTTCTCATTTTCCCTTTGCCTTAATTTTCTCACTAGTTGAGTTTATTTGATTTTGTAAGTCACTCTGAATCCTTTTTGGAACAAGTCGGGATAAAAATAAAAACATTTCTGTGATTATAGTTTTCTATCTATTTTTGATCTAACATCAGAATATTTTATGATAGAATATTTCTGTAGATAATTTTAAGGTTATGTACGATTTTCTATTTTTCCTAATATTGTTCATTTAGGCTTCTAAATTTTTACCATTGTAGGTGGTGCTGTAATGAATATTTTTATCAATTGTAGTTTGAATTATTTTCTTCACTTAAGCCTTAGAAGCGGGAAAATACTGTTAGTCCTTTATAATGCTGTTCTAGGGGCACCTGGGTGGCTCAGTGGGTTGAGGCCTCTGCCTTCGGCTCAGGTCATGATCTCGGGGTCCTGGGATCGGGCCTGCATCGGGCTCTCTGCTTGGCGGGGAGCCTGCTTCCCCCTCTCTCTCTGCCTGCGTCTCTGCCTACTTGTGATCTCTCTCTGTCAAATAAATAAAACCTTAAAAAAGAAAAAATTGTTATAATGCTGTTCTACCTCTTGTAATTATTTTTTCCCCATTTTTAAGATATAATTTACATACAGCTAAAATACTAGTTTACAGTTTGGTAGGTTTTGACAAATGCGTATATTCTTGTAACCATCATAATCAAGATATAAAACAGTTTCAACACTTCTGCAAATTCCCTGGAGTCTCTTCATAGTTCTTTTTTTTTTATTATTTTTTAAAGATTTTTATTTGTTGTTTATTTGACATAGAGAGAGAGAGAGATCAGGCAGAGAGGCAGGCAGAGAGAGAGGGGGAAGCAGGCTCTCTGCTGAGCAGAGAGCCCTATGCGGGGCTCGATCCCAGGACCTTGAGATCATGACCTGAGCCAAAGGCAGAGGCTTTAACCCCCTGAGCCACCCAGGTGCCCCTCTTCATAGGCAGTTCTTAACTCCAGTCCCAGTCTCTGGTAATTATGAATCTCTTTTTTTGCCCCTCTAATTTTGCCTTTTCCAAATGTCATACTGTAAATGTATGTAACTTTTGAGTCTGTTTTTTTTTCTTTCACTGTAGCATAATGCATTTGAGAATCTGTGTTGTATATAACAATACATTGGTCCATTTTATTGCTCAGTAGTATTTCATTAAATGGTTGTGTGACTGTTTATCCATTTCGTGTGCTTAATTTTAATTCTCAGCTGGAATGCTTGGTATACTCATTACTTGAAAGATGGCATGTGGGTGGCATATTTTATTACTTTTCTATATTGTGTGTGTGTGCGTGTGTTTAAAAATTTTATTTATTTGAGAGAGAGTACAAGCTGGGGAGAGAGGCAGAGGGAGAGGGAGAAGCAGACTCTCAGCTGAGGAGGGAACTCGAATGTGCAGCTCAATCCCAGGACCCTGGGATCATGACCTGAGCTGAAGGTGGATGCCTAATTGAGCCATCCAGGTGCCCCTGTATTGTGTTTCTATAGCCTTTATACAGGGGACAAAATTGTGTCAGGACATAAAATCTTTGGGCCATAGATAAAATATTTTATTGTCTTTGGCACATAGTATTTTAGAGAACCAAGGATAAACTATTTTTTCACCCCTGCTGGGATACGTGAGGAATACTCCCACATTAGGACAGTTTGTTCAGGATGTGATTTTTATGTGCTATATGAGTGAGACCTTTTGTTCTTCATAGTTTTGAAGCCTGAGAAGGTTCCTTTGGTTATATATTTGGTTATTTTAGGTTTTTTGCTCAGGAATGATATATTTTTTTTTGAACTGTCATGTTGTATCCTCATTATTGTTTTAGAGCACTTGTCTTTATTTGAGAGAGAGCACGAGAGAGCACAAGCAGGGGAAGGCAGCAGAGGGAGAGGGAGAAGCAGGCTCTCTGCTGAGCAGGGAACCCCATGTGGGGCTCGATCCCAGGGATCATGACCTGAGCTGAAGGAAGATGCTTAATTGTGACACTCAGGTGCCCTAGCAGTCATCTTTTTTTAATTTAAAATTTTGATTTAGTTAATTGTTGATTCACAAGTTATTGTAAGAAATAATAGAAAAATCCTTTATACACTTTGCTCTCCTACCCCCTCCACCAGTCACATTTTGCAGGTAACAGTTGTGTAGTATGACATCACAGCTCAGATAATGACATTGATAAAAATCCACCCAATCTTAAATATTTCCAGTTTTGGACTCATTTGTGTGTGTGTATTAAGTTCAGTATAATTTTATCACCTGTGTAGGTTTGTATATTTATCACTGTGGTCAAAATACCAAATAGTTCCAAAACCACAGAGACCTTTGAGTAGCTCTTTTTATTTCTCTGGGATAAAAAGGCCTACGAGTGCACTTGCTGGGTCATGGCGATAGTTGCATGTACAGTTTTTTAGAAACTGCTAAATTGTTTTCTGGAGTGGCTGTACCATTTTGCATTCTTACCAGTAATGTTTGAACAGTGCAGTTTTTCTGTCCCCTTACCAGCATTTGGTGGTGTTACTGTTTTTCTCTTAGTCATTCTGATAGATACGTAATGATATCTCATTGTAGTTTGAATCTGTATTTCCCTGATGGCTAATGATGTTCAGCATCTTTTCCTGTGAGCAGTTATCTTTATTTTTTAATGTGATTTTATTCTTGTTTTGCTTTTGTGTGAGCTTAATTATTAATAAAAATATTAAATTCTGTTTGATAAATTTCCCATTTCCTTTATCCTAATAATATTCGCAGAACTCCATTTATACATTTGATAAGAGATCTTTACTTAGTTTATGGATCAACATTAACTTAGTATGTATTCACTTGGAAAGAAATTTTTTTTAAGATTTTATTTATTTTTGAGAGAGAGAGAGGTGGAGATAGAGCATGGCAGGGGAGGGAGGAGGGCAGAGGGAGAAGGATACTCCCTGCTGACTGGGGAGCCTGACTTGGGACTTGATCCGAGCACCTTGGGATCATGACCTGAGCCAAAGGCAGATGCTTAACCAACTGAGCAACCCAGGCGCCCACTTGGAAAATTTCAATAATTTATTTTTATTTTTTATTTTATTTTTTTAAAGATTATTTATTTTAGAGAGAGAGCAAGCATGAGCATGAGTTGGGGGAGAGGCAGAGGGCAAGACTCTCAAGCAGACTCCCCTTTGAGCCGTGGTGCCCGTGAGGAGCTCGATCTCATGACCCTGAGCAAACCAAGAGTTGGATGCTTAATGCACTGAGTCCCCCCCCACCCCAGGTTCCACTTAATGATTTATTTTTAGACCAGATTTGGCAAACCTGTGGCCTCTCTGCTAGATCTGGCTTGCTGCCTATGTATGTATGGCCTTTGAGCTAAGAATAGTTTTTACATTTTTTAGGTTGAAAATAAAAACAAAAAATATATGACAAAAACCCTGTGTAGCCCAAAAAGTCTATATTATTTGGCCTGTTACAGAAAAAGTTTGCCAACTCCTATTTTTTAAATAACAGCTTTATTGAGATGTTTTTCACATACCTTAAAATTCGTCCTTTTTATAATTTGGTGGTTTTTAGTACATTCACAGTGTTATACAACTATCAGCTATATAACTATAGGACATTTTTAGCACTCTCAGAAGAAACTTTGTACTCATTAGTAGTCATTGCCTATTTTCTCCTTTCCCAAGTCTTTGGCAAACACTAATCTACTCTTGTTTTCTGTAGATTTATTTATTATGGATATGTTCTATAAATGGGATCATATAATGTGTGGCTTTTTGTGTCTGGCTTCTTTTACTCACTGTTTTTAGGGTTCATGGATGTTTATGTATCAGTGCTTCATTCCTTTTTATGGACAAGTAATATTCTTTTATATGATACACTATATAATTTTTATACATTCATCAGTTGATGGACATTTGGGTTTCCATTTTTTTCATTTCTCTTTTATTTTAATCTTTGACCTTTTCCTCCAGATTGAGCTCTTTTCAGATTTGTTTGCATTATTTGGCTTACTACTTACTGCCTTGTGGATTTTAATTTTGCTATGAATTTTTGTCTATGTATATTCATTTCCTCTTCCAATAGATAAATCATTTTCAGAAATCTTCTCTTTTATATCTTCAGGATGTGATTTCTTTCTCCTCGTTCAGTAGTTTACTCCCTATAGTCTCATGGTGACTTCCTTTTGATCATCCTTGAATTAACAGAGAAGAAAGAATCCTAGAGTTCTGGCCACAGATGGGCTGTGTGGGTGGCTGTTATATCTTCAGATACACAGTTGGGTGGCAGAGTAATGTTCACAGCTCCTTCTCCACTTTGGAGTTTCTAGCAGACTTTCATCTAGTGTCGCTTTGTTGGATCTGGATGGGTCCTTTTGTCTTTGTTGCTGAAACAGTTGGAGTATCCCAGACACATTTCGATCCCCCCCAATCTAGG
>CM052900.1:145921023-146009307 GCA_028534135.1 Potos flavus
TAATCAGTTGCAGATCAGAAGAGAATCTGAACTTGAATCCAAGTCCCCTTTTACAGACGGTACGTGGCCCATGGCCAATAACAGATGGATCTGAGACCCAGGCCTCCTGAATCCTTTGGGGGTTCTGGACCACATGCTTGCACACGAAGGGAAGAAACAGGTGAGGCCACCTGTTCAGAGGTCCCCCACCCAGTGACCTCTGAACCCTTTCTCAGAACACCACTGAAGAGGCTCACTTGCATGGTTTGCATACTCACCCTTCTCAGCCTCCCTGTCCTTTCAGGGCTTTTCTCTGTGTGGAAAGGGAAAGTTCATTCCTGATGTGGAGTAGAGGCAGTCCTAATGGATTGGGGGGTGAGGAGGTCATGTGGAATAAGTGAGCTGATTTACTTTTCCATTTCTCTATCATTAGGCAGTAAGTTGTTTGAAATGTTCACTATTATAAACAATATTGCAGAGAATGTCTTTATATCATTTTGAGGGAACAATAAACTAAAACAAGATTAAAAGAAAAGTGGGGAATGGAGGATAAATAAGAATTATTCATAGCTGGGGTGCCTGGGTGGCTCAGTTGGTTAAGCGTCTGCCTTCGGCTCAGGTGTGATCCCAGGATCCTGGGAACGAGTCCCATGTCAGGGTCTCTGCTCAGCAGGGGGCCTACTTCTCCCTCTCCCTGCCACTCTGCTGGCTTGTACTCTCTCTCTCTCTGTCAAATAAATAAATAAAATCTTTATAAAAAGAAAAAAGAATTCTTTCATGATTTGAGAATTAAATATATATTGCTACCTAGAACATAGTAAGTACTAGCTGTTACAACAGTTATAAAAGGCCCTCCTGTTTCTGTTCTTTTTCACAGTGCTGTCCCTGTGGAAACTGCTTCTGGATATACCATAAAGAACCTTTTTATTTACTGGTGGCTATTCCTACCCTTAACTTTTGTTGAGAGTATTTACTGTTTTTTCTTATTGATAAAATTAACTGCATAGTGAACACCTTGGCTTATCGACGTTATATGCCTTATTTTGGTTATTTAAGATGTTTTTAGAAGAGGATTGGTGTGAAAGGTATTCATGTTTTAAAGATATAAATATTGTCAGATTCATTTTTAGAAGATTCTGATTTTTTTGTAGGCATTATACAAAATGTAGAAACTAAGAAATTTTAAATTAACATTTGAGTAAATTATCTTTTAGTCTTGTTTTATTTATGTCTATATGGAAATATATATGTATCTTTTTATATATGCAGATTTCTAGAATCCTTACACATAAACATTTTCTTCTGTTTAGCAATTTTAAAAATGTCTTAAATTGCTGTATAAAATTCTGTAAATGAGTATATACTATATTTAATGATTCCTGGTATATTTAAACTTTTTACCACTTTTTTTTAAGATTTATTTGAGAGAGAGCGAGTGAGCACACACGTGTGTGTGGGAGAGGAGCAGAGGGAGAGTGAGAATCTCAAGGAGACTCCCACTGAGCAGGGAGCCCAATGTGGGGCTCGGTCTCACGACCCTGAGATCATGACCCCAGCCTAAAGCAGGACTTGGTCTCTCTATGGACTGAGCCATGCAGGTGCCCAATAAAGCTTTTTCTTTTTCTTTTTTTTAACCACTTTTGCCATCATAGTGCCTGGTTGAAGATCTTCGTTAATAAATCTTTGATCATACTTCTGATTATTTGCCTTGGCTAAATTCCTAGAAGTGGAATTACTGCATCAGAGGGCATGACCATTTATAAAACTTGATGCATATTGTCAGATTTCTTTCTTGAAGGGGCATCTGGGTGGCTCAGTGGGCTAAAAGCCTCTGCCTTAGGCTCAGGTCATAATCTCAGGGTCTGCTCAGCAGGGAGCCTGCTTCCCCCTCTCTGTATTCCTGCCTCTCTGCCTACTTGTGATCTCTCTCTGTCAAAGAAATAAATAAAATCTTTAAAAAAAAAAAAAGAATTTCTTTCTTGAAAAGCTCTAAAAAGCCTTACAAAGTATTAAGCGGATAAGAACCATTTTAAAGAAGCTGGCACTAGAAGTCCTTGTTCTGCTATTTTTATCACTCCTAAGACCAAGGGTTATTTCTCACATTACAAATAATTATGTGTAATGCGTGTCATGTTTTTAATACTGTGGGGGTTACTTTTTGGGAGATAAGGTAAACTACGGTGGCACTATTGAGAGTGCTGTTTTGCTACTTCGTGGTTGCTACTTAGAGCAGTAAGACATGTGTACCATAGAAAATTCTTATTTTCTATGCTTGCTCTTCCCCCTGCTTATGCTCTCTGATAAATAAATGAATGAATGAATAAAATCTTTAATAAGAAAAATAGAGTAGTCTTTAAGTACTCCTCCTACCCAGAGACTGACACTGTAGGCATACCATGTAGCAGATAGTTTCTCCTCTGAACTTATTTTCCAAAATTGGTAGTTTTCACTGGCGGTAAGTTGTTTATGTGTTTAGAAGTATTCACTGTTTTATAGAAAATTCTTATCAGTGCCTGTGTAGGCCCATAATTTTTTTCTTTGACAAACTCTTATGGTAGAAATTCTCCTAAACCTTTTATGCCTATGCTTACATGTCTATTAGTGAACACAAGGAATGACAAAGTGAATCTCAGAAAATTTGGTATTAGCAAAACTTTGGAAAAGCCAGTTGTATGCCTTTTTTGTGGACAAAAAAGGCATACAACTTTTACTTTTACTTACATTACTTTACATAAATTCCAGTACTCTGCCAGTAGGATTGTTCTTGATTCCAGTGATGGCAAATATGTTAAACTTTCGTTTTTCGAAAAGGTCTGATACTTACAGATTTGCCACGACCTGATCTAAGAATTTTTGGACGAGTATTCTTCATTTTCTTTTATTTTTTCCGTATGTCCTCTCTTGAGATTGATATTTTAGAATGAAGTTTTTCACTGCTAATGAACACTTTTTGGTGTGTTCTCCATTTGCAGATAAACATTTTTTGATGTAGTGTAATCTATATAGTAGTATGGGAGTCTCATGTTTTTGAAATTTGTTCTTTTGATGGTCAGGAATATGCCATTCAGGTATCTGGCTGTAGTTTATGACCAGGAAGAGATAAGGTTGATTATTATCAAGATTTTTTTTAAAAAGGTTTTTATTGCGAGAGTGAGCCCATGTGTGTGAGGGGGTAGAGGGAGAAGCTGACTCCCTGGTGAGTAGAGGGAGCCGGCTGCAGGGCTCCATGCTAGGACCCTGAGACCATGACCTGAGCCAAAGGCAGACGCTTAACTGACTGAGCCACTCAGGTACCCCAAGATTTTCTTTTTTTTTTTTTTAAAGATTTTATTTATTTAGATTTTCTAAGTAATCTCTACACCCATTGTGGAGCTCAGGCTCACAACCCTGAGATCAAGAGTCTCCTGCGCCCCTGATCATTATCTTAAGTCCTACACTTTAATTAGGTTCTTCTGTAACAATTCAGTTTTCTTTCTGTAGTTAAAACAGCCTAGTCCTCAGTATTGATTTCAGCTTGAACATGATTGGTGAAATAAAGAAGACTGGCAGAACCAGCAGTTGTGAGGTTTTTGTGTTTAAAGGTCACTAGTAGCATTAAATGATTTTGAAAACATACGTTCATCCTTTACTTTGTAAATTGTTTTCTTTTATGTCTGGGAACTGCTGACATTGCATGAGGTATATATATTCTGGTAGCAAAAGTTTTTGTAACTTAATTATAGTAGTTTATTACGTGGTGTGTTATACATCAGGTAATCTGTAACTCTTAATGTTTTTACTTAAATTGGTAATGATAGTAGCAATCTTTAATGATAGTAAAGTAGTGGAAGTTCATTCTTTTTTTTTTTCCCCCCAAAGATTTCAGAGAGAGCATGAGAAGGGGGTCAGAAGGAGAAGCAGATTCCCTGCTGAGAAATTCCCTCTATGAGGAATTCCCTGCTATGCCAGACTTGATCCCAGAACCCTGGGATCATGACCTGAGTTGAAGGCAAACACTTAACTGACTGAGCCACCCAGGCACCCATGAAGTTCATTCTGACCCTGGCTAATATGGCGACTTCATTTCCCCCTTGTGTATCATGGAAGACAGTATCATAGTAGTAATTAGTTGCTGGAAAACTGTTTAACCACATGTGCTTGCCTTTGATGAGAACAGAGAAGTTCTTAAGGGTGGAGACCTGAATTTGAATTCCACTTCTGATCTTTATCCGCTGCATGACTTTGCACAAGTCACTTTACTGAACCTTGGTTTCCTCATATATAAAATAGAATGTCTATTTTGCAGTACAGTGCCTTGAAACTCAGCAAACTCTGGTATTTAGTGTTATTGACAGTGAAAAAATAAGAATGGAAACAATCATGAATGTTAGGCCAAAAGAGTAGGTCCCCCATCCCCCAGTAGTAAAGAGTGATCTTATATTGAGGAACCACCCAGACATCCCAAGATTTTTTATTTCAGGGCATTAAATGAAAGACTACCAGGGTTTCTCTGACACCCCCCCTCCCCCCCAAGCAGGAAATATGTGGACCTTCTTGGTACTGGGTGGCTTTCTCAGTCTTGTTTCTGCTTTTTTCAACACATTCTCCTTTTTCTCTATGCTGCTTATTCACCTGGGTATACTTGAATAAAATGACACCCCAACTGCTGCCAGACATTTAGGGGAATATCATTTTATCTTTCCATAGCTACCTGGTCCAAATGCTGAGAGAGGAACCTGAGTAGGTCAGTTTACCATTTCTCACCAGGTACTAGTGATTTGGCCATTTAGGGGAATACTTTTGCTGTAGTTGTTGGTGGCTTAAGGTGGTGGGAATCATGAACTTGCCCTTTCTAGGCAGGTGTCCTGAAACATGTTCATTATAGTGAATATTCATAAAGTATTGATATGTTGAATTTTACTTTAAGTTTACTATATAGCTCTCAGTTACTCTTTAAACTTCCCATGTGATATAATAATGTCAATAATAACATCTCAGTGATACTCTTGTGTCTGAGTTTGGTTCTTCTGTAGAAGTAGAGAACTGGTCAAGCTGGTTTAAGTAAAGGGACATTCATTGTAAAAGACACTGAACAGTTAACAACAATGCAATCAAAACATTTTTTAGGTCTTTTATTCTGGACCACATGGTCTGCTGTGTATCTGCTTCCTTCGGCTCTGTAATTTTAATGTTCAATAGTAGCTACTCGTAAAACTGATAGGTTGTAATTCATAAAATATTTGGATCATGAACTTCTTACATTTGTGCCTAAGTTTCTTTTTTACCCCTGCGTGACTGTGATGTTGGCTGGCAAAAAAGAGACAAACATCTAAATGGTGAGGTAGGAGGAGAATCAGGAGACCATAGTGGCATGGGAAGTTCAGGAATGAATTGTAGAAGGTAACTTTACTGGGTTTTTTTTTTTTTTTCCCTGAACGGATGAGAATGGAGAGTGGAAGTTGGGTACTTAGTTGGGAATTGAGAGAGGGAGAGAGAAATGGATGTACTTTGTGATGCTGAGTTTTTAAGTTTAGAAAGTACTTTAGAGAGGAGTAGGGGGAGGGGTAGAGGGAGAAAATCCTCTAGCAGAATCCCCACTGAGCTCAGAGCTGGGGATTGGGAGTGGGAGGCTCAATCTTTGTGACCCTGAGATCACAACCTAAGCCAAAATCAGAGTTGCACATTTAACCCACTGGGTCCACTAGGTACTTCTAATACATTGATTATGGAAATGCTGAATTGGAGAGACAGCTAACCCCCCCCCCCCAAGGGTGGGAAAAGAAAGGATGAATGGGTGAAGGAGACATTTCAGTAACTTGAAGAGTTAAATGTGGGGTGGATACAATAGTGCTTAACTAAAGTATTGGACATTTTGTCTCATTTAACCAGTACAACAAACTTGCAAATGATTTATCTCAGTTACAGATTTGAAAACAGTGATGTATCATTCATTATGTATGGGATGTTGAGTATGGTAAGTAGGATGATGGAAACTGATGTAGTTTTGGAATATAGGTGAGGTTTGGAGCTGACGACCAAGAAAAGAATTCTTGAGCCGTTCTTGGTGCAAAATGGTGGTTTATTAAAGGACAGGGACAGAACCCGTGGGCAGAAAGAGCTGCTGCACTAGGATCTTGAGGAGTGATTATATACTCAGGAGTTGGGGGAAGGAAGGAAAAGGAAGTTTCAAAAGAATTTTCATATGCTAAAGAGGACCAACCTACAAGATACCTACAAGATACTGGAGGCCTTGCCTTAGGTTAAGTTTGTTTTCCCCTCTAGCAAGGTAGTAAGACAGTTGGGAGATTCCTGGAAGATTGTCACACTTGTCCCACCCAGGAGTGGGGGGTTGCAGGGTGTAGGCTTATGCTTTGTCCTTAGCTAGCTTCAGCTCCCTCATCATTTCCTCCCTGAACAATTTTGACCCTTAAATCTAAGGTTGTTGAAGGTGTAAGGTCTCATCTTCTGTAAGATCCTCCTGCTGTAGGGGCGTAGAGATGTCCCTACCTATGGGTCAGTTGAACATATTACAAAAGTGGAGGCAGCTGAATCCAATGCTGACCGGAAGTTATCTTTGGGTGATAGAGATCACCTGTTCTGAAGTCATAGCAGGAATGGAGTCTCAGTAGCAAGTGGAGAGATATTATAAAAGGCAACACGTTAAGATTAGTATGGCTATTAAGAATGAGAAATCCAATAAAGTGACCCTTAATAGTTGACCATAATTTTCCTCTAAGCCAGGAACTTATTAACACATCATTAATGGAACAAGAGATCGTTAAAGCACCAATTTGAGTATTCATGTCGGTTAGAAACCCAGAAATATTTTTGTGGTAATCTGGAATATACACAGCATTTTTATGATGGTGCAAGTTCTACCTTACGCAACAGTTAAAACATCTAATGCTATTCTATTTTATAAAACTGCTTCACACATCTGTATTCCTTTAGTGTTTAATAGAGAAATGCTTTTTTCAGTTGTCATTTAGAACTTTGACCATGTACATTATTTGAGCTTCCCTGTGCCAAACATCCTCCAGCTTCAAAGAAGGAACAAAGATGGATGCTAGGTGGTCATACCAATGTAACACAGAGCATGTCCACTATTGTTTTAAATTTGGAAGGTTAGCTGGGTTGGTAATGGTTTTAATAATGCCTCCACGTATCCAGGCAAAACCCAGAGTATAGTGGCCTATTGAGCCTGGGGGAATCCATGGCCACAATTTGGAGTTGTATAGCCACTGGGTCCTAGCCAGGAGCCAGCCATCTAATACTGGGCCTCTTTGAAGTGCAGTCAGGATATCAAGGGCTATTCACTTGGAGGGCTATCCTTTGAACTTGTGTAATAACTTCTGGATCAATATGATTGAGGAATTATGGCTTGATAATAATCCTTTTTAAATTGCTCTATGGGCATGTAGGGCTACAGAAGCATAGTTGGAGTCAGTACGAATATTATTAATTTAAGACTTTGGCAATTGCCAAGCACAAGTGAGCACTATAGCATACCCAGTTTTTCTTACTCCTTTTTCCCCGGAACTATTGCCATCAGGAAACCGTTAATTGCATTTTTAATAGGGGCATCTTAAATCTGAATGACTGGAATAAACAAGATCAATAACCTCTGAATAGTTACACTCTATAGAAGTACTAAGGATAGGTGGGTTTAAAGTTTGACAGGTTTTAAATATGTTTCAGGCATATGTTTACTTTTGGTCTCTTAAGGCTAAAGTCATTAGAGTCAGGGACTGTCCCATAGTGAGGAGCTTTGAGGCTCCTTTTACTGGGAGAGCTGTTGTATGCCCGTTAGCTAAAGCCTTAGTTTGCAGTTGTACCTCAGTAGAGGTGGCGTCTAGGATAAATGACTATGAGGGACAAAATCATTAAGAAGCTCTTTTTGTTTGAGGTCCAGCCTTAACAATATCCTAATTACAAAGAATCCCTGGCAAGTAGGGGAAAAACTTGTCAAGAGATAAGGGCATCCCCCAGTACATCACCTAATCCAATCATGAAGTGAGGTCATCCATTATCACCGTTAAGTCCATAGTTAACCCTGTGGAGCGGGGTATGCTCTGGCTTTTAAAGAAAATTTTCATCATCCCTGCCACCAAGAATTGGTTGAAGTGTTAGTTGAGTTGTATCATCATTGGGGGAATTAATCCTAAATAATTGTATGCCCATGGGGTCCTGTTATCCCCACAGAATAAGCAATTATACATGAGTTATTGTTAATAGAAAAGCTATTTCTTTGAAGTTTACCTCAAGTTGTCTACCTTAACTAGGACTTAACATCCACAAAGGTGGGTTATTGAAACATAATTTTTGTAAAATAACCCTCATTTTCAGAGATAGCCAAATCAAGACTAATGTTTGCAAAACAAGTCCCAATTAACAAACTTGGCCTAATTATTTATATAAGCTCAGCAAGAATGATTGATTATATAGCTCTTTTAGAATCTGCTTTGCTGAAACTTTTATAAGGAATTCTTAGGCTGCACTTTTAGTAGCCTCTCTAGGCCAGAAGCCAAGTATTGCCGTCAGACATGCCTGTAATACCTGTAGATGTAGGCAGATTCCTCTTCAAGAGGTCCCCAATGTATCCTGAGGTTCCCCGCACCAGGCAGGAAGTGACATTCTTTACTCACCTGGTGAGGCTGTTGGGAACTCTGTAAGCAAGGTATCAGGCCAACATTTCAAGGGGCTCTTTTATAGCTCCAGGTTTCATAAAGTTAACCGTATTAGTTCCTCAAAGCTGTTTGGTCATGTCTGAGTCTGCATGTCTCTCTCAAATATGACATTCCAGTCAAAGCCTTGGTGAAATAACCAACATTTCCAAGTGTATCCTGTTATAAGGAGAACAGCTTATGCAAATGACTATAATTGCCATGGAAGAAAAGCTTACTGAAACCTTTTGAATTTCAGAGAAAAGTTAAATGCTTGTTTGTTTACAAATGAATATTTTATCATACTTTTATAAGTCATAGGTATCTTAAGAGAAAGTTTCCTTAATCTGGAAGAGTAAACGTTAGAGAACTAGCAATGTTTTAAACAAGTCACAAAACTGTAATAATCTTACTATTTCATTTAGTCCCATGTTACTAATTCTTGTTTAATTTAAATGCAGCTTTAGTTCATTCTGGAAATTCTTACCCATTTCAGAAAGTTTTAGGATTTTAAAGATACTGAATACCTGTATTTGTCCTTAAAAGTCCTTTATATGGGGACGCCTGAGCGGCTCAGTCGGTTAAGTGGCTGCCTTCGGCTCAGGTCATGATCCCAGGGTCCTGGAATTGAGTCCCACATTGGGCTCCTTGCTCAGCAGGGGAGCCTGCTTCTCCCCTTGCTTGTGTGTGCTCTCTCTCTCACACAAATAAAATCTTAAAAAAAAAAGTCCTTTATATGAATCTCCTTGAAGATGAAACATTTTACAAGAGAATAAGAACAATATAAATGGACATGGTTAGAAATTTGAGGAGAGGTTACAATATAACTGGCAAGGAAATCCGGTTATTTCTGTGACACATAACACTTCAGTAATCAAAATATTGAGTGATGATCTTATGCCACAAGGTAACATACTAAACAAACATAATTAGACTATTTATGATTTAAATCTTGGGGAAGTTTGTTAAAACCTTAAGACAGTCTTGAAGCAACAGGCCTAAATAGGATTAGGGATCTTCAAAAAGACCTGATAAGGGAATACATAGAAACTGGTTTCCTGGGCAGACAAAAGAGAAAAAAATCCTTGTTTACATTTTCTTATTAAGAGCAGACCAACGATTCAAGAAAACTTTGTCTTTTGAATTTGTCTTATACTACTGTACTTTTAAAATCCCTTTATTTTAGTCTTAGTCTGTTCTGACCACACCTAAAATTCCTTTCCAAAGATTTCCTATCACATATCTTCTACAACTTGCCCTTGCATTCAGATTTTGTCCCAAGCCATTTTTTTATTAGAGATTTTTATTTTTTTTTATTATTTGACAGAGACAGCAAAAGAGGGAACACAAGCAGGGGAAGTGGGAGAGGGGGAAGCAGGCTTCCCACACTGAGCAGGGATCCTGAACTGAGCCAAAGGTAGATGCTTAACGACAGAGCCACCCAGGCACCCCCCAAGCCATTTCTTTACAAACCATCTTATTTCGGACAAAATTACCTTCTTTTACCTTCAACAAAAATGCATTCCTATTCCTTATATCTTTCTTACATATCTCCTGCTTTTACATACGGAGTTGTTTCCCTTATTCCCATCAGTCTTCATTACATATAGCAGAATTTTGCACTCCTAGAAATCTTAAGTCTCCAGTGAAAACTGAGTAGTAACCAGTTGTGAACTTACAACACCAAATTTGAGTCAGTTAAGCACAAAGCATGTTTACCAACAGACCCAAATATCCTTAGTTTCTGGGCAATAAGTCAAAAGTGCAAACCTATATTCAGTAATTAATGCTTTAGCACTTTATCCTATTTGGAAAAGACCCAGATGTCCAACGAATTCAATCCCATTTATCATCCAAGCAAAACTTTGAAGTTTCAGGTTACCAAAGACTTTTTAACAGTTGCCATGAAACCTTTGGGTCAGACAAGATTAACCACCATTTTAAGTCATCTTTTTGCTAACAAATTACAACAGAGATGTTAGAGTTTATTTGACCTTCAGCAAACCTCAATAGAATGAAAGTTTTAACATTTAATGCTGATAATTTTGAAGACATGTCTAAATTAAACCAACAAACTTAAATTAGTTTAAATACTGAATATATTCCATCTGAGCCCATCCCACATTTTCAGTTTTTACGTGGTGGGGAATCTGGAGTGGGTAGTGTTAAGTCGGTGGGGGAGGTGCTCTTCTTGATGGGGTTTTGGAATACAGGTGAAATTCAGTGGGGTGAAGTCTGGAGACAACAACCATGAGCCGATGACAAAGAATTCTTGAGACGTCTTTGGTGCAAAAATGGTAGTTTAAAACACCGAGACGAGCCCCTCAGGCCCTGGGGTCTTGAGGAGTGGCTGGTTATATACTGAGGAGTTAGGGGAAGTCAGGAAAAGGGAGTTTCAAAAGAACTTTCATATGCTAAAGAGGGCGGACCTACAAGATACCAGAGGCCTTGCCATTGTCAAGTTAAGGTTGTTTTCCCCTCTAGCAAGATATTAACATTTAATTGGGGGCTTCCCAGAAGAATGTCACACAAATCCCACCCAGAAGTGCAGGGTGGGAGGAAGGTTGCAGGGTGTCCGCTTATGCTTTGTTCTCAGCTAGTCCTCTGCTCCCTCTTCATTCTTGCTCCTTTTGACAGTGAAGGGAGGAGCCATGGTGCCTGAGGCACCGAGGATGGTTGAGAAGCCAGTTATGCAGGCCGCACCCAAGGGTGGAAGAAAAGAAGTGGGGAGAGGGAGACTGAAGAGGCTTGCCAGAAGGCAAAGAGAGAATGGCTTCCAGGTTCTAGATTTCGTCAGCTCCAGAGGAGCAGACGCCGTGTTTTCCCAACAAGGGGCACTAAGCACTCCATGTGCACTCCATGTTGGGCCAGAGAAGATAGGGAATTCCCCCGAAACAAAAGTAGTTTTGGCAGCTGCTTGGGAATATTCCTTCAAGTCCCAAGGTAGACTAACCACAAATGGCTCCAGTTATAGCCATTAACCTGGGAAATGAGTGAGGGAGAAGCCCCCATATCTATTAGGAAGAACAGTGAGAGAGAGTCAAGAGTCCGCCTTTGTCTGAGATGGTCTTGTATTTCCTCCAGCAACCTGGATTTACTTGGAGGGGGCCTGTTTATTTAATTATCATCCAACATGTGGGGGGGATGTGGCAGTTTACAAGCAACACATTCGGGCAAGAGGCCCTTAGGTCCATTTGCCCTATTTCCTGCAGAGGAGATCCAACTGAATAGATCCCACCGAGGCCATGCAGTGTTACAGGAGCTCAGTCCTTTCCTAAGTTTTGCAATCCACATTGTTTCCAGTGGGTTAAAAAGGCACCCCAAGGAGGAGTCCTTGGGAACTGAAAAAGAGAAGGTCCATTCTCCCCGGTGGCATAGCAGGATACATCATAGGTTCCTGGTGTCAAAGCAACCCGAGATGTCCCTGAATAAAATCGCTATGATTACCACCACAGTTAAAAGGTCCCTGTAGGAGGGAAGCCTGCCCTCCCCTCCGCTTCCCCATTGCATCCTAGGTACAGATGGGTGCCTGGCGTTTGAACTGAAATAGTGTGCCTTGAAGGTCATGCCTTACCTTGCCTTGAAGAACCCGTCGCTTTTAACCCATGGAGGACACTAGAAAAGTTTTACATGGGAAAATTACTGAATTTTGTATCTTAGTAGAGGACAATGACACAAACAGTAAAGATATAAATACATCATGATTCTAAGCCGTATTCCAACTCATGTGGTCCTTACAGCCAACTTCCCTAAGGAACAGTTCCCGGTTGGGTTTTAATTCCATTGGATACTGGTTTCAGCCAGGTCCTAGTGGAGGTCCCATGGCCAGAAGTGGCTAGACCAGGGATGTGAAGAGGATCACATCAGATCAGTCAGGAGGAAACCACACATGGGAATCTTAAGATTGGCAGCCATGCTAGTACCTTAAGATGGCTGTCCCGTGCCCAAGACAGACAACTTTGTTTAAGAACAGGAATAAACAGAGGGCATCAAGTTTCTGGGTCTTTTTATGTATTTGAAGAGAGAGATTTCGAGGGAGTGCGAGCAGGGGCAGGCGGAAGGAGAGAAGCAGACTCCCCTTTGAGTAGGGAGCCCGATGCGGGGCTGGATCCCAGGAACCTGAGATCCTGAGACTGTAACCTGAGCCGAAGGCAGACGCTTAACCGTCCGAGCCACCCAAACACCCCAAGTTTCTGGGTCTTAATACCATCCCGGCCAAGGTACTAACTTCTAGCCAAAAGGCAGGCTCTCTCCTCCCTCTAAGTAGCCACGGGCTAGAGGATTGGAGCCTGAGCAATTGACATGAAAGTATTCCAGTAAGACTGTACTCCTTGAAGAGCCCCTGAACTGAGAGTAAAGGAAGAGAAAAGAATACTCACCAAGTTTGCACTGAAGTTGAGTCCAGATGTGAAGACTCAAAGCCCCAGGTTCGGGCGCCATATGATGTGGTTTTGGAATATAGGTCAGGTTTGGTGGGGTGAGGTCTGGAGCTGACGACCAACAAAGAATTCTTGAGACGTCTTTGGTCAAAAAAGAATTCTTGAGATGTCTTTGGTGCAAAATGGTCGTTTATTAAAGCAGAGGGACCCAACTCGTGGGCAGAAAGAGCTGCTGTACCAGGATCTTGAGGAGTTGAGGGAAGTAAGGCAAAGGGAGGTTTCAAAAGGACTTTCATATGCTAAAGAGGGCTGACCTACAAGACACCTACACTGGGCTCCCTGCAGGACAGGGAGCCTGCTTCTCCCTCTTCCTCTGCCACTCCCCCTGCTTGTACTCGTGTGTGCTCTCTCTCTCTCTCAATAAATAAATAAAATATTAAAAAAAAAAAAAGATACCTACAAGATACCAGAGGCCTTGCCATTGTCAAGTTAAGGTTGTTTCCCCTCTAGCAGGGTATTAACATTAAGACAGTTGGGAGATTCCTAGAAGAATGTCACACTTGCCCCACCTAGGAGTGGGGGGTAAGGGGGAAGGGACGGGGAGGTTGCAGGGTGTAGGCTTATTCTTTGTCTGCTAGCCTTCTGCTCCCTCATCAGAAAGAGCAGGTAGTGCAGAATGTGATTATTTTAAAATAAAGGCTTGTGCTACTTTTGCTTAATTTTTAGTTTTCCAAGTGTGATACATACATAGTTCTGGGTTTATCTCTTTTGATATATATAACTTCCTGTGTGGTAAAACATGCAACCTAATTTACTTCATTATAGCTGTAGTCAGGACAGGATCCCTGAGAGGAGGGATCAGCTGTTGAGGCTTACAGAAGAAAGTTCTGGATCTGGGGAGTGGAAGGGAAACTCAGAAGCATGGGGTATGTGTATGGGTGATATGTGGTGGGATGAAGGTAGGAATATAGAGGTAGGTCAGGCAGTAAGGTGCTCATCTTGCTTTGGCTCTTTAGTAGAGGGAGCAGGAGATGCCTTTGTGGGGAGGGGCAGCAGTAGGGAAAGTTTTGGATGGTTATGAGAAAGTTACATGTTACTGACAAATAGCCCAAAGAGGAAAAGTAGGAAACAGATTGGTGAAACCAGAGCAGATAGGGAAGATCAGTTAGTAGAATTAAGGGCGTCTTACAGACATAGAGCAAAAGTGGAAAAGGAATTAGCAAGTAGTGCTAGAAATGAACATTAACCTGGCACTCAAATTAAATTCTAGAGAAGGGGGAGGTAGAGCACGAGAAGTGCAGGATTGTTCTGTTATGATGGGAGCATTTACTCTGATTGTAATTTATAGCCACCTTTTCTCCTTTATGATAGAAAGGGCTTCTTTGTTACCTGCCTAAAATATTTCTGTTCTTTGATTTCTCTGGATTCCTGAGCATCCTCCTCTGGTCATGAGTTTTGTTTCTTTTGAAGAATTTGTGTGGAGTCTGTGTGATGTCGATGACCATACCAGGTATAGCTCCTGTTATAAACAATAAGTTCCTGACGAGTTAAAAACATTTTTATGAGAATGATTTGGTTTATCTGGTCTAGTTATCTGTGGGCAAATGGTCTATAATGGAGTTTCTGGACTAGCACATCAAACTTTGGAGACTGAGTCTCCTCACCAGGGTCTACAGGAGTTAGAAGGGAGTACACAGAGGGAAGAGGAAGAGTGTTCATCCTGTAGGGGAGGCAGAGGGAGACCCCCGGAAAGAGGGAGGGCTGGGCGAGGAGAAGAGAGAGAGTTGAAGAGAGGAAGAGAGAAGACCTGAGCAAGCTAGGAAATTAGGAAATGAGAGAGAGAGAGGGAGAGGGAGAGAGAGAGATATGATAGATGGGAAGATCATATAGAAAGGAATGCAAATTGCTCCGAGGGCAGGATGGGCAGACTTTGAAGGTGAGGGGGAGGAGACGGGGAAAGCAAAGGCAAAAAGACCAAGAGAGCATACTCCTCAAAACCCAGGCAGAAAACGAAGGCACCTTGATCTGTGGGTGGAAACTTCCTGTGACTCCCTTGGAGGCAGCATGGTGACATAGGAAAGACATTGCATTATGAATTGGAAGACCTGGATTTAGATTCTGGCAGTGCCATTTAAGTGCTCTTCCCTCTTAACAATAGTTGGGAAGGGCATTTCTTGGAGGCTTAGTTTGCTCATCTTTTTTTTTTAAGAGATTTTATTTTTATTTTTTATTATTATTATTTTTAAAGATTTTATTTATTAATTTGACAGAGAGGAGAGAGATCACAAGTAGGCAGAGAGGCAGGCAGAGAGAGAGGGGGAAGCAGGCTCCCCGCCAAGCAGAGAGCCTGATGTGGGGCTCTCCCAGGACCCTGAGATCATGACCTGAGCCGAAGGCAGAGGCTTTCACCCGCTGAGCCACCCAGGCACCCCGATTTTATTTATTTTTAGAGGGAGAGAGAGAGCGAGGGGAGGGACAGAGGGAGACAGAAAATCTTGAGCAGACTCCCGCTGAGCACGGAGCCTGATGCAGCTTGATTTCACAACCCTGAGATCCTGACCTGAGCTGAAACTGAGAGTAAAGACGCTTAACTGACTCCAGGTGCCCCTCTCATCTTTTAAATGGGAATGACACGCGTTTGTGATGATGACCTAAATATTGCATACTGCATTTTCTGTACCTTCCCTTACTACTCCTGCTTTTTCCTTGGGAAATATAAATAGAATTTCCAACATTTTTGGTTAGAACCCTTTGTAGATTTTTGGATTTTCAAGAAATGCCTAGCTCTAGTTAAACATATGATTAGATTCCGCAGAAAGAGCTAGATATAGAGTTTTTACGCATTTGATTTACATGCTTTGTAAATGTTAACTCTGGCCTGAAGGTTCAAAATAATTTCATCTGACATTTGCAGTTTTCCAGCCAATATCCTGTCCTTATCCCCTCCCTGCCGCTCCCCTTTACCTTTGCTACCTGTAGTTTAGGAGCTCATTCAGTGTGTTTACCTAAATAATGGAAACACCTTGTTATGTGTTCATAGCTTCTGTTTCAAGGCCCTTTGAAACAATTTTACCACAATAAAAAGCTTTGTCTCTGTGTCTCTTTGTTTCATTGGGCTGAATTTTAGCTTCTTTTTCAATTTTATAAATTTACATTTTTAGCAGGCATCCCAAAGCTGTTTTGTTTTAGTTGACACAGTGTGTCATTTTGTGGCATGTATCAGCTCTGGGTTTTGAAAATATATGATTTAAAACAACAATGCAACTTTATTTTTATGTGGTATCAGTTCAGTCAAATAAGATTATTGGGTGACAAACAGGAAGCTGTTAATATAAACCTTGAATTGGTTCTCCTACCTGTATTCCAGCTCATGCTCGCTGCACTCATCCCTCTCCCTGCCTGGGCTTACCCTCACCTGCTTCTTTGTATGTACCCACTGCTGGCAGTTGTATACCTGCCCTCGGATGTAGTGATGGTCAGATGAGGGGGTTTGGGAGATTCCTGCTTCAGGCACTCGGCTGCCATCTGTTTCCGGTAGGCAGAGGAGACTTCCTCTTGAATTAACAAGGGACTGTCCTCTAGCCTCCGGAAGCATGGATGGCTTGCCTCTTATACCTGAGAGGACTAACAGAATATTGGACAACACAAGGTTTTTGAATTATGATTGAACTATTGAATGAACTATGAACTATTTCACACTTCATCTTTGTTCTAACCTTACCTTGTAGAAGTGACCTTAGAGATGAGTTAATTGAAGTCTGGAAAGACTGTTATGATTTGGGTAATACATTTAATGGGTGAAGTTTGAAGGGATTATTGTGATACGTGCTGTGTTTTTTTTCTCCTTGGAGTTGAGATCCCAGGAACCTCCAGAGATCTTCCAACATGGAGAAATGTTGGGGCACTCCATTATATAGTTTGTAGCACCTTTCCCTGAGGTTTATCAAAGAATAACTGGGTGGGATCAAAGGAGTCCCCTGGTTTCTACTTGCTGTTTGTAGTTGAGGGCAAGCACTGTGGCCTTTTGAGTCTAGCCATGTTCAGGTCACTAATCATATGTCATTGCCCTTCAGCATATTGGTCTTTACTTATTAAAATGTATGAAAAATAGTTAACAAATTTCTTGTGATGGAATATGCCTTTTCTTTTTCTGGATTATGTGTTTTTCATGTTTTGAAAAAAAAGGGAATGGGAGGGGAGAAAACAGGGGTCATTGGCTCTGAACCCTGATAAAGGTAAGTGAATATTTAATGTCAGTCACTTGATTATTGTTACTGTCTTTGTCAGTATCTGAAAGTAAACATAGAAAATTGCCTTTCAGTTGTGTTTAATGTGTATGTGAAATTCAAGATGCTAACTTGAAATTTTTCCCTTCTCTATTTTTGAACTATAGGTACGTTCTATGGATGAATTGAATCATGATTTTCAAGCACTTGCTCTGGAGGGAAGAGCGATGGGAGAGGTAAGTGAACTGGTGTGTCAGAAAAGTGGGACTGTTTTTAAGGGAAGTTTGGAACTGTCTTTCATCAAATGTGTCTGAATCTAGTCTCCAGAAGTATGTGCTTGCTTTTCCTTGTTGCCATCCTCATGATAGGAGTGGGAAATTGCAGAATTTTGCCAAAACGATCTCATTATATAATGGAAGAATGTTAACCTTACCCTAATGTCTTCAAAACAAAACAAAGCAACCAAAACATGCCACAAAGTATTGATGATTATATTAACCAGTTAGTTGTAAATTGAGGCTTTAAAATTTTATAAAATAATTTTATATGCATCAGATGTCCTTTCTTTTGCCTCATTATCCAGTTGCTAGGTTCTTTTTACAGTGGAAGGGAGTCTTAGATTGGAACATGTTAATAACCTATTTTTAGAGTAGTGCCATTTTCTGAGGAGTTGTTTAGAGCTCCATTATG
The DNA here is from genome assembly GCA_028534135.1 of Potos flavus. Taxonomy (NCBI): domain Eukaryota; kingdom Metazoa; phylum Chordata; class Mammalia; order Carnivora; family Procyonidae; genus Potos; species Potos flavus. Next base: position 145,938,940 of record CM052900.1, read on the forward strand.
AGGAGGAAGTTGCTAGATTTCTGGTGAAATAATTCCAGAAGGTAGAGGTCTCAGTCAGTCCTTCCTTACCTTACATAGAATTACAGAACAAGAATTTTGGTTTATTTATAATGTTTAAAAATTTGCAAGAACAAAATTTACTGTCACCCAAATGTGGATAGGAAAGAGTGCCATAATTCTAAAAGAAATGGGAGTATAAATTTATGTACAGCTGACTTCTGGTAATTCTAGTTGTTGACAGTAAGAATGTATTGGTGATAAGGTAAATATACAGTTTGGATTAATAGAGGTGTGATAGGTTCTCAAGCTGGGGGCATATGCTTGTGGTTCTCTTGTTCTGGAGATTAACTGTAGGTTTTTTCCCTTCTGTTTTATTTTTTGCATATCCAGTATTTAATAGCTCCCACATCTATTTTAATGTTTTAAAGGAGGGAGAATAGATGTATTCTGGATTCTTTTTTATACCATTCTTTAAATACATTTGTTCTTTGATTTAGCAAATATTTTTTGATCCAGGCACTGTGCTAGGTTCTGAGGATTCAAAATTAAGATAATTCTTCTCCTGATTTGTGGTAAATATTCATTGACTGCCTTTGTGGTTAGGCATTAGCTAAACTCTTTTGGTGTTTTGGTTTTGAGATTCTTGCTTCCTGTGTTGTAAGACTTTGTTTCCAACTTTTTTGAATCATCTTGTGGTCAGAGTTCCAGTGTCCTATCATCTTGGGTTTATGGGTTTTGGGCCTGTTCTTGTTTTTCCCCTAGAGCTTAAAGAGAAGATAAGTAGGTGATTTTATGTCTCCTGTACCTGCCTAATATCATTAAAACAGTGCACAGCAATAAACCTTACATGGTTATTGGGTAAGAGATTTTTCTCAATTAGCTTTTGGAGCAAAATTTGAACAGAAAGTTAACAGATGAATCAGATACTGAGGGGAAACCATGTTTATCTTGTGATTTTTTTTTTTTTTTTTTTTTTTTTAAGGGCAGGGACTCTCCAGCAGAGTCTTCGCTTCTTTTTTTTTTTTTTCTAAGATTTTATTGACTTATTTGACAGAGAGAGAGAGAGAGAGCACAAGCAGGGGGAGTGGCAGGCAGAGAGAGGGAGAAGCAGGGTCCCCTCAGAGCAGGGGCAGCCCTATGTGGGACTTGATCCCAGGACCCCAGGATCATGACCTGAGCCGAAGGCAGTCGCTTAACCAACTGAGCCACCCAGGCGCCCCTATCTTGTGATTTTTAACCTGGTCCACTGTACCAAAAATCTAATCCCAGATTTTAAAAATTAATTATACAAAATGAAGTAATGTGTTTTGCTCTTTTGTACACAATACTTTATAATTTCTAAAGGCCTAAGTCTAATTGAAGAATAGTGAACAGAATTGAATAGAAAGTTGATTTTATTTAAATGATGACAGTAATATTTTTTAAGTCATTTTTTTCTTCCAAAAATGCCTTTACCCCCCAAGGTCTCCAAGCCTCACTCTTCTTATTTTTTTAGAAATGTTATTTTTTTGGTATCTGTATATAATTCCTCAGACCTGGATGTAGGCATATGTAGATAACCAAAGTATATTCCACAACAATGCAGTGTTACTCTTCCTTCTTCATTCCTCATTATATGTTCACAGAGTAATAATAATTACCATTTGCTGACCATGTATTCCACAGGTGCTAAGGGATCTGCATGCATTGTCTCATCAATAACTCTACCAGGATAGATCTATTATCCAGATAAAGAAATAGCCTGAGATATATGAATTAATTTGCCCAAGATCACATATGATGGAGCTTGGGATTCTGACCTATCTTCCTCTCCAAAGCATGTTTCCTTAGAGTAAATGAAGCCAATACTTGTAAAATAATTGATGATAAAAATCTCATCTTGGTAAGTTATATAAAAATTGATATTTTCAGGGAGGATTTGAAAAAATGCTTGATATGCGTCCCTCCCAAAATACAGATACTGAAGTTTTTTTTAATTAAAAAATTTTTAATTTAAATTAAAAGATTTTTTTTATTTGAGAGAGAGAGAGAAAGATTTTTTTTATTTATTTGAGAGGGAGGGGGAGAGGCAGAGGCAGAGGGAGAGGGAGAAGCAGACTCCTCACTGAGCTGGGTGCCTGATGCAGGGCTTGATCCCAGGACCTGGAGATCATGACCTGAGCCAAAGGCAGCTGCTCAACAACTGAGCCACCCAGGTGACCCTAAAGGTTTTTTTTTTTAAAGATTTTATTTATTTATTTATTTGACAGAGAGAGAGATCACAAGTAGGCAGAGAGGCAAGCAGAGAGAGAGGGGGAAGCAGGCTCCCCGCTGAGCAGAGAGCCCGATGGATGGCGGGGCTCAATCCTTGGACCCTGAGATCATGACCTCAGCCGAAGGCAGAGGCTTTAACCCACTGAGCCACCCAGGCGCCCTATTTTTTTTTTTTTTTAAAGCAAACTCTACCCTCAGTGTGGGGCTGGAACTCATGACTCCCAAGATTTAAGTCACAAGCTGTACTGACTGAGCCAGCCAGGTGCCCCTACTTTTTAAATTTTATTTAATTTTTAAAAAGATTTTACTTATTTATTTGAGAGAGAACACGTGGGTGTGCAAGCTGGGGGAGGAGCAGAGGAGAGGGACAAACAGACTTGAGCCCGACCCCAGGCTTGATCTCAAGACCCTGAGATCATGACCTGAACTGAAATCAAGAGTCAGATGCTTAACTGACCGAGCCACCCAGGCGCCCCATTGGTGCCCCTATTTTTTGAAAGCATAACCTACTGTTAGGCACAAAGGAGACAAACTAAGTACAGAGTGAGGTTTCTGTACTCAAGGAGCTCTGTAGCTGGTAAAGGAGTCCGTGAATAGGAATAACAGAAAGAATGCACAGTGTTTCCTGTGTATGGTTCACTTTAGAGAAGGGGGTGATGAGTATCTGCTGGACTAGTTTGTGATTACTTATTCAAGAGTGTAAGACTTGGGAAACATTTTCCGCTTTAGTTAGAGTCTACAGGGTTGCAGGATTTTAAAGATTGATTTATTTATTAGGGAGAGAAAGAGGGAGAGCGGGAGCTTTGGGAGGGGCAGAGGGAGAAGATCCTCAAGTGGACTTACCAGTGAGCGCTGAGCCTGTTGTGGGGCTCTATCCCAGGACCCTGAGATCATGACCTGAGCTGAAACCAAGAGTCAGATGCTTGTTAACTGACTGAGCTACCCACGCTCCCTGAGAACTTTTTTGTTTGTTTGTTTGTTTTTTTGTTTTTGCAGCGTTACAAGGGAGAACGGCAAAAGAGAAATGAAGAATTAATAAGCTTTTATAATATAAAGCACAGCTTCTGATTAGTTTAACTTCATTAAATTTCCTTCCCTTTAAGCAATGAAGCATCTCTGGGAGAGGGGATGTGTATAAATACAGTCTTTACCCATATAGACACTAAAATTTGAAGTAAATTGTATTGACTTTTCAGCCAGGGACAGTGTATTTTTGCTACACTTAATGCATGTGTATTGGTGTGGGTGTGTATGTGTGCTTGTGCTTGTGCTTGTGTGAGTCCTCATTATGGTAAACAATACCTATATCAAGAATGTGTGAATCTTTGGAATTGAAAGAGAATTAGCTCCATTCAGAGTAATTGGTCTCTGGTAAAGTTAGCGCTGCTTGGCTCTTGTTAACACGGTTTTCATCAAAGCCAATACTAGCCTCTTGGTGTCATTTTTTAAAATTTAGAGCATTTAGTAGTTGAAATCTTGCTAAGAAGTGGCTACTTAAAACATCTCCTCAAACCTTACTGGCTGTCTAACATACACTTGTTCTTAGCTGAAGGACTCACAGTGCAAGTGTTTTACTTGCCTCTTATTCTTGAAAGTCAACATAGAAAAGGAGATAGTAAAATGTCTTAGGAGTAGGGCCAGAAATTATTTTCCAAATATTTCAGCTAGTCTCCTTGCTGGCCACTTTCATTCAACTTAAAGTTGTAGTCCTGAAAATTTAAAGGCACATCTTGGAGCCACTTTTAAAATTTACATATGAAAAGAGGAGTCTGTTAGTTGACTGTTTAAGAGTGTATCTTTGTAGTATAGAGGAAAGCTCACTAACTTTGGGTTACTGGACTTGGTTTCTACATTGGTTTGGTTTAGGATCTTGTAGGACTTATTTGCTCCACCTGTGGGAGGGCAGCAACTTTCTGTGTCCTAAAAAAGGATGGATTTGTCAAGGGGAGAGCTGTTGGCAGAAAAGGCACCTTCTGCGTAATTGGTTTTCTAATTTTTAAAAACTGAGGCCTTTTTCGTTTAAGATTCCTTAATGTTTTACGTGTAGGAAACTTGACCACTTTCAGGGACGTTGAGATAGTAGTGATTATGTGGCCCTTCATCTTTGTTTTAGAAACCTGAAGCGATAGAAAAACTTACAATAGACAAGTTTGTAAACCTGAGGAAGGAGATCTGGCAAGTGCTCTTGTATGTGGAGACATAATGAATCCTATCACGTTTCCTGGAAGTAGAATAAGGTGAGAGATATTTAAAATACAGCTACAGATTCTCATTAGACATTACATAGACATTCTCTCGGTAAGTGTAAGATAGCAGAATGGCTAGTAGAGGGAGGAATTTGGTAGTGATTTGGAGAGCTGGAGAGCTCCTCACTCGAAAAAAGTTGTAACTAAGATCTCTCTTTGGACCAGAACTCTGAAGCCACCATCCAGCTCAGACCTTCGTCTTCTTTGGATTTTGCTTTTTTTTCATCTGTATGACAAAGATGTTGGACTAGTTTCCCAGGACTCTTTCAAGTCTAAGATTTTGGAGTTTGTCCTTATTTCTCTATCTTTAAAAAGATAGAAAAGAGGAATAGTTCTCCTTTTTCTAGGATATACGATATACCAAAGGGCATCTAAAAGATGTCTTTTTAGTGTGACTTCCCCCTTGTGATACAGAGGTTCTGTAACTTTTCACTGGGTTTTCTAAGTGACTCATTACCAGTCTGCAGTTATCTAAGGCACTGAAGTGTGTGTCCCTAAGGGCTCTTGGATGCTAATTCTGAAATCAGGGTAAGTGGAAACCCGATGTGGATAGCAAGTCCACATCTTTCCATCGTGGCAAACAGAATGGCTCATGGAATTGGAGGCTTTTTGGCTGGCTAAAAGTACTTCTAGGAGTTACAGCCCAAGAAGGGCTACCTTACACTGACAGCTTCTTGCAACTAGGGTCCCATAAGAGTAACTCAGTTGACTCCAAAATGGATTGAATTTTGGAAAGGAGATATATCGTCTGCCAGCAAAATCATGCACCCTTTCTTGCAGAAGAGAAGAAAAATTAATAAAGCCTTTGATGTATTGATGTAAAAACAACTGATCAAACAGTGTAGTGAATCCTTTTTTCCCCAAAATGTACCTTTCAGTATGGACAGAAATGGTAAATCTGCCTAGTTCCTTGAACCTTGTATTAATGCCATTTGGTTGTTGGGCATTTTTGGCATCTTGCTATTGAAATGTTTACTTCAGAGAGAATATAGCTAGCCAGACCAAGTGACCTGGAGGAATGAGATCTTAGTTCATAACTTTGCTGCATTAGACTAGTGACTATGTGTGAGAGATGAAGTGACGTTTTAAAGAATATTGTTTGGGGAAGTTCCTGGGATCCATAATAGTTTTGGGATTGGGCATTTTGAAGAACAAGAGAGAAGAAAGTGTTTTCTAACCTTGGCAGTGTGGATGCATCTGACATTTGGAACTTGGTTCTCAATTCTGTCCTGTCACTTTGAGACCGATTTGGAACCCTACTCATTCCAATATCTGCCTTCTATCCTATATTGGGACAACAAGACAAACCTACCATTGGATATGTTGAACTATCTTGCAGTGTTTGAATGCAGGAAAACATGTTCCTTTGCAGCAGGAGGTAGTCTCTCTTCATTAAATTTCTCCCCTTTTATCTTCCTTTGGCTAACACGTTTTCATTCTTTTCATCTGCATCACTATGCTTTATTTGAGGGTAAGCCAACTAAATAACTACAATAATGCATTAACACTTTTCAAGATACTTTGGCATTGATTTCATTGCCTATGTGAATGTCCCAACAGATTTTTGGGAGATATTTATACCACGGTTTTTACATGAGGAAAAAGAGTCCTAAGGTCAAGTGACTCCAGCTAAGGTCATGAGTAACAAGATGTGGATTTGACTCCCAAGTTCTATTCTGTTAGGCTCAGGAATAATAGTGTATCGAGCATATATGATTTTCCAGGTGCTATGCTAACTACTTCATATACATTACAGTCTTCACAGTGTCCTGCAATGTTATGGTGCCTTTTATAGACCAGGCAAAATGGCTTAGAGAGGTTAACATGATCATGAACCAGCTAGTTGAACTCACATCTTTGTCACTCCAAATCTTGGGTTTTTCTGTTATTTATTTCTGCATGTCCAGAGTCTACCTATTGTTTAAAATCTAACTTTAGTGATCAGCTCCTCTATAAAACCTTTCTTCCTCTAACCAACCGGAAGTTATGGAGAGGAAGTTGTTTGTGTCATTCTTATGGCCCTAGTTTATTTTATATGTAGTGATTTTTGTAAATGTTTTCTATTTCCTAGCACATAAGTTTGTTGAGGGCAAGGGGATCAGCCAATAATGTACTTTGTAAACAGTGGCTGCCTAGTATATTGTGTTGAACAAATTTTACACAAATACTTTTTTTCTAAGCATGGATTCCTCTTTATTTTCTCTTTTACTCCAGAAGTTGATATTGCCCTCCATTCGAGGGACCTTAGTCCAATTCAGTAAATATTTATTGCCTGTATTCTTTATTCAGATTACTTTTCCATCCTGAGGGATGTGGGGTTGTGAAGGGGAGGATGAGGAACTGACAAAACTGAAAAGCCTCTATTCATTCACCCTTCTCTGCATATTTTTACATTTTCAAACTATTCGATTATTACTTTTGCAAAGATAAGTACGTGAGAGGAATAGTTAATCAGCAATGCTGTTACCATCCAAGTTGAATCCTATAAGATTTATTATAAAGGATCTTCTGTTTAATATAGTTGTAACTAGATCAATGGGACACTTTCTCTGGGCCATCTGCTGGGACATGGAAATACCCTCATTATATATACACAACCAGACATAATAGTGTTTAGAAAGAGGAATTACTTTTGTTGTTATATTTCCTCTTCAAGTGTGTATTAAATAGTATTGTGTGTAATTCTCTCTTCTTTACTATTATTTTGCTGATGAAGAACCAGAATTAACCAGTTAATCCGTTGTCTCTTGATTGATTAATACAGTGTGTGATTCTCATTATAGGAAAGCATGTAAAGGAAGTAGTTTATTTTCTGTGTCAGTCTTCCTCGTATACATAGTAGCCATATCTATGAAATTTTCCTCTCCTGGAGTACATGAAAAAGGGAACTTACCCATATCTGGTACACTGAGATCTTTGTCTTGTCAATTTAATAATTAAAAATGCCCTGAGGCTTACTAGGTGTGTGGGTGTGTTTAAGTATTTGCTCCCATCTTGAGGCAAAGGACCCTTTCTCCTCTCTTAGTTGTACTGTTTCCTGCTTTGCAGTTATGAGGTGGGTAGATCCTGAAGCAAATCTAGATGTTTTCATAGTTTCATTCACTAACTTTACAGGTTTCCTAAGTGATTCGGAGGCTTAACTTTTGCACATTGGGCACTTAGGTACTCCTGCAGGAATCACTTATATAATGATTAAGTCTGGACCTAGGGTAACATGAATGTGGTTATGTTATAGATCAAACCATATAGTTTATACATGTACGAAAACAAACGACCTTATTTATAGGTAACCTACAGGTAGCCAAGGTAACGTAGTCTTCTGTTCCCTTACATTTGTTCCTTTATCCTGCAGAAAAGCCTAGTTCACTCTGGCATTTCTTCATTTTCTGAACATAGTTTACTCTCAGTCTGTCAGGTTTTACAAGATAGCAGAGAAGTCTCTTTTGGCCCTGTTCCAATAATTTGAAGGGGGAAGGTATAAACAATTTTACTTTCAGTGGATTGGTGAAAGGGTGTGCAGCTTGGTTTGGAGATTGCCCTAGGGTAATTTATCACGAAAGAACACGGAGATTGAGGTGTTAACGGTATCTCTGAATTTTTTTTATCTAAGTGTGACCGAAGTCTTGTGTGTGTTTCATTTCCTAGATGAAGTCTTTCACAGTGATTGTGTTCTCCTTGAAGAGAGTACACTGTGGAGTTCAGCAGTCATCAGTTGAACTGACTGCAATTCTGTCTAACCTGTGGTTGTCCTAAAATTTTAGATTTACCAAATTCTTGTTATGTCTACTTGATTGGTCTCTTTGCTCCTACTGTTCCTCAGCAACCCACCATGGATCTTCAGGGCATGTTTAAAACTTTACTCATTGAACCTGTGGACTTAAACTCAGAACACCATGTTTGTATGTACTTGGGTCCTGTTTTCATCTAGACTTTGCAATCAGTTGACTCTACAGAATAGATTCCTGGTTAAAAGAATTTCAGTGATAGACTTGCTTATGCATACTTATTGACTTCATTCTTGATCATCATAATGGGCTACGAATCCTCATTTTTGAAATGAAATAGTTTTGTTTTTTTATTTTTTATTTTATTTTTATTTATTAGAGAGAGAGCAGAGCATGCAAGAGAGAGAGAATACGAGTTGTAGGGAGAGGGGCAGACGGAGGACAAGCAGACTCCCTGCTGAGCAGGGAGTGTGCAGATTCAGATGCAGGACTCCATCCCAGGACCCCAGGATCATGACCTGTGCAGAACTTAGATGCTTAACTGAGCTACCTAGGCACTCCAGTCTTGTTTTGTTTTTTTAAATGCTTTGAAAGCTGAGAGAGCCATCTAGGCAGCCTTTTGTACCTTCCTTGCCCCAGTTCCACAGGTTCCCCCTCTCACTGTTTCATGCCTAGTTACTGCAGTGACCTCTTTGCTTAGCTTCTCAGCATCCATTTAACTTGCCTACACCCCCATTTTATGGAGGAATGTCGGATTAATTTTCTGGATTTAATTTTTATGATGTTACTTCCCGTTGCTATCTGTTGGATTAAGAGCCCAATGCTTTGGTGATCCACGAAGCCTCACTGGTCACTGGACTAATTGCCTTTTCTGTCTCTCCTTACTGCTTCCCTGTGCCACTGGCCAGACTCCTTTCTTCTTGGTGGGCACCTGCCCCACTTGCTTTTCTTTCTGTCTGTCTTTGCTCTTTGTGGAGAGTCCTTCCCACTGTCTTCTCACTCTGAACTCTCCCCCTCCTGTATGGCAGTCCTGACCAGTCCTGTCACCAGTGTGGTGTTCCTTTCTTAATCCCAAGTACGTGGCGAAGTTTAGCAGTCGGAGGCACGCTTACAGTGTGCTGCTCTTAAGATGAATGCCTGCGACCTATGTCACTTTGATTCCTGATAGGTTTTTCTTTTTAGTTTTCTCTTTGGGCGAAGAGTGTCTTTTACTACTTTTATTTCTGGTAGTAGCTACTATAGGTCGTGCATTTCAGGGCCTGTTCAAGTAGTACTTTACTTTTTGACATCAATACTTCAGATGCTGAAACTCTTGAAACTTTTCAGTAGCCAGAAGAGCAATAGTGGTTTTCCAGATGTGAGAGTTCTAGAAGGTCAAATTTTACCTCATATTAGCCAGGCCTAAGTGATTTGTGTCATTTCATCCTTAGTGGTGGGAGTGTTTCTAAGAGACATTAGATGTAACTATTGACCATGATTATGAAAAGTGCTTAATAGCTGGAAAATAGTTCTCAAAAAACCTGTTAATTTTACATACCATATAACTATAATTATGTAAAATATTAAACTTTTCTTTTTGAAAAGTCCATTAAATTTTAACCAAAAGAGATATTTACTTAGGAGACCATTAATGTGGAAATTTGTTTTCAATAGAGAGCATCTTGACACCTAGATGCACAGCTTAAGCAATAATTACTAGGTGCCAGGTTCTGAATTTGCCTGGTAGAAAAATGTGAAAAAATTATACCAAATATTGATTCTTGGACATTTTGTGTGTGTGTGTGTGTGTGTGTGTGTGTGTGTGTGATTTGAAGCAGGGCATAGTGTTTTAACATTTAAAAATAATCTTTACATATAAGTATTGCCTAACTGATTAAAAAGAATGCAGGGTGCTTCCTTAGTAGGTATATAAACAGGAAGTGTGGATTGAGAAGATCCTATTCCTTAAACTGAAAGAGAAAATGAAAATTAAAACACTACCTTCTTTATATATATATATTTTTAAGATTTTATTTATTTATTTGAGAGAGAGAGTGGCAAGAGAGACCACAAGCAAGCATTGGGGAGGGGTGCAGAGGGGCAGAGGGAGAGGGAGAAGCAGACTCCTTGCTGAGCAGGGAGCCCAATGCAGGCTTGATCCCAGGACCCTGAGATTATGACCCGAGCTGAAGGCAGACGCTTAGCCTACTGAGCCACCCAGGTGCCCCTATACTCATTATTTTTTTTTAAAAGATTTTATTTATTAATTTGAGAGAGAGAGACACAGTGAGAGAGGGAACACAAGCAAGGGGAGTGGGAAAGGGAGAAGCAGGCTTGCCGACAAGCAGAGAGCCCAATGTGGGGCTCAATCCCAGGACCCTGGGATCATGACCTGAGCCGAAGGCAGACGCTTAACCGACTGCGCCACCCAGGCGCCCTCTATGCTTATTTTTAATTAAAAAAATAACTGGCTTGTGATTAAACCATTGAACACGTTCAACATTCCTTATGTAAGCTACAGTTTTCAGAGTGGATTAGATATTATTATCTGCTTGCTTAAAAATATTTGAAACATAAGGTGAGCTCTCTCCTTAAAATTGCCACTAACTTTTGTTATTGTGAAATTGGGTTGAAGTGAAGTGTGTCTGCTTAAGAGAAAATACCTTATTTGTAGTGAATTCCATACCACTATAATCTCAATTTTTATTCATTAGATTATCAGTTCTAAATCATTAAAGTGTATTATATTTTCTAACAAGTCATTCATAATCTCACCACACCAGTAAGAACCTATTTCAGTTTTTATTTTTCTTTACGGTCTTGATCCAAAAGGAAAGGGTGCATAAGGAGAAGTAGTCTTTACACATGCAATTTTGTATTTTACTTTTAAAAGTTAGTGTTTTTTTGTAAACACACATAGTCATTATGGCTATTTTGGGTGAGCTCCCATTGTGGTTCCATAGCTACCCTGGTGAACATTTAGCTTGCTCCCAATGTCTTTGCTCTTAGACTCTGTAGAGGTTTTTTTTCCCTTTTGAATTGTCTTTTTGCTGTTGTTGAGGTAAATTCTCAGGAATGAATGTGACTCTTGATGGATTTATTTTCTAAACCTTTTACCAAAGAATTGTCCTAACAGTGAATGGATGTACCTTTTTAAAAAAAATGTCTTGTAAAGTATATTGATGTATACTTTTATATTTAAACTGTTTCTTGTTAAAGCTTTTTAAATAACTTACGAGTGTAGTTCATAGTATATGAAAGCACTTTGTGTCCTGTCTCGCTTGATATCCCAACAAACCTTTATGGCATGGGGTTTGGGGCTAGGTCAATCCCTAGGGCACTGAGCTTTTGAGAAGGGATTTCTGAAAATTACACAATTGTCACACATCAGAACTCTGCCTAGAACATGTGACTGTCAGTGGTTACCAACTATACTTCTTTATTTCAGTCCGTTCTGAGTGGTCCTTTCTTTGAGTCGATGTCAAATTCCTTTAATGCAATGAGAATGTAATGAGAATATGTGCTAAGAGATTAAAAATTTTGGGAGGGGGCTATGCCTTACCACCTGGTTAAAATACCAGGTATTTGACTCCTGCATTGGTTACATTCCAGTGATGAAACTAAGCTTGTGTTGGAAGTTTACGACGCCAGGTAACATGACCAAACCTGATGGTGCCTGCAGGGCTGTAGCATGCATCCCTGTGAACCCAGTCCTCCTTAAGAAGCCTAATTTCTGCTCCCAGAGACAGCTCTATGCAGCCTCTGCTGAGTATGTAAGCAGTTACCTGGTATTTTATTCCTCTTGAGTGCAGAGTACTTGTTGGAGTATGCATTTAGTGTTGAGATCTCAGGAAACCTCACTGACACTTTCCTGTGCAAATATTAGTAACTGGTGTGGTCAGACAAGTCCAGTCCTTAATAATCATCTTGCCTCTTTGTTTCTGCAAAGCTGTAATCATGGCTCTTTTGTTAGGGCTCTTAATTTTATGGGATTTACACTGAAGTGGGCTGGGTAATGCTATGCTCACATCTGCTAGCTGACTACCTAGGAGCATTTCATTAACTAGCCATTAGTAGTGTTCTTAAATTATAGTAGCAGCTGATTTTTTTGAGTGATTGCTCAGAGCTCAGCTTTGTACTGCTTTTTTACAGAGATCTCATTTAATGTTCACTACCGTTCATCTTATAGGTGAGAAAACTGAGGCTGAGACGGGTAAATTCTGAGTTGGGATTTAAAACTGGGTTGGTCTTGAAAAATGATTTCAGGGCACTGGCGTGCGTTTTACTGCTATATTATTTCTTAAAATAAGAAGCCCTTTATTGTCTCCATGTCTATTTAAAGGGCTCTTAGTGGGGGCTAATGTTGTAATTGATCTTGCAAGTGCGGCTTTGGGTATTGTCTCTTTTGTTAGATGATAAAAGAGAAAAGATGTTTCCAAACAAAATTTAGAGGTTTTCCAAGTGGCTGACATTGCTTGTAAACTAGTGCTTGATTTCTCTCTTGTTCTCCAGAAGCCTCATGGATACACTTACTGATTTCTTTACTTTCTATAAGTCTTTTTCTTTTATAAACCTGTGGTTCAAGCTGGGATGAACAGTGTGTGGTTTTTTTTCCCCAAAGGTTTGAGAACTGACGCTGTTGGGGGTTTGGGGCAACTAGGAATCCCATTTAATGGGACAACACAGGGAAGACTGCAAGGTGTATCGTTTGGCTGGGGAGGATGGTGGGACTCCCCAAGTCCTGGTTCTCAGTTTGTAGGTCTCGAAAGGGATTTCCATCACTAATTCAAAGGTAGTTAGATTATGGGATTGACCTACACTAACAAGAACCACAAGAGACTTCTGTATGAAAACCGAAATGCAGTTTACTAATTTATAAGGAGAAATAATAACTCTCAAGTAGACAAGGTAATTGTATTCAGTGATCAGCATGCTTGGCTATAGGAGGAAGCCAAGTTCTCATAAGAAGTTTGCTTGCAAGCAGAGTCTGAGCCAGGGAAGTTAGTTGGATGTTTTTAGTGGCTAGTGTAATCAAGCTACTATGTAGCTTGATGCATTAATTGCTTTTATAAGGATAGGCTTGTTTGTGCATCATATGCCCTTTCCCTAAATATGCCAACTGGGTCATACTACCTACATCTGACTCCCTGGGTCTCTTGCTTTTGTTGGACTCAGTCCTAATCTCAGTTATCTTCCTTTGGAATTGTCTCCTGAGAAACAAGTCCCGAGGTCCAGCTCACAGTAAAGGGAAGGGGATTACATAAGGGCATGAGGACCAGGAAGCAGGAGTCCTTTCAAGTCCACACAAGTGAGAGGTGGAGATGGGTATGTTTTAGAGGAAAGTAGAAATGCTAGGTTCTGTGAAAGATCCAGACTTGGAAGAGCTTTGCTAAGTTTGCTTCTGTCTTTGCCCACGTCCCTGGGGTCGGTATTTAAATTTTCCTCCCATTCGCAGAACACTCTTGGAAATCACAGGTTCCACCTTTCTCCTTCCCAGAATTGGCATGCTAGCGCCTTCCTCCCATCTGCTTTTTCTTTATCTCTTAAGCACTTGCCCCTTCAGTCCAAGCTGTTTTCATTGATAATAGTTACTTGACCACCTCACTGCTACTTTGCCAAAGCATGTGGAGTTCTAGTACTTTTAGGGCTGCTTCTACCCTCTGTGTAGAATTTACATTTATACTAACGATTAATAGTGGAAGACAGAGTTGCCTTTTGGTATCTGACTAGGGTTTTGGGGTTTTGGGTGTGTATTCCTTTGAGACTGGTTGCACTGGTTACTACTTTGAAGTAGAATCTTCACTTTTTAGCACCTTTCTACATGTTTGTTGTGCTGTTGTTTCCTTTTTGAGAGAATTTGACTCAGAACCAGTCTTGTTTACATGTTCACCTGCTTTTGCTGGCTTTGCATGTTATGACAGCCTGGCAAACTACAGTGAAAGATGACAGGATTCTAGAAGTCATTTTTGAAGCCTTGAGTTCAAGGGCTACTGCTTTCAGTCAGTAAGCAGTTTGACAAATTATAGACAGACTATATTTGCATATGGAGCTTGGTACCTGAGGAAGCTTTTCCTTGAGCTTTCAGTAAAGATTTCCAAATTTGTGTGGAGAGGGATGAATGCCATATTGAATATATTTTGATCTCCTGTTCTTTCTTTTCATTATTACATGGAGAACATCCATTTTTATATGAAAATTCACCAACAAGTGAGGTGTCCCTTCTGCCGACATTCTTTCTTATACACATAGGAGAAGTTTGTCCTGTTTATTCACACTCCCTACAAAATATAGGAGAAAAACCACAATTTTAGTTGGAAAAGATAAAACCAGTAGGGAAATATTTGTAATCTTGTGAGAGGGCATTTTTGACACTAACAGAAGAAAAAGAAGTTTAAAAACAAGAATTCTTGAATTGTACTTGAGTAATTCACATTAATTTTCAGTGTCCCTTCTGTGATTTACAGCTATTTTGCCTTGGTATGATGCCACTGAATACATTTATTGAGAACCTACTATGTGGTGGGCATCATGCTAGGCACTCATCAACAATATCTCTAATCCTCACAAACTGAAAATTACTTCCTTTAACGGTACAGAGAGAATGAGGCTCAGGACAGTTCAGCAGTTCATCCTAGGACACGTCAAAGTTATCTAGGCCTTCACTTCCTGACCCCACTGTTTAGCTCTCCCTCCCTCCCACCTTTCTCCCTTCCCCCAGCCCTCATCCCCTCAAGTTCACAGACCAGCTCTGTCCTTGTTTCCCTCAGAGAATGAATCCAAGAGACACACTGGGAATTGACTGCTTATAACTGCTCGTCTTCAAGTAAACTTGTGTTTACTAAATGTCAGACCAGAATGTGTCTTTCGTCATGATCTTACTGGATTAGAAAATAACAAATGAGGGGCCGAAAAGCATGTGGGACACTGCTCTGAGCAGGTTGTAACCCAGGCCTACCAGACAGAGTTATAGAGCTAGATTGAAATTATGCTGAGAAACCCATGATTCAGATTTGGAAAGCCAAGATTTTATTTTAGTGAGGGCAAAGTTGAGTTATTTCCCCCTTATTGGGGTATAAATTGGAAAGGTAAACCTTCATTGTCAAGGAGGAGAGCAAATGCTTTGCTTTCTGGTTTTTGATTCCATTCCTCTGAGAAATTCAGCTCTCCAGGTGCCTTCTTTTATGCTCAAAGGCAGTTACTAAGTATGGTTTCAAAGTTCTGAATTTCTTGTCTGACTGGTAGTAGCTGAAATGAAAACATACTTAGAAGCGATAAGGGGGACATTTTAGTGAGTAAGGCTGATGACCAGAATGAAGAATGAAGGAAGTCTAGTGGAATTTCACTTTGTAACCCTGGTTACTAACGCTTTGGTCTTGCGCACACTGTACTGGGTTTTACTTGAAGGGTACTTTGCATTTCCTTGGTCATAGCTTGTTTAAAATTCTCGTATTGGTTTAGGGCCAGTGGTGTGTGTACATGTCTATGAAGCATGGAATGTTTTGTGAAGTCACTTTAATGGTATTACTAAGTTTTATTAAAATTAATTGAGGATAGGAGATTTTATTTGCGCTCCAATAATGAGGAAATAGCTCTTCTGTCTTTCCAAAATCTTGGAATAGGTTAATGTTGTGGTTGGGAAGCTTTCTGTTTTTTCTTTCTGGTAGGTAACGAAAGTGTTTTTGGTGAACACAGTCTGTGTGTGTGAAGGAGGTGAGTTTTACCTCTAGCATTCCATAGCTGGGGTCTGAGTTCCTGCCCCAGCTTGAGTAACTTTGTATGCCCCGTTAGTACACATGAAGGCAGAAGTAGTGTTTTAGTAGTTGTAGGTGCTTTCTTTTTCAAAAGCAGTCTTCTTAGCAAGCATTTAGCTAATGGGTCTAACATTACTCCCTTCCCACCCCACCCCCCTTAAAAATCTTGGCATAGATTAAGTGAATGATTCTAGATATTTAAGCCGAGCCTCTATTGTGGTGGGTTGATCTGCGGCCCCTCCTTGCCTTAGGCCTCTCTGTGACTTTTACCAAATATACAGTCTGTGTAGTCAGAACACTGTGATTAAAGACCTTCAGGGCACGTGAGCATCTGCAGTACCTTTGTCTAAAAGAAAGTGTTGACTGCTGTACTTTCATCCTTTATGAATTCTTTAAAAGCGTCTATTATTTTTAATTTGCAGCAGCTCTTGCCAGGTAAAAAGTTTTGGGAAACAGATGAATCCAGCAAAGATGGACCAAAAGGAATATTCCTGGGTGATCAATGGCGAGACAGTGCCTGGGGAACATCAGGTAATCTAGATCTAGCATCTGTACTGTGATTTATGCCTGTCTTAGAGCTCCTTTCCTCAGCAATTGGCAAGTCATGAATTTCACATCAGTGACATAAGCATGTCAAGCAATGTCCTGTCCTGTAGTATAATTGCCATGAAGGAGCTTATATGATGTAATTTATTAAAACATAATTAACACAAAATCAAATCTTCAATATTTTATTGAAGTGTTAGCCACAGGGGAGTGGTCTTATTTGAAATGACCATAATTTCAGCTATAACTTCTTGTTCTGTACTGCTGTCAGCATACTTGGAATTAGAAAATCCATGCCTGCCATTTGAAGTTCATGTTTCTTTTTCCTCCCCTTGCTCCCCTGTGTACTGTGTATGGGATGATCTATTTGTAAATGTGGTTGGGCCAAATCAAGTCATTGGGCACGGATGCTCTTCTGACAGACGACCCCTGAAGAGGGATGGGGAGAACCTGTAGAGGCACACACTGACAGCAGAAAGAAAGAACAGAGGCTAGGGAGGAAGGAGACGGAAAACCCAGAAGCTGATGTGCTGTGTTACAGCGCAGTGTAAAAATGGAACCTCGGATGACAGTGAGTCATCAGAAAATATCAAATTATGTTGTTGGTTTTAAAAAGGGCAGTAAAATCACATTTTGTTTTAGTAATATTACCAATAAAATATATTAAAAAGAAATTCTGCTACTTGAAAGGGGTAAACAGTTTATCCACTATAGCTAGATAAACCTGTTATGTGAACTGCTGTATTGCTCTGCTGTCCGGATATATGAGGAGTGTGTTCCGTTTTCCTTAGTTTATGTAGAATTTTATACTTAGGGAAAAACACAATAGGAGGTTTTGGCTCACCTGACCATGGCAGGCTTCCTGATTCCCAGTCATTGGTTTATCCACGAGACATCACTCATAATTTGTTTGAGCCTCTGGCTGCACTGTATCATGCTTGTGTATCTTTTTTGTAGATCATTCAGTTTCCCAGCCAATCATGGTGCAGAGAAGACCTGGTCAGAGTTTCCATGTGAACAGTGAGGTCAATTCTGTACTGTCCCCACGATCGGAG
Organism: Potos flavus; assembly: GCA_028534135.1. NCBI lineage: Eukaryota > Metazoa > Chordata > Mammalia > Carnivora > Procyonidae > Potos > Potos flavus. The sequence goes on from CM052900.1 coordinate 145,956,495, forward strand.
AGTGGGGGACTAGGCGTTAGCATGGTGGAGTATGTGTTGAGCTCATCCCCGGGCGATTCCTGTCTAAGAAAAGGAGGATTTGTAAGTTGGCTTGAGGAACTTGTTCCTATATCTCTCTTTTTTTACCCCCCTAAAGCAAAACATGCCTGTTTAGTTTCCTTAGATATTCACAGCACTAATTACAGTGTATTTTAAAACACTTTTATTGCAATTAGATGCCAGCAAACACAGTAGGAGATGCAAACAAAACTTTTAAAAAACAAAGACATGATGTTTTTGGGGGGATACATTGATAACGTGAGGTAGAATTGAAATCTAGTTCTCAGTTCATTGGTCTATTAGAAGACATTTGTAGTTTAAAACAAAAAAAGTAAAAAGAGAAGGAATTAAAATAAGAAAACTGAAGCTGGGGGTCAATAGGGAGTAGATCTGAGAGCAGTGGTTTGCCAGTTCCCAGTAATCCTTAAAGTGGATCGGGTATGTAGGATCATTCTTGTTCGCTTTGTTTAATTATGGTATGGTCTTTGGCCCTCTTTCAACAGCTTTGCCTCTTATACCTTGCCTGTTAGGAAATTCGAAGTTCTGTCAATTCCAGACCTGTTACACACACACACACACACACACACACACACACACACATTTTTTTTGATTCATCACCATTTGACCTCTCCGATGCTCAATTTTTGCCAAAGCAGCTTGTCTGTCCATAGCCTCTTCCCTTAGAAGTATTAAACAGTCTTCCTCAAGCATCTTTGATAGCCTTTCTTTCTCAAAACTGCTTCTTTCTTGTCATCAACTCTCTAGAAGTGAAGTCTTATGATGCATTTCCATTTGAGTCTTCCTTATTTTGTGTTCTGTGCCTGGTTTTTTATTCCCTGTGGTAGTCAGGAAGGTCTTGAGATGCAGCCTGAATCTGTCTTCCCTCTTTACCTCCTGACTTGGCTTGCTTTGTACCTTTTCAAAGTCCTTTCTCTGTGAAGTCTTTGTCAGCTAATCCTTTTTGTTGGCAGTCATATAAAAGGCCTTCTTTCCCCAAAATTGTATTAATCATTTTGCCTCCGTAACTATCTTATGTTACCTTAGAGCATTTGTTGTCAGTATTTTTATCATCCTGTGTCTGTTGCTAGGTGTCAGAAGCTTATTCCTGTTTCCTCATTCCACCTGAAACTTCTTTCGAGTAATAGGAGTTCATTCTTGGTGCAGCTTCCTCAAGTGTCAAGTACAATTCCTTCATATGTTAGTGGACCTTAAATGAATGTTGACTTGGTTGGCATGAGGAGAACAGGTGATGTTTAAGGTAACCAGAATCCATATGGAGTTAGCTTTCTTCTAGGCATGCCAAAGATGATGCTTCGGCTGCCATTGACACTTGCCATATGGCTGGAGCTTTTAATTGCACAGGAAAACCAGAAAAGATTAACTTCTCTAAGACGGTGTTTTGGATTTCTCCCAGCTTCATACCTAGAAATTTGGTGTGAGGAATTTAGCCAGAAGAGGATCTTTTATTTTTATAATGACCCTTAGGAGGATCAAGGGACTGGACTGGGGCTTTTGTCTTGAGTCTTGAGTCTTGAGTACTAGTCATTCCAAAGCTGACCTGATTGCTTCTGGGTCTTTTGACACTGCAAAGACATTTATAGGTCAGGTTTAGTGGCTTGTGACCAGCTAGGAAGAGCCCCTCTTTATTTAAACCTTCCCAAGAGATTGCTTGGGAACAATCAGATCTGCCCTTTGGATGTGAGGAATGGATTTGGGCAAAATGATCATTTCCTTGTTGTCTCATGGGAGGGATGGTGTTACTCCTCTTCTTTCACCATATCCCTGGTTCACCTCTTTTTCTGTCCTCACACTTTCCCCATCTCACGAGCACAGATTTCTCAGAGGAAGTGCTGCCTGCTAATTTCTGTGTATAACTTATAGTTATTTACTGTGGGAGAAAAGTCGGTATTATGTGTAGGTAAGTTGTCAGTGTGGTGAGTTGGAACCTGTATGACTCTTGCCATGAATGCTCTGTCATGCGTGTGACCATTTTCTAATCCTTGGGTGTTAGCCAAGAGGCACATGCCTGGGTTACTATAAAGTTTGTAAGCAGGCAGAAAAATAATTGGAATTAGGAGAAAGATAAAACACTGGGACCGAATTATTATTATTTTTGCCTGCTTCTCCCTTTTAAGCAATTACTTTGGCGGTTAATCTTATGATAGAGCATTATCTTTTGCTTTCATTGTCTTGTTTTTCATTTTGTAAAGGTGGCTTTCATCCTTGGTTGTCCTAAGAGACTGGTAATTTTTAGCTCTTGTACAGTATTGTCACCAGAGGAATTTAAGATCTCAGAAAGTTAAGAGATCAGAAAATTGAACTCTCAAAATCAGATAATTTACTGAGCTTTTGAGGTTTGCATGAAGATAAATGAAACTTCTCCAAATCTGTGTTCCAGCTTCTTCTCAGAAGGCAGTTGTGGGTGATGAAATACTGTTGTGTATTTTGACTTCGGTTGCATCTAAAGGGTGATCCAGGAGGACTGATTGGTGACATCAGGCTACCACATTGCATGTCCAGTCTTTTGGTGGATGGAGGCCTGAGGATCAGTGAACTACTTTATCAGCTTTATGGCCTGGCTTTGCTCTGCCTGTTGGTTAGGATTACATTTGACCAAAGCTCTGGTCATGGAAACCTGAATCACTTGTTGGTTGTCATGGTATGCATGCATCTTCTTGGAAAAGGTGAACCCCCTTTTTAAAAAAAAAAAATCTAGTCTGTCATTGAAAGTGTTGAGTTCAGGGGCCAGGGAAGAGAGAATATCTGCTGCTTTGTAGATAATTGTTCTAAGAGTGGCAATTGGTGGTTTATGGGTCAGAGCACTCAGATATTTTTACTTTGGGTGGCTGTACCTGCAGTAATCCATGGAGAGGCTCCATTTTAATTCCAAGAGCTGAAAACATCATCTCTGATGGTGTAATGAATGTAGATTTCAAGCAAGCACTTAAGGGGCCATTCTTGGATACTGACAACAGATAATCCAGACTCTGACTAATAACTTTTCAGTTAGAGGTGGTTTAGAACTAAAGTAATCTACTCATTCTACAGTGATTTTCCACTTTCAGTAAGGTGGTTTCTTGCTTACAGCTTGAATGAAGGTATTTAACTCTTTGTCTAGCTTTCTTGAGCTTTCTTAAGTTCATTGTGATTGTACAAATGGACTCAGTTGAGTACTTCGGCTTCTGTGATGAGATTACTTTCAAGCCGACAGTAAGAATCCTAGAGCAGTATTTTGTTCTTAGCACCCACTGTAAAATTTTGGTAATTTTCTACATATGAATCAAAAACTTCAGGGTAGCTGTTTTCAGAATCGTAGGAAAACTCAGAATACCAGTTAAGTCAGAGTCCGTCAAGTCTTGAAAATTTTCTTTTCGTATACTTTATTTTATTTGTTCCTGGAATAAGACAGTCCCCCTCTGTCCCCCCAACAAAGCATGGTTCAGAGTGGTCACAAAACCACATGTGACTACTGAAATATTGTGAGGCCATTTAGTAAAATATACCATCAAAGGACCCTGCTGTTTGTCTTTTGGAATACCAGCTGATCTTTAAATAGATCGAAGTCTAGCCAGTCAGAAGAGTGGATCATAATTATTACCTTTCTGATTTATGGTGCCTAGGGAAATGAGAAGTCCACTTAAATTTTAGGTGAAGATCACCTTAACCTTGCAGAGGAAAGATTTTTAGAAAAAATTACTTTTGGCAGGCCTTTCTACTTGTACGTAGAGACTGGCTGCTTTCTGACCTGGAGGAGGCATGCACACTCCTAGCAATTCATTTGGGTCACAAAAGTTGATAACTGGTTTTTCTAGTCTTCACCGCATTTGTTTTAGGTAACCAGTACTATTTAATTGATTTTATTTAAAAACTGTGTGCAGCGTAATGCATTTAGAAGTCAGGGGTTTGAATTTCAACTGAACCTTAATTTTCTCATCTATGAAATGGAGTAAATAAAAAACCCACAAAGTCTAATTCATATGGATATGTAATATATATGACAATGCCTTTTTTTTAAAGATTTTTATTTATTTATTTGAGAGAGAATGAGAGCGAGAGGGATCACAGAAGGAGAGGGAGAAGCAGACTTGCCGTTGAGCAGGGAGCCCGATATGGGGCTCAATCCCAGGACCCTGAGATCATGACCTGAGCTGAAGGCAGACGCTCAACTGACTGAGCCACCCAGGTGCCCCGTATATGAAAATGCTTTGTAAACCTTACAGAATCTTGCTCCACAAAGTTCATGGGCCAATAGCGTTATCACTGCCTGGGAGCTTATATATTATCAGTTCAGAATCTCAGACTCAAGCCCAGCTCTATTGAATCAAAACCTGCATATTGCCAAGAGCCTTGGGTGATTTGCATGCACACCGAAGTTTGAAAAATACGTAATTTTCTTGGAAGATTAAATTACCAGAAGGCCATGGATCACATTCAGAAACTTCATCTATAGGGTAGAGTCCCTTCAGATTGGAGCTTCCCTCGAACAAGAATTCTTTCTACATGCTCTACTTTGCAGTGTCAAGCTTTTAACTACTGACTAGGTAAAAAGTTAAAAAAGCACCAGACGACTAGAAAACTTGTTTTGTTTTGTTTTCATATGTGGTAACAAATACCATTCTGCATGGCCAAGATATGTTTTCTGTTTTTCCCCCCTCCTGGATCTGGTGGTTACCACAGCAGAGGGGAACACTCTTCTTCCGTTTCTGTACGCCAGCAGTGAGGTGATCATGCACACAGTGCCTGGGATAGTCTGCGTTCCACTGTCTCGAAAGTGTACACCTCCCCACTTTGTTCATTTTGAAATTGGGCTGCATCTTTCAAATGGTAGTATATCATAGTTTAATTGCCAGTATTTCCTTTTTAGCAGGACATAAAATGATGGTATGTTTCATAAATTGATGATATGAAATGTAGTAGTTGATGGTGACTCAGTTCTGCACACATACCTCATGAAAATCAGTGGTACAAAGGGTCTAATGATCAGAGCTGTAAGTTTTTTCCCAGGGGGAGAGACATAAGATATCTAGCAATTTTGAGGCTTTGGGAGAGTGGGGGCTGGATGTGTGTGAAAAAGGCAGTAAGGAAAAACTGTGAAAATGGAGTACTTTTAAGAATTTTTTTAAAAAGAATTACACTTTTATGAATTTTATGAATCCTTGAAACAACCCTTTGAGGTAGATACTGTTGTCCCTGTGAGTTTATAGCTGCGGAAAATGAGGCTTAGAAGGGAAGTGGTAGGGCTTGGATTCAAACTTTGTTCTAATTTCAAATATGCAAAATATTCTTTTTTAGAAAGAAGGGAGGAAAATTGCTAATCTCATTGAATATGACTTGCTCCGTGGAGCTTTGTGGGTAAGATCACTGCAGTAAGAGGAGAAATTAAATTCTCATTTCTCTGACTCATTCAGAATTAATAGATACTCTCTGAAGTATTCCTTCTGTTATGATCCATAAATGGATGGACTCTAATCTCCACCATAGAAGGTTCTCTCTTTCTGCTTTTCTCTCAATTCTTTGCTATCTTGCAGTGGAACATAGTCTTGTGCCTCAGAGTAGACAGGGGATCTCTCAGAACCATTCTTGGCCCTGCTCTTGAGATTTTGATGGGGCTTGGCCATGTACCTTTTGAGCACTCATTGAAGCTTGTATGTGAGTACTACAGGTTTGGGTTAACATTCATTTAAAGGAAACCCACAATAAAAAGATGCTATTAATCCTTCTTTATTTTTCTTTTACTTAGCTAATAGACTTTCTCAGTACTATTATGTGCTAGGCAATGTATGACAAAAAAGCCCAACAAAAACCCTGCCTTTATGATGCTTATGTTGGACTTAATTACAGCGGTTCTCATTTGTGGTGCTTATTAGAGTTGCTGGAGAAGCCTTTTATATCACTTGTGGGAGCTCCTGCGACCAATTAAATCAGAATCTCTGGGGGTGAGCCCAGACACTTGTAAATTTTAAGAAGATCATGATGCTCAACACAAAGCATACAGCCACTGCACTGTGAAAATGAGTGTCCCTGGGAGGGCCAGATTGGCTATATACTTCTAGTAGAGTTAAACCACTTAATTGGCCATTTAAGAGGTTTAATCTTGATATCATGGATAATGTTACAGAAGAAATACCATCCCGGTGCCTAGCTTTTACTAATTATCATATTGCTTTTGTATAAAATGATTTCTACTTCACAAACCCTTTGCATATGCATCATTTCATAACTACTCTGTTGTAAACAAAATTATCCCTGTGCTATAGATGAGAGAACGCAGGCTCGGATTTCATGGCCTGTCCAAAGTCCTCTGCCAGTACGTGTCAGCAGTTGAGATCGAATGTAGGTTCTGTGCAATCTGGTTTAGTTCTTTCTTCAAGACCACATAGCTGTGAATACTTACCCTTACCTTAAATATTAAAAACATTTGTAAAAATCCCATAAAATATACCAGCCCATTTCTATCCCTCTTCTCTCTCTAGGGTGTTCACATTTCTACAAGACCTTTTTTATGATCCTGAACCCTGTATTCTCTTTGACTAGCCGACTTTTGACAAAAAGTCTTCCCACTCTGCTCTTGGTATCACTTAAAAATCAGACTTGTCAACCATTTTTACTTAGGGCTATTGTTGATTTACTGAACCTTTTTCTCTTAAGTAAACTTTTTACTGAAATATGACCTGTATGCTGAAAAGTGTTTAAGTCATTAATGTTCATCTGCATGCCTTTCTACAACATGAATACAACCAGTGACCATCCAGATCAAGGAATGGAAGCCTCCCTTGGGCACCCCACCTTCAAATAGAAGGAACCTTCTGTTCTGAGGAATTTATAGCCTACTCTGAGCAGAAAACCAGGTGGCTATATTTTATATGAATAGACTGTACAATATGGGTGAAAAACAGCCCATCCTAGGGATTCCTTTGAAAATCTAGCCCTTGGCCATGTAATTAAGAAAGTTAAGTATCAGGGACTGTTTTCAGAGCAGTCATCTTAGAGACAGGCCCAGCAGCTTCTCAGCAAGCCCTTCTAAAGGGTCACTGAGGAGAGATACTGCAGAGTGTTTGTTGATTTGGCGAGTGGATCTCCCCTGTCACCAGCTTTCTTGCTTGTTGGTGACATTTCCTACTGCTTCTTTATCCCATTTCCTTCCTGTTTTTGCCTGCAGACCTTTGGAACTGCTGATGAGAGGTTGGAGCTGGACTGCTCCTTCTGGGCCAGTGACTTGATTTGTAGATTTATGGAAGATTACTTAGGTGTGTCAGTGGGATGATCCTTCTAATTAATACTTTTGTTACTGACATTAATAGTGGCTAATGCAGGCAGAATTGCTTGTTATCTAGACGGTGTCACTACCTCCTGTACTCTTATGATAAAGACAATGGGAGGATCCTTCTAATTTTAGTGGTTCAGTTTTTCAGGATTTTTTGTTCATTTCAGTTTACTTTGTCAGTTTTTGAACTTCTGCCAAGCACTGCACTCAGTGCTGGGGATATGAAAATGAATACACGGTTTTTATCAGTTTTACCTTTGCAGTAGGAGGGGGCGTTTGTTTTCGGACGTTTTCAAAGATCTCTGTCTTTAGAATCTTATCACATTCCCATCTCTGCTTTAGGATCTTGCTGTGGTGCTCAGTTGGCTCACTCACTCCTCTTGAACCAGTAACAGTCTTACACTTCAGAGATTCTACTGTCAAAGTTACATCTCAGTGACTGCCAGAACTGTAGTTTACCATCTTGATGCCACATGAAATAAAGTTGTGTATCCTTTCTTTGTTCCTTCTTGGATGTGTTCCTTGGTTCACATTAGCCATGAAGTCTTTTTCTGTGTCTTGAACAGAGAATGATTTTGAAAGTAAAATGGGCTCTGAACCGGCAGGTGAAAGCTCTAAGAATGTCAAGATTCATGAGTTACCCTTTCTGGGCCAGAGATCTCTAGGAACTGCCCTGAGAACATCTGTTTGTTTTGCATTCACCGGCCTGCCTATTCACGACGGAGTGTCTGCTGCTCCAGCCTCCATTATTGATCCTCCCCGCCCCAGTGAAATTTGGTTGTGGTGACTGTGAAGTAGCTGTCATCTTGTTCTCTCATTGGTTCTTGCCTTTTGCCAGGAGCTTTAATTTGGTCCGGAAGTCGGCAGTGAGGACAAGCAAGGTTGCCTCTCTCTAGTTTTATAAAAGCAAAGGTTACTTACCATTTGGTAGGATTCTGCGAAGCTCTGTGAACCATGTCAAGTTGCTCTACCAAATCTTTTCCTTTTGGAAATCAAGACGCATTTGCTTTATATGTCGGGGTCTTAATGTAAGATGTTGGTAAGAGGGGACAGACTTAATTTCCTTAGAAGAGAAGGCATCGGTGTGCTTGGCACCAAAACAATTCCTTAGGTCTAATCTCTCAGTCTTTGTAGTTTGAAACACTTCAGAGACAAAGTCTGCTGCATCAGTGATCCAGCTGAAAGGGTTTCCCTGTAGTCTCAAAATAGACTTGTATGGGGCAGGCAGAGAGTGAAAGACAACAGATAAGCACTTAGAGTACTCTTGAAAGAATTTCACAGTTAGATTTAACATGTTTTTTAGGATTAGAAAAAAATTAAAGTGAAGGATGATCGGTGAATTATTGACGCAGTAAGCCCTGAGACAGAGAGTAGAGCTGGGTGGTGGTAGGTGGTACAAATTGGCAGGGCCTGTGTCCCAAGGTAAAGTGGAGGATAATTGAATTGGAATGATGTCAGACCACACTTAGCTCAGTACTCAGAAGTAAGGGAGTTTACATAGGCAATGGCGAAGTAGGAAATTCTTTTTGTAGGCTTATCACTTTCCAACTGTACTGTTAGCTGCCATATCTGGGGCTTAACTAGGAGTTGTGCTATTGTACAGAGTTAGATTTGGAAGTAGAGAGGTGGGACCAAGAGATGTAAAGTTGTGGCTGGGCTTCGGGTAGAAAGGAAAAAATGGGATGGTGGGACATGGGGTATGGTAAGACTGTCTAAACTCTGTAACATAATTGTATGTCTGTCTCCCCCATTTGGCAAGACTTTCTGCAGTGTTCCTGCCTCTGTGTTGTCTGTTAATTAGATTGTAATGTCTTGAAAGGGCACGGACACTACCCTGTTTTAATTAGCATCTAGTGTAGTCTCGTGTCCACAGTGGTTGCCCGCTATTGTTAGTTGATGATGATTAGTGAAGCTGAAGCTATTTTTTAAACAGGGCCCAAGGGATGCAGACAGTGATGAAAACGACAAAGGTGACAAGAAGAACAAGGGTGCGTTTGATGGAGATAAGCTAGGAGATTTGAAGGAGGAGGGTGATGTGATGGACAAGACCAATGGTTTGCCAGTGCAGAATGGGATTGACGCAGACGTCAAAGATTTTAGGTTTGTATGTTTTACACTTCTGACTTTTGAATGGGGACTATGGGTTTTTGTTTTGATTTAGTTTTATTTGGATTTTAGGGTTTTTTTCCCCCTTCCTTATCTGTCCTTTTTAAGAATTTGGTCCAGTGCAGGCCACACCACAAAGACTAAATTTACTACTGGCAAGGTGGAACTTCTAAGAGCTGTCAATTCCTGGTGCTTTGCCAAAACAATAGATTTTGCATTTGTGTAGGGCTCTATTATTTGCAGAATGATTCTATAAATATCTTAGTGATTCCTAAATATCACAATCACCTGGCATGGGTGCCTTGGGACTTTCCCTAAATTTCTCCCAAATCACTAGCTTGGGAGTAACCATGGTCACTAATGGAAGTGTGTCCCCTCTCTCTGGCATGTTAGTGTGGAGAGAAACAGTCGAAAACCTATGCATTATTTTATTCGAGACTCCTAAACTCCCTGGGAGGTAGGTGGGCCAGTATCAGTTTCTTCAGTTTGAAGAACCAGAGGTGCAGCTTACATGACTTGTTCTTAGTCATCTCCCTTCCATGGATGCTCTCATTCCATCTCTGGTCATGACTGATTTGAAGGTTTTACCCTATAATTTAATATACACGCTTTTCAGATGATGTTGTATATTTGTCTTCTACACTTGGCAATATTCTTCATTTATGTAGGGAACCTTTAGTGATGGCATATAATTTTAAAAATGTAAAAATCTTTGGTCAGTGATATACAGATAGAGAATTTAATTTTGAATAATTTTAATGTTACTCTAAAGCTAATATATGTGTGTCTAAACACACCCACATCTATCTCTCATCCTGATACCCACCAAAGCCAAAATTAAAATTCATTTCGGATGATCGCATGCAGAACAACATTCAGTTGTTTAGTATTCCTAATTTACTTTGTTAATCTTGTGAGTATAAAGAATTAATAGAATTTGAGGCACAGAGTAACAACCATTTACCTAACGTCTTTCAGATGAAGTGGTAGCCTTTCCATCCTGAACCTCAGGCAGCCTGTAGCAGGGATTGGTAGTATTTGACTTCTGGCTGGGTGGTGGTCGTAGGGCATGTGTGTGAGAGGGAATACGGCAGTAGCTTTAATTTGTACCAGCTGTAGGGTTTCTTTTAGAGCCGAAGGGCACAGAGTGTAGTCACAGGCTACGCTCCCCTTACTAGAATGTAACAGTGTTCTCTATTAGTCTGATTTGAAATTACACTGTCCTGCAGTCCTTTTACGTAGGGTGATCCTATATCCCGGGTTATTGGAGACAGTACTCATTTCTGCCATGCCCTAGGATATTTATTGACAGTGCTCCCTTTTTTTGCTCTTAGGAGTATCCTGGTTTGGATGATAAATGATACCCTCACACAACTTTTAATTCTTAGAGTTGTCTTCTCAGCAGGGACATCTCCTAGATAATGAATTTATTTTGTACTGTTTTGTAATGGTTTGCTTCTGGTTTCTTAGAAGGGGAAAATGGGAGACAAGTTTAGCACTGACCACTAGTACCAAGACAATACTTAAAAATTTTTTCACCTATAAAGTTTTTTTTTTAAAAACAGAATCATTCTCATATATGGAATTTCCCCATAGAACCTACTTTTTCCATTGACTCTCTGTTTAAAGAGTAGGTATTACTTTTGGGGGTGGGGGCGCGTAGTTTACTACCTGCATTTTGGGATCTTGTTTTCATGGTTACCACAGGCAGTGTTTTTTCCAGTTCATTCATTGTTCCTCAAATCGGGTTCCTTTGGTTAAAGGGATTGTAAATTAATACTAGTTAATGTGAATTTACAGGGTGGGTTGCGGTGGGAAGGCAACCAATAGAAGAGTTGTTTTATAGGATATAACATATAAGCACCGTAAAGTGTCTTTGGTTGTTTTGTAGAAATAGTTTTAAGTACTGTTGATGATAAACTGTGTTCAGGGACGTCGTCTTTAAACTTGGGTTGCTGTAGTGTCCCTCCCCGCTCAAAATAAGGTTTAATGCCCTTTACTTTCTCTGTTTAGCCGTACCCCTGGTAATTGCCAGAACTCTGCTAATGAAGTGGATCTTCTGGGTCCAAACCAGAATGGTTCTGAGGGCTTAGCCCAGCTGACCAGCACCAATGGTGCCAAGCCTGTGGAGGATTTCTCCAACATGGAGTCCCAGAGTGTCCCCTTGGACCCCATGGAACATGTGGGCATGGAGCCTCTTCAGTTTGATTATTCAGGCACGCAGGTACCTGTGGACTCAGCAGCAGCAACTGTGGGACTTTTTGACTACAATTCTCAACAACAGGTACTGTGTGTGTCTCTCTGTCACTCTCTCTACTCTCCTCCAGCCAGCACATGATTCAAGTGACTAGGAATGGGGGAGGAATGGGAGGAGGGTGGCATTATTTTAGGCTATTGCCAGCCCTTCTTAACCCGACAGTGATGTGGGCATACAAAGCCTCTGTATCTTCCTCTCCAGGGGCTGATTTCCATGAGATTATGGGCAAGAGATCACTCTGCTCCACATGTACTTCTTTGGCTCCTCTGTCACCCCAGGGCCTGGGGAGTGGGCGAAGTCGTGTTACCTCGTGTGACACAGTCCTCTTGGATGCTAAATTGATCTCTCTGAAGATTAATAAGATTGTGATGCTGTTGGTTTTGTTTTTAAATAGTAAACTCTGTTACCTACTGCTGGCAGGAGTCCAGTGTGAGGTCGTCTTATTAGTCATGTCTTTTAATTAAGTGAGTAACTATAGATAACAAACATACCTGTTACCTTTCAAAGGAGTTAAAATATGATTGGAGAAAAACAAATCAGTGTAAAAATCTACAGTGAAATTACGTGACTCTTTTCTTCTTAAATCCTTAGAAGACATTATATGTGTGCCTTCTGGTTTTAAAGGCATGGTATGACTAACTCTGGGGTTTACTGATCCCTCTGTTTAGTTTTTTTTAAGTAAAAAAAAAACAGCTGTCTGAATTATAAAAGGGGGCAGGGAGCTTCCCCATCCTGTCAGGTACCACAAGCTCTCTCTTGTGGCTGGAAGTACTTTGATGGGCCATGCATTTCTGATAGCCATTAATTTTGGACTGGAACATAAATACAATCCTCTAGGCTTGAAAGGTTAAAATCTCAGTTTGATAGTTAGAAATTCTCTGTCTGTGGGGGAAATTGACTTATGGTCTGTTCCTTTGTTGTTGTCATAAATAGTTGGTTTTAAATGAATTTTGATGATAAAGCTAACCATTTAATATTAATAAGAATTAATATTAATAACAACAGTAATAATGTTAATAAAGTTTATAAAAGGAAATCCCTTTAAGGGATGATGTGATGTGTGTGCTCTGGTCATATCAGGTGGATCTATTAGGTTTAATTAATAAACTCTTTTTCTAGAGAGAGTAAACTGTAAGTGTCCACTACTCTCCCTGTGGTTCCCAAAAGATGTGCCATCTCTCCAAAAGAATGATTTTTTTGTGCTTTTTCTCTTCTTCTACTGTTTTGCCCCTCTTCACAGTGAATCCTCAAAACAGCAGTTTTGAGTGAAGCCAAAAATTACCTCAGGTGCTGAAAATAGATTAGACTTCAACTTTGTAGGGGACACTGTTACCACATAGACTTCAGCTTGCTCAGCTTAGGATAGGAGTGTGGTAATTCTCTGTCTAAATTGAGGTTTCTGAGTGTAGGCTACTTCTTTTTTTTTTTTTTTTTTTTTTTAAGTAGGCTCCACATTCATTGTGGAGCCCAATGCAGGGCTTGAACTTAGAGCCCTGAGATCAAGACCTGAGCTGAGATCAAGAGTCAGACGCTTAACTGACTGAACCACCCAGGCTCCTTGAGTGTAGGCTACTTGTAATCAAGATTCTTTAAACCTGGTTATATCAAGAAATTTTATCTGAATTCTTAATTCTTTCTTTTACTTTGTCTTTTGTGGTCTGAACTTCTAGAACTCTGGCTATTATGCTTAGCTTCCCATTTCTCATCTAATCCAGTCTAACCCTTTGCTTGTTGTTTAAGAAGTGTTTGTCTTCAACCTCTTGTGAAGAAAAATCTGATGCTCTTTTACTGAATTGTTCTTTACTTCATAATCAGAGTTGGGATTCTCTTTTCATGTACTGACCTCTCGTTTCAAACTAATTTTACCAATGTTTTGGGAGGCTGGATAATTATTAGAATTTCAGGGACGCCTGGGTGGCTCAGTCGGTTAATCGTCTGCCTTTGGCTCAGGTCATGATCCCAGGGTCCTGGGATCGAGTCCCACATTGAGTTCCTTGCCCAGCGGGGAACTTGCTTTTCCCTCTGCCTGCTGCTCCCCCTGTTCATGCTCTCTCTCTCTCTTCCTCTCTTTCTGACATAAATAAACCTTTAAAAAAAAGAACTTGAACAGATATGTCCTTTTGCAAACTCACAAGCAGTTAACATGATTACATTAAAAACAACACCCGCTCAGATTTATGAAGCCTGGGATGCCTTCACGACGTATCCCATTTCAGTAATTTTTGAAGCAGAATGTTATTATTTTGGAAGTTAAACTATTGTTGGTTTTTGACTTCCCATGCATGCCTTGGTTGTGGTAACATGGGGTCATTGTTACATAGGTAGACCACCACCACGTGATGTGATCATTGTTGTTTTATTCCGTGGGCCCATAATTCTTGCTTTTCTGAGTAGGTTGTTTTACATGGTCATGTACTGGGCTCCCTAATAGCAGGCCTGGGAACTATTGGGCCAAGACTCCTTAGTGTTTTCAAGACCCATAACCTCCCAACGTCTCCTGCATAGAGGCAGGAGTAGCTGTTAAGATGGTGGGATCCTTTTTCTACTGGAATTTGCTGTTCGATCTTACATTTTATCCCTCCAGTATTCCTTACGCTTTTGCTCTCCATTATGTTTTATTCCCCTTTCCCTTTTTACTATTTTAATTGTCATTCTTGAAGATCCAGTGCTTGTTAGCTTTCGTGATCTCCAATCAATGAGTTGTATTGTCTGTCTCTTGAACTCTGTAGTGCTTTGTGCTTCCCTTGAAAAGGAGTCATCATGTTCTGCCTTGTGTTATAATTTCTTGTTTAATAGTCCTTGCTAGATCGTAAGCTCCTTGAGGGTAAGCTGCTTGGGTCTTGTTCTTCTGTGTCTTCTGCTTTTGCTCTAGCAGACCAAGTTTTCAGGAAACTTTCTCCATATTCCTATTATAGTATCTCAGAATATCCCCCATGATTAAATACACTTCCCCAAACTGAAGTTTGGAACTAGCCTTCTAAGAGGTCTGGAGGCCACTCTTTGAGGCACTAGCTTGTACTCTACTATGTAAGTCCTTTAGATCTAGCCTGCTAAGCTTGTGCTCCTTGTCGTAGCTAGACCTGCACAATATCCAGGAAATTACCTCCTTTTTAGGGTCACAACCCTCTGTTGCCATCTGATCAAAAAAAGTACGTAATTCTTTTCAAATCCAATTTTGTTGGTAACTTCAGGGAGATCACAGATTTGTGGACTGCGGATTATAACTTTGTTTGCCTTTTTTGTTCTCACCTGTAGCTGGGCATATCTTTCAGGAATGAAATGGGTTTCCCCCAACTATAGCTCTCAGTTTGGGTATTGTGACTCATTTGGTCATTTAAATAGTGCAAGGAAGTACTCGAAGACAAGTCTAGGACATGCCCAGGTCCTAGCACCTTAGACAAGGGAGAGCATACTCTATTCTGGGGAAGGAAGGACTTTTGGAAGAGGTAGATCTTTTTTTTTTTTAAGATTTTATTTATTTATTTGACAGAGAGAGAGATCACAAGTAGGCAGAGAGGCAGGCAGAGAGAGAGGGGGAAGCAGGCTCCCCGGTGAGCAGAGAGCCCGATGCGGGGCTTGATCCCAGGACCCTGAGATCATGACCTGAGCCGAAGGCAGAGGCTTTAACCCACTGAGCCACCCAGGTGCCCCGGAAGAGGTAGATCTTGAGCTGTGCCTTGTAAGACTTGTTCATATCAGGAAAAGAGTGAAAATTCCACTGGAGGAAATAGTAAAACTTAAATGCTTACTATGAGAACTTACCAGGTGTCTGTTCAGTAGATAATGTAGTAGTCATCCTAGGTGGTGGACGAGGTTGGGAAATAGTGACCTGTGAGGTCACACAGGCAGGCTGTGGGTCTTAGCAACTTTGCCATGCTGCCTAATAGTGACAAAGCAGTTCTAAGAAGGAATGACTTTTAATTATCATGGTTTAGTTTTTTGTGCTGTTAGTTCAGTAATAACTGTAGACATTTCTTACCTGTATTAATCAGTTAATTATTGATGATTGTGTCCTTCCAGGAATCTGTTATGCCGGTAGTGAACAGAGCTGGTACTCACAGTAAGGTCGTCATACGTGGAACTGTATGGGACAGTTGAGGAACTAAGGCTAAATTGGTTGGTCAGGAATGCTGTCAGACCAGGGGAGGGCTCGATGGGGACCACGGTTGTATAGACCTTCCTTGAAAGACAGGTGCAGTGTATATTGCTGCAGTTAAGGGAATAGAGTTGTGGAGATAGAAATGAGCATGGTGTGGTCGTAGGCTGACAGCAGTAGCAGGCACACTTAGAGGGAAATGCAACTTGGTTTGTTGGGCTATTGAGTCCAGGTCCCAGAGGCTTGAGAGCCAGGCCTGAGTCCCAGACATTATTAATGATTGTGAGGATTGAACCACAGATCTAGTGTAGTGTACGTGTTTTTCTACACATTTCTGCTTTTTAATGTTGGCTTTTTTTTTTTTTTTTTTTTAAGTTTTGAGTTACTTGCTATAGTTAATGAGGTAGCTTTATATGTGATTTTATGATGGGATCTGGTTTGGAAATTGACAAAATAATTCCTTCTTGTGTCCTGTTTCCTTTTAAATCAGGATTTTGATTTGGTTTCATAAAACTGTTAGTATCAACTTCTATTGATATGTAGTATAGAGCAGCCTGCAAATACAGGAAAGGTAATTTTCATTTAGTTCATTACAAACTTAATGGTACTTAGGGATACTTTGGGTTTTGGCTAGTTAAGTTACTTGTCTAGTCATTGTTTATTATAAACTTAACCTAAGATTTATTTAAAGCAAGGATTCCTTTTTTGTGCCATGAAACCCTTTAGCAGTTTGATGAGATCTGTGGGCTGGATTGTGTGAATGATGTATATAGTATAAGTAGGTTTACAAAAGAACCAGTTATGTGGAAATAGTTACAGAATATTTAACAAAACAAACTGAATATGTATCTATGAAATATGAATATGAAATACTTAACCAATTGAGTATGTATCTACTTTATCAAACGATGCATGCAGCAGAAGTAGTCATACATAGTGATCATGATGAAGATAAACATGGCTTTGGGATGTCTAATAGTTGTACAGGAACATGAAAATGTATGTGACTTTTTTTTTTTTGAGAGGGGCTGGGAGCTGCAGAGGGAGAGGGAGAGAGAGACTTTTAAGCAGGCTCCACATCCAGTGCAGCAGCCAGACGCAGGGCTGGTCTCACAACTCTGAGATTACCGCCTGAATGGAAGTCAAGAGTTGGATGCTTAACCAACTGAGCCACCCAGGTGCCCCATATGTGACTTCTGTTGGTGACTAAGTCACAAGTGTATGGCTAATGTTAATGTGCTTTGTTACCTACAGTCGTAATTGAAGGACATGCTAAATTTCATGAAAATAAGGGTAATTTTACCTATCCCAAGTATGAAGATCTGGGATTTAAGTACCCCTAATTTAGGGCATTTTAAAATGTTCGTTGCTACCTCTGGAGTATTCTCTCTCTTTCCCTCACTTTCCCTTCATTGTCTTCTCCTTAATTCCAGACAGCGAACAATTCATAATAATGTGTGTGTCCCGTTTTGTGTTATGGCACACGAGCTATCTTCTTTATTTTAATGAAGAGCCATACAATTATTCGTATTTCCCTAAATATATTTTATAAAGTTACTGCTAGATTTCATTATATTGTAATCATATGTAGCAGAAACCAAAGCCAGGATTACATCCTTATGGATTAATCAGATTAATTGTTGATACTCTTTATTTAGAATTCAGTTAATCTAAAAATAACCCAATGTAGCATGTTGTACAAAATTGCATACTGATGTAACAAAACTCTCACCTGTTAAGCATGAATTTTAGCAAAGAAACAATACTCCGGAAATCATAATTGAAGTACAAATTCATTCCCTCACAGCCCTAGGCAGATGGGAGAGGAAGTGGCATACAATGCTTTTAAAAGTGTGGTAGTGATTAGATGTCATTATTCTGAAGCCAAGTTTATGCAGTTTTAATATAGGTCTTTAATATTCTCGGCTTTCCTTTCAATTGACAATTGAGGGGAAGATTATTTTATCAGTGTCGTGTATAGTCACTGTTAAAATGCTGACTTCAGCTAGCAGTTGGGTCAGTTGAAGCTTACCTTTATCGTTCTTTGACTTTGCTGAAATTTTATGATTTTCTTCAAAAGATACTTATTTTCTCAGGAGAAGAACATGTTTTTGTTTTTCCCCCTCCACCTTATTCAGAGATTATTTCGGAATCAGATTGTTCCATCTGCTAAGGAAATGTGAAGAATTTCTTTTCCTTTTTTAAATAGAAAAAAATTTTTTTTTTTTTTTTTTTTAAATACCAGCAGCACGGTTCATTCGTTACCTGTTTATCCAGAAGTCATTGTTGATCATCATAGTTGTTCAAATAACCTGGTCGAAAATGGGCTTTGATCTGGAAGCCTCAGACAGTAGCAGACTTTCACATATTTCATGTACTAAAAACTGGCTACCATGATAAACTTTTTTTCTTAAAAGATTATAGTCCCACCATTGATGTAATAATACCTTCAGTGTTTTGAAGATCTTTTCTCCGTGAACCCTTATAACATCCCCTATGGGATAGGGCAGGTACTACACTTTTACAGGTAAGAAAATTAAGGCCTCATGAAACTTAGAGTTATTGAAGGTCATATACTACAAGCTATGGGAATGTCTGTGTTCTGGTGTCTAGCTCTGGGCTCTGTCCTTTGGACCTAGTACTAGAAAAACAAAGCCTGTTGATACGTGGGATTTTCTCACCTACAAATTCAGTTGCATTTGTGGTTTTCTCTACATGGAGTATATGGTAAAGCATATTCTTCCACAACAAAACAAAAAAGGTTTTTCTTCTTTCCCTGTTATCTTTGTGACCTGTTGACAGCAGTTCGTGCGCATGAACTCATTGGGATTTTTTAAAATTAACATTCATTCCAAGGAGTTTTGCCCTCTGCTTTCCTCATCCTGAGCTGCCTTGTTGGGGAAGGAGCTGTGAGAGGTGTAAGAGGTGACTCACAGAAGGGACATGTCTGTATGGGGGTACTCCCCCCCCATTCATCAGAAAGGACACACATAAAGGACTGTTCCTAGCGTGTATTTTACGTGTGTGTGTTTTACGTGTGTTAATTTTGATACTTCCAGCAACCTTACGTGTTAGACATGTCTTTATTGTCCCTATTTGAGAGAGAAGAGTGAGTCACAGAGAGGTTATCTTTGCCCTGTGTCATGTAGTCTGTGTTGGAGCTAAGATACGAATCCAGGCTTTCTGACCCCAGAGTCTGTGCTTTTATCCCCTGTCCACTGTGTATATAGCCTTAAATTGGTCAGAAGCCAGGGCTGGCGGGACATTTTATTTTGGTGGTGGGGGGGGACAATCTTTCACATACATCAGCTCCATATTTAGGTATTACTGCACATTCTGGAAACTCAGCAACTGTTTTTATGCCAACAAGTATTATTGGTAACAACATAATAACACTAGTAGCTATCTTTTATCACTTAGCACTATACTGGGTGTTTCTGACTGCCCCTTTCTGGAATAAAAACCCTGCAGGCTATCTTTTGTAAAGTCATGTAGTGACAGAGAAGGGAGTCAAATCAGTTTGCTTGTGTAGTTCCCAGATTATGCCTTCAGTGTTTCTTACTAGGAACCTGGATGAGCTTGAAATAGTTGATATATTTTCCCTTGCAGTCACTGTCTTAAACAACTTAAGAATTCAACCCAAGTACGTTGTAATCAGAAGTGGCACATTTATCATTATACCACCTTTAAAACAAGCGTTCTCTCCAAATCTTGCAGTATTGTGTTTCTCAGTTACCATTGGCTTGCTTTCTGAAAATGATGAAAATGTTAACAGAGCTCAGTGCTTTGCCCAGCAGATGGCATTTGTATGAGTTTTTCAGGATCCTTTGGAATCCATTACTTGCCAATTACCCAATTTCGTTTTGAATACCGTGTATTTCCAGTTAATATTGGGCCATTTACATAAAGAGAATGTGCCAGAATTGCTGTAATCTATGCTATAATCAAATCTGCTTGCTGTAGATGATAATTTACTTTTGTTAATTGTTTACTGCAAAATGCATTCAAGAAAACAATTCCTTCTCTATTCACCATAATCACTGTGATATCAGTCAATTCTCAAACACAGAATATGTGGGAGCTCTTGTAGGACCTGTATGTTTTTAGTTAAAAGTAATAGTTTCTACTTCTCAAAGTGCAGTGAAGAGGTGTTGAGAACCACAAACTAATGTGCAGAATGGTTGGTATTTACACAGACTGGATATATATGGGTGTAGTGCACATACATTTAAGGAGTTCTATGCCATGTTAAAAACCTGTGAAGGGGGGATAATTCGGATGGCATGGCAGTGAGTACTGTTTTTGATTAATGAGATCACTTCAAAAGTTCTGTTCTCAGCACACCATCTTTATTTCCCTGGCTCCATGTCATAGCACTTCACTAATAGGTTCTCAAAAAATGTCGAATGAATTATTTTGTTTGCAGCAGGGCAAAGAAGTGTGGAGAGAAGAGGATAGAATGAGCCGTGTCTGATATGTTAAATATTTCAAAAGGTTTGAGGCTAGGAAAATTCTAGAGACCCAGTGAAGACACAGTATATATCTAGTGAAACTATGAGGTATTTTTACAGTGTTGGAAAAAGCTTAGAAACAACTTTCCATTATTTTACTGAAATGTTTTCTCCCTCCTGGCTGCCCCTCTTGTGTGAGCTGCTTCCTGTTGATAGGAATACTGTGGGACACTGTCCTTTAGGTCCGACAAACACATGAAAAACGACTTGGAAAAATCACAAGATCATGGTTACCCAGTAGTACTGATTGGCTCCCTTCCTGGAGTGAACAGTTGTTTTGATAGGCTTGTCTATAATATAAATCCCAGTATTGCTTTTGAAGACTTGATGTTTAATCATTGCCCCTAAAGGAGTGTGTGTCTTTTTACCAGCATCATAATGAACTTTCTTGTTTCTTTAACCTTTGAAAATAAAACTCAAAGTATTTTTGAAATCTGTACATGGTTACTTTTTATTTCCTTTCATACTAGCAAAAATTAAATAAAATAAATAAATTTAAATAAATAATAAATAATAATAATAATAAATAATAATAAATAATAAATTTTATTTTAATTAAATAAAATTAGCAAAGGCTAATTTTACTCTGGTTTTTATAAAGATGAATATTTACAAAGAGAGGTAACAGATGATGTTGGTTAGTATGTTTGAAATATTCACCTTTTGTTTTCTTTTTTTTTAAATTTGCCTACTCAGAAAATCTCTCCACTGCTGAAGATAACATTACATGCCCAGCTCTGATGATAATTAAGCTGAGTTGGTGGGATGACATTATCTCTTAATGTCTAAAACAGGTCTCTTTAGGAGGAAATCTAGTATTTAAGATCCATGGTGTCTGTTAAATGTCCTCCAGTGATGTCAGCTGAGCTGTTGAAAACTAGAAAGAGCTGGTAGGGAGGTTGAAGGTCCTTTCTAGGGAGGTGCCTTCAGTAAGCACTCTGTCTGAGCTTAGCGAATGAAGACATTTTCAGTATGACTCTGGAAGGTGGCATGTCAAGGCAATCGCGAACCCCCTTTTTTTTGCACCAGTACTATTCAGGCGAAAGTGTGTTACCATCTTATGCAGTGTTGCATCCCTAGTCCCTTGCACAGTCCTTGCACAGGTATTTATTGGTTTCATAATATTTGTAGGATGAATGACTGAATGATTGACCTTGTAGTAAGATAGAGTTTTGGCATATTCTTAGTGTCAGGGCCTTTGCATTCCTTTCCTGTTCTTGTGAACTAAGAAGTGTGCCGAGTCTGAGCTCGTAATCCAGGTTTTTTAGGAGCAGCTGTATTTCTGTTGTTTGATTTCCTACACATAAAGAATAGGTATCCTAGGAAATTGGAGGGCTCCCAAAAGTTGGCAGCTGTCTAATTTATTCATTATAATAAGCCACTAGTTGAGGAAGGTATCCAGTATCATTTCCTTGGGAAGAGATAGCCAGAGGACGAAGTGAACAATTTTCATTTTCCTTTCCAAAATGTGAGGATTAATTTGAAGTGTTTGTGGGGTTCTCAAAAGAGCTGAAGAGAGGTAACAGCACTAGGGGCAATGTGGTGTAAGTCATTTTTGCAGTAGATTTAATTTTGAGCGTGCCTTGGATCAGGCAGGACCCTCAGACCTGTTGACAGCCGTTTGGGCATTTGTAGGATTGTGGTTCAGGGGACATCAGACTAACCCGTGAGGTGGTAGGCGGCATATGGGAACTGGGTGCACCAACATGAGGTAAAGGAGGAGAGGGAAAACCTTACTACGAAGTTTCATGATACCATCAAAAGGGACTGGAGTAGAGCAGTTTAAAAATGTCATTCCTGAACAAGGGTTTATAGAAATTTCTATTCAGAGAGGTTTTAAGATTATTCCATGAGACAGTTTCTCTAACCTCATCACGTCTTTTTCTTCCTTCAGCTGTTCCAAAGACCTAATGCGCTCGCCGTCCAGCAGCTGACAGCAGCTCAGCAGCAGCAGTACGCCCTGGCGGCGGCTCATCAGCCCCACATCGGTAAGTCCCCGAGTGGGCGGGCCCCACGGTGGTGCAGTGGCCACCGCTCTAAGCTGCCTCGAAACCTGCTGCTGCAGAGTGATTCTAATCAAGTCCAGACAGATCCCTCAGAGTAGATGGCCTCTTCCTCCTGTCCAGCTACCTTTTGCCACGTTTTTTATTTTTGGCAACCTTCTAGACTTCAGTTCATAAGATTTCTTAGTGTCCAGGTATTGGTCTGCTTCTGCTGTTTTAGGATTTAAAGTATCTAACTACAGTAGTGACTAGCATCAACTCTCTTGGTAAGATTGGATGAAATCGATGGCATAAGAATAGTTTTGCTCTTGTCAGAGTTGCCTCGACTGTGAATATATCAACTTCTCATCTTGCTAAGTAGCAGGTAGTATGTGTAAATCCATTTTCCAAGCAGCGTGTATTGAAGATCTGGAAAAGTATTCTCATTTAATGACTTTTTTAAAGTAGCTTTGCCCTTTTCCTATAGCACGTGTTAATGTTTTGGTGTACATATTTTGTCTTATTGCCTAGACCTTCCCCCCTGTACCTTTTTAAGGTCTCTTTGAAACAAAATGCTGTGTATATAAACAAGTACATGTAGAATTTTTTTTTTTTTATGTGACAAAATGATATGGTTTAGTAGGAAGGAGATTGCTAATCATAGATTGTGGTATGCTGTGGAAGAAAAGACTTGCTTCCAACCTAAATGTATTAAGGCTAGGCATAACGGCTTTTGCCTGGGTCTGGTTTAATTAATAATTGAAGATGCTAGTCTTTATAAATGCCTGTACATTTTCTTTGAGAAAAACTGTTTGGAAAATTGTTTTAAATGGAGATAAATTCTTCCTTCCATCCCATTACAAAGTCTTTAAAATTGCTTTATTTTAGCCTGCCATAATTTTAATAGTCCTTGAGAAATTGTGCTGAATTTAAAACTGCCTAATGGTTTAAGTTGTTAGCAAAGATAAACAAAAAACAAAACAACAAAAAAGACAAAAAGGCAATACATAAGTGTCACCTTGATCTTTAGTATAGGGATTATTTTATCTTTTTAAAAGTCCTCTTTCCTCTCAACCTATCCTGTCTTGTCCTTTTTCTTTTTTTCCTCACCTGCAGCCTGGAGTGAGTAGCCAAATTGTGTAGGTTTTGGTAGGGCTGCAGTTCTAGTTGGGTTTGTTTTTACTGACAGGTGTGTTTTCAGCAGGTTTAGCGCCCGCTGCCTTTGTCCCCAATCCATACATCATCAGCGCTGCTCCCCCGGGGACGGACCCCTACACAGCTGGACTGGCTGCAGCTGCGACACTAGGTGAGGTGTTCTGCATGCGGGACTTTATCCCCTGCTAAAAAGTCGTGGGGGCTGGCATGCATTCTTTGTACTCTGTCCCCAATCCAAGTCTCCGGTGGAGATTTTTCTCCTGGTTTCCAGTGTCCTCTCCCTGCCAGCTGGATAGCTCTCCTTAGCTGTAACCTCAGACTCGAACACAGGCAAATTCATGAGCTGTTCCTATATGGATATTTGTGATCCACGGAACCACCAAGTTGCTTGTAGATAGTTTGAGAAATTATCTCCTTTCCTAGGTCTTCCTACTGCCTGTAGTCTGCCACAGTCCAGGTCCTTATACTCTTTACCTAGGCTTTGGCACCTGTTCTCACTTACATATTCCTAATTTCCTTCCCCTTCCCTTCCAGTGTTCCCGAAAACTGTTTTAAACATGGATCTTACCTTTTCACCTTTCTGCTTTAAACCCGTTACCAATTTCTTTTCTTTTTTTTTTTCATGCTGTATTATCTTTTTTTTTTTTTAAAGATTTTATTTATTTATTTGACAGAGAGCATAAGCAGGGGGAGCGGCAGGCAGAGGGTGAGGGAAAAGCAGGCTCCCCACTGGGTAAGGAGCCCAATGCGGGGCTCCATCCTAGGACCCCAGAATTGTGACAAGAGCCGAAGGCAGACGCCCACCAACTGCGCCACCCAGGCACCCCTCATGCTGTATTGTCTTTAATAAATGCGCAGCACCAGCGTCATCTGCCATTTGGTGTTTTCTTGGAGAAGGAGCCCATCACCGATTTCTGTCTTATCCACCCAGACATAGCACACCGCAGCTATGAGACATGGCTGATTATTTCATCCTAATTGGGTCGTGCTGTGCTGTTCCTTAGATCACTATTTTTAAGGAGCTGCTATGGCATACTGAGGATAAGTGAAGATTGGGACCCACTCTGATCTCTCTCTGATTTATATGTAGATGTCTCTGCACGTGTACCACTTTCTCCCCCTCCAGATCGGCTGTCACTGGCTCACACCATACATTCTAGCAGTGCTAAAGTGATTTTGGCTTGCTGCGGGCACCACACTGGCTTAGGTCTCTATGTCTTTGGACACTGTGGTCTCCTTAGTCCTCTGTAGTAAACTCTTCCCATTCTTTGCCTGGGACTCTCCTTAGCTAGCCCTGTCACCACCTAGAAACCCTTCCTTTACTGACTCCCCTGTTCTTTCTCTGTTACTTACTTTTACTTTGTATTTGCTTGTGGATGTATACATGAGTGGTTTTGTTTCCTCTTGAGACTGACTTTCAAAAGCAGGCCTTTCTGTTACTTGACTCTGGAGCACAGTTGCTGGCACCATAATGGGCTCACATATGTATGGTACATTGAATTCAATGTTAGGACAAAGTCAGTGTCTTCCAAAGTAAAAATCCTCCGGGAACAAATCCCTCCAAGTCATGTTAATCATAATTAAATATTACTATTGTAAGATTTTACTTACTATTGTATAGCATGTGATTTGCCATTGTGAACTCAGATGCAGTATAGAATTTCTTACTATTTTCTTGAGCATTGTTCACATTTTGGCATGCATTGTGATGGGAGTGTATGTAGTGTAGTTCCTCTGTCCCCCTTGCCTTTGAGGGAAATAGAAAGCTCTTCCTAGCAGAATGATCTTTGTTAACCATCTTTAGTATTTATTCAGCCCTTATGAACTATTGACCAAGCATTGTGCTGGGTGCTTTTCTTTCATATGAGTTGTTGGACAATGATTTATTTTTTTTAAAAGATTTTATTTATTTATTTAATTTCAGAGAGAGAAAGAGAGTGAGAGCAAGCATGCACATGTGTGAGCAGGGGTAGCAGCAGAGAGGGAGAGAGAGAATCTCAAGCAGAGTCCCTCCTGAGCATGGAGTCCTGGGTGCGGGGCCTGATCCCATGACCCTGAGATCACAACCCAAGCTGAAACCAAGAGTCAGATGCTTAACCGACTGAGCCATCCAGGTGCTCTGGATAATGATTTTACAGATTAGGAATTTGGGGGTTCAAGAGCTGTCTTTTTCGAGGTCACACTGCTTAAATATTACAGAGTTGGGGTTTGAACCAGGTCTAACTCGGAGCCCAGGCATGCACTTCACTATACAGTGCCCGCACTATCTTGAATTATCTCTTCTTTCTTTCCTTCCTCTGCTGACTTACTATATGTTATTTAAAACGAAGAACTATCTCAGGGACAACACACTTGTCCTCACTGAAATCAGTTTGGTGATGAGAGTCTTACTCTTTGTACCTACCAGTCAGCTGAGCCAGACTGAAAAAGACTTCAGTGCTTTCACACAGAACCAGAAATGTTAACCACCTAGACTATGAAACTGCATATGCTTGTGGGGTGTTGATCACACAGGAATTGGAGCAGGCATCCTGATGAGCTAAGCTCAATTGATGATGCACCCCGGCAGGTATTTTCCTAACCGCAGTCAGAGGCCATGTGACCTGGGAGAGTAGTAGAAATGCTAGTTGAGAAAATTGAAGAGGATTGTATAAATGTCAATGGTAACAGCAGTCTGTGCACAGTTGAAGGTTTTGTTGTTGACGTGTGGCAGAGCCTTGAGACTGTCGCTGCAGGTTGCAGTCCAGCCTTTCCCCATGGATGTGGCAACACCCTCACCCTTATCATACCCATTTGCAGGTGAGGAAACTAGGGCATTGGTTAAGTCTCCCTTGTGTTGTTTTCTCTTCCATTCTCTTTTGTAAATGCCCAAGACCACCCCACTTTGTAAATACTAGTCAGTTGGGTTTGGGGACTCCCTACTCTCTAACTTGGAGATACGGTTCTTGGACTCTTCAGATTCTGAAGAGTTAAAAGTTTTTTATCCCTTTGCTTATTATAAAAAAGTAGCTGCTACTGCAACCTAGGTTCTCTAAGCAGCATGTTTATTTTGCGTCCAGATGTAGTATTTCACAGTGGGTAGCCTTATAAACAGAGCTGCTTGATCTTGGCTAATAGGCCCACAGGTACAGAAAATACCAAACCAGAAATGTCAGAGCAGTATCGGGCAGTGATGTAATTTGATTTCTTTGTATCTTAGAAGCTTAAAACTGGGAAACAAAACACATGTTCCAATTAATTTTGACTTAATGAAACCTATTTTTCTTTTTTTATTTTAAAGATTTTATTTATTTATTTGAAGGGAGAGAGAGAGCACACAAGCAGGGGGAGGAGCAGCAGGCAGAGGGAGAAGCAGATTCCCCGCTGAGCAAGGAACCTGACACAGGGCTCGATCCCAGGACCTTGGGATCATGACCTGAGCCAAAGGCAGATGCTTAACCGACTGAGCCACCCAGGCGCCCCGAAATCTCTGTTTCTGCAGGATTAGCTACCATGTCAGAATAGACACATTCGAAATAGCTCTTTGGAACCCTATCTATAGGCAGTATTATTATTTAGTCGAGTTGCAGATATTTTAAACTCTGTGTTTTAAGAAACTGCTCACTGAGGGATGCGTTTCAGCAGCTATGAGGAGCTGGCTTTGAGCCCTTATCTTGGTTGGCAAAATGAAGCCTTGGTGTTTCTTGCTGCCATCTTCAGAGAACTCTGTGGTGTAGATTTCTGCCATGCCCAGGCCGCTGTCTGCGCGGCTGTGTGACCTGTGCTGCCTGCTGTGTACGGCACAGACTGTAGCGAGGCCACCTTGCCGAAGCTGAACAGCTCATTGAGACTGAAGCAGAGCGCTTGGTTTTTTCAGGATACTCGTCAGGTCTGTAAGGTTTTGCTTCTGTTTGTTTTCAACATTGACTTAAATTCAAAATTTCATATATCAGTGTCTGAATGTAGTTGTGTTGAATGACTTCCAACCCAGAAATAGAACCAAGCCTCTTAGAAATTGAGCAGTGGAGGTTCAGTGGAGTTGTCTGGGTTATGTCATAGAAGACCGATGGGTTTTCGTGCTTCAGGAGTTAATGAAGCACCACGGCCCCTGTGCCTGTCAGTCATCTCAGGTGCCATCCTTGCCATTTAGAGCAAGGCACAGCTGAATCTTTATTCTTTTCCTCCACTTGATGCACACAGACTCGCCATTTATTTCCCTACAAACAACAAACTTCGTCTCTGTCTGTCCCTTGTCCTTTCCTTCTCAAGGGAAGCGCAGGCCTTTTGCCTTCTTCCTGACCAAGGCCAATTCTTCTGTCTGTTCTTAAAACCCGTTCCTTCCAACTTTGATCAGTTATTCTCCCTTTTGTAATATCTTTAATGTTTTGTCCTTCACTAGCTTCTTCATCTAGGCCTGGAGTAAACGATTGACTTCAGAAGACTTTTATAAAAACATAAAAATATGTTCTATACTTCACAAACAATTCACAATCTTCACAAACTTCACAAACAATTCACAATCAGCTAGTATGAATCTATATATTCTTACTTTTTTACCGTAGGATCTGCTGAGTCCGATGTAGTCTTGGGAAACCCTGGGATGATTCTGACTAGTCTAAACTTGCCTTACCTTTCTCTTGCTATTTTTAGGCCCGGCTGTGGTCCCTCACCAGTATTATGGAGTCACTCCCTGGGGAGTCTACCCTGCCAGTCTTTTTCAGCAGCAAGCAGCTGCCGCGGCGGCAGCAACTAATTCTGCGAATCAGCAGACTACCCCACAGGCTCAGCAAGGGCAGCAGCAGGTAAATGTAAACAGAATTTACCCCCTCTAAGTGTGAATTTTAGTAATCGTGTATCATTAAAAGGTAATTCTGCTCCTGTTAGAGAAATGCTGTGAATTGGCGAGTTCCCTCTCGTGTGTGTTACCTCAGTTCAGGCTGAGATGTAACAGGGCTTACCGAATGCCTCTTATGCTCAGGTTCTTGGTCTGCATACCCAGGTAAGTTCATGAGGTTGTGTAGGAGGAAAGTGCGTTGAGGATAATCCACTTAAGGGTACATGGTTAGCAAGTGGCAAATGAGTACTCATACTGCTAGTAAGAGCTGCTTTTCTGCCATAACTAGGGATGCCGATGCTGCCTTCCAAACACTGTTCTCAGATCACCTCTGCCTCTCCCGCAGGCAGCTTGCCACAGACAGGGAGGCTCGTTCTCCAGACTGCTTATTGAGAACATCAGCTGAACTGGATATAAATCTTTAAACCTATTATGTCCGTTTTAACTTAGATAATAAGAGCTTTTTAATGAGTTGGGAAATAATAATGAACTGCAAAACTAAGTATGCCATTTTATTTTGAATAGGCCTTTTTCTCCTCCTTTCTAGAAAAACACCTATTTATTGCTGAAAATTGTGATGAATTGGAAAACTCAAAGGAAAAAAATCCTCATGTCAAGATAAAACAAAATTAATAGGTGGTAATTGTCATTCTAGCTTTATTACTCAATTTCTTTAATTTTATTTAAAAATTTTTTTTTAATTTTTTAAAATATTTTTATTTATTTATTTGACAGAGAGAGATCACAAGTAGGCAGAGAGTCAGGCAGAGAGAGAGGAGGAAGCAGGCTCCCTGCTAAGCAGAGAGCCCGATGTGGGGCTCGATCCCAGGACCCCGAGATCACGACCTGAGCCGAAGGCAGAGACTTTAACCCACTGAGCCACCCAGGCACCCCTGTTATTCAATTTCTGATAAAATTGAGGTTATGCTGTCCACATGGTTTTGAGTTTCTCCAGTTTTTACAGTTTTCCATATTATTTAGTGCTCTTTAGAAATATTTACTAGCTATCTTTAAATCTGTCAG
Source organism: Potos flavus (assembly GCA_028534135.1). NCBI lineage: Eukaryota > Metazoa > Chordata > Mammalia > Carnivora > Procyonidae > Potos > Potos flavus. The sequence continues at coordinate 145,985,741 of CM052900.1, forward strand.
AGTATCTCATACTTCATTTTCACCAGTTTATCATTTGATATTTAATTTAGCAATATTTAGATGTTATGAATAAGACTAATATCCTTGGCATAAAGGTGTGATTATTTCCATGGAATAAATTCCTAGAAATGGAGTTTTTTTTCGAGCAAATAAAATGAACATATTTAGGCTTTGATACACATTGTCAAATTAAGGCTGTCTTTTGAGGCAAAACACCATGCTCGTCTATGTACATGTGATATAATGCAAACAAGAATGCTTTGATTTTTTTACTAGTTCCACTAAGAGAGAGTATATGTTTAATTTTTTAGATTCTGCAAAATTATAGAAAAAACACAGGTCTTGAAATTCTAGCCAATTTATCTTGGGTCAGTAATTTTATAGTAAGATAAATTTTTGGAAGCTAATGCACGATTTTCTTTGCAGTAGATACAACTCTTGTCCCAGGTATGTAAGGGAATTTAGCAGACAATTTATTGACATAGTGGGTAATCCCCGTGAATATATTTAATAGCTTATTCTTTGTGGATAGTCAGTATTTAGTTGTGTGATGATCTTTGAGTTTAAATGGCTGCCAAATAATTGTGGATTTGGTAGACAGAAGTAATTACTGTGTTTTTAGAATTAGTTCTACTAGAGTGCACAAGAAAAATAGTAGTAAATACTTCTTCTTGAAAGCTTTTTGTTTACAGCTAAGTGCTCTGCCTATAATTTCTTTTATATTTTCTAATTCTGATAAATAGATTATATGACTTCCTTCGTAAGGTTGAGGAAATGGAATTTGTGTGCCCAGGGTCACATAGATATTAAGTTGTTAAGATTTGAACACAAATCTATAATTTCACAACTTGTGTTATTTTCTGACCATATTGTGATGTTTGGAGTTACAGAAAACCGGAGATTTGGTCTTTGTTCTATTACTGACTGGTTTTGCACCTAGGGGTGGGTTGCATGAATATAGAGAATATAGAGAACTTCTGAATATAGAGAAGCTATATCCTTGGCTATAAAATGGGCATCGTAATCATTTGCATGTCAGGGTTTTCTGTCATCCACTATTACAGACCCCAGTGAGGAAAGGTTACTGGCATTCCTTTTTAATAAGCAGCCATATTTTAGTTCTAGTGTTGTTTTTGTCAGTTTCTGGTGGCAGTTGTTTTTTAGGAAAATATGATTTTCTTGGTGAACTACTTTGTTGTAGTCACTGAAGTGAGAGGCCCTTTTTAAAGTTTGCTTTTGACCTTTTTGGTCTTGAAATTTTATCAGAAAATAGAACATTTGTTATGTTCTAGGCATGGTAACTGTTCCACACCTAACTGCTGGAACTTTGAGCACAGTCAGTGACATTCCAGCCACTCCATCTTACTTCTGATTCCTTTTCATCCTTTTTGTGAAGCTTCCTTTGACCTCTGACAAAAATTTTGTTCTTTTCTATTTCAAAAATGTTTGCTAAAGAAAAGCTCCTTGGGTGTTGGGTTGAAGTCAAGCACACGTTGGCATACTTGGTAGTGATTTGGTGCTAGATATGGCATTTTGAGAGGGAAGTGTTTAGAATGGCTTCTGAACTTTCTAGATTGGGGGAGACTGTGTAGATGATAATTCTACTGAGCATGGTGAATGATGATTATTAATTAAAATATTAAATTAAAATTTAATAAAATTAAAAGTAGATTGAGCATCTACTTGTGTATTAAGTATTGAGTAGATCTCAAATGCTGTATTTAAATTAGTACCTTTGAAAAGAAATTTGAATTTAACAGCTTTTGCACCATAAAGGTAGCTAGAAAGCAGACTCTGAGAATAGTGTTTTACAAACAGATACTCAGTCATTTTTGTTGATTTTATTTGGTGTTAAACTGTTTCTTATAAAATGTTACATATTTGTTTCCACAAAATCCAGACTTGATAGCTGTTGATGAAATTAAAAATACATGAGTACTGGCAGCTGACTTAAAAACTTTGATTAATCATCAGTGTCACACACAGATTTCTAGACAGTGGACAAAAAGGAAACCTGCTGCTCTTCTCATTAAAACTGGGCCCAGTAGTCTGGACTACCTCTTTCTTGTCCTTGTCCCTTCCCCTGTCCCCCAGCCTTTTACACAACTCCTAACCATACATAAACCTGATTCACAATGCCCTATGGAAATGATGCTTTCATTGATATTTTATTCATTCTTGAACTGTTAGTATTGGCCATATCTCTGTATATGCTGTTTACTTTTCTTAGAGTGAGAGCTCTTCTGGGTCACTGGTTAGGCATCTTCTAAGTCTTGGTGCAAACACTCACCTGGCAGCCTCCCTTGACTCTTCTGTCTATGTGGATTGAAGCACTCCTTCTCTTGTAAAGTCTGTTAGATTCTTTAGCTCACAAACAAACAAATATTTTGATAGTATTTAGCTATTGGCTATCAATTGTCTCCTGGGTACCAGGTATTGTGCCTTGCAGACATTAATTCTAATACTCCCAGCAGATCTGCAAGATCAGCAGTACTCTCACTACTTTTACAGATAAGGAAATAAGAGACTTGGAGTTAACTGTCTACACAACTTCTTGCCGGGATGGACGGTGTTGTTTCTCTTATACTCATTTAGTAAATAGTTGATGGTTAGCGGTGTTTTTCTCTTTTACATTTTTTGCCAAATGGTACCAAGAATAATCTGTACCCAGGTTCCTGATCATATGTCTAACTTTTATAAAGAGCAGAGTGATAGTGAAAGTGATCTGGTAAGAACTTTCTTTGCCTTTGAAAACATGCAAAACACATTTTATAATTTTAGGCTTGGTCTGTGGGTTTTGCATTTTTACTTGCTGGAGTATATAGATCATATGGAGTAGATTCTTCAGAGCATTCAGAATAAGAGTGATTACCACCATTTGATACCCGTGTTTCATTCATAAGAAGTGGATCCTTCAGCACAGTAACGGAACTGGTATTCTGTACTGAAAGGCAGTATTCTTGACACCTCCATTTAGATCGCAGTCTATTGTGGAATTTATGAGAGGAGAAATAGAAACAGGTCAGAAGACTCCTAAGTCAAATCTGGTGAGCTCATTTGGGGCCATGTGGGCCTTGTTGAGAACAGTGTTAATAGGGTAGAGAAGGTGTTCTTATATTCCATAAAGAAAATATAGATTGGTGGGTTTTTTTTTTCCCCCTTTAGACACAGATATTTTAATCTAACTGTGTGGGTAAATTAACCCTGTTCTATCTAAACTACCCTCCCCACTCCATCAGACTCCTCCACCCACTTTTTGTCAGGGCACTGATATTTTATAGAGTTGCCACTTGTTGTCTCTCTCATTCACTAGAATAAAAGCTTTAAGAGGGCAGGGGCTCTGTCTGTCTGGTTCATTGCTATAATTGTCTCTAGTAACTGCCAGAGGGTAGTCATTATGTATTTGATTAATGAATCATCATTTTTTTAATGGTTTTGGTTGCTTATAAAGGTGTGATAATGTTTAATAATGGTAGGATGAGATTTTACTAAATGAGATGTTGCTAATTGAATTTTTATCCTAACAGTAATGCCATATAAGATATTATAGGAGAAATAGTTTACAACTATCAGTTTTTAAAAGTTGGCCCAACTTGAGCACATGGTGGGTCTTAGGTATTTTCAGTGAGAAGAAAGTAGTTGACTTATTTCTGTCTCCCAGGTTCTCCGTGGAGGAGCCAGCCAGCGTCCTTTGACCCCAAATCAGAACCAACAGGGACAGCAAACAGATCCATTAGTGGCAGCTGCAGCAGTGAATTCTGCCCTTGCTTTTGGACAAGGACTGGCTGCAGGCATGCCAGGTGAGGCTGCATTGTTGTTCCTAATACTTGGAGGGAAAACAGTCTGCTCGTTGGGGAAGATCGAGAGGAGAACAGGCAGTGCTTTCAGCTTGTGTTGGCTTCTCATTACTGGGGGACTGGCAAGGATGACATACACTTGCCCTCACTGAGACTGTAGTTCGCTGATGAGAGCACCTAACTGTTCTGAGCCAGTCTTCATCGTACATATATCTCCCCACACACTGCTTGGAGTATGCTGTATTCCTTTGTGATGATCTGTTTTCTCCCTTAGGATTACGGATGATAGAAGCAGTGGCCAGGCTACTTTAGCATCACTCCAGAGCCTTAGCCTTCATGCTGATGTCTCTGAACAGTATTATTAGGAAGTTCCTAGGAACTAGGGAATCCTAGAGATTCCCTAGGGAATCCCAGAGATTCCCTAGGGAATCCCACGTTTCTGGGATTTCTCCCAAGCCAACAGCAGAGGTGCTTTGTAGCTGCCTGCCTGTGATTGATATTTATCTTGAATATGTGTTATTTTTGGCTCACTGTCACCTGGTCCTATTCTTTGCATGGGTTGGAAGTAATTTGTGCTTCTTCCTTTGAAACAGGTCCTTGTAAGACCTCAGCATAAATGCATGGGTTCTTACTGATTGTGGAGTATAGCCCAATTAATTGATCTATTTATGAATTCACTGAGTAACTTTAACATGTATCATTTGTTATATTAGTTATTAAGCATTCAGGTTTTATTGGGAAGTCACTTGTAATTTCTCCTATTGTTTAATAGAATTTGGAGAGTTCATCTCATATGGTGATATGAAAGATCCTATTATTTGACGTGTGTCTAGGTTTTACCTGCTAACTTGCAGGATATTTGTGTTTACACTGTTATGAGGCATGAAAGCACCATGATTGTTGTAATCATTTGTACCCTCTGTTACTTCTGTAGTGTTTCAAAACATAAAAAATTATCAGTGTATGATTTCTGGTGATAACCTTGCTTGGCGCTTTGAAGAGCACAGGTGTTCCCTATCCTGGCGAGTTCCCTTTCTTTTATTTATTTTTTTAAAAAGATTTTATTTATTTATTCGTTGGGGAGGGCAGGGAGAAAGCACAAGCAGGGGGAGCGGCAGACAGAGGCAGAAGGAGAAACAGGCTCCTCGCTGAGCAACAAGCCCGATGCAGGGCTCGATTCCAAGACCCTGGGATCATGGCCTGAGCCCAAGGCAGGATGCTTAACCGACTGAGCCACCCAGGTGTCCTCTGAGTTCCTTTTCTAACACTTAGCGGCTGGTAAATAATATAACCCCTTATTGTGCCAGATATCATGGTAGACTTGTCACATTCATCCTTTAATTGTCACAGAAACTTTATAAGGCAGGTATTATTATTATCTGCATTGAAGAAATGGATGCTCAGAGATGCAGGGTTATACAGCCGTTTAGGTGGTGAAGCCGGGAGAGACATCTGCGTCTATCTGTCCCCACATCTGAGAGTCTGTGACTGTTGACAAGATACAACTGCCCAGGAAATACTCTTAGTTTCATATATACTTGTATGTGGCTTAATATTCCCAGGTTACCCCGTTTTGGCTCCTGCTGCTTACTATGACCAAACTGGCGCCCTTGTGGTGAATGCGGGAGCGAGAAATGGCCTTGGAGCTCCTGTTCGGCTTGTGGCTCCTGCCCCAGTCATCATCAGTTCCTCGGCTGCGCAAGCAGGTGAGCCTCCGTCTTCGTGAACTCCTGTCAGCGGTCCAGAAGGGGCGATGGATGATGTTCTTACAATGTGTTGAAATGTACTTTATTTGACAGTTCTCAATATAGCAATTCTGCCCTGTAATATTTCAAAGAGAAAATGAGAAGCAGCAAGTGACCTCGATAGATTCTGTTGACAGCCATGTACCAGCTGGTTAGCAGCAAGGATCTGCTCCACCGTGAACATAGGAAGTTGGATTACTCACACAAAATGGCACCGTTGGCAGAAGTCCGAGGCTAATTTCACAGAAATCCATGACATTATTTTAAGATAATATTTTTTCGTTGTTTTTTGTTTTTCGATGTTGGTGTTTATTTTTTGTTTTTCGGAGGGGGGCAGGATGGAGGGAATAGTGAGGTGTAGCAGAGCAGTACATTTTGTACTGCTTTTTTGGGGTCGGAATGGGTTTTTATTTTAGGTTTTATATATGTGTATATATATTAAGAATATAAATTAGGAACAATAGCGGGAACATTTAGGAGAGAGCAACATGTTCAGGAATTCGAGGGGCTTGTGTATATTGCCAACAGCGGTTCTGGAAAAGTCCTCAACATTGATATTTGCAGAACTTGAGATTTTAGGAAGTAGTCGTATTTAAAATGGCTACATTTGACATCTGTACCTATTTTAAACTGCAGACTCTTTAAAGCTACCACCGTAGTGTATTTGGCTTCCATGGTATTTTGACTTCAAATTGGAAGCATAAGTAGAAAATAGAAGCCTCAGATGGAAGGCTCAAAGGCAGATTCATGTCTGCTTTGCGAAGCTAGGAGCACGTGACTGTTTCCGGAAGGCTAGCGCCAAGGCTGGGGGATGCGGCCAGCGCCTTTCCCAGCCCAATGCTTTGCTTTCTTCTTCGTAGCTGTTGCGGCGGCCGCAGCTTCAGCAAATGGAGCAGCCGGTGGTCTTGCTGGAACAACAAATGGACCATTTCGCCCTTTAGGAACCCAGCAGCCCCAGCCCCAGCCCCAGCAGCAGCCCAGTAACAGCCTGGCATCCAGCTCTTTCTATGGCAACAACTCTCTGAGCAGCAATTCACAGAGCAGCTCCCTCTTCTCCCAGGGCTCTGCCCAGCCTGCCAACACATCCTTGGGATTCGGAAGTAGCAGTTCTCTCGGCGCCACCCTGGGATCAGCCCTTGGAGGGTTTGGAACAGCAGGTAGAAATCTGACTTAAGTGCTGTTAAAACTGAATTTTCGTTATTTTTGCAATCTCTATGGAACACTGATGATGCATGGAACCCTGGACAGATACCCCAGGCAGATCTGGACTGAGCCCCATGGGAATCCGGCCGTCCCACATATCTTTGAGATGACGGACTGTTAAAATCAAGTTTTACATTTGGGGCTGATTTCAGGTTTATGCTCATATTGCTATTTATTTATACTCTCATAGTTGATTTGTTTCAGGGATTAGAAAATCAGGGGAGGTTTTTTTTTTGCAGGCATTGGGAAGAATGTGGAGGGAAGTTTAGAAATGTGGATGTTAAAAACCGAGGGAGGAGGACTGACCAAAGACCACAGGGTAGTGTACCCCACAGTCTGCAGGCCTTACAGAGTCAAGAGTTTGCTCCAGTCTTTTGAGAAGAATTAAGGTGGATATTATGGACAAGTGGGAAGAAAGACATTAGCCGAGATATTTTTAATGTTTCAATGGGAGGATAAAGCAGTAAAGTAGTAAGGAAAACAGTGGGATAATTGCAGTGTTTGTAAAACCAAGTGATCTCAGAACAGGAGGGCATGTTTGAGAGAGAGAATCTTAAATTGGAATTGGGGGCTAGCAGTAACTCTTGATTGAACCCATTGAGAAAACAGGCTTTCACATGTAAGTCTTGTGTAGTGGGGAAATTACCCCATTTACAAATCTTTTTTCTGTACTCCATTTTTCTACTAGAACCTTTGGGTTGATGAAAGGCATTCTTTCTAGCCCATTTTCTTTCACCTTTTCCATAGCTTATGTGGCCGTCCGAGCTTTTTACCCCATCCCCACCCCATAATATGTGACACCAAAGGAAGGTAAATTTAGCATTCGTGTGATGGTTTGAACAAAAGCTTCATGTTAACCTGAGCCATGTCCTCTTTATTACTTTACCTGCCCCTAGAACTGCCACATGAACAGTTAGGCTGTCTCTGCTGACAAATTTGCGGTGGTAAGGAGTCTGGATCAAAGTGTTAGGAACAGGTCACTGGGCTTGTTCTTCAAAGAACAGGCCTTTTCTTATCTGCATTGTTTTAATTCCATTTTAGTTGCAAACTCCAACACTGGCAGTGGCTCCCGCCGTGACTCCCTGACTGGCAGCAGTGACCTTTATAAGAGGACATCGAGCAGCTTGACCCCCATTGGACACAGTTTTTATAACGGCCTTAGCTTTTCCTCCTCTCCTGGACCCGTGGGCATGCCTCTCCCTAGTCAGGGACCAGGACATTCACAGACACCACCTCCTTCCCTCTCTTCACATGGATCCTCTTCAAGCTTAAACCTGGGTAAGAACCATTACTCTAACACCACCTTGAACTCTAGAAAATCTCTTGCCACTGATGACATTACAAGTTCTTTGCGTAAGCAAAGGACAATCCCTTTATCCCAGGAGTGTTCTGTGCCTTCCTTAAGTGCCTCATGTTATTTAGGCTGTACCTAGAGAGCATAGCAGTTTTGGATTTATTCAAGTTTGAGTGCATCCCCTGTATATTCACTTCAGCTTCAGTCTGAACATCTTGTTCTTTGGCTGCACGTGGGAGTCTTTCATTATAAACCCAGGACAGATTCATTTTCAGGGAAGCTGGAAAACACAGAGACATAGACAAAGAACGTGTTCACCTAGTGTCACCACCGAAATATCACAGTTAATATTTTGCCTTATTTTTCAGACTCCCTCCCTCCTCCCCCATATATGCTTAATATCTTACTTTTCCACTTAAAATGTTTTATTTAAAAAAATTGCCAGATTCTTATTTTTTTGGTATAAACTATCTAGTATGCTAATGAGTATAGATGTGTATTTCTCAACTGTATGTTTAGATTGTTATTATGTATGGGGATTTAAAAATGTTACCATCTAGATGCTAAAATGAGGAAGGGAAAGAGGATTGTAAACAGCAGGCTGTAAAGAATGAGAAGAAACTTACATTAATACTTTGGGTGGCAAATTCTTAAGTCTTCCAAGAGGTGGAAGGTGGTCCATACTTCTTTCCCCTCAGTTACTTACCGAGTTTGCATTTTGAAGCGCTGATTGATTTCTTAGATGAGTAAAGTTGAGGCATTGAAGTAGAGTGACCACACAATTTATGGTGCAACCCAGGACACATTTGAGAGCAGATGGGGGTGCTGTTAACAATGAACTCTGTGATGACAGACCTAAACTGGCAGTATCCTAGGAAAAGTCATCATGTCTGGCCACTTTCCCCAGAAGATTGTGTTTGGTTTTTATTTTTAATCCTCTGTTTATTTTTTTTTGGAGCAGTTTTAGCTTCATAGCAAATTTGAGGGGAAAGTACAGAGATTACTCCCGTACCCTCTGCCCTGTACACGTGCAGGTTTTTCCAGGATCAACACCCCCCACCAGAGCGGTACCTTTTACAATTGATGAACCTACACTGACACATCATTATCTTCCAGAGTTCATAGTTGACATGAACTCTTTTCAGTTTTTAACCAGCAAGATTAGAAGTGGCTTTATGGGCTCCGAGATGAGGACTGACTAAACACTAATAGTACACTTTCATTTGGAAGGACAGAGACTGGGAAGTGATTTATAAAAATCAAAGAAGTCCTGATAGTAGAGGTATTATTCTAGGACTAAGAGTGCCATCTCGGAGTTGGAGAGGTGGTTTTTAAGGCAAAACTATGTACGTATGTATGTACATACACATTTGCATGAGTGTGTGTGTATTCTGAAATCTCACATGGTCAGAGCTGTCCTTGTGGAACTCATTATCTTAGGTTATATATAGATGTTACTTTAGAGAAGCTGTCGGGCCATTCCAGATTGGTAAATCCCAAGTTGGACTGATAAGGCAATGGGGTACATTGCACAATAGTGTTTCCTACTGACAGAATGCTTAGCTTTAAAGACTGAGGGTTAATGCAAATTGTAAGGGGTAAATGAAAGTCCCAGTTTGGTGTGTAGATGGAAGGAGCTAACACTTAGTAGTTATCATCTGCTACTATTAATGGTTTTGGGCGCTGTACGTATAACTCTGGCAGGTGTAGGTATTTTGGCCATGGTACAGAAGTGAGGAAATTGCCTGAAATATCTTGCTGAGGTCTTCTCATTATCTGGAGATTTAGCATCAAACGTCTTTGGCTCCAAAGCCCATGCCATCATTGTATGTCCTGTCACGTGATATGCCCAGGGTATCTTTTTTTTTTTTTCAGGGTATCTTTTAAACCAGTGCATTATCAAATTCAGAAGTCTTACCTTTTAATTCCTTGATTTAAACATTTGAACTATGTCAGCTTATATTGACATTCACAGTAAACGAACTAAATCTTGCAAACTTTTTTGTTGGGGGAGGTGGTCCAAGAGCCAGGTAGTAAATATTTCAGGCTTGCAGGTCAGATGGTCTCTATAGTAAGTATTCAGTTCTGCTGCGAAGTACAAAAGCGGCCACAGACAAAATGTAAATGAATGTGTAGCTATCACGCAGTCAAACTTTATTTCCAAAAACAAGCGGCAGGCCAGATTTGTCCTGTGGGCTGTGGTTTGTCAACCCTGAACTAGATGCTGTGGCTCTTGGGGTTTGAAAGTGGAGCTGGAAGCAATACTTGCATGCATGGTGCCTTTCCTCTTTCCAGTGCATCAGCAGTGTCATGAAGTACACTTCCTTCTTAATTCATGTTTCCTCTGTGAAGGAGGAGATAACTGTTGGTGTAAGTTGTTTCTCATTTTAATGGCTCTTGCTGTCTGCCTGGCTTTCTTTTTAACATATCTTCCCTTTTAAAAACAACCGACCTCATTTAAGCAATTTAGTTGCATGTGTTTGCATGGGACTTCCATTGCTGCGTGTCCTGTGTTGGTCAGACATGTCATTCCTCAGGAACTTTGTGTCTGGATCAGTAGAGCTTTGCCTTCGCTCAGTCTATTTCCTTGACAGAAGGGTTCTTGTGTGCTTTGGTCTTAACCCTGAGGAAGTAGAGGTATGGGAATTGGTCTCTAACAGTGTCCATACAGAGGTCCTGAAGACATTTTTGGTGCAGGAAACTTAACATTTCTTTACCAAATATATATTGGGCCACGACTGATCCAGTTTCTGCTGCCAATAGTGCTGTACTGCTGACACCAGCCGTTAGCTCTCCGATCGCTAACGGCCGTGCTGTGCACGCGTTCATTGTGTGCACTTCTCTCCTGACTCTCTTCTACACAGGGGAACTTAAACTCCGCGTGATCTCATGCCTTTCATAATACCACACAGCTAGTAAGTATTTGAATGCACATGCCAGCCTGTAGATCTCTCTTGTTTTCCCAGTGTGGATCTTTTCTCCATCATTTGATTTTCATACTTCTTCCCCGAAGTCACACGTATTAGGATATTTTCCAAATGATCACTGACCTGCTTAGTTAGCTTAGTTGTTTTTTTTTTCTCATTATTTATTCAACAACCACTTGTTGGTGCCTACTTAAGACTATTAAATGTTTTTTCCGTTAGCAATTGTTTAAAGACCAAAATTCTTTTTTTAAAGAAAAACTTTATTGAGTTATATTTTACATATAAAGTTAACCCATTTCAGGCTTACAATTCAATGATTTTTAGTAACTTTCTGAATTGTACAACCATCACCATAAATAAGTTTTAGAATATTTTCATCCCCTCAGTAAGATTTCTCAAGACCAATTACCGTTAATCTGCACTCACACCTTTAGCCCCAGTCAGCCACTGATCTACTTTGTTTTTAAATTTGCCTTTTCTGAACATTTCTTACAAGTGGAACCATACAATATATGATCTCTTTTGTTTGGCTTCTTTCCCTTCTCATGGTGTGTCCCCCTCACCCTCAACCCCCTCCGCAGCCTCATGTTTTTGAGATTTCATTCATGATCTTATATGTCTCAGTAGTTTGTTTCATTTTATTGCTGAATTGTTGTCTTCTTTATGGACATACCACATTTTGTCTAACCATTCACAGTTGAAGGATTTTTGTTGGTTGTAAGTTTTGGCTATTAGAAATCATGCTGCTATGAACATTTACATGCAAGTCTTTCTTTGGGCACATGTTTTTATTTCTCTAGTAGTAGAATTGTTGATTTGTGTTTCAGTTTTATGTTAAACTTACTGAGAAAATGCCAGTGTTTTCCAAGTTGGTGCACCATTTTACATTCCCATCAGTAGTGAGGGCTCTCTCTAACTTCTCTGCATCTTTACTGACATTGTTCTTGTCTTATTAATATAGCTATTATAGTGAGTTTGAAATGGTATGTCATTGTGGTTTTAATTTCCATTTCCCTCATGACTAGTTGAACATCGTTTTCTTGTGCTTATTAACTATTCATGTATCTTTGGTGAAATGTCTGCTCATATTTTTTGCCCATTTTAAAATTTGGGTTGTTTTTCTTCTTATTACTGAGTTGTGGGAGTTCTTTTTGTATTCCTGGCTACAACTCCTTCATTAGATACTTACTTTGCATGTTTTTTCCTCTGTTTTTTTGCTCGACTTTTCTTTCTTCTTCTTTTTTTTATGTATATATATTACACACCAATCTTTTTTTTTTTTTTTAAGATATTTATTTATTTGTCAGAGAGAGAGTGTGTATGAGCACAAGCAGGGGGAGCAGCAGGCAAAGAAGCAGGCTCCCCACTGAGCAAGGGGCCCCATGCAGGACTCGATTCCAGGACCCTGGCATCATGACCTGAGCCAAAGGCAGATGCTTAACTGACTGAGATACCCAGGTGTTCTGTTTTTTCATTTTGCAAAAGTTTTTAATTTTGATAAGGTCCAGCATATCATGCTTTCTGGTATAGAAATCTTTGCCTAGGGTGCCTGAGTGGCTCAGTTGGTTAAGCAACTGCCTTCGGCTCAGGTCATGATCCCGGAGACCCGGGATCGAGTCCCGCATAGGGCTCCCAGCTCTGTGGGGAGTCTGCTTCTCCCTCTGACCTTCTCCTCTCTCATGTTCTCTCTCACTTTCTCTCTCTCTCTCTCAAATAAATAAAGTCTAAAAAAAAAAAAAAAGAAATCTTTGCCTAGCTCAGGCTCTTAAAGCTTTTTCTCATGTGTTTTGTTCTAAAAATTTTACTGTTTTAACTCTTACATTTAAATTTATCATCCATTCTGAGTTAATTTCCTGTTATTGCCTGAGGTGGAAGTTCATCTTTTTAAGCATGCACGATTTCCCCCAGCAAAGTTAAAAATTTTCAGTGTACAGGTGCTATACCTTTTTCGTTAAATTTGTTCCTATCTTCTTTTTCTTAAGCTGTTATGAATGGAATTGTATCCTTGCTTTGGTTTTGGATTGTTTGTTGCTTGCTTATAGAAATACAGTTGATTTTTGTGTATTGATTTTATATTCTGCAAATTCACCATACTTACTTATTAGTCCCAATAGGATTCGGTAGATTCCTTAGGATATTCTTTATATAGGATCATGTTACTTGTGAATAAAGGGTTTTTCAATCTGGATGCCTTTTATTTCATTTTCTTGTCTTATTGTCTAGAAACTCCAGCACAGTGTTAAATACAGGACACAAGAGCACACATCCTTGCCTTGTTCCTGATCTTGAGGATAAAGTATTACTCTTTTACTTTTAAGTATGATCATTGTAAGTTTTTCATAGATGCCCTTTATCAGGCTCACTTCTAAGTTTAAGCGTTTTGCCATGAATGGGGTTTGGATTTTGTTGAGTGCTTTTTCTGTGTTTATTGATGATTGTGTGGTTTTTATCTTTTATTCTGTGAATATGTTATGTTACATTAATTATTTTTTTGGTTGTTAATACACCTTTGCATTCCAGGGATAAACTCTACTTGGTTCTATTGGAGTTGGTTAATATTTTTGTTGAAGAGTTTTGCATCTGTATTCATGAAGGATTCTGTCATTTTCCTTTCTTTGTCTGACTTGTTATCATGGTGACATTGACTTTACAACATAGGTTGGGAAATGTACCACCACACTCTGTTTTCTGGAAGAGTTGGTGGATTATTGGTATTATTTCTTTAAACATTTGATAAAATTTAGCAGTGAAACTATCCTGGCCTGGGTGTTTACTTGTGAGAAGATTTTTAATTACTAACTCAATTTCTATTTACATCTTATGGGGTCAGGTTTTTCATTTCTTCTTGAGTCAATTTTGGTAATTTGTGACTTTCTAGGAATTTGTTCTAAGTTGTCACATTTGTTAGCATAGGGTGGAAATATTTTAAGAAATAAAATCTCCCACCCACATTCTCAACCTTCCTTCCATCTCTCCCACACATAAACGTATATACGTGCATATTTGTGTTTAGGAATTCAAGTAAGTTTTTTATGACCTCGAGCAGGTCAGATGTTGAACTAGTTTGTCCTAAGTGTGTGTTATACTTCTCAACTTAAAAGTATTGCTTTTGTAATTATTAATATTACTATTGATAATATTATTAACAAGTAGACTTACAGTGCCCGTTTGTGGCTTTTTTTTTTTTTTTAAGATTTTATGTATTTATTTGTCAGAGAGAGAGCCCAAGCAGGGGGAGCAGCAGGCAGAGCAGGCAGAGGGAGAGGGAGAAGCAGGCTACCTCCCCGCAGATCAGGGAGCCCGACACGGCATTTGATCCCAGGACCTGGGATCACGACCCAAGCCGAAGGCAGTTGGCTAACCGACTGAGCCACCCAGGGGTCCCCCGTTTGTGGCTTATATGTGAGTGAGATGAAGCCTTTAGGCTCTCTCCTGTACCTAAAACATTCCTCTCTATTAAGTTCCAGCTATACCTCAGCAAGAAAAAGTAAGGGATGTGGAGATGAGTCTCCCAAAGGTCTGATTCTTATTACCTAAATAGTTTTGTGTCTTGCCTCCCTGTAGATGGCTCCATTCCACACCCATCTCCTCCTCATTTCCTGAAATGCTCCTTCATGCTAATGGTTTTCTCCATAATCTCCAGATCATGCCATTTTTAAACTCTAAGCATCAAGAAGTAGCAGATGTAATATATTATAATGTGCATGGTTGACAACCCCCAGCCTTACCATGTGCCCTGGAAGAAGAGTGCTGTGCTTGTTAATTCCCACAGCGTTGAAATACAGTAAAAACGAGGGTGCCTGGGTGGCTCAGTTGGTTGAGCGACTGCCTTTGGCTCAGGTCATGATCCTGGAGTCCCGGGATGGAGTCCCGCATCAGGCTCCCTGCTTGGCAGGAAGTCTGCTTCTCCCTCTGACCCTTCCTCTTCTCGTGCTCTCTCTCAAATAAATAAATAAAATCCTTAAAAAAAAAAATACAGTAGAAATGAGCTTGAAAGTTCATAATCTGTTCAAGGCAAAAAAAAAAAAAATGTGAGCACGTAGTTTTATATGATAGAATTCCAACCTTATTAAAATTAATTCTTGCTGTTATTATATGTCCTTAGTCCTTTAAGAAGAGAAAAATTCAAACACGAAATGGTTTTCTCTGTCTCTGCATAAACCGCAAGCGATGTTTCTAATTTATCATTCAATAACTTGTACTGATTTCGGGTTATTTACTAGTCATGTGTGTGCCTTTCGTACTTCTGCATTCTGAAAGGTAATGTAGTATTTCGTGATTGCTCATCTGATTCTCTGAAAGTGACTTGTCAATCAGTAAAATTAACCAAGTGAAAATTAACTTACTTTGGACTCAGTAGTATGCACTGACGACAGCTCATTTTGAGCTTATTTTAATTTAGGGCTACCCGGCTGTGGTATTAGTATTAGGGAGTAGATTGGAGAGAACTTACTGTAAACATTTTGGTGAGCGGTGTTGCCTCTGCCTGTATTAAATAGATGTTGGGAAACTTGGCAGTTTTTCTTTAAAGGTGAAGAAGGCAGGATTTTGCCCCATGGGTATTCAATTCTGTTTTTCTGAGTGTTTGTTCTCTTTCCTTTTTGGTTTTGGGGATTCTGTTGATACATCCTCTAGCCCAGAGATTCTTCCCTCATGTTGATCCCATTTACTAAGAAGCCCATCAAAGAATTCTTCATTTTGGTCACAGAGTTTTTTATCGCTAGCATTTCTTTTCAGTTCTTAGGATTTCCATCTCTGCTTACATTGCCCACCTGTTCTTGGATGCTTTCTGCTTTCTCCGTCAGTTTGTAGCGTATTCGCCATAGTTGTGTTCACTTCACAGTCTGATAATGTGAATATCCTTGCCGTGTGTGTCTCCGATGCTTGCTCTTTCTACACATGTTGTGTGGTTTGACTGTTGGTATGCCTTGTAATTGTTCGTTGAGAGCCGGCTCTGATGTACTGAGTAAAGGGAACTGCTGTAAATAGGCTTTTGGTCATGTGTTGTTGAGGGGTAAGGGGAGGGGCAGTGCTCTGTAGTCCTGTCATTGGGGCTCAGTCTTTTTAGGGAGTCCGTGCTCCCGGACCTCCAACTTGGCAAGTGCTTCTCGTTTGTTTCCTCCCCCTTTTGGCAGGACAGGATGGATTGAATAGGCTGGAGTTGTGTATTTCCTGTCCCCAGCTCAGCTGGTCTCTGAGGATAACCCAGCAGGTTACGCTCTGGTTAACTAGCTTCCCCAGAGGGCAGGCTTGGTGAAGAACAGAGTGCTCTGGCCTATTTCAGAATGGTTTCTTTTCCCTTCACCTTACTTAAGCTTTTCTCTTATATTTATTGTGGAACCTGGTTGCAATCTCGGAGGTAAATCTCACAATATTGTGGGGGTTTTAACTCTCAAGGCTGTCTACTTTGAGTTAATAGCAATTTGTCAATGACAGTTTAGGTTTCCTTATGTTTGTCATCCATATTAGAATGGTTTTTTAGGAGTTTGGCTCTGTTTCTCTCTCTTTTTTTTTTTTTTAAGATTTTTATTTATTTATTTTGAAAGAGAGAGAGAGATCACAAGTAGGCAGAGAGGCAAGCAGAGAGAGAGGGGGAAGCAGGCTCCCTGCTGAGCAGAGAGCCCGATGTGGGGCTCGATCCCAGGACCCTGAGATCATGACCTGAGCTGAAGGCAGAGGCTTTAACCCACTGAGCTACCCAGGCGCCCCTGGCTCTGTTTCTCTTTTGATTTGTTAACTTCTCCCTAAATGCCTTTATTAAGTGACCAAATTCCTAAAATATCTATTTTCAAAACTGTGTGTGCTTGTGCCATTCCTTCTTCTTAAGTATGTTCCTTGCTGTTCCCGCACTCTGCAGGACCTGCTAACTTACTTGATTTTCACCTCTTTCCCATTTCTCCCCTGTCTCACGCTGGGGAAGAAAGAATTGTTTCTGAAATGGTTTAATAAAGAGCAGCCATATGGCTACTTACTGTTCTCTATTCTTATAAACCTCCTCTCTTTCTTGATATAACTGAGTCTGAAAATGAGTGTCATTTGGTTGCAAAGGCCCTTAACTCTGGAGTCGAGTAAGTCGAGTTTCAAGCCACGATCATCTTGGATTTTGTATCTTTGGGTGAGCATTTTATCTCTTTGGGCCTTAATTATCTGTTACATAAATGGTAATTTAGAACTTCTTTTCCAAAATACCAGTGAGATTTCAGTAAAAGTGTGTATGGAATACTTCTAGCATAGCGCCTGGCATAGGACAAGTGCTCAGTAAATGTTTCACAAATTTTAACATTGAGCCGTTTCCTTTTGGTTCATCACTTTCATTGAGATCCAGACCTTTGAAGCTGGGCCCTAGCATTCTGGAGAATTCCAAGCTGGATATCTTTTTGTAGCTGTCATTAAACTCCAGAGCAAACATTCATTACATCTCATGAAGAAGTTAAAGGACAGTTCGTGCTGGATGACTTTTCTCATGGATTCTGAGTTGTTATTCATCTGTGCTCTTTGTGGTTTATTAGGGTGTTTCTTATCTATGTTGCCTTTTTGTTTAAAAGGAGTGGGGTTAAATAACACACAAAAAGGGTTTTTTTTAAACACATCTTTTTTTTTATAGTGTAAAGTTAAGAAAAACCCACTATTGTAAAAAAGTGAAAATGTTGAAAATATATTCTCATGGTATTTTTTTACTCTGCTTTACATTTTGATAAGATTTTGGTCTTACCTCTATTTTATCTCTATTTTATCTGTCTCGAGATTCACAGTTATTACTCTCTTGTCATCAGTTCAGTCATCAGTATCTGTGGCACGAAAGTTGTTGCTACTGCAATCATTTCAGGCTCTGTCCCAAAAGAAGGTGTTAAGAGCTGCCCATTCCGGATGCAGAACTTGAAAACCTTCCATTGCAAAGCATATGTCCTTTTTCCTGACTCCTTATGTCTCTCTCGGCCTATGGTGCCTTCGTGATTTTTAGATTTCTGTTTAGTGGCAGAACCATTCCTTCAAAACTTTTTGGGAAGCTCGCTCTATAAAACAGACCAATCTGGGTACTCTTGATTTTTTTCTCTTTTCCTTTTTTAAGGAAGGGTTTCTGATGGGAATGGGATTATTCTACTCATGGCAGGAATCTCCCCAGAGCTCAGAGCAGAAAACGACTTAAGGTCTCTGTGCGTTGTGTGTCTTTGGATTCCCGGTACTCAGGCGCTGGGTCACAGGACAGGCACTTCCCCCATCATTTTCCTGACTAAGGGCTGCGCTCACTATTGCTCCGTTATTGCTAGCAGTCCCCCGTCAGTGGGTCCAAGCATTTCCCCTCTCAGTATTTGTGCAGAAGTTTCTTTCCGTCATGGTGAGTTGGCCTTATAAAAACTGTGGCACTAATAGAATTGGATCTTAACACAAAAGCAATAGAACTGAAACCAAACCAGAAATGGTGCAGGCTTTCATGTGTAGGATGCTTTTTCCCTCTCTTGAACAGAATTCCTTAAGAGCGAGTCTTGAGTTGTCCTGTTCTGTAACCAACAGGAGGCCTCACCAATGGCAGTGGGAGATACATCTCTGCCGCGCCGGGCGCTGAAGCCAAGTACCGCAGTGCGAGCAGTGCCTCCAGCCTCTTCAGCCCCAGCAGCACCCTGTTTTCTTCCTCCCGGTTGCGATACGGAATGTCTGATGTCATGCCCTCTGGCAGGAGCAGGCTTCTGGAGGATTTCCGAAATAACCGGTACCCCAATTTACAACTGCGGGAGATTGCTGGGCATATAATGGAGTTTTCCCAAGACCAGCATGGGTCCAGGTGAGGACTTGGCTTTGGCACTTAAGGTAACTGAAATCTTAATGCCTTAAAATTCCATGTCTCAGTTAAGGTAAACACTAAGTAAATAGCCATAAAGTAATTGAAACAAAGTTTGCCTCTTAGTATGCTTCCCATTATTTATTTCAGAGGGATGTGAGGATACGGGGGTCATCAGGTACACAGGTAATTGAAAAGAGCCCTTTAGCAATCCAGATCACATGCTTCATACAAACCTTTTTATCTTATTGCAATGTTCCTAGTTCATGGGAACCTGTCTATTTAAGGAATTTAAGGAACAGAAACACTAACACAAAGATATCTGCACACTTTTGCTACTTTAATCACTATTAAGAGTCTTGCTCTTTTTTTTAAAGATTTTATTTATTTGAGAGAGAGCACAAGTGGGGGGGAGGGGCAGAGGGAGAAGCAAGACTCCTTGCTGAGCAGGGAGCCCAACAAGGAGCACGATCCCAGGACCCTGAGATCATGACCTGAGCTGAAGGCAAATGCTCAACCGACTGAGCCACCCCGGCGCCACAAGAGTCTTGCTTTTAAAGAGACATTATTCACATGTAAGTTGGGATATTTGCTGGCTCAGGAATAAGATAGCTCCACCACTTTTCTGTGTCGTTCCATTCTGTAGAAGTGAGAGTCTACATAGAGGTGAGAGAGAAGAAGCTACTGTACACAGAATCTGCTTTGGCTTATCCCTCCCCGTTTGCCTGTTCTAGTGGCCTTCGAAGAAAGGGACCACTCTGGTCCTGGGGAAACAAGCCTAATTATGGTGACATCACCCATCCTTTCCTGTTTGTCTCCATTTCCCTTTCTGCTCTCTGTGCCCACTGAAACAGCTTCTAAAGAACCCATCTCTTCTTTGAGTTCTACCATCTTGCTATTGGGCAAGAATTTCTCATATTTGGATGCTATGGACCAGATTGAGAGACAACATTTTTTTCTTACGTGGTTGAAAACCGCAAACTGAGTACTACTTCAGAAGACACTGTGGGCATAAATCACAGCTCTTCCACATCACGAATGAGTACTGCTTCATATTCGCATGAGTTAAAGAAGATACTGAGGGCTATATGCGTTGAGTTTATTGATGTAGGGCTGGTTTCTAAAAGAGAAGGTCAGGTAGAGTTCTCCCTGAGTTATGCCCACCTTCATCCCTCTTTTCATGCCCACCTGCTTGTCTCCCCCTCATCCCACACATAAATAAGGTTTTGTTTGTATGTAATGAAATATACTAAAATTTAAATATATTTATTTTTAAAAGTTCAGTGAAGTTAGGGGTACTTCACACTATAATTTTGCTTCCTTTTCAGGGATTTCAATGAAGTGAGCTCAGGTAATTCATTTAGATAACACTGTTGCGTGTGTGTGTGTGCCCACCCGTATATGTGGGCGCCTGCACATGCACGTGCACAGTTTCAGAACGGATACATTATATAAATTGAACTAATCCTTACTGATATCCAAGTCTTCCTGAGATGCTAGGATTGCCATTTTTACTTTGTACTTCAGATTCATTCAGCTGAAACTAGAACGAGCCACGCCAGCTGAGCGCCAGCTTGTCTTCAATGAAATCCTCCAGGCCGCTTACCAGCTAATGGTGGATGTATTTGGAAATTACGTCATTCAGAAGTTCTTTGAAGTAAGCCTTTATTCTTTCTATTCTTTGACGTTAGAGAATCTCCGGAGCATTTTGATTTTCATTCGCTGTTTTTAGAATGGCAGTCTCATTCCAGTCCTCTAAATGAAGTGTGTGTGGTCTTTTTGAAGAGCTTTTAAATGTTTCTGCAAGTTATTAGCAGCAGTATGTCATTGAAATACCCAAGCAGATGTGCCAGTCTATTTTAGGAGTGTGTTTGGAGAACCGCTGTCCCCATTTAGGATCCACCACATTATTTCTGATTGTTATGATAGATTAACTAAACATGTCATTTTTAGAGGAAATAATCCTTGTAAGATAATTTTAGCAGGATCACGATAAAGTGTTCTAAAAGAATGGATTTTTAGGATTCCTGGAGAGTTATCTTTGAATGTCAACTGTAGTGTTTTTCATCATAAACTACAGTCA
Source organism: Potos flavus (assembly GCA_028534135.1). NCBI lineage: Eukaryota > Metazoa > Chordata > Mammalia > Carnivora > Procyonidae > Potos > Potos flavus. The sequence goes on from CM052900.1 coordinate 146,006,567, forward strand.
TGAGGATTGTTAAATGCTTCTTTTTAGGTGATCCTTCAGCCTTGGTTTCCCCTTTTACTTCTGTTATTATGAATAACGTCTACTCTTGTTACCGTTGCTTTTGGAAAAGATTAATGAGATTGTTGGATTAATGTCTGTAAATGTCAGAAAGGCAGGAATTTTTTGGTATGCTCTTGTAACCCGGGTGTGCCGGTATCAGCAATTTCAAATCCTAAATCTAGAAAGGATTTGTAATGAAGAACATTGAGATGAAGAACCTGGAACAGGGGAAAATGCTGGAATTGCACATTACTTGCTCCAAATAGAAGAAATTTGTTAGTTTTATACGTCTTACTTTGTTCCGTTTATGTGAAGATGTAAAAAAAGAAAAAAAGGCTCACTCACAGCCTTTGTATTCCTACCTTCTCACAAAGACTGAACTTCTTTGACTCTTTTTTAATTAAAGATTTTATTTATTCATTTGAGAGAGAGAGACAGAGAGAGCACAAGCACGGGGAGAGGCAGAGAGAGGGGGGAGAAGCAGACTCTCTGTTGAGCCAGGAGCCTGATACGGGGCTCGATCCCAGAAGCTGGAGATCATGACCTGAGTTGAAGGCAGGCACTTAACTATCTGAGCCACCCAGGCGCCCCACTTCTTTGACTCTTAACTCTTTAGTGATACACTAAGAAAGCAACATATTAGTACCTATTTCTATTTACTGAGATTTTGTGATTAAATTCTGAGCAAAGTGAAAGTGACTTTTAAAGGAACTTTATGTTTTATAAACACATCTGTCATCTTTGTGGTCTGTATTAACAGCAGTAAAAATTGTTGCTATTGCTTTAGTTCTTGTAACAAAGGGTAACCTTTTTGTGGTCCCTATAAAATTACTGTAATGTTTGGTAGCAAACAATCCATATGCCCTTTGGAAGGTTAGAGTTAATCCATTGTATCTTTAATTTGAATTTTGTGCTTTTTAAATTGATCCAGTATTTGAGGGGCAACTCTCAGTCAAAATTGGTTTGGGGAATAAGCAAAAACTGGGGGTGCTGTACTACATATGGTCTGTTTTTAAAAATTCAGAGAAAGATCTGAAAAACTTTATGAAGTCTTGTTTCTGAGATACGTCTGTTGACTTGATAAAGTAATACCAGTGGCTTTTGATCCTGTGCCTCTTCCCCTTAAATTTCACTTAAAACTTAAGATCCTCAAGTAAAAATAAGAAACCAACATAAAATGACTTATATTTTTGATTTTAGAATGTCTTTTCACCACCATCTTGTCCTAGATAGAATGTAGAGCTCTCCAGCGGGTCGTGTGCAGGCTGAGATGGCTGACTGAAGAGGGGACGATAGCTGTAGGGTAGGGAACAGACTAGAGAAGTTCCTGGGTGTACACAGCATCCCTGGTCCATAGTTCCCTTGTGCGGAAGCTGATTATGTATAAAATCCCCTGCAGTCTCATGATGATGTCATTCCAATGAAAATAAAAAGCCAGAGATGGGAAATCCTTCTAGGAAGTTTTTTAACATTTGTGCAGCGTTACCTCTAAATTATCTTACTAACTTGCCCCCGGACTGTGTTGCTGTATATATAGAGAAAATTTCAGTTCTTAAGGTGATGTAGAATCCTAATTCAAAACAGAATGTCTGTATGTTAAATTCCATGTGGATGAAAGAGGACCTTTCTAACCCATGGGGCTCAGACACCTGAGTGCTATAGATTTGCTCCAGGAAGTCCTTGACTCTTTCCCATACATTTACTAAGGTTCCAGTAAACAGTGTCTCTCACATGTATTACTATTTTTAGACTAAATGTAAATGACAGTTTTGAGGAATTACATATTCGTTTAACATACAGTAGTGAAACTGCTGCTGCTGGATACATGAGAAGTTTTTTTTTTTTAAGATTTTATTTATTTATTCGACAGAGACAGCAAGAAAGGGAACACAAGCAGGGGGAGTGGGAGAGGGTGAAGCAGGCTTCCCACTGAGCAGGGAGCCCAATGCAGGGCATGATCCCAGGACCCTGGGATCATGACCTGAGCCGAAAGCAGGCACTTAATGACCGAGCCACCTAGGTGCCCCGTGAGAAGTTTTTCAACATTAAAAGGGGTTCCTCATAATCAGAGGTAGAGAACTCTGGCTTGAAAAAACAAAGAGTTTTTTAACAAAAAGATTTAGTTAATTAATCATAGGGTGACAGGGCTAAAAGAGGTTATGCCAGTGGTTGATACAGAATAATGGATGCTTTGCTTTCTCTGGTTTCTTTCCTTCCACCTAAGTAATGGTGTTCACCCACACATTGTGTCTAGTTTGGCAGCCTTGAACAGAAGCTGGCTTTGGCAGAGCGCATCCGAGGCCACGTCCTGTCACTGGCACTGCAGATGTATGGCTGCCGTGTTATCCAGAAAGCTCTTGAATTTATTCCCTCAGACCAGCAGGTAATTGTAAGTTTCCCCTTTAACTTTTCTCTTGGTGTTTGATGTTTCTCCATGGTACGTGTAGTGAGCCCTGTAAATTTGTCAGTCTTTAGTTTTCTTGTACGGTTTTTTGGTTTTTGTTTTTGTTTTTGTGCTTGTGGCTGCCTTTCTGTGCATGGCAAGCATGAATTGTGCAATTAATTGTGTAAATTTACAGTAGATCAAGTGTCTTATGTTAAAACCATTAGTTTCAAACACTTGTCTCATTGACCAGTTTAGTAGGTGCAATTTTACAGGTGGGTGTTTTGCTTGACAAGAATTAAAGCGGGTTAAGATGATG
>CM052900.1:146009807-146040849 GCA_028534135.1 Potos flavus
AACCACTGGGGTTCTGTCTATCGCTGTCACCGTGTCACAGCCACGGTCACCTCTATTACTGCTGCCCCTGTCATCGTTAACGGTCACCACCACACCAAACCCAGCCACATAATGGCCAGTCCCCACCTCCCAGCACGGCCGCCCCCGTCAGCCCCACCCAGCCAGCACTTTGTCCATTACCCTCAGCCGGGGCGTCGCCGCCGTCATGGCCCCGGCCACGTTCACCGGTGCCCCCGTGCCCCTGCCCTCCGTGATTTCGCCGCCTCTAGTTCCGCTCAAGCTGTTGGCTGCGCCTCAGAACCACCAGGCAAACCCACAGCGACTCTCCCGACTTCCTGGTCACGTCCCCCATTGCCGAGCTTGGGGACGTCGTGTGTGTTATTGAGAAAGAAGGGACGGGCTGGGGATGGGAATGGGAACTGAAACCGGGAAGAAGCAGAGGGAAGAGGTACAAAAGAGGAATGAGAGCAGGGGTGATGGCGGGCTGGGGGGAGCCTGGTCAGCACCGGTGTGGTCTTGTCGCCTGAGCCCTGGCTCAGTGTCAGGGCTGGGGCTGATCCTCGTTCTGCAGCAGACTTCCCGCGTGAACTTGGGCTGCTTACTGCGTCTCCCGGGGGCTCACTCGCACACTGGTGACATCCCCTCCCTCAGGGAGAGGCATTCCCGCGTGTGGGTTTCCCTGGAGCTGCGCTGCCAGCCCCTGGGCCTCGGCATATGGTGTTCCTTCTTCCCGGAATGCTTTTTTCTCCTCTCTGTTGGAAAACTCCTACTTAACCTTCAAAACCCAGCTCAGACTTTTCCTATTTGTGCAACCCTCCCTGAGTCTTCCGGATGGTGGTGATCACTCGCTCATCAGGGACCCATAGTCCTCCACATGTCCCTTGTTGTGACACTGAACACACCGGTGACCCGTGGTTTTCCCCGGGGACTGTGACACCTGCAGGCCAGGCCAGGGTCAGTGGCTTCTCTGGACAGGGCCTGGAGCCAATATGTGCTCCGAGAATATTTACTGGATGAACAAACAGAAGGAGTGAATGAACACCTACGCAGATTAATGAACCCTGCCCAGCATGTTCATTTATGGAGCACCAACCAGCTGTATGCTTGGCTCTGTGCTAGCGTGTCGTTTGACCCGACAGCAGCCCTACGAGGCAGGTCTGGTTATTGTCCCCTTCCCCAGACGAGGAGACAGGCTCAGAGGGGCTAGCGGGCTTGCTCAGGGGCACAGAGCTTGGGTTGGGCCCAGGACCACCTGACCCATATGCCCTAGCTCTACTCTGCACGACCTCGAAGCTGAAGAGGGAAGGCAGTGAGAGACGCTGCGCTGGAGGAGAGGGGGCTCAGTGTCTGCTGTCTCCCAGGCTTGTGGGAGGAGAGGAGCCCTGTCCTGTCCCCGGAGGTCATGGGTCACGGGAGAAGGCAGCTCTCTGTCCCGGTGGGTACCGGCAGGGGTGGGGGTGGGGCGAGGGGCAGGTGGCGGCAGGGGGCCTGAGACATCCGGACGCTGGGGGGCTCCAGGGCTCTCCTGGCACACAGCGCAGGTAAGCCAGTTACTTTCCCGGAACTACAAAGGCTCTTGGTCAGGGACGTGGGCGGAGCGGCGAGGGGCTTCTGATGAGCAGGCGCATCTTCGGGCTGGCCGCCCTGGGGGCCCTGGGGGTGAGAGGGCATGGTTTGCAGGAGCTCAATCATCCCAGGGACCCTGGGTGCAAACGGGGGTGCCTCTCCTCATTGACCAGAGCAGGTAAACTGAGGGCGGGGCAGAACTGGGACCTGGGTGACATAGCCATGAGGCGGGGGGTGAGGGGGGTGGGGGGTGGTCTCATGTCCCAGCCGCTGGATCCTGAGCAGGGGGGCGGGGGGTGTCCAGAGCTGCCTGGGGACGGTGGGCAGTTGGTTGGCAAGACCAGGGGCTGGGCCCACTCAGCCTTGGGTGGAGCCCCAGACCCTGGGGGCACGGGCACCAAGGTTCAGATCCCTGCCAGGCCACATGAGTTCTCCTCTCTGAGCCTCTGTTTTCTCATCTGTAAAATGGGGGAAATGTTGCTTCAATTGCAGGGTTTTGGGAGACGGTGATGTAAGCCTGTGTGTGCAGGTCTAAGCACACAGGAGGTACTCAAAAAATGTCAGTTCCTTTCCATCCCATCTCCTAGGGAGCCGAGACTCCTGTCTTTCTCCCAGATTGAGGCTGGTGTCTTCTGCTGAAGATTAGGGGGCCAGCAGAGGGTCTGAGGCCGATGCTGAGGTTGCCTGGCTCTGAGACTCGGGGCTGGTGCCTGCCTTCTATGGGCCTCAGGGTTCTCATCTGGCAAATGGGGACAGAAATCTCTCCCTCCCCTTCCAGGACTGTCGAGAAGGTAGAAATGGAGGAAAGGCTGAGCCTGGTTTTAAACCCAGGTGGTTTGTACAAAAGGAGGATGACTTCTGGCCCCTGATGCGCTGGGAACAAGCTGTGGGGACAGGAGGGCATGGTGCCCCTCTGACTGGGCCAGGGCGCCGGCGTGGGAGCGGGGACAGAGGGCAGGCACCGGGCAGAGGCCGGAGGCTGGGAGGCGTTGGAAGGACAGTGGAGGACGACAAATCTAGGACTCATTGGCCTGGGCTTGAATCCTGGCCCTACCCATTACCAGTTGGAGGCCATAGACAAGTTACTAGACCTCTCTGAGCCTCGCTTCCCTCGTCTGTGGAATGGGGATGGGAGAATTCAGAATAGTCCCTTCGCTGGGTTTGGGAGGATCACTGAGACGGTGAGGGTAGCGCACCTTAGTCAGGGCGTACGAGGGTCCCTCCCCTTCCCTCCCCTTCTCGGGGTCATGGGATATGGTGGGGCAGGTGGGGGGGGTAGCTGGGATGCTAATGGCAGGATCACAGGTGCCGTGGCAGGGCTGTGAGAGAGGTTTAGGGCCCGAATTGAGGGGTTGGGGACAGCTGTGGGTTAGCACTGGTCTCCAAAGTGGGGGTGATGCCTGAGATGACGGCTGGGGGCCTCAGGAGGACAGTGTTAGAATTTCCAAATTTTTCAACTACGTTCTTTATTAACTTCTGGATTTATGTGTGTGTGTGTGTGTGTGTGTGTGTGTGTGTGTGTGTGTGTTGTGATGTTGGTAATAACCAGAACAATAGCACATGCATATAATTTTGAAAGAAAGAAATATAGAGGAGTGTGTTCAAAAGGTTTTACTGACGTAGGTGCATGATCGAAATATCCACACGCTTTGGGGTACCAGCTAGCAGGGGCTCTGAGGTGTTTCCAGGAGCGGGGTGTGTGGGGGGCACCAGGACACCCCTGGGGGACTTGGACTCCAGTCTCCACTCTGTCCCCAACTTGCCGTATGTCCTTGGGCAAGCCACCTAACCTCTCCGAGCTTATCAAACAAGCAGAGGGCACTTTGAAAATAAGTGGGCAGAGGGTCTTCCAAGCATCCGGAGCTTGGGATTGTCTGAGCCTGAGCTTCATTCCAGATCTCAGACAATTCTGAATTCTTGGGACTTCCAGAGTCTTCTCTTGCCACACCTGGTAGATAGTCATGTGCCCTTCTAAGCACAGCTGTGTCTTATCGGTGCTCTGCTTGCATACCCACAGGGGTGGGGAGCTCACCCCCTCGCAGGGTGTCCTGTCCTGTCCTGGATGGACCTGTCATCTGTCTTCCTCCCTTCCCTCATTAAAGGTGAAATTGGGGAGGAGAGGGGCTGGAGCCTCAGGCTTCAGGGGCTGAGGAAGTGGCTTTTCTCTCTTGGGGCTGTTTCCTGTGGGTACCAGCCACAGCCCCCACAGCATCTGCCTTCTGCTTAGGGCTGCTCTCAACCTTTTGGTGAAACAAAGCCTTTTTGGTTCACCCTGCACCAGGTAGACAGGGCAGCTAGATTGAGCTCGCTGTCCAGCTCCCGGCACCCTGCTCCTGGTCCATTCCGCTACCCCCTGTAAACTCACAGGAGCCAAAAGCAGATTATGTTTGCTGAGCACCCACTGCAGGCCACGGGCTCAGTGCTTTGCAAACACAGTGCAATTTATTCCTTACTAAATCCAGTGATTGCCAGTTTCCAGATGAGAAAACTCGGAGAGGTGAAATGACTTACCCAAGGTCACACACGGACCTGGATTCAGCTCCACCTCTCTCTGACTCGGGAGCTCAGCTCTTCATCACTCTTCCGTGCTGTCCCTCTGTGCCCCCTGAACAGAATGCAACATGGCAGGAAGACAGATTGAGACCTGTGTCTGAGCTAAAAAACCCCCACACAGTGAGCGAGGGGAAAACAGATGGTGGATGTTTGGTTGCCTGTCAGCTAAGCATGAGTTACTAGTGCAGGGCCACCCAGAAAGCCAATGTGAACTTCGGCCATATTAAAAGAGGTAGGGCATCCACTATAAGGAAGGCGATAGTCTTGTGATTCTCAGCCCGGCCAGATGGTGCCTGGAGAATTGTGGGTGTGCAATGGTGGGGGAAGGGCAGAAGGCTTGCTGCAAGGAGGGGGACACACAGAAGACTGGGAGTTCCCCTGGCTGGGAGTATTTAAAGGAGTCTTGTGTTGGATGGCAGAGGGCACAGGCAAGGTGACCTCCAAGGTCCTGTCAAACTGCAGTTTTGTGGCTGGATTCCCGTTGTCACTAGGGCCACAACACTCATGCCTATCGGATTTGGATGGGGTACATTCATCGTCCATCCATCCATCCATCCATCCGTCCATCCATCCAACCAGCAGAGTAGCTAGAGTGGTGAACAAGAGACACATAAGCCTTCCCTGCCGGGAGCCTAGCGTCCAGGAAGGATAAGAGCGTCATAATAGTGAGCATAGCTACTTTACATGAATGATTCTACCCGGCCCCGCTACAATCCTACAAAGCAGGTATTATTACCTGCATTTTGCAGATGGGGAAATAGAGGGGCCATGGGGGATGGGATTGGCAGGGCCCCCCGGGGAGTCACGGGTCAGGTGCTGCCAGGCCTATGCGGGTAATTCCAAGAACCTAAAGCTCTATGCTGCTCAGGAGCTGTGACCAAGATCCTATGATGCCCAAAGCCCCTTGTGGTAAAAGGGGATGCAGAAGAGGGGCCCAGTTACTGGTGGGAGCTCTCAGACCGCCCTCAACCTTGACCTTCAGTAGTCACAGTTATTGTTTTATTGAGAACCAGGTGTGGTTCTAAATGCTCTCCTGGGATGTCCTCACTCACTCCTCGTAATAACCCTCTTAGGTAGCTACAGGCACTATCCTCATTTTATAGATGGGAAAACTGAGGCACAGAGAGGCTGAGTAACTTACCCAAGCTCACACAGCTGGGAAAAGGAAGAAAGCTTGAGCCGTCTATGTGTACAGGCCACGCTTTATGCGGGATGCTCCATGGACCCAGCCTTCCAGCCGTCTCCTCCAGGAACCTGCTCACAGGCCCCCCGGACTGCCGGCCACCAGGGTGGGAGGGGGCAGGGGTGGAACTGTGCAGGCCCCACTGACGGACGCTCTGTCTGCCCCCAGATCATGAGTGTGTTGCTGTTCATCGAGCACGCAGTGGAGGTGGTCCACGGCAAGGCGTCCTGCAAGGTGTGGCAGACGGGCTACCTCCGGCTCGGTAGGTCCCAGGGACTCGGGAGTGGGACGGGCAGGTGCGGGGAGAGCAGGTGCCGGGAGGGGCCCTGGCTCTGCGCTCAGACCGGCTGGGGTCTGGCGCCCTGCCTCTTCCCTTCCGAGCCACCGGTCTTTCCTCTGCAAATAGAGACCTGTCCCCGCCCAAGTCTCTAGGCGTGAGAGCAGAGCGGAAGGTGCTTTGCAAACCCAACCGCCTTAGGAAGGCGACAGCAGGACTGTCCTGCTTACATCTGTCAGTGGCCGCCCACCACCCTAGAATGAGACAGAAAGTCCCCACGGCGGGATCCTGCCCCCGCCGGCCTCTCTGGCTCCGGCTCGCCGCACCCCCTCGCTCCCTGCTCCCGCTGTGCCCACCACACCGAGCTCAGCCCCATCTCAGCTGCCTGGACTCCTGGTCACTCAGCTCACGGGCTACCTCCTCAGAAGCCTTCCCTGGCCTCACCCCGGCTTCAGCAGACCCAGGCCACCCTCCCACCCCGTGTCCCCTGTTACCCAAAATGTTCTTTTACTGTCTCCCCCAAGACTGAGAACAGCAGGAGGGCAGGGTCTGAGCTCACTCCTCACTGTCACAGCGCCCACAGCAGTGGTTCTCAAAATGTGGTCCTCGGAACCTGCCTGGGGTCCCTGGGGGCACCTCCGGGTTCCTCACTGCCCTCCCTTACCTTCCAGCTAACCTGGTCTCCAGCTTCCTGCTCATCACCATGCTCTTCGTCATCAGCTTGAGCCTGCTGATCGGAGTGGTCAAGGTGAGGGTTTGTCGGGGGAGGGAGATGGGAATCAGGACCTGGGGGCTGGCCAGGAGCCCCAGCTACCCTCCTGCCCCCCTCCTATTCACACCCACTGGGTGGATAGCACTTACCAAGAGGGTGGGAGGCGGGTATTTTGGGAGGTCAACCCCCCTTCGCCCCGCGCCCTAGAGATTTTCATGCTTGCTTGCAGTTTGGAAAGCCTCATTTCCATACCAGACTTCTGGGGCAGGAGGCCTTGGTTCCCCATTAACGCAGACCCTCCAAGGGTGGGCCCAGGCACACGGACGCTTTGGTCCTATCAGCTGGTGACCCACATGCTTGGAAGCTGCAAATGCTGGCCCTACCAAGCAGGGACTGTTGATAGAGAAAAGAGGAAGGGTCATTCCAAGGCGTGGGGAGAGGGGAGAAAGCAGCGGGTTTCGTAACCAGTGAGAGGAACCAGATGCGGGGAGGGCAGACGCATCAGGCTCAGTTCCTCCCAGCTAGCTGGTGAGAGAGAAAGAAGTCAGGCTGTGGCTCAGCCTTCTGTGAAGAGGAACCGGGCTGTCCCTCGGCTCCCAGGGGGCAGGAAGCCAGGGTCTCACGGCACAGCCGCCGGAGCAGGACCCAGCAAGAGCGTCCTCCCCGGGGAGCCGGTGGCCTGGCACTCGCAGGCCAAGCAGCGTGGGGCAAGGAAGGATGGGGGGCTACTTTGGAATGCGTCCCCCTTGCCCGCACTGCCCCCTTCACTCCCTGAGCCCACAGCAGCCTTCCGGAAGCTCCGTGCCCCAGGGAGTGATTGTTCCTTGTGCAGGGGGAGTCCCGGGTGCTCGTGCAGAGACGGGCATGGTCCAGCTAGGAAAGTGGACCAGGGTGTTCCAAAAGGTCCTGAGACCGAGTCTCGGCTCTTCTGGCTGCCTCCTGAGTGATTTTAGACAGCCACCTGAGAAACCACAAAACCGCCTTTCCGAGATTTTGTCCCCAAGGGTGGGTTCATGTGCACTCACACTGGTCACAGAGTCACTCGCTTGAAGTTGAAGGAGAGGGCCTTCAGCCTCGGCCTCCCAGGGCCTCTGACCATGACCGAGCACCCCAAGAGTGGTCCACACAGAGGAGGGTCCCTCCACTGAAGCCGTGCGGGCCTTCCCTCCCCCGCACTGGACCTTTGCTTATGTTGGCCCTCCTGTCTCCAGTACCCTCCCCATTTCCCTCGTGGTTCTTCCCAGATCTAGCCTCAGCGTCCCCCCCTCCAGGAAGTCCTCTCTGACGCCTTCTCATCTGTAAAAAGGACACAAAGCCCTTTCTGGTTGGGTTCTTGAAACCCTGCTTCTGGAGGCCCTGGGGGCACTTATCGCTGTAGTTGGGGGTCTCTTCCCTGTGTCTCCAGGGACATCAAGACACCTGGCACTCAGGGTCTGGGTCTTACCTTCTCTGCATCTCAGAACCTCCCTGAGGGGAAGGCATGTGGGTCCACCGGGAACGACCTTGGCCCAGCCAGGAGGGGAGGATTTGGGAGAGGGCCGTATTACCCAGGGAGGGAAGAGAGCTGCTGGTTGGGGGGGACGGAGGTGGGGCGCGTGGGGACCTCGGGCTGCGGGGGACTCCCTGACAGTGCTGGGCCTGTCTTCTAGAACCAGGAGAAGTACCTGCTGCCTTTCCTATCCTTGCAAATCATGGACTTCCTGCTGTGTTTGCTCACCCTGCTGGGCTCCTACATCGAGCTGCCCGCCTACCTCAAGTTCACCTCCAGGAGCAGCCGGGTGGTGAGTACCGAGCCCAGCCCCACGTCCCACAGCCCGCCAGCCTGAGGAGGTGGCAGGGCCTCTGTCCTCGGGGCCCTCCCTCATTGACCAGCTCGAGCCCCATCAAATCATGCCAGCTTTCTTCCTCTGTAAAATGCGCCTGCGAGGGCTCCCCATCCCCCTGCGTTGGGGGCATTAAGAGGGGACAGGGTATACAGGGCAGGTCATGCGTTGTGGGGACTCGGCCAATACCAGCCGAGTGAGTTCACGCCGCAGGGGATGGCGCATGCCCACTTCCGTGCCCAGCCCTGCTTTGTCCCTCCTCTGTAACCAAGTAGACAGAAGGAAGATAAAGTTGATTAAAGCCAACGATGAACATCCACAGGGCGGATGCACGTGACGGAGGTGCCGATCCCTGCCTCAGCTCCCCGAAAGTTATTTTTCAGACTTTCCCTAACTGTTGTCTTGGAAGAGACTGGGTCACTGGTCCTGGGCTGGGCATCAGGAGATGCCTGATGGTCGGAGCCCAGGTCCCGCCACCAGCCCTCGGCGGGATGTCTGAACAATGGGCATCTGTTTCTTTCCGGGTCCCGTGGGTTGGAAAGTCCCCCGTGTCTCTGGCTGACTGGGTGTCAAACACGGGGACCTCTGGCTTAGGGCTCATTTCTGGTTTGTCTCCTTCCTGCCTTTGCCCACCCAAGGGCCCCTCCAAGGTCCCACTGATGACCCTGCAGCTGCTCGACTTTTGCCTGAGCATCCTGACCCTCTGCAGCTCCTACATGGAAGTACCCACCTATCTCAACTTCAAGGCCATGAACCACATGGTGAGTGTGGGCCGGGGGCTCGCCCCCATCATGGGCTGTGCAGCCTTGAGCCAGCTGCTTCCCGTCTCTGTGCCTCTGTGCTTAGGCTGGGTTCCCTAGAGGTGGAGCTTGGGGGAGAGGATTCTTGTGTGAGCGACTGATTGAGGGAGAGCTCTCGGGAAGACCCTCGAAAAGGAGAGGGAGGAGTGCGTGAGACAAAGGGAAGAAGCCAGGCAGACGTGTGACTTTAGGGACGGCCTTGCCCGATCCCAGAGGCAGCCCTGGGTGTGAATTGCATCCCAGAAATAATATTCATTTTTTTATTCATGGAGAAAGAGGCACTCAACACATCTTAGGATGGCCCTTGAGGCTTCTCTGCACGATTTCAGGGCACTACCCCGTGTAACTAAAGAGGACCGATGACCTCTCCTACATCCCTTGATCAGTGATAAAGTAGCCTGGCTTTTATAAAGATGCGTCCTCAGATTTTTGCAAATCTCCAAATTAACACCATTAAAGTATGTAATTATCCCTACCTTCCCCAATATGGCATAACTTTATCAGCATAACCACACATACAATACATAAAAAACTACAAAGCATTCCGATATGACAGAATGGGTGATTCCCAGGCTCACTTGTTACCTCTATAACTTGTTCCCACACATCGGCCTTGCAAAATATTGTCACTGTTCAGTTAGAGCCTTGCGCATTTTTGCAATTTTGAATTTTGAAAATTTGCATTTTCACATCATCTTTTATATCATCTCATGTTTTGGTTTAATGTTGGATTTAGTATTTCACTCCAAAGCGTGGATAAGCATAACAGAAGTGAAACACAGCCCACAATCTCATTCTCAACATTAGAAATCACTGTGGCGGGGCACCTGGGTGGCTCAGTGGGTTAAAGCCTCTGCCTTCGGCTCAGGTCACGATCTCAGGGTCCTGGGATCGAGCCCCGCATCGGCTCTCTGCTCAGCAGGGAGCCTGCTTCCCCCTCTCCCTCTGCCTGCCTCTCTGCCTACGTGTAATCTCTCTCTCTGTCAAATAAATAAAATCTTAAAAAAAAAAAAGAACGAAATCACTGTGACAATAGAGTGAATGATTTTGTGAAATTCAGGTTTCAATTCTATATGTACTCTCCAGGCATGCTGAGATTCTTGAATCAATGAAATATCAGAGTTGAAGAAATTAAGGATGTCCATGATAAACACACACACACTCAGATAAACATAAATAAAGACACTCTCTAAGGAAAAAAAAATAATATTCATTTTTTATAGCAGTCTAACAAATTGTCCCCAAACGTAGTGACTTGAAACCATACGCAGTTGCCATCTCACAGTTGCTGAGAGCCAGGAATCTGGGAGTGGCTCAGCTCGGTCATTCGCATTCTGCGTCCCTCATGAGCTCCCCCCGCCGAGATGGGGATGAATGGGGCTGTGGACGCTGAGGATTTGACTAGGTCTGGAGGGGCCATCCCCAAGATGGCCGGCTGGCGCGGCTGCGGTGTGCCCCCCACGTGTGTCGGGACTGGGTGGTTCTGTCAGTGAGCCTGGCCTCTAGAGACGGGCCTGCCGCCGCTGGGGGCCGGGGGGTGGGGTCCAGCCAGGGAAGAGCCGACTGGGCGGGTAGCCGCTGCACCTGCTTCCCTCGGTTTACTCGCCTGTCCCGGGGGCGGGGGGGGGGGCTGATGGTAGGGAGCGCCTGCCTCCTAGAGCGCTGGCAGGGGTCAGCCGGGACAGTGGCTGCGCCCCATCATGTCATTCTCCCACGTGTGGACCCTGGAAGGGTTCCTTGTGGACCGAGGCACTGACGCGGCCCCCAAATCTGTTGCAGAATTACATCCCCAGCCAGGAGGGTGTGGCTTACAGCCAGTTCGTCAAGATGATGGTCATCTTTTCCATCACCTTCATCACCGTCCTCATCCTGAAGGTGAGGCCTCCCTAACATGGCTCTGGGAAGGGTGGGGAGCCCGCGTGGCCCAGGCCCTCCCACGCCAGACTGTTAGGAGGCAGGGAAGTCTTCCACTGTCTTCTGCTGCTGCCCTCCCTGCTTTTGGCTCCTTTCTCCAGTCCTCCCACACCTGCTCCTTGGACCCCACTCAGGATCCTTGGGGACACCGCACTGAGAGGGAGGGGGTCGCAGTGAAGACCACCTGCGTTTGAGTGTCGGGGACTTAATGTGTAACCCAGAGAGACCCTGATCCAGGGAAGGAGGAGCTGTTTTGTCTGAAATCAGATTCAGAAAATCTTGAATATGAGTCCCAGCTTTCCCCTTGCTAGCTGTGTGGTTGCCTATCGAGTCACTGCTCTCTGGGTCTTGGGTCTCATCTGTGAAAGGGACAGAATTAATATTGCTTTGTCCCTGTCACAGTTTTATATGATTCAGGCACCAAAGTGTAGATGGGTCCTGAGGTCATATTACTAGAGGTATGGTGCTATGATGGAAGGAGGGGAATAGTTTTATTCTTCTCTGAGGTGGTCAGGCCCAGAAGGTAGAGTCCCATGTCAGGTCCCCATTCTTAGAGAGATATGACACTCTGGAGAGTGTTAATAGCAACACAACCAGGAGGGAGGAGAGATAAGAACACTGCCATCTGAGGGAGTCAAGGAAACCTGGGCAATTCCGCTTGGAAAGAGGTGACTCAAGAGGTCTCCAAATACCCAAAGGACCCTCATGGGGGATTCTAGAGGCCAGCCCCGGAGCCTGTGTCCTAAAGCCCTGGGGAGGCTGATGTCCGACTCAGCAGAAGGAAAGGCTTTCAAGAGTGTTCTTTTCTGATTGTGAAAGTAAAGTAGGATCCTTGTAGAAATTTGGAAACTACAGATGAGCAGAAAGAAGGCAATCAGCTCACAACTCACCACCACTCAGAGACCAGCGCCCCGATACTTGGGCGCATTTCCTCCCAGTCTTTCTGTGTGTGTGGGTGTAACCGACGTCACTGCCTGATTTTACTGGTGCCTCGAGCAGCCTCTGCCATCATCTGTTGCCAGCCTGGGAACAGAAGTTCCCTCCTCTGAGCCTTCCTCAAAGGACGGGCCTAGCCCAAGGGTCTCAGTGAAGTGGGGATCCAGATCGGGGGACGGTGGGGGGGTTTGACGTCCTACATCCTCCTGGAAAGCGACTCCCCAGGGCCCACCGCATAGCTCTGTCTCCCCTGCCCCTCCAGTCCTTTATCCCCTTTGGGGGGAAGTTTTCTCTCTGTTCCTCACTCTGCCTCACTGGCCACTCTCCTCCACCTGCCTCCTACTTCATTCTTTTATAATTCATTTTATTTATTCCTGCCACCTCTGAGTCCCCATCGTGAGGTTCCATAAGACAAGGACCCACCCCCCCTTCCTTAGGAGGCAGTTTGGGGGCAGAGAGAGACCTATTGGCTATTGCTCCTTGAACAGGCCCCTGGGGGCTTCCCTCCCCACCCTGAAAATCCCCCCAGTGCTTACATCCACTGCTAAGAGAAAGCAGTTGCTTACATCACTGGCCATCTCAGGAGGTAGTAAGCTTCCAGGCCCAGAGGGGTAGAGAAGAACGATTTGCAGGACCATTGCCAGGGAGGCTGGAGGGGGGCCCGGGAGTCCCCCAAAGCCCCCTTCTGCGTGAGGTCTCTGGGGCAGTGGAAAGAACAATACTCGGAATACCTGGGGCCGGCAGGTGAGGCGCCCCTCCTCCAGGACAGGGGGCTGAGCGCCGCGGCCAGAGGCTGCCTTCTGGGCTGAGCTGGGGCTGCCCAGGAAGTGCCCAGCATCTGTCCCAGGCCTGCTTGGGCAGCGAGAACGGTCCGCAAAGCATTGTCTGATCTCGCTCTTTGTCCAGGTCTATATGTTCAAGTGCGTGTGGAGATGCTACAAATCCATGAAGTACATGAACTCGGCCGAGGAGAGGAGCGGCTCCAAGATGCTGCAGAAGGTCAGCCCGGTGGGGGGTCAAGTCTCAGCCCTGCCACGCCCTGTGTCCCCAGGGGCAGGTCTCTCTCCCTCCCTGGGTTGCGGTTTCTCCCCTTGTGAGATGATTGGACCAGGAGAAATGTGGCGATCTCTTTTGGCTCTGATAGTCTAGGATTCTACTCCTTCATTCATGCATTCACCATTTTCTGCCTCTTACTCTTTGTTGGCTTTGCATCCAACCCCGAGGGTACAAAGAAAACTGAGATGCCACCCCGTCCTAGGGGAATGTAGAGCCCACAGTGAATCCAGACACAGAGATCTGATTGCAACACAGTGTGAAATACAGGGGATAGGGGAGCATTGAGGAGGTACCTGGCCTCACCTGGGGTATCAGGGAAGGCTTCCTGGAATGGGTGACAAGTGTCCGAGTCTTAGACTGTCAGCTGATACAAGCTAGCTGGGAAAGGGGAAGGGGCCTTCTAGGCGGAGGGATGAGGAGCACTTAGAAGCAGGTCATTGGATACATCATGGGAAACATGCAACTGGTTTAAATTTCTGGTGTCGCTTTCCTCATCAGTAAAATGGGGATTGTATTAGTCAAGACTCTTTTGGTCGCAAGTGGCAGAAACCCAACTCAATCTGACTTATGTGAAAAAGAGAATTTATTAGCTCTTTATTGAAGGTCCGGTGTAGGTCTGGCTCATGGAGGCTGGTTGAGTTGTGATACCTGGATGTGACCTCATCCTCTCCATCTCTTGACTCTGCTTTCCTCAGTGTGGGCTCCATTTTCAGGTGGCCCTTTCCTCATGGTGGCAAAGTGGCTGCCCAAAACCCTAGGTTGACATCCCCCACCCTCTCAGCAACCCCAGCGGAAAGGCCCAGGAGCATGTCTGAGGGACCAGCTTGGCTCACGAGCCTATCCCCAAACCAATGATGTTAGCCAGGGGGGAGGAAATTCTTCCTTGAGTGGCCACACTCAGGTCGCATGTCCCACTCCGGATCCGAGGGGTGTGACCTATTCTTCTGAAAGCATGTGGACTGAAAATATTCTCCCAGGGAAAATGGTGCATTGTTAACACCACACGGGGTCTTGAAGCTGGACAGGCAGAGGCAATTCTGTCCCTTATAGGAACAGACACAGTGCGCTTGTCTCGGGCATGTTGTGTCCAGCCAGTCCCCAAGGTGTGCTGGTCATCGCCATCATCCGTTTTGTCAGAGGTCGGGGCTGGAGACCCTTGACTCCAGGTTGGGATCCTGATTCCTTCTGGCTGCTCCTCAGCCCCCATGTCTCTTGCTCCCAGGTGATCCTGCCGTCCTACGAGGAAGCCGTGTCTCTGCCGTACAAGAGTCCGGATGGGGGCCCAGCGCCACCCCCCTACTCAGAGGTGTGACGCCTGCCAAGCCCCAGCCCCGGTGCTGGGAGGGGCGGAGCTGTCTCGAAATCCGCTTCTCCGCTTTGGTGGCCCCTGCGGCCCGGGTGAATCACCCGGCTGATTTCAGGACAACCCGCTTGTGTCCCCCTCGCTGGCCTGCTTTTCCCGTGGGGCCTGGGAGACGCTCGCAACTGGGTCAACTTCAGGCTGAAGGACTGCTTGAGTCTCTCGGAAATTCGGTCCAACAGTCCTCGGCTTATTGTGATCGGCCCCCGCCTTTGTTTAAAGCATTTGTCATTCTCAGTCCAGAGGGTTTGGTTAAACGACGTGCAACTGACCTGTGTAACCACGTGGCTGACAAATGAAAAGCACGCTTCTCAGTGCAGGGTACCAGTTCGCCGGAAAGCCGTCGTCCATCGCATTGGTTTTAGCCACTTGTCCCTTCGCGCGGTCATGCAGCCAAGTTGTCATCCCTGGGTCCTCCCCGCCCAACACCTACGTCCGATTTCTTCAAACTGCTGGTTTCAACAATTATGGATGGCCAACCACTCGTCGATTCAAAGCAGGGATAAAATTCAATACTAACAATAAAAATCACATGAGCCCCAAACCATTCTCTTCCATCGAGTCCAGTAACTGGCTGCCCGCTCTGGTCCATCTGGTACTTTCGAGGGGCTGAGTAATTGTTGGTTCAAGTGAAAATTCGGGCACTTTCCCAGCGTCATCCAGCTGCTGCTTCCAGGGAATAAGGGTTGTTCCCATCGTCCCCCCGACAAACACACAGTCGTTTTGGTGAAGGCAGGCAGCCATCGGCAACAGTCGGCCACACGTGGTCAGTGTCGTCCCTCGGCAGTGGGGTCCACGACAAGGGCAGCCTCAGGCGCGGTCGTCCCCGGCATCGAGCTGCTACCATCCCCCAGCGGGGGCCCCTCTCTCGCCAGTCTGAGCCGAGGCGCCTCGGTCCTGCCCAGTGCTTGTGCTCACACAGCAGTTTCGCCCTGACTTCAGGCAGGTCCGGGGGCCGGACTAAATCCACGTGTTAGTTCGGTCAAAGCAGGCGAACTCTTTGTGGGTACAGACCCCGCCACGGGCGCTCGTGGCAGTGGTGGCAGAAGGGATGGTTTGGGTCCCCACACCCCCTCTTTCGCTTGTTTCCCTGTGGGCTGGGTTTCCCAGGGACCTGATCCTGAGGAGGAGATAACACGGCTGGGGAGGCAGGCTCTCGGGGTCTGAGAGGGGAGTTCAGAGGCAGAGGGCCACGTAAGAGGCTCCCCGCCAGCACCTCCTTGTTTAATTGCTTTGTGTACGATGGGGAAGAAGTTTCAATAAAGCAGCGCCACGCTTCACTTTGGCTGATGTGGTTCTTAAAATGTGGTGTAGACAGGGCTGGGAGCTCTGCCGCCGTTTCCCGCAAGACATGCGTGTGCACACACACACACACACACACACACACACGTGGCGTTCATTTGGTCCAGAAACTCACAGAGGCCACATCCAGCTGGTGTCTTGACCCAGCACTGCTTCCGATCACAAGTCACGGACACATAAGTGCCCTGATGCCTCCCCAGAGAGGGTATGAAGTCCACTCACCTGGAGAGTGCCTCCCTGGAACCAGGTCCTGGGCTGGGTACTGGGGGTGACCGTAATGGGTCAGACGTGCCTCCAGTCGCCCACAGTCTGGGGTGGGGGAAGAGAGATCCACAGTGATTATGATAGCCCATGGCCAGCACCACGATAAGGAAAGTCCTAGAGGCCCCTACAGTCAGCGAAGGCTTCCTGGGGGACCTGTCACCAAGCTGAGCTGGAAGGATGAGTGGGCAGCGGTGAGCGAAGGGGGGAAGGAGGTAGAGGGCCCCTGCAGAGGTGGGGAGAGGCGCTGGGGGAGGTAGGTCTGTGTGGCTGCACGTGGGGATGGGAGCCTGGCGAGGTCATGGGGCCCGGATCATGGAGAACCTTTGCATTCATTGGGGTCCTTTGGCTGTAAGCCCACCTGGACTCACTTCAGCCAAGAAGGGCATTTGCAGGAAGGAGATGGTTGCAAGTAACAGAGACTTTTACGAGCCAACTTAATTAAAAAAAAAAAAAAAGGTGCTTGTGGTATTTCTTGGCTCACATAAATGAACAATCCAGAGATTTCTGGCTTTGGGCATGCTTGGACCCAGGAATCAAATTCTTCAATAATCTCTTTTTCTCTGTCTCCACCTCTGGCCTTCGTCCTCCGAGGCTGAGGGGCTGAGGGCCTGCAGGAGTGAAGTCAGAAGAGAGCCCGGGGCAGCGTGAGTTGGGCTTGGTCCCCGGTACTAACAGAGCCTTGAACGTTGTACCCAGGAGCAGGGACTTATCCTGGAATCGGGGAGCCTGAAGGCTTTGGGCAGGGGAGTACAGGGTCAGGCCCTAGAAAGGATGAGAGCAGATGCAGGGAGCCACAGAGGGCTGAGCAAGGAGTTACCGACCTTCTGGGGTTGTCCGCTTTTCTTGGGAGAGCAGATTCCTTTATGGCTTTTATCACTGTTTGTCAGATCCCCAGTGAACTGATAAAGCGAGGCTTTAATAGAGATGGATAGCAAGCTCCCATTCACCCGTAGGGCATTGAGGCCAGAGACGTCAAGTGACTTTCCTGAGGCCACACAGCATTGAAAAATTAGACCGACTGCCTTTTTTCTATTCTGACGGTGTCTGTTAAGGTCCGAGGCCCCAGCCTGTGTGAGCCCCTGCGTCTCGGAGTGAGCCATGTAAGGAAGCTCCCCAGAAGCCCCCACCAAATGGGCACTGGGGACAGAGGGGAAGGGAGGGGAGGACTGATCTCATCTTCAACCTTGCATCCTCATCAGGAGGACGCCAGGGAACTTTGGCTGTGTGTCCCGAGAACCAGCTGAAGGACACCCTGCCCCCACCCCATCCCCCCTGGCCTGAAGCCAAGGCACGCGCAGAGATCAGTAGCCGGATTGTGCCCTGTGGCCAGGCGGCCCGGAGGGGGCTGGCTCGAGAAACAGGAAATAGCTGGGTTTGGGGACGTTGCGTGGCCTGGCCAAGCCAAGCCAGCCCGCCATCGGCTGGGCGGCCCTTGCTACGGCCCTATCAATGCCCCGTTTGAGGCTCACACAGGGGTTCTTTGACAGGGCTGAGCTGGGACCCACTGAGAGGGCCTGTTTGAGCTGGAGGCCTGGAAAGGAGCCAGGAGCTCCTTCCTAGGAAGGAGCAGACTGTGCGCGGGCTGGGCAGGTGAGGGCCGCCCGCGCACGGATGTCTCTCGAAGGGCAGGGGGGTCAGCGAAATCCAATCCGGGTCCCCGAGCAGGAGTGCTGGTTTCTCAGGACTCTGAGGGTAGCTGGAACGTTCCCCTCTTACGGAGTGGACTTCAGGGTCATCTCTGTGCCTCTCCCCCCCCCCCCCACCAGGCCCCATATGGCAGGTGCTGTGTGATGATCAATCCTGAGGTTCAGAGCCGACAAATCACTTGCCCAAAGTCATGATCAGGTGGAGGGCCAAGCTGAGTTTGGCTTCTCCAACAGGCCTGATTGGAGTCTGAGTGTGTCCCCGTGGTCCTCTCCAGCCTACTGCCTCCACCTGCCGAGGCCATGATTTTAGAAGCTCGGAAAGCCCCTTGCAGATAGAGACTGATGTATACCCATCATTGCGCACTTGGCGCTGAGGACAGGCCTGGCTCGAGAGCCCCGGTGCCGCTTGCGGTGGAGGACAGGGGTCCATCGAGGGCGCAGGGCCCAGACAGGAGGTGGATGGGGGGCGTGGTCCGGGGGGGGGAGACTGGGGGCGTGAACTCACGCAGCGGCCATGGGGCTGGGTGGATTCAAGAGGCATTCGGGAAGCAGGACCCAAAGGGCCCGGACAAAAAAGTGAGGAAGAGGGAGGGTCAAGGCTGGTGCCCACATCTGGAGAGCATTTGAGAAGGCGGTGCCCAGCTTTGAGCTTTGACCTTGAGGACACAGGATAGGGAGCAAAAGAGGACATGTTGGATTTTATTTGCATTTGTGCTATTTGGGGGGACACATGAGGCGGGAGCTCAGGGTACAGCTACGTCTATAGGTCTGGAGGTCAGGAGGTAGAGGAAGGAGGGAGGTTGGGATGTGAGTGTCATCTGTGGATGTGCAGGGGGGATGACATGTGAGTGATCACCCTAGATGTGCCCTTGGATGGAAGCTGCTGCCTCCTTGCCCCATCTAGCCTCTGGCTTCCCACCCGATCCAACTGCTTGTAGGGCCCGTGACCAAGGCAGCATGTGTGAGGCCTCACGGACACACGAGGGGCCTCATAGGCACTGCTGTGTCCCAAGGGGCCATGGACAGGATGGGCACCGAGCTGCCTCTTAGCAGCCAAAGGCATGGGGATGAGTATGCCCACTTTGCCGGCGAAGAACCCTTGCCCTGTGCTTACACGCAAGTGTTCCACTTTGTGGGGTCCCTTCAGACTTTTGGGGAGACCAGATTCACATTCACTTAGGCACCCTGAGAATGTCCCCAGTTTGCAATGAAAAGTGTTGAGAAAAGCAGTCCCCAGGTTAAAGGAAGAGGATGACCTGCCCTTGGGACCACCTTGGATTTTTCTGGGAGGCGCTGGAGACTCTGCTGGGGATACAAGCAGCAGCTGCTGTGGGTCTCTGGCCACTGTCTGCCTGGATGGGCTCTCTGGGAGCCCCTGCGCACATTCCCATTTCTTGGCGCTCCAAGGAAGCCTGCCAACTGGTCGCCAAGAGCACTCGGATAGGCAGTGGGCTTGGCAGAGAGCAGCCGACGCAAGTGAGCTATGGCCCTAAATAAACAGAGTCCATCTGGTCAACCTCAGTGGCTGGTCAGGCAGGATGCTGGCCTTGCATCTTCCTCTGTTCCACGTGCTGGGAGGACAACCCAGGCAGAGAGACAGCCTGGGCGAGGACCTAGAGATGGGACCACATGTCAGGGGGTGACTCTATCCTGGGAGTCTCACCTGTGATGACCATTCTGAGCTTACAACCCCACGAATATGGTCAGCCTTGACCTTGACCCAGTTGCCGCCATTTTATAGTCAGTGGAGCTGAATTCCTTACAGAGCTTTGGGAAAAGCCAAGGTATTCTCAAGCACTTTGGGTGGGACATCGGAAGAAAAAAGAATATGCCGGGAATCTTACTGTGTACCTTCCTGGCTCCTCTTCCCAGGGAGGTGACGTCGGGTATCTCAGGGGAGGAGAGGAAGGAAAGGTTTAAATGTCTTTGGCATTGGACATCCTTAGGAAGGCTGTAGGGAGAACAGCTTTGACACTAAAATACTCCTTGGTGCTTGTAGTCACTTTGCGAGCAAGGACAGGGCCCGACCTTGCTCCCTGGCCATCAGACTCCATGGCGCACTTTTCCCCACCCTCCTTCATCACTGAAGGCACCACAGAGGGAAGGGCCTGGAGGCCGAATTATGAGACTAACCACTGGGCTGTCCTTTTGGTTAGTTAGTTAGTTGGCACCTAGTCCTTCCCGTATTGACCCCAAAGCAACTTTCCCCAAAAAGAAGAATGCTGTACTTCCTTATTAATCTCCTGCCCTCCTCCCCACTTTCCGCCCTCTCTCATTCTACACTGGTCTATACCACCTGAGCTAGGCAGAATTCTAGGATGGCCTCCAATGACCTTGTGTCACTCTCTCTCCCTGAGTGTGGGTGGAGCCCGTGAAATCGATGGGATAGTCACTCCTGCGATTAGATTATATTTCATGGCACAGTAGACTTTAAGAAAGGGAGATAACCTTGAGTGAGCCTGACCTAATCAGGTGATCCTTAAAGGGGACTGGGCTCCTCCTGAAGACGGGGACTCGGCACGGGGGAGATCTGAAGCCTGAGTGGGCCAGGGAGGAGACCACATGACAAGTTGCAGAGAGTGGCCCCTGGTTAACAGCCAGCAGAGGATGAGGGCAGAGGAGGGGGTCCAGTCTGATCACTGCAAGGAACTGAATTCTGCCACCTACTGGATGAGCTGGAAAGAGGGTTCTGAGCTCCCGAAGAATGAGGCCCACTTTGGTGGTGCCCAGACTTCTGACCTATAGGAACTATGAGATCATACATTTGTGTCATTTGTTACGTTTGCGGTAACTCGTTCCATAGCAATAGAAAAATGAAGATACCACTCTTGCCCAACTTGGAGAAAGTTTATTTTTCCTTCCTTAAACTGCTAAGTGGCCACAGAGCCAACAGTCTTGAAGGTCTGAGGTCACGGTCAGTGTGATGCTGAAGGATGAAACAGGTGAGCCGACCACTGCTGGAACATCTTCGTTCTCCAGGGGCTCTGTTTTGAAGTAGAGGGGACGACGGCAGGGACTTCAGGCCTCATGAATAGAGGCGACATGGTCTGGAAAATGGAGGAGAAAATATATTTTGTTCTGGGAGCTGGAGGATTATATTAAATTCAGAGCTCAAATTTTTAGGAGGGAGAGAGACAAATCAAAATGCCCCTGGAGCTGGCACCGGGTGGGGAGGAACCAAAACCCACGTGCTGTGGAAGATGGTGGTAGGAAATGAGGATGTTTTCATCAGGGAAGAATCAACTCAGTGGGGCCCCGACCATGACCTTCCAGGTCACTGAACTTGGTACACAGGAGACCTGCTTGCTCTCCAAGCTGGATGGGACGTGCTGGGGGATAGCAAGCTCCCTTCCGACATGTGTCCTTCCCTAGGCTGGACAAGAGCTTTCCGAGACAGAGAGAGTTTATGTTTATGTTATGAGACCGTGGTTTGGTTACATCAGGACCCCCTGAAGAGCCCAGAGATGCAGATTCACTGGGTCTGGGTGGACCCTGGGAATCTATTTTTCTTTAGAAAAATCTTAACCAATCTCTGCCGATAGTTTGTGGGTAACTAAAGGAAGTAGAAAGCAGAGAAAAACCCATAAATGCAGGTCAGTGAGGATTCTGCTCAGAGCCCGCGGATCCCGGCTGGCCTCAGGGTCCGGAACTGGCATCTCTCTCCCCTCCCCTCCCCTGCCCCACCTATCAGAGGCCTGTTCTCCCCCACCCCCAGGAGGGCCCCAAACACATCCTCGTCTTGGTCTCCCACACCTGGGAAAGCTTTGCCTTAGCTTTGTTTAAGGTTCTCCCCAAAGCAGCTCCTGAGACGAGAACTTGGATGCGGGTAATTTATTTGGGCGGTGGCCCCAGGAAATACAATGAGAGGGGAAGCGAGGCAAGGGAGCGATATGAGCCAGTAAGAAGTGCATTGATAAACGGGGGGGGGGGGGGGGCTTCTGCGGGCAGCTGGGGCTCCGTCCTGCCGGGGACCCTCCGAGGAAAGGTAAGGAGCCCGTGCCAGAATTCCCAGCGGGGAACAGGGAAGCTATGTGCCCCTGGCTCCTCTCCCTCACTGGTGGAGGGCTTCCCCGGGACATGCACTCCCCAGGCTGCCGGCTCCCCATCGGAGTGCGTGGGAACCACCTGCGGTGGCTTGGGCTGCACACACAGGTGGGCTGAAGGGCCGTGGGACAGGTACCAGGCGGCTCTGCCCTTGTTCCCAGCGCTAAACCTAAGCCTCCCCTCCAAATGCTCCTTCCTTCTGCTGGCATGCTTGACAGTGGGAGCCAAGCCCACGGACGGCCCCACAGCTGCCCCTAGGGGTGGGGGCGGGCCCTCTCCCCCCAAGAAGGCACCCAACATGGGGGGACTCTATTTTTGACAGGCGTGTCCAGGTGGGTCTGATGGTGGCCTGGCTAGATCCACTCTGGGTTTCCTTCAGAGCCCGAGCATCAAGGTTTTAGGTTTCCCCCAGAGTGAAATGAGTGACCATTTTTTGAGCACAGACTGGGACAACGTGCTAGTGCAAAAGGCAGAGGCTCTTCTTAGGAGGCCCCCACGGGCTCACGGGGCGAGAGCCATTACCACCGGTCAGTAAAACCTGAAATGGAACCTGCTGCAGTGAAGGGAAAAGGACACTTTGCTCAGTGCCAGAGAAGAGAAGGGACAGAACCGGGGAGGGAGAGGGGACAGGAGTGAGACTGGAATGGCCTGCAAAAGGGGCAAGAAATAGATTGTGAAAAGGCTTGAATGCTCGGATGTGGCTGAGTTTTCACCTAGAAGTGATATAGGGCCAACAGAAGCTCTTCTTTTCACTCGGGAAGGTGACGCTGAATACCCACGTCCTATCTCTGGGCTTCTAGGCAGAGCCAGGCAGTGGGTACTCCTTATCGGAGGGCGTGAAGAGAGACGCTTATTGCCTCTGTCTCGTTCACGTGGCCAGAGACAGAGGACTTGGAAGTGGTGAGATAGTCAGACGGAGGAGGCTTTGGGAAGAGGTTGTGCAGGGGGGCGCGTGTTTAGCCCCGGGCTGTGTCCTGAGAGAGAAACACGCCTTTGTGCTAATAAGCCATCCGAGGGCTTTTTTGTTACCGCAGCTTAGCCTGTTCTCTGCTAACTGATACAAGAAAGCAAGGTGGAAACAAGAAACGTGGATGCGGCATTCATCCGTGTCATTTCCAACCCTCCCGTGACATGGGCGCCGAGGTCCCAACTTTGCAGACGTGAAAGAGAAGAACAGAAGAGTGAAGGGATCGACCCGAGGTCAAGGGCAGCTGGCGGGTAAAGCCACAGGGACTCCCCCCCGGGCTGTGTCTGATTCTAGAGCTTTGAACTTCAGAGGATTCCTCAAAGTCGGGCATGTAGGCCACTGGCAGGACGCGCGGTAATTTGCGGTGATGCGCGGATGCAGAAGTTAAATTTAATTAGTTTCGAATTTATCTGAAGGCATATTGGCATACCTTTATAAATTGCACAGCAACCCAGAGATTTCACGGCTGTCATTTCTCAGGAGGAGGAGGGGACTGTTTTTCACCAAGTGGGTTGGTTGGTTTAGAGTTAATTAAAGAGAGTAAATAAATACGAGTAAAGGTAGGTGTGGATCCCGCCAAACTGCGAGGCTGGTGGGTGAAGGAGGGAGGAGGAGCGCGATAACCAGGTTCACTCTTCAGGAAAAGAGCAGAGTCCTGGGCCACGGGAGGGGGTCCTGCGCCCCTGCCACGGAACCACGCCTGCCCGGGGCCCCTCGATTTAGCACCAAGCCTCTCTCGGACGAAACACTAAAGGCTTTAAGTTTCTGGAAACCTGAGGTGTGTGAAAACAAGGAGAGGGAACAGCGGGAGCCCTTCACGGCTGCCCATCTGACTCACGAGGATTTTTTTCCTCTGGTTCATACCAGACACACTGTTCCCGATTTTTACTCCTGGGGGAAAAAAATTGCTTCACATTTTGAAAACACAAATATTTATTTTCTTTCCTCAATGTATAGGCTGAACTTCCTCCCGCTAAGCGGGAGTGTGGAATGTGAAAGCTGCCCCTTTTTGGGGAGAAACCCATCTCTGCTCCTGAAAACTTACCTGTGGCCCATTTCTGCGGCCCCGCTAATGAGCGGACGGGTGACACAGAAAAGGCGCCTGTGTTCCTCTGAGGAGCCCATAGAATGGCCATTCAGACGCGGAGCTGAAAGAGCTGTTTCATGGGCCCAGCTGCTGGCCCGGCCAAGAGAGCCGAGTACCCCGGGCTCCGGCCGCAGCCCCGTGCATCGTGCATCGGGGACGGGGCGGGGGGGGGGGGGTGGTGGCCAGGAGGCTGCGGATCACGTTCTCCTCATGCAGCTTCGCCAGGGCTGCGGCCGCCGCTGAAGACCCCAGCCTGACCCTGGTGCGTTCCCAAGAAAATGGAACCCGCTTGTCCCCTGTTGCTTCTTTTAATGCTATTGCTTCACTTGCTGACCAGATACCCTGTTCCAGCCGCGCACGGGGTCCTGAGGGTCGGCGGAGGCTGGGTCGGGCCAGACCCCCGCTCGGAGGGAGCTGACGGCCAGAGGGAGGGCAGCTCACACATTTATGACCCCATGTGGGGGAGCGAGAGGCACGGCAGTCATTAAGCCCTGCAGTGTCTTTGGAGAAAAGAATTACTTAAAAGTTGCAGAGAGAAAAGGACCGGCAGCCTCGACTAGCTTTTGGAGCTGGGGACGGCTATGAATGATACGAATAAATGAAATCTAAATGGGAAACATCAGAGGGAAATGCTGTTTGCTTCCTCCTTCTTTAAACCTGGGACAAAGAGGGATGAGGCCTGAGTTCCAGGCTGGGCTAACTGGCTGGTGGCTTCAGGCAAGTCATGAATTTCTCTGGGCCTTGGTTGTCTCATCTGACAAATGGGCCAATGCCCTTGGAGACGCTGACTGCACAGGTTTGTTTGGAGGACAAGGAGACACAGTAATAGAGTGTGGCTGCCATTATCACTCAAGATTGTGAGACTATTGGTTGGGTCACTTTAAAAGAAGTCTGTACATTTCTTTTTGAGGCATAACTCATACAGGGTGAGGCACACGGGTCTTAAATGTTAATGGTCCTGTCCCCCGAAAATATGATAATCCTTTGACCTTCATCTCCCCTTCTGTCTTCTCATTGCCTCCTCACGTGGTCCCAGTGAGGCAGGCATGGCAAGAACTTCCATTCCCACTGCATAACAAGCTGAGGCTCAGAGAGGTTAGGTTAGCTGTTCCAGGTCACACAGCTGTTCAGCCACAGACGGAGATCTGAACCTGGGCCTCTAAGTTGGCCAAGCCCCTGCTCTTTCCATGTGATCTCATCAATTACTGAACCTCCTTGCCGGAGCAGGTTCATTCCTGGTGATGTTCCTTTATTTACAAGCCTTTATTTTTGCCTTCCAAGGCAGACCCTGGGCTGGGCGCAGATGCAGGGATGAATCAGTCGGACTCTCTCATGGGTGAGACACACAGTGACAGAAGCACGGGAAAGGGGTCCTAATCCTGGAGGAGTGGCGGAGAGATCGGCATGGAGAAGGCACCTCCGCCGGGCTACACCCAAGGAAGCAGGGTGGCCGAAAGCGCTGGCCTGGGGCCCTCTTCTGGCAATGATACTTAAAAAAAAAGAAGAAGAAAAAAGATTTATTTATTTTATAAATATATTTATTTATTTATTATAAATTAAATTTATTTATTTATTTTATAAAGATTTATTTGTTTTAGAGAGCGAGATCGTGCACCTGCACGTGTATGCGGGGGCATGGGGGGAGGGGCAGAGGGAGAGGGATGGAGAGAATCTCAAGCCAACTCCCCCCTGAGCATGGAGCCTGTTTCGGGGCTCGATCCCATGACCCTGAGATCATGACCTGAGCTGAAACCAAGTGTCGGACACTTAATGGACCGAGCCACCTAGGCGCCCCTGGCAATGACTTCTTTGCAGTGACTTCAGACAAGTTACTTCATCTCTCTGTTTTTCAGTTCCTCTTCTGGAAAATGGGGGCAGTAAGAGTAGCTGCATCATGGGGTTGTCAAGGCAATTAAATGAGACCGTTCAATAACCCTGCTCCTCTCACCCACCCTAGGAGGTGGGATCAGAGAGGTGAAGCAACTGGCCCGTGGTCACACAGGTAGCGTGTAGCAAACCTGGGTAATCTGGCTTCAAGTCTGTGCTCCTGCCAGTCCTCTCTTGCCCTGCGCACACATGGCAGTTCCAACGACGATCTTGAAAGATTCCGTTAGGCAGCGAGTGAAGGGGAGGGAGGGGTGTTCGGGGCGGGTGACCCTGCTGATACAACGCCCTGGGGAGCCTCTCGGGGACCCTAGCTGTGGCTGCTGAGCGGGGAGAAGGCGTGGGGGCAGGGGACAGGCGAGGTGGAGCAGGGCGAGCATCAGGTGAGGAAACTGATGCAGGTGAGAGTGGTGGCCCGGTGTGGGGAGAGGGTGCGGGGCAGGGCCGGGCTTGAGGCCATCAGGCTGGGCTTTCCCCCAGCTTGGAGCGGCAGCTTTGGGTCAGGGCAGGCTCCCACCCCTGGAGGAGCCGCCCTCCACCCACCTGAGATTTCCTGAGTTCCAGCGGCAGGTCCGCTTCTGCCGGCAAAGGAGCCCTTGTGGTCGGAGGGGCCTCTTGAGCCCAGGCCAGGCGGCTCCCTCCCTCTCTGGGCACACACACCTCCATTCAGCCTGGGCCACGCCCCCCAAGGGGGCTAGGGGCCCGGGCAGCCACCCCCACGTCAGTGGGGGCCGCCTGGCTGGGAGGCTGGGCGGTGAGGTTGATAAGACCGGGACCCCACTGGCCCCCAGCACTGTGCCGGCTGCTGCCCGCGCTGCCAGAACCATGAGGCTCCTCTCTGGCACCGGCCTCGTGCGCTGTGGCCTGCTGCTGCTGCTGTTCCAGGCCCCGTGCACACTGGGCCTCGCTCCCCAGGCCAGAGGTGAGGGGGTCCACGTGCGGTGGGGGACACGAGGTGAGCAGCCTCTGACCAGCAGCCTTGCCGAGATGAGCAGAGGTTAAATGGGATCCGGGATGGGCCAGGAGGTCGGGGCATCGGTGGGTAGGGGGGCAGCAGGCTGGCCCGGGAGCCGACAGCAATGGTGACATTCATAAGGGCCAGAGCAGGGGTCACCCTTGGTCTGTGCTCTTGAGGGACAGGAGTGGGCCTCTCTCTGCAGCCTCACAGCCTTCTCTGGGGCTCCTCGGCTCCTAGGCCCCCCTTGGGGACCACGCATGCCACCAGGGCCAGTCTTGTGGGTCGCTGAGGACAGAAGCTGGAGCTGCACCAAGTGGGCCACGCGCACGCCCTGCTGAGTGCAGTTCTGGGGTGGCCTGGACTCCCTCCCCCTTTCCCCAGCCTTCCAGCCTCTCCGGGTGTGGGCTCCTACCTGCTGTACCACTCCCAGAGCTTCCGCCTTGGGCACTGATTCCCAGAACGCCCAGCTCCTCCTGTACAGATGGGGAAACTGAGGCCGGAGAAGGGAGTTCTCCTGGCTCCCGATCCACTGCTCCCTGGTATGGCTAATTCCCTCAGCCTCTCCGGGCCTCAGTTTACCCATGTGTAGCCTTAACTAGTAGGGACCAGGGTGTGGCTGCAAGGTCATTTCTTTTTTTTTTTTCTAAGATTTTTATTTATTTATTTGTCAGATTGAGAGAGAGAGAGAAAGCACACAAGCAGGGGCAGCAGCAGGTAGAGAGAGAAGCAGGCTGCCTGCTGAGCAAGGAGCCTGATGCGGAACTTGATCCCAGGACCCTGGGATCATGACCCGAGCCAAAGGCAGACGCTTAATCGAATGAGCCTCTCAGGCATCCCTGCAAGGTTATTTCTAAGGTCCCTTGAGGAATTCTGATACCTAGGGTGCTGTGGCTGGGGGGCTGGGGCAGTCCAGCACCCCTTCCCTTTCCTGAGCCTTCCTGCATCCTCTCTTGGGAGCAGCTCTGCTCAGTTCTGGGGTGCAGAGGGAAGGGCCTTTGTACTGAGCTCCCCTCCCCCCCGGCTGCAGGATCAGGCCAGTGACAGTACCAAGCAGTGCGCCTTATTGTCCCCACTGGACAGATGAGAAACTGAGGCTCCTAAAGGTGCAGTGAGCTGCCCGGGGCCACAGGGGGGCTGAACCGGGATTCGAACCCCACTCTGCTTCATTCCAGCTTCATGCCCTTCCCAGCCCATGGGGCTGCTTGCTGGGGTGTCTGGAAAGACATGCCTCCGTGGGGATGCATCTTAGGAACCCACTGGGTCAGGCTGCCACCGGGGCCACAAGGAATCCCCGCCCCTTTCCCTGCCCACGGACTCCAGCCAGCAGGCTCCTCGGGGCTCAGGGAAACTGGGTCCCCTTGGGTGACTGGCTTTGATGCTGAGATGAAAGAGACGAAGCCTATAGGCCCTGCGCTGGGCCCTGGGGCTCTGCCCTCCGCCCCCCTAGGAGAAATTCGGCCGTGGCTGTGGCAGCCACTCTTAAAGGCTGGTGTCTCCTTTGCTGCCCCCTGGACACCGGCTGCGTGCCAAGCCCTGTCCTGGCACCTTGTCCGCACTCCTGCTCAGCCCCAGAGGGTCCTGTAAAGAGGGGACTGTCAGCTTATTGTACAGACAGGGGAACTGAGCTCGGAGAGGTGCAGTGAGCTGCCCGGGGCTGAGATTTGAGTCTCTGTCTTTCCTACGGGGTTAAGCAGCCGGGCCAGCCAGGGGGTCCACATGCTGACAGAAGGACCGAGCCGGCCTGGCCCAGCTTGTCTACACTGCCCGGGGCCTCCGGTCTCGGTCTAAGCAGCCTCTGACCTTCGCCCCCTGCTCTTGGCCTTCTCCCTCCCGTCCCCCTTCGCAGGGCATCTCTGCCGGACCCGGCCCACGGACCTGGTGTTTGTGGTGGACAGCTCGCGCAGTGTGCGGCCCGTGGAGTTCGAGAAGGTGAAGGTGTTCTTGTCTCAGGTCATCGAGTCGCTGGATGTGGGGCCCAATGCCACCCGCGTGGGCGTGGTCAACTACGCGAGTGCCGTGAAGCAGGAGTTCCCGCTGCGGGCCCATGGCTCCAAGGCCTCGCTGCTCCAGGCCGTGCGCCGCATCCAGCCGCTGTCCACGGGGACCATGACCGGCCTGGCCATCCAGTTCGCCATCACCAAAGCCTTCAGCGACGCCGAGGGGGGTCGGGCCAGGTCCCCCCACATCAGCAAGGTGCGCGTCCTGCCCCTCCCCGCCGGCTGCAGGAGTTTCCGAACCGGCTTCCAGTTGTGTCTTAGGCCCAGCGAAGCCAAGGGGCAGAGCTGGGACCGGAAGCCATCTTTATCCGCCCCCTGACCGCAGGACCTCAACCTGGAGAGCGCTTGATTTTTTCAGTTTGGTGGAGTGAGGCAGTCCAGACGCCCCTCCCCACCCCTCCCCGGACTAGCTGTCACCCTGAGCAGCGCGAGCGGCTCCTTGTCTCAGTCCCTTCACGTCTAAACCACAGTGACACAACTCGTTCTCGAGGGGCTGTTGGGAGGCTGCTGTGAGTCCATCGTCTGAGTGCTCGGAACAGCGCCCGGCACCACCAAGCCCCACCGAAGGGCTAGCTCAGTTTTATTTAATAAGCCTCCGAGGGCGGGGGTTCAGAAAAGTGCGGTGACGCGCCCCAAGCCCACGTCAGCGCGTGCTCCAGGCCGGGTGCCGAGGATTTCATAGACCTGGTCCCCACGGCGCGATTTCCCAGAACAGCCTGGGGCCTACGAGGTCGGTCAGGGGTTCCCTCCCGCGGTGGTCTGCCCCCCGACGCCTACACCTCCCCTTCATAGCCCTCAATGGCCCCAAGAAGTCAGCCTTTACCTGCCCAGGCCCTCAGCCCCCAGGACGTACTTTCTGTCCCCCATGCAGGCCATGCCTGACACCTGAGTGCCAAAGGAGCACAATCCTGCTTGGAGGTGGTGGCCTCATTTTACAGATGAGGAAACTGAGGCACGGGAGCCCAAGTGTCTTGCTGGTTAATAAGCAGTAGGAACGTGTACAGATGATAGCTCATAATCCCGGCTATTGCAGCCCTCTAAGAAATGGCGTGTGAGGCTAAGCCTGCTGGTCGCCCTCTGTGGGGGTCCTTTACGAGTTCTGATGTGAGGTTGACGGTCATGGTCGTTGAGAGGCTGTGGTGACCTGGGGTGATCCTAATGGATAGAGGTGGTGAAGGGGATGGTGGCGATGTCTGCAGCTATCACACCTCCAGTTAGGGGCCTGGGGTAGGCACATGACAACACACAGTGCCCCCAGACCTAGGGCGTCCAGCCTGGAATCCACCCGTGGGAGGCCCCTACAAGGTGGGTTCAAAGTCACAAGGCTGGATTGAAGGGGGATAGTCGGGGCTCCGGGGGACAGTGGGTCTTGGAAGAGTGGGGCAGCCTGTGGCAGTGGACAGTCACAGCTAGGCGAGCCTCGGCCTCTGGTGGGGAAGGGATGGTGCGAGATCACTCCCCAGGGAGTACCCGACAATGACAAGGAAAACGATCTTCCCTTCCTGGGCTCGGACCATGAATCATCTCACTAGATGACTCAGGAAGGTGAGCCGCATTTCCAAGCCCCATACCACAGGTCACCAAGACAGGAGTTTGGGGCCCCGGGCTGAGGGTGGGGACCCAGGAATCAGAAGCAGACCCAGGTCAGAAGCAGAGAAGCACTGTGAGGACGCTGGCTTCAGGGCAGGCTCAGGTGGGCGTGGTGAGGGCTAGGCCCAGCACCATGGTCCCCTCTGTGTCCCTTCCCAGGGCACAAATAGGGGAGCCTTGTGGGAGGGGGACAGACAGTGTTCTCCCCTACGGAAAGGGCATGCAGCATCCTGGGGAACGGAGGGAGAAGAGGGAGCCATCTATGTGGGAATGGCCCCCCTCCCAGGGCTTGGGAAGGATGGCCAGTTTGGAGGCAGAACCGCCGTTCATTAGCCTCGCCCTCCCTCTGCTGGCCAAAAGGCAGAACTGCACGGTGTCGGGCGCGCTTGTTGGGCCCTGTCCTCAGAGGCCCCAGTCTGAGGAGGGAGACATGGTCCTGCCCTCAGATCATCCCAGAGCTGCGGCCTGCCCGAGGGGGGAGACAGTCACAGGGCCTAGTCAGATGGGACAACACCTCAGACATGTCTTTCAGTCATAGGAAACCCGTCTCCCCTTTTGCTGGTCAGGTTCCCCTCCCTGGGGCAAAACCCTGGCGGGGAATCAGCCCCATCCGCTGTGGATTAGCTGTGTGACCTGGGCAAGCCGCTCTGCCCCTCGGGCCTCAGGATCCTCTTCTGCCGGCGGCCCCGCGGGCTTCGTGGAGGGCTGAGCGGCCCAGCCCAGTGCGGGAGGGAGGCCTGGTCCTCACACGCGCCCCGTGTGTCTTAGGTGGCCATCGTAGTGACGGACGGGAGGCCCCAGGACAGCGTGCGGGACGTGTCTGCACGGGCCCGGGCCAGCGGCATCGAGCTGTTCGCCATCGGCGTGGGCCGCGTGGACAAGGCCACGCTGCGGCAGATCGCCAGTGAGCCGCAGGAAGAGCACGTCGACTACGTGGAGAGCTACAGCGTCATCGAGAAGCTGTCCAAGAAGTTCCAGGAGGCCTTCTGCGGTGCGCCGGGAGGGGCAGGGATGGACGAGGCTGGGGCGCTTCGGAGGAGCGTGGCGGTGGCGGGGGGCTGGTGGCGGGGCGGGACCGCAGTGGAGCGGGGGCGTGGCTGAGAGCTTGGGGGCGGGACTGAGG
>CM052900.1:146041349-146059351 GCA_028534135.1 Potos flavus
TCTGGGAAACCCTCAACCACGCGTCTCTCTGTGGGCCTCCAGACCCCCTGAGTCTCCCATGCAATCAGGGATTTTCTCCCCCTCACTCTCGGGAAAAGTTGGAATTAATAAAGCATGACTATTATCACTATTATCAAGCTGCACTGGGACCTCTACTCCCTTCTCGGGTGATCAATCACCCATATTTCAGGGAATATGAGGCACTAGGAAAAGCCGTACAAGAAGTCAGCTCTCTGTCTAGACACGGAGCTGTCTTGCAGCATCCAGCTTCTGCCTGAGAACACAAGGACCTGTAGTCCCACCCCCGCAGGAGATCAGGGACTTAGGATTGGCCGCTATGGCTGCTCGTCATTTCTGCCCCTGGAGAGGTTATAAAAGATCTCTAGGCTCCTCCCCCTGGGCCGGAATTGTGCTATCTGACCCACAACACTGAGCTGGGAGCCTTGATCAAACCTTTCTCTCTTCGCCTATGAAACCAAGAGGGGCTCTGCAAGCTCGGGGCTCCTGGGTGACCCCACCAATCCCTTCCCTACCTCGCTCTCAAGCCTCTTTATTTGTATCACAGGCCTTGCTGAGACCATACATCCCAGAATGGTGATACTGCGTCCTGGTTCGGCGTGTGGGCTATAAGGCTCGGGGCCTGGGTTCAAATACTGACACCTGCTGGCCAGGGAGCCAACACGGCAAGAAAAGTCCAGCTTTGCCCAAAAGCATCAGGACCCGAGTAGCAAGAAACAAGGAACGCAGGAGCCAGAAGGGCCCTGAGGCCATGCTGGGGAGTCTGGAGGTAATGGCGCTGGGAAACCACTTGAAAATGTAATACCGTAATAAATGACAGCCCTGAATAATATTATGATTTGGTGAAAACCGGAGCAGGTGTAGGGCCAATTCCCAGAGAGAGTGCCAGAACCCACTGCTGGTATGTGAGGCCATTTTACATGGTAGATGGATGAGCACTTTTCATTTTTATGGTGATAAATTCATTTTAATGTGCATTATAAAAATAGACATAACTAGCCCATGAATTTTGTGATTTTTCCATTTATGAGTGTAATATAAAGTCTCTTTTTAAAACAGATGCATTTAAATAAAAAAGCAAGTCGGTTTAAAGAAAAATACCAAGCCAGCTGCAGGCCAGGAGGCAGGCGGGTGGGGCAAACAGCCAGGGAGCAGCGTGGGCGTCACTGGTTTGGGAATTCGGGTCCGTGGGAAAGCTCACAGGAGCTGTGTGATCTCAGACAAAGTGCTTGAGCTCTCTGAGCTGTTGTTTCCCCATCTGCAAAACAGAGGCAGAAGCTCCACCTTGGTGAGAACAAAACGAGGTCCGTTTGTTTCCTCCTTTCCCTTCCCGGACCAGCCTGCTCCCCACCCCCACCCCCCACCCTCAGGCCCTTGGGAAGAGGCACAGTCTGGACTTGAATCCTGATCCATCTGATCCTGAGGCCTGGCCACCATCTCCCTCCCGGAAGCCCCCAAGTTCTGATCGAGCCTTAGTTCCACGAGGAGCAGCCCGCCTCCACCGCATGCGGGGCCCTGGTTGGGAAGGGGAGGCTCACTCACTCCCTATGGGATGGAAGCCCATTCCTCTTTATTTGTATCCCCTGCAACCCTCCTGAGGAAGGGATGCTTATTATCCCAAATGTCAGACCCCTTGGCCAAGGCCACTGAGGTCAGCAGAATAAAGAGACCACATCCCCTCCCTGGAACTTGAGAATCTATGTAACATGGTAAAGGGACTTTGCAGGTGTGATTAAGAATCTTGAGACAGGAAGATGATCTTGGGACATCCAGGAATATCCAGGGCCCAATCTAATCAAAATGAATCATCAAAATGTAATCATAATCATCATCAAGAATGTAATCATAAGTAAAAGAGGGAGGCAGGAATACTAGAGTCAGATAGAGATTGGAAGATGCTAATTTGCTGTCTCGGAAGATGGAGAAGGGAGCCGAGTTTCCCTGTCCGAAACGGATGCACCCCGCCAACCCCTGATGCCTGCCTCTTGCTGGGTTTAGCCCAGGGAGAGCCATTTTGGACTTCTGTCTTCCAAGAAAGTCAGGCAATAAAGTTGCGTTGTTCAGCCCACCGAGCTTACGGTTGTTTGTGACAGCAGTGACAGGAAAGGCATCCTGGCCCAGCCCGGACCCTGGGTCTCCCAGACACCCCACGGAAGGCACAGTTCCTGCCCTCACACGTGCAGCCCCCGGCCCCCTCAATGCGGACGTTGGGCATGTCATGGACTTCTCTGAGCCTCAGTTTCCCTCCTGCTGTTCATCAGGCCATGACCACACCCATCTCATTGTCTGCGAGGATGACCTAAGGACGTCTTCGTGGGGGTGGCAATCCTCTCGCTCCCCTCACCCCTTTTCCATGACAAACGACACATTTTGGGCTTCTCCAGACTTCTTTCTAACTTCTTTGTCGACCGGTGGAGCGCTTGCAAACTGGAGACCTTCCAAAGTCCAGGTAAGGAGAAGGGCAGTGCTCCACGTTCCCGCAGTGGCCGGCCGGCGGGGACACACCTGCCGGCAGAGTCGTCCTCCTGAGTGTCCCCTCTGACAAGGGCATCTGCCAGGAGTCCCACCTCCTCCAAGGTCACCTTTCCTCCCCAAAACGTCTTGTCCTACTTCTTGATCCGCTGCCAGGCTCTATTCATGTTTCCACGGACTTCTCGCTTTCCTCAAAGGTAGTTACGCATGAGCTTGCTTTGTGAAGCTAGAAGAACATCACTGGGACTTCCTTCTTCCCCCACGTGCCTGGAGGTAAAAATAAAACCCACCAGGACTCTGCCGGCTTTCATATTCAGAGAGAGATTTGGGGAGTCTCATCCTTTCAATGAACCCAAACGGCTCAGGAGGGCCCGGCTCCCAGTAAGGGTTCAGCGGGGGGAGCTATGCTGATGGGATTGTTGCTCCGATTTTTCCCGCCGTTCGCTAAACCCCTTTCCCAGCTTGTAACTCAGCTGAGCCTCCCCCAACCCCAGGAAGAGGGTAAAGAGGTGTCGATCGAGGTTGGGGGGCCTGCCCCGGGACACACAGCGGGCCAGCAGCAGAACATGCACGTGGGTCCTGCCTGCCTGGGGAGGGCTACGGGGAGGAACATGGGTGGTGCAGCCACAGGGGGTCGCTCGAGGGCTCTCTTCCCCAGGTGAGACTCCTGGGCGCCCTCTGCAGCTCACCCCGTACAAGGTCCAAGCTTCCTGGCCCACCACCGGCCTGTGATTCACTCCTGGCTGCCCTCACCATCTCACTCCCACTTTTGAGATTTGGAGCTGGGACCTGCAAGGCCAAGGTCAGTGGCCCGGAACACGTGAGAAACCACCCAGTACTCTCTCCCCTGTCCGTGCCCCGCAACACTGCGTGCTCCCCAGGGGCCGTGAGGCCTGCCCACGCAGCCTCAGGGTACCTCGGGGTACCTCCCCTACACCCGGGGTACCTGCAGAAGGGAGCCAGGCCTGGACCTCCGAGGGTCATCCTGGCAAGGACAGCCGCAGGCCCGGGCGTGGGGAGAGCAGGCTCTCCCGTGACCAGCAGGTCACAGGCCACACCCGGGGGCCTAATCACACCCTACATTGCTCTGGGGACCTGCCAGGGGCCGTGCAGGCCCAAGTCCCCCGGGCAGGGGGCTCCACGGCGCAGCGCCAGGGTCGGAGATGGCGCCAGCCGCGAGCGGGACGAAGGGCCGTGCCTGCACCCGCCCACCGAATCCCAGCGCTCCCTCCTCCCGGCTGTTAGCCGTGCCCTTGGAAAGCACCTCAGACATCCACGTCCCTGAACAGTGGGTGCTCAAGTCGCACACCTCCATTCGTACCACAGTAACGAATGACCTCACTGGGGCATTTCCCCCAGACAGGGGATTTTCACTTAATCAAATAAAAACAACAACAGCCAAACAACAAAAGTGCCAGGTCCCGCTAAGGGCCAAGGCCCTGGAAGAGGTTTAAAGACAGAGAAAGGCAGAGAGGGAACTGCTATTTATGGCTCTGGCCGATGTACTACAGAGGGCCTTCCGGGAAACCTAAAGCTGTCCTGATGAAGAGGGGACAGATTCCACAAGGACCGCCCTTCTACCCTCCGTCCTAACGCCTCGGTTCCTGCCAGGGATGCGGGTACAATGCCTAGAGCAGCAGCAGCTACTCTGAAAG
Source organism: Potos flavus (assembly GCA_028534135.1). NCBI lineage: Eukaryota > Metazoa > Chordata > Mammalia > Carnivora > Procyonidae > Potos > Potos flavus. Next base: position 146,045,495 of record CM052900.1, read on the forward strand.
CATGATAGCAAAAGCCATACTCGAAGGGTGCGGAGGGAGAGAGACAGAGCCCTGGGCCCTGAGAACGTCACAAAGCCTCTGCACCAGGCCTAACCCTCTTCCTCTGGGCCCCTTGTCATATGAGAAAAGGAAACCCTGCCCAGGTCTGCTTCATTCCATATCCCTGAATATCTGTTCTCTGAGAGGCTTGTGGTCGGTGCTTGGGACACAGCAGTGGACAAGACAGACAGGATCCCTGAAGACTCTGGCGGGGGGACAATAACAAGGACCCACGGAAAGGAGGCCACGTCAGCGAGGGAAAATCCTCACTTCGCTCTGTGGCCTGCACTAGGCCGGCTTCCGGTCTCACCGGGAGAACAGACTTGCAGTGGGGCCTGGGATGGTCCCCCCTCACTCGAACCTGTCTCCCTGTCTGCAACATGGTGGAGGGGGCCACAGCCATACTCTCGGAGGCCTGGCGCCCTTAGCCAGGCCCCGGGGCCAGGCAGGTCACCCCTCTGAGCAGCTGTACCCCACACCTGGACGCCCTCTGGCCTGCCCGGGATGTGGCTGGCCTCAGATTCCTTGGCGCTGAGTAAAGGGCTGGGGGACCCCTGGGGGGCCAGCCCAGGCCTCCTGACTGCCACCCTTTAAGGGCCACCAATAAATCTCCACCAACTGCTGAAAGCTCGGTCCCCGACCAGCTGCGGGCTGAAGAGGCCGATTGCGGCCGAGGCCTCTGGCTGCCAGCACCGGGCCCGGCCCTGGGCAGGTCGGGAAGCCAGGTCACGATGCAGCTACCACCGCTGCCACCCCAGGGCCACCAAACCTGCTCTGGTGACCCCAGCTGCGGGTAGTCGCCGGCACAGGTCAGCCGCTGACCCTCACCACCACCGGCCCCAACACAGCCCTGTGTCCACCTTACACTCTGTGATGCCTCCAACGCAGCCCTCTGGGTGTGGGCCCCCTCCAGCCTCCCCACCGCCCAGCATCCCTGTCTCCACGCCCCTGCCTCCCCTTCCTGCCGGTCACCAAGCCCTGTGGATCTGGGGTCCCTCCTACCTCCCAGATCCTTCTGCCTTTCCCTGTTCCCATGGCCAGGCCCCAACCACCACCTCCTCCCCTGGACCCAGCTGGGGGTCAGAGAGGCTGGGGCCAGAGAAGGAGTCCCTGAGCTGGGCAGGCTCTGGGAGCAGGGAACGTGTTTCTTCGGCCCAGGGGTTGAGGGGCTGGACCTGCTGTCAGACCTGGGCCTCGGGGCCCTCTGTCCACGGCACAGGCAAACGGTTCCACACATAGTCATAGCGTCAGAAGCAGCGATCAGCGAATACTTGTGCAGTAACAGCATCACGGGCCTCTTAGGACCGTCCCTTCATCCGCTCGTTCCCAAGGACAAGACCACCTCTTAGGCACAAACGAGGAGACCACGTAGGACATGTGCTCACCCCGAAGGCAACACACACACACACACACACACCCAGACTCTGCTCGGTGCCCTAAGTCCCCGCTGGCTCGCGAGGCTGCGCCTGATAAGACGCACCTGTTCAGACCCCGCCTGAAGGCCGAGGGAACCGGGGTCCGCTCGGGGGTCCCCTCCAGGGGCCCGTGCGGGTGCACGAACCTGACAGGCGACCGCACCGCTCGTTTGAACAAGCGGCACTGAGTCTCTACCATCTGCCGAGCCCCGAGACAGGCCTCGAGGACGGAGCCGTGAACGAGACGAGGCTCTGCGTCGAGGGGCCGCTCTGTGAACGGGGTGGCCGCTAGATCTCGGCCCCCACTCGTAAAAGTTGGGGTGGGGGACCTCTTGCCCCTTTGGGGCTGCCTCCAGCCCGGGCCAGCCCGGGCCCCAGGTGGCAGCCCCCATGACTCCGGCCAGAACCCAGGTGGGGGAGGCAAAGGCCAGGAATAGTCACAGCATTAGTAAGAGCGGCATGCGGACCGGTAACGGTACCACTTCTTAGTAAAAGGCATCATCGAAATGGCACCTGTGGTCTTAAAATAGCTGTCCCCTCACTTAGAGGGGTTTCAGGTGTCGGGGAAGTCCACAGACCCCTGAAGGGGGCCAACCCGGTTCACTTCTCACCTTTGACCCTGCTAAGCTGCGTGGCCTGGGGCCAGGCTCACCACCTCTCTCGGTTTTCTCATCTGTAAAATGGGTACAATAATAGGTTGGCCTTTCTTGCAAAATTACTATAAAGATTAAGATAATGGGGGCACCTCGGTGGCTTGGTCAGATGAGCGTCCGACTCTTGGTTCCGACTCGGGTCGTGGGATCAGCCCTGCTTCGGGCTCTGCACTCAGCGAGGCGTCTGCTTCTCCTTCTCCCTCACCCTCTGCTCCTCCACCACCCCAACCCCCCATCCGCCCTCTGTGAGGCATCTATCCCTCCCCCAACCCATCCCCTTTCCCCCTGCCAAACATACTTCCTAACGGCTGATTCTGAACACGTCCTCTCTGGCTCAAGAACTTTCGGTGGCTCCCCATGGCCTGCAGGACCCATTCTCGGCAGCCACTCATCAGAGCTGTCCCTCTGTCTGCCCCAGGGCAGGAGAGCCAGGACCTCCTCTGAGGGCTTCCAGATCCTACAGAGTGGGCCAGCTATGAGGCCCAGAGCCGCCACACTTGCAGTCCCCCCCACCCCAAAGATACCTCGGCCACGAGGGCTTGGGGATACAAGCCTGAACATGTCACGGTTTCACCGGGCTCGGCTCCACCCCATTCCCCTAAAACCCCACTACGCTGCAGGGAAATGTGGGGGTGTTTGTGGTTGGACAAGTGTGCTATTTCCCATGGGGCTAATCTGATGTTGACATTTTCCACCGCACCCGTCAGCCGCTTTGCTAAGCAACTCGTCTCTGTGCGCCCGCTGGGGAGGGCGGCGGGGGCTGAGCTCTACCCCCGAGGGGGTTCCCCCAGGAATGGCAGTGCTGAAGGGGCAGCTGGGCAGAGCACCTCGGGAGGGCTGGCCTTCCACATGCCTCGTCCTATCTAACCTCGTGAAAGTGCTGTTCTTGCCCCCATTTTACAGACTAAGAAACTGAGGATTCCAGTGGTGAATTGGTTTGCTGGGAGAACCTTCAGAATCGAGGTTTGGGCTTGAAATGCTTTATGCTTTCCTCCACACCCCGAGACCTCCTGATGCTGCTCAGGACTAAAAAGAAATGTTGAGTTACATGCAGAGTTCAGATCTCCCATCTTCTCCACCTCTTCATTTCCCACTGAGATGCCCGACATTGTCTTGTTAGCCCTTCTCCTTATAGATAAAGGAACACCCTTGCTGTTCACTTTTTTTTTAAGATTTTATTTATTTATTTGAGAGAGAGAGAGAACGAGCGAGGGGAGGGGCAGAGGGACAGGGAGAGGGACAAGCAGACTCCCGGCTGACCATGGAGCCCAATGCGGGGCTCAATCCAATGACCCTGAGATCACACCCTGAGCCGAAGTCAGACACTTAACCGACTAAGCCACCCATGACCCCCTACATTTTAAATATTTTTTTAAGAATTTATTTATCTATTTGACAGTGAAAGTGCACATAAGCGGGGGAGAGGCAGGCAGAGGGGGAAGCAGACTCGTTGCTGAGCAGGGAGCCCGATGCAGGGCTCAATCCCAGAACCTGGGATCATGACCTGAGCTGAAATCAGGAGTCAGATGCCCAACCAACTGAGCCACCCAGGTGCCCCGCCATTCACTTTTTAAATTGATTTTAAATAGATAACAAAGGCATGTGATATAAAATTTAAAGAACACTAAAGAATATGAAGTGAAAAATGAGTATTCATCCCACTCCCATCCAACAGCTTCCCCATCACCCTCTCCTGGGACGACACTATTACCTGGTTTCTGGTGTTTCCTTCTAGAGATTACTATGCATATACAAGCACATCCATATATATACCATTACCAGAAATAGTAGCATACCTACTACAACAATAGATATCATTGTATATGCATCAATTTCACACTGTTTGGGGACACGTGTAAGACAAACGCCTAAAAGCCTAATTACTCAGTTAAAGGGTACAAACGTGCCAATTTTGATCATTATGGACAAACTGCTCTTCACAGAGGTTGAACTGACATATACTCCCACCAGCAACGTAAGAGTGCCCGTTTCCCACATCCTCACCAACACAGTGAGTTATCAAACTTTAAATCTTTACCAGTATGATAGATGAGAAAGCAGCTTGCATTGCAGTCAATTCATTATATGTCAGGAATATCTTCATGTGTTTAAGAGCCATTTGTATCTCTTTTTCTTCAAAATGTCTGGATCCTTTGCCCATTTTTTTCTGTTGGTTGGTAATCTGTTTCTTATTGATTTGAAGGTACTCTTTACATATTAAGGAAGTTAATCTTTTGTCAGTAATGTAAGTTGCGAGTATGTTCACACAGTTCATCTTTTGGCTTACCAATGAGTTTTTTCACCATTTTTAAAGGATTCTTGAATGTATTGATATCTTAGGTTATAGTATCTGTTAAAATGTCAGATTATAAAACTATTCCTACCTGATTTTTTCCTAGTACTTTTATGCTGTTGTTTCTGTGTCATTTCCTCTTCTGAATTACTTGTGTGCCCTGGTTTGTACCACTTTTCAGGCCCTGATTATGCTGTCTCTTCTTCCTGCTTGTGCATTAGTCTGGAGGGGAGGCTTAGCCAGGCAAAGGAGAGGCCAGGCACGGAGCAGGTATCCATAATGTGTGTCCACAGGCTGCCCGGGTTCCTGGAAGGAAAGGAGTACGGATCACAGGAGGCCACATGCTGTGCAGGAAAGAGCCCTGTACTGGAAGCGACTTGTTTTCCTCACCTTGTGTCCCGACTTACTCTTCCGTGCCTCAGTTTCTGCATTCTGCGAAATCGGACATTCTTCCCTCACCAATACTCAGTGGCTACCTGTGGAAGGACACTGAACAGAAAAAGCAGAGAGATCACACAAGGAGGAACAGCAGGGACCTCCAGAACGAGCTCGCCTCCTGGGTCACTGCAGCCTCCTCTTCTCTGAGCGTCAGAATGAGAAGCCTGTCCTAGACGTTCACTAAGCTCCCTTCCTCCTCCTCCTCATCTCTACCCCCACTGCCGAGCTATTTATTCTTTGCATCTGGAGGCTGGAGTTCAGCCTGAGCTGCAGCAATCAGGGAAGACCTCCAGGAGGAGGCAGCCCTCCAGGCTCTGACGGGCTGAGACCTGAGTCTTGGATGCAGCCTGGGAGCCAAGCTTGATAGGAAGGGTATGTACTGAGCCCCTACTCTGTAACACACGGGCTTATCTTACTTGGCCAATCCTCACTACCACCCAGTGATTCAGCAAGACTGGATTCCCATTCTACAGATGAGAAAACCGAGGCTTTGAGAGGTTAAACAGTTTGCCCAGGATCCTACAGCTAGTACATGGGAGAGCGGGGGCTCGAATGCAGGCTGAGGATGAGCAGAAGCTTGTTCTTGGCTTCTTCAAGGGCTTGGTGGGGTGGGGGGATCAGGGAGCCTGGGCCAGGGTGTGGACAGAGGTTGGCGGCCCATGGCTCTCCTTCGAGGCAGGAGGGTGGGTGGGGGAAACAGCCGGAGCTGGGAGCTAGGAGGCCAGGGGCCCGCAGATGAGGCAGGAGGTGGGCGGGCCAGGTGCACAGCCCCATGGCTGGACCCGCGCAAAGGCTGGAACGGGGACCACGTCACTCCCAGGCTGGCCCGGCCTGCTCCCTGCTTCTCGGCCCACGCGTCAGCACAGCCCACTGAGGGGTTTCCCTGGGCCCGGATGCCACAGCCCCGGCCAGGCCTCCGTCTCCACTGGAGTCATGTGATGGGGACAGAAAGCAGGGGTCCATCCTCCTGCCTCCAGCCAGCTACTCAGCAAAACAATTAGGGGGCCGACAAAGCTCGCGCTTCCTGTCCCTGCGGCACTGTGGGTGCTTTGGCGCAGACACACACCTTCCCGTCCCACAGCCCTTGCCCCGGCCCGCGCCTCGCAGCAGCTCGAGTCACACCCTCACCTTCCGCGCCTGGCCCCCGACTCTTGAGTTTGAGGACCTGACTTAGTGGGGTGGGCGCCCTGAAGCTCAGAGCGGACCGTGTCCTGGGAAAGGGGGCGTGTGAGGCAACAAGGGGACGAGTCCCGAAGTGTGGCCGTGACGTCCCGGAGCCCCAGGGCGGAATGGACTAGAACTCGGGATTCCTGACTCCCACTCCCATGCTCGCTGACCTGCCTTCTCCCGCCGCCCGGAAGCCCCAAGAGGAGAAGCAGAAACCCCCAAAGGAGAAGCATGGAGAGATGAATGTTCTTCTGACGGCTGATCCTACGGCACACACTGCGACCCAAGGCCAATCCCGGCCACTTCCGGGCCCCAGCTTTCCGGGCCCCAGCTTCCCCAGCCCCACAGGAGGAGCCGGGCCCAAGGACATCAAGGGCTCCTACGAGCACCTGAGTCCACCTCTCCTCCTCCCTCCCGGAGACCACAGGGGACCAACGGGCCCGTTCCCCGGCCAGTTCCGCACGAGCACGTGTTGACGTAGGGCTGTTTCCTCTGGCTGCGTGCGGGGGCCGTGTTTGCTCTGGCGGGACCCCCAGCCTGGCCCGCGCCCCTCTGGGCTTCAGCTGTGCTGGCCAGACCGGGAGGGGCCAGGTGGAGCCTTCGGGCCCCACAGGCTGGGAGGGGAAGCAGAGACCACAAGAGGCCCAGGGCACAATCCCATGCCCCCCACTCACCCAGCTTAGAAAGCTTCTAGTGTGTTTTCTAAAAAGTAAATAAATAAGAATGGCCCAAACACAGTTATTAAACATCTGGGGTTTTCTAATGTTGTGTTTCATAAATAAACTCTCTGGGCGCCTACACACACTGTTCCACCTTGTGTGGGAACCACACTGCCAACTTAAACTTGAACCCTTCCTTGAAGAAATGGCTGATTCCAGGGTTGGGCCAGGGACGGAATGAGATAACCGGGCGCCTTTTGGTGCCAGGAAGTTAGGAAGTCTTCAAGAATGACAGGGACGCGGGGGCGGCATGAAGGGCCTCTCCAGCCCCTTTGGAGCAGCAAAATAAAAAATGTGAGTAACGTGCTCTCGTGCCCTGAACACAACCGGAAACCGTAAGTCCTCGCTGACGTGAATAAACGAACAAATGAATTAAAGCTTTGATGAGGAATGGCCGATTTACATCGTCTCCAGGTCCCTCCCTGCAAAATGCTTTCTCCTTACGAAGGGGGCAGAGGAAGGGGACCATGCAGGGGGGTGCAGGCCGGCCCCAGTCAGCAGATCCAGGGGACTTCAGCGGATCCCCCGGGCAGGAAAGAGACACTACACTATCAGGGGGCTAGGTCTCCACGGGAGCAGCTTAGCCTCCCATCGTTAAGGGGATGTAGCTTTTGGTGCTGTACTTACAAGTTTCCTATGTCTGTTTAAGACGGTTAGAAAAGTGGAGGGGGGGGGGCCGGGCTGGAGGGGCCGGGTCATGACTCTATTTCCAGCCAAGACACCCAGAAGAGGCCAGGAGGAGAAACAAGTTGCCTCGAAAAAGGCCGCCTCTTCCTGCCCCCCTCATCTCCTTCTGCGTTCCAAGCACCTTTGGTGAATGTCCAGAGAGGGCACAGCTCTGCCTGAGGCCACACAGCAAGTAGGTAGCTAGGCACCTGCAGCTGCCTTCATGGTGTGCTTCCCTCTCCCCACTCAGGCCTTCGGAGGCCCCCCAGGGATTGTGGGCCTCCCCGGGGATTATGGGCAGCAGCCGGTTCCACGGGGCCGACAGCAGACGGAGACGGAGCCCGCCCTTTGATCTGCCTTGATCTGCACACCTGTTGGTTAAGTTTGCTCTCCTCCCAGGCCGCCATGACCCGTCTAGTCCAAGGTACAAGCTCAGTCTCTCTGATGCTCTTGCTAGTGGCTTTCTATGCAGCTGGGGGTCAAGGACTTGGGTTTGGTCGCTCCGGCCTCCGACCTGCTGGACGACCTCGGCCGGGTCACTTAACCTCTCTGTGTTTACTTTCTCGTCAGCACGTGGAAGGATAACATGTTCAAATGCCCACCAGTGCCTCTCTCCCCGGGATCTCCTGGGTCCCCACCCCACCCCCCGCCGTGCCCGGCCCCTCCCCAGTCCCCACGACCGGGCAGCTGGGCGTGCTGCTGACCTAAGGAATAACACAGAAGAATGCAGACAATGCAGGAGTCCGATGCCCTGGCCTCTGAGTACAGAAAGTGGGAAAGCCCGTGCACCGAGCCAAAGAAGTCCCCCAGCCTCGAGAGCAGGTGGACTTCTAAGCAGGCCAGGAGCCGTGGAGGGAGCTGGGAGGCTGGGGGTCCCTGAGCCCACACTGCGGCCAGAGTTCTCCACACGGCTCCGGAGACCCAAGACAGAGGGAGGGACCCAGGGCGGGCCGAGAGCAGAGGTGCCGCCTGGCACCAGAGCCAGGGACGCGGCCCCTCGAGGGAGCAGACGCAGCCGCCGGAGCCCCGCCCCCCAGCAGATGCCCTGGGAGTTCTCCCCCCAGCAGGGCAGGTGCAGGGCCGTGAGCTCCCCTGCGCCCTTGGCGGCACAGGCAGAGCAATGACACAGACCCAGGGAGCCGGTGGCTCTCAACGGGACGTTGTGATCAGGAACAAGGGAGGACCCAGCAGGACCCTGCAAGGAGACAAGAACGGGGACGACACAGAGGGAGCGACAACGTCGGGGTCTCACGGGCCCAGGGTCCCAGTGCCACCTAAACCCCCAGACCTTAGGCAACTCTCGTGCAGGGGCCAGGGGACCGACAGTGACTAGATGGTGATATTCTCGTGACTTCGGGGCTGAAGACATTAAACAGGAACTAGGGTCAGTCCAGAAAACAGAAGGAAAGCTGCCTTCCTCCCACATCTGTGTTTGCAAATCACCACTGCTCCCCAGCCCACGTTTGGTGGGAAAGCGAACGGTCCAGCGGCGTGCTTGAAGCAGACCCCCACCAGCTGGGGAGGCCGGCAGGGCCCCAGCGCCCCTCCCCGCGCTCAGCAACCTTCTCGGCCACAGTCAGGGGGTTCACACCACGGCGATCGCGGAGAAAATCTGCCCCGCGGGGTGGTCAGGACATCTTCGAAGATTCCGCAGAGGGGCCCGCACCTGGCCTGGCACAGAGCAGTGTCAGCAGCGGCTGCTGCCGGGCTATTTTCCTAACAGAGAGACCAGCGGGTCCGGCCCCGGCTCCGAGCCCTGTCCCTTCCCTGTCTCACTGCTGGCGTTGGGTTTGAGGGGATCATCAAAGCCGTCCTCTATGAGGGACCCCCTAAAACAGCCTTTGCTTGAGGATGCTATCCTAGAACATTTGCAAGGCCTCGGAGGCGGCCGGCCGGACCTCCTCGGGCCCTCCCAGGCAAGCCGGGAACACGTCGGTCTCGGGGCAGGACCCAGAGCCAGCGGCGGGGTAATGAGCCCCTGACTGGGGCGGCCAGGCCAAGAGAGAGAGGCGCCCCCGGACGCCCACCTGGACACTCGGCCAGAGCCAACTTTGGAAGGCCTAAAGCACTTCCGGGGGGAAAATTCCAGAGTTGTTTTGTCCCGTCCCACGGGCTGTGTCTGCATTTGTCATCAGCCGACAGGAAAATGGCTTTCTTCCTGGTCTCGGGCTACCTCGAATGCCCCGTCACACCCCGCGGGAGGCCTCACGGCCAGGCGACACTGGGATCGTTTGCGTTATTTTATTTTTGTTTTTAATTTACTTGGGTTCAGGATGCCCCTGCCTGGCCCAGAGGCCACACCGCCATCCACAGAGCAGGCCACTTTGGGATCCTGGGCCCCCTCCGCCCAGCCCGGGCTTAGGGAATGCGAAGTCTCTGCCGGATTCCGGCCACCGACCAGCTCCGGAGGCGAGCAGAGTGGTAAACGAGGGCGGGCGGGGGATTTCCAGGCCTCGCTGGTGGGGGGCAGTTTATTTGGATGAGGACAGAGAGCTCTGGCCAGGTGTCCCAAAATAACTCACGTGGCCAGGGCTGGGAGCCAGCCCCTCCATGGAAAATTTAAATTAATTCTTCTTGGCTGCAGGTCCAGACCTCCTGAGGGGCCACCCGGAATCACCTGATGTGGGGCTCTGCTGGTTCCAGAAGCCCAAGGAAGCCAGCCCCCAGTCCCTGGGCTCCCTCGTGGAGCCAGAGGTCAGGAGATGCCCCCAGGAGGATGATCCAGCTGCCAGCTCCTTGGGCTGCCCAGATGCTGCACTGCCAGCATCGTACAGGAGGGGAAACTGAGGCCAGAGAAGGCAGACTAAAACCCTACGAGCAGAAGGGAGGTTTGCCCAGTCCCTGCAGGTGTTGGGCACTTCGCTAAGCGCAAGTCAGCCGGGTCAGCGCGGGTTGAGTGATGAATCAGGGAGCAGAATGAGGGAGCAGACGAAGTCCAAAGACAGGGAATCTCAGCTTGAGTCGGAGACGGGCCTTGCAGGGGCCACGCCAGTGCAGGTGCGCCCAGGAAAGACGAGAGGATGAGAAAGACCCACCCGGAAGCAAGGCAGGTAAAGGCAGAGGTGGGGACACATGCCTCCCACGCTGCTTGGCGAACCACAGAGCCCTCAAGGCACAGATCTTGTTTCACAGCAAAAGGCCACCCCTGGGCCACACGGTGGGACAGGGGCAGAGCTGGGCTTGAGCCCCGTCCCTCATCCTGAGCATGTGTCCTTTCCATGACCTGAGGCTGCCCGCCCGGGGGCTGGAGGAGCCAAGAATGGGCCCCAGGGACCCCACCTCCGCCCTCCAGCACCCTGCACTTGGACCTCGGATGGAAAGGGTCTGGCCTTGGGAATTTTCTTGTTCCCCAGAGTCCTCAGGGAGGAGAGAGCCTGGGGCCTCGGAGTCAGACAGATAGAGCTCCACTCGTGGTTTGCTGATGGTCGTGGCCAACGTCACTGGGTTCCCGCCTGCCAGGTGCAGCAACTCCCATCCCCCAACACTCAGAAGGAAGCACTGGTATCACCCCCACTTTACAGGTGGGGTTCTGGGGCACAGAAGATAAGCACCCTGCTCAAGGTCGCCCAGTATTAAGGGGCCAGTCCAGGAGGTCAGTCCGGGTTCTCTGACCCCAAAGTCGCCACCAACTGCTTCCGTCCTCAGGCAAGCCACCAACACCCCCCACCCCACCCCCCGGCCTCCAGTCCTCACAACCACAGTGACTCCTAAGGGGGGCGGTGGGGGTGGTCAGGGGAGAAGCCAGGAAATACTGCTTATCGGGGACTTTTCCCAGCCAGAGAGCCTACGTGCCCTGAAACCCCCATCTCCTTGACCTTCCCCAGGCTCCCCAGCACCAAAGACCAGGCCTGGCCCCTCTGGCCCAGCAGGGATTCAGGTGAACTGGGGCCGCTCCAGGGGCCTTGGCGAGGGCAGGGTCCAGGCAGCTAGGGGAACAAGGCCCACTTCATCCCCTGCTCAGCCAGCTGGACCCTCCCTGTCCCTCGGGACCCACTGGGGACTTGGGGTTTGCATACATCTGATTAGCATAAACTAGCAGCTGCCGGCAGGAGGGAGGAATGCTGCATTCCAGGGGTGGCCCAGTCTTGTTTTTGGAAACCTTATGGAGTTCTGCTGAGGGCTCCCTTGTTCAGAGGCCGCGGGATGGCGGGCTGGGATTTGCTTAAAGAGGCCCACCGCAGCCCCCGGTGAGCCCACGGCCCAGAGGCTCCAAGGATAACACGGAGGGAAAGAGCATGGTGCTCGGGAGGGGGCAGGCTGCCTCAAGGGACGTGCTGTCTACAGCCCAGGGCTCCTAGCACGCTGCGAGAGACCTCCGTCCCAGGTAGCGAGGTCTGCAACGGGAGCGACCCAATGGCTCTTCCAGTTTGCCCAGCCAGAGCCCTTTCAGCCAGGCACTCCAACCCGGTTCTTGGTGGTGAAGCGGGTCCGCCTTCCGAGAAGAGGAGGGGGATCTTCCAACCCGAAAGGCCCTCTGTGTGCCACGCCCAGGGCTGGGTGCCGTCTGTGTCGTGAAAGGACCCATGGGTGACAGAAGGGCACGAATGGTTTTTGTCTCCCAAACAGCCCCTTCCCTCTGCCTCCGATAATCAGCAATCTTTAGAGCCATTCTTTAGGTGACCTGAGAGCATGAGCCCTGACACCGGACGAGGTTCGAATCCCCGCCGCACCGCTCGCCAGCTGTGTGCCTCTCTGCCTCAGTGCCTTTCCCTGTAAAACGGGGTCATTGTGGTGAGCATTTAGTAAAGTCCAAGATCAAGGCCCCTGCGGGTTCAGTGTCTGGTGAGCACCTGCTTCCTGGTTCATAAACAGCTGTCTTCTCGAAGGTTCTCACATGGCAGAGGGCAAGGGAGTTCTCAGTCCCTTTTTAAGGGCGCTGATCTCATTCCCGAGGGCTCTGTGCTCCAGACCTAATCATCTTCAGAAGGCCCCACCTCCTCACACCATCACCTCAGGGGGGGTTAGATTTCGACATATAAATGGGGGGGCACAAACATTTTGCCTAGAGCGTGGGGGGCCCTGGGGGACAGAGCTGCCAGGGGATGGAGCCCAAAGCCACAGCCTAGTCCCAGGGTCCAAGGAGGGAAGGAGGGAGGGAGGGAAGGAACTTTGCCTCCTCGTCTCCCCTGTCCCTCCTGGGATCACACGTTGGCCCTCTATTGGATGGCCGAGGAAGAAGAGAGAAAGCCTGGGTCTGAGCTCCAGTGCCGCCCTTTTCTGAAAAGCCCACCTCTCTGAACCCGGTTTCCTCACATGTAAACCAGGGATAATAGTCCTTACCCCGGTACAGTGGCGTGAAATAAACTGTCACAATGAGAGCACCCAGCGCCCACGTAGCACTCTGCTAAAGTCCACTTTTCCATCCCCCCTACACACACAGCACCGGTCGCCCCAACCCCCCCGGGAAGCTGTAGTGCCTCAGACATGAAGGAACTTCCATGTTCTCAAGGGATCCCCAGGGCAGGGATGGCAACTCCCATTTTAGAGATGGGGAAACTGAGGCTCAGAATGGTTCAGCAACATACCAAGGTCACACAGCTTGTTCATGGGACCTCTCAAACTTTGACCCAGTTGCCCCAAGTCCCCACCTCGGGGTTCCTTATGGTCAGGGCTGAGAGCCCACATGGGAGAGATGAGGGTCGGCAGGTGGTGTGGATCTAACAGGAGGTGAGCCCCGAGGGTTCTGCCCAGCTTCCAGAGGCTTCTGAGCTCTGCGCTCCCTGCTCCCTCCAAGCCTAGACTCTGGGTCCTGGATCGAGGGCTCCCCATGCTGGCTGTGAAGGGAATGTGTCCCCGGCTCTGGAAAGCCCCAGGAAGGCAGCTGGTGGCCAGGCTAGGAGCCTGACCCCAGAGCCTGCCTGACTTCCGAGAGGTACTCCACCTCTCCGAGCCCTGGTTTCTCCACCGCCAAGTGGAGATAATAACGGTGTAATAAATGAAATAATTCTACAAAGTGCCTGGCACCATGTCCAGATCAGGAGTTCTCGAACCCGAGTGCCCCTCGGAATTACCCAGAACGTTCGTAAAAGCCCAGAGAGCCGGAAGCTTCCCATTCCATCAATCCTTGGTGGGGACTGAGAACTGGCACTTCTCACAAGTTTTCCGATGATTCTCAAGCTGCTGGTCTGGGGGAAGTAGTGTTCGTTTAAAAAATAAAAACCTGGGGCGCCTGGGTGACATGGTCAGTTAAGCATCCGACTCTAAGTTTCGGCTCAGGTCCTGATCTCAGGGTCATGAGATCGAGCCCCGAGTCTGGCTCCGTGCTCAGCGGGGAGTCTGCCTGAGATTCTCTCCCTCTGCCCCTCCCCCCCCCGCTCACGTGCGCACTCGCGCGCTCTCTCTCTCTCCCTTTCTCTGAAATAAATAAATAAACCTGTAAAAAAAAAAAAAAAAAAAGACGGATAAGCACATGAAAAGATACTCGACAGGGGTACCTGGGTGGCTCAGTGGGTTAAGCCTCTGCCTTC
>CM052900.1:146059851-146076687 GCA_028534135.1 Potos flavus
AGAGAACCCGAGTCCTGATGTATGTGAGAGAGGCTAGGATAGAGGATACCAGGGGAAGGATCAACTGGGAGGGGCACGAGGGGGCCCCCGGACCTGGGTGATGGTCACTCAGCTGCACATATGTAAAAATCCATGGGGCTGTACACCTAAGATGTGAGCACCTTACTCTATGTAAATTACACCTCAATTAAAAAAAAAAAATCCTCAAGTTTTCCCCAAAGGTCCAGGAACATATGTGCCCAGGTATGCCTGCTCAGGCGGAGCCCGCCCGCAGACAGGCACCCACACAATGGACACCGCAGCCCGCCATCCAGGCGTGTCTCCTTGTGCCCAGACCCACATGGAGCCACAAGCCCACCTGAGCAGGCACACTCGCGCATGCGCATGCGTACTCACAGCCTCTGCACACCGGAGGATCAGTCTCAGGCGTTGCTGGAAAAATCTGGAAAGTCGTCAGCAGCTCCGCTGACACAGGCACTAGCCGGCTCCCTTTCACAATTTCCGAAAGGGAGGGGACATTCCTCGTGTCTGCAGCTGGGCTATTGGAGGTAGTCGCGGCCGCGACCTCCATGCTGTCTCTGCAGGAGTCTCATCAAATCAGCTGGTGTCTACACAGCCTCCAGTGCCAGAGGGGAGGAGACGCCGGGGTCCCGGGAGAAGGAGATGGTTCACCCTGCTTCCAGGCCAAGATAGTGCCAGACCAGTCTTTGGGTCAGCCAGCAAGTGCGTGAGTCCCCAGAAGGCCAGGATAGGGGAGTCCTGGTGGGCAGGAGGCTGGACAGAGAGTACGGGGGTCACTGTGACAGGATGGGTTCCTTCTTGTGGTTCTGCAAGAAGTTTGGGGGCAGGAGAGCTCTACTCTGTGCCCTGGCTCTGCCACTTATTAGCTGTGTGACCCTGGACAAGTTACTTAACCTCTCTGGATCTCCGTTTGTCCCTCTATCAGATAGAGATAATATAATACTACCCTGTGGGATAATATTACATGGTGGGAATGCCAGGGGGACGTGGAATGGGGGGAGCCAATTGACATCACATGTGCCCCTGGATATAGAAAGTACTCAACAGCATGAGTCACTTTTATCTAGGGCCCAAGGACAGAAAAGAGCCGCCAGATAACGAGGATCCCATGGATTGCAGAGTGACAGCCCAGATCCCAGATGCAGCCCACACATGAAGTCTGGCCCACGCAGTGTGTTTCTTTTTTCTTTCTTGGTTGTTATCGACATCCAAAAATCAAACTTCCTATCAAACTCCAAACTTTCTGCTTCTCTCAAAGAGTTCAAGCATTCGGCAACCCCGGTCCCCATCCCCACCTGGTGATCCCCAGCCCGAGCCAGTTCCTTCTGCCTGCCCCAGCCCCACCCAGCCCTGGGGCAGCGGAGATGGCACTTCGGGGCTGGGGGCTCTAGGGGGGACAGGGACATACCCCTCCAGGGTCACGCAGCAAGTCTGCGGGGGAAGCAGAGCTCAGGTTGCCAGATTCCTGGTCCTCCCTGAGCACCAATGAGATGCCAGGGAGAGTGGCTGTGTTCCAAAAGCCCTTACCTGAGAGCCAAGGTCATCACGGGGCACATGACTTGCTCCTCTGAGCCTCAGTTCTTTCATCTGTAAAATGGGATAGCAATAGTCCCTTCCTCAGGGCAATGGTGAGGACGAAATGAAGTAAAGAAGTAGGGATCACAGAGCGGCACCCGGCACACATCAGCGCCCCTGGCATGTTCCATGCACGCATGATCTCGTAGCTTCCTTGAAGCAGCTGCAATGTCACTCTACTTAGCCCCAGCTGACAGACGAGATAACTGAGGCCAGTGGGCTGCTAGATTCACATAGCCAGTGAGTGATGGAGCCAGGATTTGGAATTCTTTTTTTTTTTTCTTTTTTAAGATCTTATTGATTTATTTGAAAGAGAGAGAGCACACAAGTGGGTGGGCAGGGGTAGCAGGAGAGAGAGAGGCAAACTCCCCACTAAGTGGGGAGCCAAATGCAGGGCTCGATCCCAGGACCCTGAGATCGTGACCTGAGCCGAAGGCAGACGCTTAACCAGCTTAACCAGCTGAGCCACCCAGGCGCCCCCAGGACTTGGAATTCTAACTCAAGTTCAAGGTAGGACAGTCTGGCTCCAAACACCAGCTCTCTCCGTGCCCCGGAAGCCTCTGCGGAGTCCGCAGATCATTCCTGGGGGTCTCCTGTGTGCTGGGCACTGTGGCGGACACCAGGCATTTGGCTCACAACAGACAAGGTGGCCGGCCCAGTCTGAGAGGCAGGAGGGCGGCAGCGAACAATGACCCAATCACTCACCAATCACTCAGGTAGGTGCTGGGGAGAAAAAGCAGGAGAGCGCTATGGAGTGCCTGGAGGAGGCACAGTGGGAACCTTAGCTGGAGAAGCCCGGCAGGCTTCCCCAGGGAGGTGACCTTAAGTGGCCGGGAAGGACCAGCCATGGGAAAACAGAGCAGGAGGAAGAGTGTTTGCAAAGGCTCCCAAGTGGACAAAGGCAGGTGATTTCCAGACCCGGGAGGAAGGCCAAGTGTGGCTGCAGCAGAGTGGAGAAAGGCAGAGAGGAAGTGAAGTCAGAAAGGTAGGTGGGGGCCCATTTACCAAGCAGCAGAGGACCCAGTTTCAAAATAATAGTACCCTCCCCTCTTGGCCAGGGCGAGCCCCCAGACCTCTACCTGCAGTACCCCATTTCATCCTCCCCAGGCAATCCTCTCCCAGCTACAGCTCACTGACCCTATTTGTCAGGGGACAACACTGAGGTTCCAAGAGGGGCGGGGACTTGCCTCTGGAATTCCCATCCGAACCTTAAACCAGGCTAGGCCAGGCTGTCACCAGGCACCCTTTATCAGGGGACAGACCACGGATCCCCAGTCCTCATGTGATCGGAACAGGAAAGGGACCAAAGGGTCCTTTCCCAGCCCAGGCGAGCCTCTTCCTGGGGCAATAAGGCTCTAATGGCCCCTGTCCCTGGTAACACCAAGCTTTCAGCCCATGGGCATGGACATGCACGGCCCAGACACACACACACACACACACACACACACACACACACACACACACACACACACACACACACACACACACACACACACACACACCATTTCATAGCGATCAGGTTGCAATGACTGCTGCCCCAAAACAAAACAAGAAATTCAAGGACTGCGTCAGCCAGATGGGACAAGGGGCTGAGAATATGAAACCCTCCCGCTCTCCACTAGCGATCACCCCCCAGTCCCCTCCCACAAACCAGAGCTCAGCTGCAAGGACTGTCCCCAGGGAGGAGCTCACCTCCCAGCCCCAGGCATTGACAGAACCTCCTCTCGGATCCAGGGCCCCCGAATTCCTTCCTGCGCTGTGCCAGCTCCCTGCCCCACACAGCGCCTCCTGTCTCATCGGTAAGGCATGGGTGGATGATCTCTGAGGGTCCTCCCAGTTTGGATACCCCACCTTTTATGGACATTGGTTACCAGCCCCAGCGGCTGGGAGTCTCCGAAGCCCAAGGTGCAGTGCCAGCGGGCGGGCCAGCAGGGGGCGCGCAAGCCTCGTCGACCGGGGGTCCGTTCCAGGAGGTGGAGGAGGTGGGGCTTAGAAGGATCCTGGAAACGGAAAGCTAACTAGTACCCCTCCCCACTTAATTTTCCCGGAGCTCCGCACGGTTGCAGGGCTGTCCTCACCCCTCTGAACAACCACCTCTCCCAGCCGCTTCAATGGCTCTCCGGTGCCAGTTACTGGTCTGGCCCTGGACAGAGACCAACGCGTTGGTAGATGGATGGGGAGAGAGCCGCGCCAAGCAGCCCACGCCGTTCTCCAAAAGCAAATAACGTGGCGAGGAAAACCTCTGGGGAAGAAAGCATTTTAAAAACTAAAGCACTATAGACTCTTGGGTAGACACCTGTACCCGGTGTAATTATCTTATTAAACTGATCGAAGTCCTTTGGGGCAGGTAATAATGCCCCCATTTTACAGAAGGGGAGATTGAAGTTTCAAGACGGCAGGTACATCGACCCAGTCCCCCAGCAGGTAGCGGATGGATTAAGTGAAAGAAGTAGGATTTGAACCCAAATCATTTACTCTTCATTCTGCTATTACTCAAACGTCAACTCGGAGCTCATCCCCGCTCCTGACCATCCAAGAGGGTCCTCTGTGTGGTTCCTAGAAGGAGACAAATGCAGACAGCCCCCCCTTCCCTGCGAGCCAGCCCGAAGCGCTGGTCCTAGTTTTACACTAATCCTCTCCTGACTCTCAACCTGACCCAAATTCTGGGGAACCTAATTCTGACCCCACTAATGACAGCTAAATTTACAAAGTGCTTACCTAGTGCCAAGTACTTTGGACGCAACGTTTGTTATCCTCACCGAAACCCAACATAAAGCATGTCATCCCCATTTTACAGAAAAGGAAAGAGATTAAGGAAGGCTCAATGATCGCCCAAGGACACACAGCTAAGAGGTAGCGGAGGGTAGGATTCCAGCCCCGGGCTGTCTGTTTCCACACCCGAGCTCTTAACTGCTACTTAAACTCACTTTCTCCCATCCTCCTCGTGGCCTCTCTGGCCAAGCCTCAGCTCATCTCTCATCCTGAAAATGGGATGACCCTGCTCACGCCCCCTGACAGCCAGAGTCAAGGCCACAGCCCCGAGCCCTGGCTTCAGTTTGATTGCCTGGGATCCTCCTCCAAGGATGGGAGCTTTGATGAAGCTGAAAGGAGCACCTACACCCCAGACCCTTGTTCTAAACACGCCCCAAATCACGTAGATCCTGGCTCTGCCACCACCCCCTCTGGGCTCGGGAGGGCCCTTGAAGAGCTCTGTTTTTTCACCTATAAAATGACCTGATAGTATCAAGGTCCCAGGGCGGCCAGGGTCACTTCTGGCACGCTCAGGGGCGCATCTGTGCTAGTTCCCTTCCCTTGAACCTCCTACGGCTGATCTGGAGACCTAGCCTTGGGAAACCTCTCATGTATTCATTCCCCCATTCAGCAAACCTCTGTGCATAGCTAACCCATGCCCAGCTCTGTGCTGGAAAGAAGGAGGCAGCAGAGAGGTTAAGACCCTAACTCTGCCACTTAAGTGCATATGACCTTGGGCAAGTCGCTTGACCAGTCTGTGTTTCTACTTATCATCTGTAAAATGGGGATGAATGTGGCCCCTGCTGCCAGGGCTGCTGGGACAACTGGAAAGCATGCAGGGAAATTCTCCGCACAGTGGCTGGCACGCAGGAAGAGCTCAGTGGTGGCAGGTGTTTGGATATCATTGGGGAGTTTTCAAAGTCTGCTGGGGGAGGGGACTGCTAATCAACTAATTGTCAAACAATGGGATCACTTCTAATCCCAGGCCAGACAAGGCGATGGGAGCACACAGGGAAAGGAGCAACTAGTCCTGCCTGGGGAAGTCAGGGAAGGCTGGCCAGAGGAGGTGCCGTGTGAAGGGTAAGGGATTTCACCATGAGGATAAAAGGGGAAGGGCATTTCTGGCAGAGAGAACAGCAGTTAGGCTCAGAAGCTCTTGGAGGCACAAGGAGATGCTCAGTGAAAAGTTGGTTGTGTCTGGGGAAGTTTGGGGACACGGGGAAGGGGGTGGGAAGTGCTGGTAAGTAGCTGTGTTGGCATGTCTGGGGAATTGGGACCCTGTCCTGGGGCAACAGGGGGCAGGAGAGAGACTAGATCCAATTGGTCTTTGAGCAGAATGATCCAGATGGCAGCAGGGTCTGGGAGGAGGGCACAGGCGCAGGACAGGAGGCAAAGTCTGAGGGGGCTGCCCCTGAGGTGGGACTGAGGGGATGACAGACGGGAGGGGACGCACTAGGGGACAGAGAAGCAGTGTTCACACTCCGAGGCCCCAAGACCCCTTTCAGGAAGGAGGGGCAGAGACAGGGAGGGTGGGAGGGACCATGACCTCTGTCTGCCAGGACCAGAATTGAGGCTGGGGGCCGCCAGCACCCTGAGTCACTCATTGGCTTATCAGATTTCTGAGAAATGGCTCTCCTCCCCCATAGCCCGGGAGCCAAGGCCCCTCCATTAAAGCTGGACTGTCCGTCAGCCTAGGCGACAGAGCCCAGGTCCCGAGCAGGAAAGGGCCAGCACGGAGGGCAGAGATATGTGATCCCGGGCATTGTCAGGGTTGGTCCTGGTGCTCAGAGCTGATCCCCGCAAGGGGGCCGGAAGGGGAGGTGGTTAGGGGCTTGGACACTGGTGCTAGCCAGCCAGCTTCAAGCCAGCTTCAAGGCCTTTCCTGGCTGTGTGACCTGGAACCACTGCCTTAACCTCTCTGTGTCTCAAAGGGGGAACATCATAGGGTCTACCAGAGACAGAGGGTTGTCCTGGGGGGTTTTTTTGTTTGTTTTTTTGTGTTTGTTTTTTTGTCCTGGGGGTTTTTAAATAAAACGTGCCGCATGCTAGGCACACCACAGTCTTGGCAAGGGTTGGGTGGTCCTGTCGGTGCTAATGGCGCCACCAAACCTGTCTCAGCCCTCAGCTTTCCAAGGCTCCCCAAGGCAAAATCCAATGCTTGGCATCAAGGCCGTTCACCGTGTGCCCCGCTCCCCTCGCCAGCCCGCCTCTGCACCATTCTGAACCTCCTAGCAATGCTTCCTACAACCTGTGATGATTCTCACCTCCACACCTTTGCCCGAGCCGGTCCTCCCGCCAGGACCCCCTCACCGAGTCCGCCTGCCTCTCATTAGCTCCTCATTGATTCTCCAGTGGGCCTTAGCCAAGAAACCCTGTCCTCCGGGGGCGCCTGGGGGGGCGCGGTCGGTTAAGCATCTGACTATTGGTTTCAGTTCAGGTTGTGGTCTCGGAGTCATGGGACTGGGGTCAGGGGGTGGGGGTCGTGGGACTGGTGAGGTATCGGGCTCCGCGCTCTGTGGGGAGTCTGCTTGGGACTCTCTCTCTCTGTCTTCCTCTGCCCCTCTGCACTCGCTCATTCTCTTTCTCTCTCAAATAAATAAATCTTAAAAAAATTTTAAAAAGACATCCTGTCCTCTGATTTGGGGTGGCCTTCCTGCCCCTCCATCCCCGACCATCCGGAGTGGTCGTCTCCTCTAACCTCTGGGAGCACTGGGCTAACACGTGCCATTTCTGGTTTCCACGCGGGCTCCCTTACCAGATCACCAGCCGGGAGGGCAGGAATCATGTCCAAGTTCAGGGCACAACACACCTGTGGGCATCCGCTGGCAGTGGGCAACTGAGGGAGCAGGTGAGGCTAACGAGCCCCGACAGAGGCCACAGGTTAGTGAGCTCCTCTGTGCCACGGGCCCGGCGCCAGGCAGCCCATTCGGGGCTCAACTGCCCGGGGGCGCAGGGAGTGCCCTCGTGCCCACCTCACAGACGAGGAGGTCCAGGTTCAACACCGAGTGACCGTCCAAAGCCACCCAGGCAAGAAGGGGCAGAGCCCAGATGAGAATTCGGTCCCGCCTGCCCTCTGCCAGGTTCCTGGCCACTACCCCGCCCTGCCCTGCTCCAGAGGTGACCTGGGGCCCCCTACACCTCCCCAGACCGCGCCCCACCCCTGCAGCAGAGGGAATGCGCTGAGGGGCACGGCATCCTTGGCTGGGAGAAGCCGCACACACAGAGCCTTCACCTCCAGCCCAGGCTGCCCATTTCCTGGCTGCGCGGCAGCTGGACAGCAGGTTGTGGGGTGAGCGAGGGGGAAGTCCTGCTCGCCTAGGGGCGCTGCGAGGATCACATGGGGCCCGCACGGCCGCTGGCGCCACACTTGGCTCCCCAAGTGGATCCTAATGCTTAAAGTATTTTTATTTATTTATGTTTGAGACAGAGAGAGAGAGAACGAGCAGGGGTAGGGAGTGGAGGGGCGGAGAGAGAGAAGTAGGCTCCCTGCTCATACCTGACTTGATCCCAGGATCCTGGGATCACGACCTGAGCTAAAGGCAGATGCTTAACCTACTAAGCCACCCAGGCACAGGGACCTGATGTTTAAATGAGAATCTACATAATCCTCATTTCCATGGCCATCCTCCCCTTTTACAGATGAGGAAGCTGAGGCTCCAAAAGCTGAAATGTCCTGCCCAGGCTCTGGCCTGTAGTAAATGACAGAGCAGGGGCTCAAGTTCCTGTTTTCAGCACCAAACCTAGTACCTTCTCCCAGATGACTCCCCAAATAGCTCTTACCCTTAAGGTAACCTGAACGCATCAAGGTTTCACTCCAAGTGACAATAGCCAGCACTCAGGGAGCACTACTGTGCCCACTTTCTGAGCTGTACTTGTGCGGACCCTAACTTGGGTGCTATGATTATCCCCAGGGGGAAACTGAGGCGTGGGTAGTTTAGGCGCCCTCCCCAAAGTCGCCCGGCTAGTAAGAGGCTGGGCCGGAATTAGAACCCTGGGCGGGTTGACCCCAGACCTATGGCAGGCGGGGAGTGAGGTCGGGCCCCAAATCCCACTTGGTTCTGGAGCGCGGAGAACCCTGGTCGCCTCCCCCTCTCCCACGCGCTCGGGTTGATCCGGGGACTCTGCGGTGGGCAGGGCAGGGGGCTCACCTCCCACTCCGCTCCAGCCCTGTAGGCCGCCTGGCCCAGTGAAGCTGTCACCTGATGGGTCCCCGGGGCTCCCCGCGTAGCGCGATTCATTATTGCCTCGGTCACCGGTGCGTGGGGCCTCCCCGCCGGCCTCGGGCCGGTGCCAGCTCCTGCACTGAGATGTCACTTCTCCATGATGCATCCCCACTGTTCCTCCGGTGGGAGTGGAGCGTGGCGGGCTCAGCGCCAGGCCCTGCCCCTCATGGCCCTGTGCACTGGCCACCAGCACAGCACGGGGACGTCCCTCGGTAATGAAGATGATAGCTCACTTTCGTCCACACTTGCCCCAGGCACTGCGAGCATGCTTTCCCTGCATTAACTGGTGCAGTCCCCCACAGCCCCCGCAGGACCAGTGGCTACTATCTGCTCCACTTGACAGGCGAGGAAACTGAGGCCCAAGGTCATGCACTATTCAATGGCCGGCATCCATTTTCTGGAAATCTCTCCACGCTGAAAAAGGAGAGTAGCTGTCATTTTAAACCTCACCACCCTCACTGAGTATCAAAGAAAGTTAATGAGCTATCCTATTTTTTGCCTATTAAACCCGAGAGGTGGAGACCACTGAGATATTGCCACCTGATCTCCCGTGAAAGTGGGCTTAGAACCTGGAGCTAAACTTGATACCAAAGCCCCATTCTTGCCACCCTGGGCTGAGGTCTGTGCAGGGAGCTAGGCGAGCACAAGCAGAGGTATCAGGAGGGGCCCTCTAGACTAAGTGGCATCTGGACTGGGTCTTGAAGGATGAGTAGGAGTTCACAAGAGGGAACGGGGAGAGACAAGAGCCGGGGCAAAGGTGAGAATCCCTGAGGACCCATGCTGATTATCCCTTAATTGCTGGGTGACTTTGTCAGTCTGTTCCCCTCTCCCAATCTCAGTTTCTTCATCTGCAAAATGGGAATGAGAGTCCTGAAGTTGTCAGGAGTGAGAGAGGTCCTGGAAGTGTAAGGGTTTCACCAACCGTCCCCGGGGGCGTGAGAGGCTACTCCCCGGAGCTAGGCATCTGCCAGCTTAGTCTGGGCTGCCTGGAGCTCTTGGAGATGATGCTTCTCTGCTCATGGAAAAAAAAAAAAAAAGCAGACAAATGATACCTGTCTTCTATCAATGAGCAAACTAAGGCCCAGCGAGGTTAAGGAACTGACCCAAGGTCACACAGCAGTAACTGGCAGCAGCAGGATCTGAACCGAGATTCACCTGACTACAAAGACCGTCCCTGTCTCACTGCATCGGCTCCCATGGCTGCCCCACATCCGATGGGTTGAACTTCACCATAACCTTTGTCTTGAAATTGCACATGAAGCTTTATGTTCTTGTAAATAACATTCAGCTGAACATCTGTGAACAAACCTTTGCTGTACGTTATTTCCCAAGACTGAGCCTTAAAGAAGATTATTGGCTCTAGAGGTATGAACATTATTCTGGCTTTTGATAAATATTTTCAAGTTGATTTCAAAAGGGTTGCCATTTTGCTGTCCCACTCGCAACATACATGTGTTTCCTGGATCCCCACCAGTTTTTTTTCAAAGATTTTATTTTATTTATTTGAGAGAGAGAGAGAGCACTGAGGGAGAGGGAGAAGCAGACGCCTCACTGAGCAGGGAGCCCGGCGTGGGGCTCGATCCCAGGACCCTGAGATCATGACCTGAGCCGAAAGCAGACGCTTAACTGACTGAGCCACCCAAGCACCCCAACCGGTTTTTTTTTTTTAATCTCACATATGTCCAAGATGAGAAATGGTATCACCTCGTTGTGTTGGCATTAGTAGTAGTAGTAGTACCAATGAAGTTTTTAAGGGCTGGAAATTTAACAGGATGCGTATCAGAAGCCACAGGCGCTCGGAAGGGACTGGAGTCAGATGGGTGGGCAGGCGCCCAGAACAGAGAATGTTCACTTCTGTTTAAATGGTTGAGAAAAGGAATGCTCGGCCAGGGCGGGCAGCGGTTTCTGGAGCCCGGGACAGCCTTCGGCAATTGTTCTTTCTTTCTTTCTGGAACATTCTTTCCTGACTCCTCAGCAGCTGACCCCTCATTCTTCGGCTCTCAGCTCCAGCATCAGCTCCTCAGAGAGATCCCCCCGCCGCCCCCCGCCATTAGAGGTGTCACCCTCCCAGTGTCTCTCTGATTTATTTTCTTCACAGCCCTCAGCACACCTGAAGTGCTTATTAATTTATTTCCGGGACTGTTATCTGCCTCTGCCTCTAGAATGTGAGCCCCTTGGGAATGGGGCTCTTGCTTCTTCATCTGCTGCCCGTATCCCGCGTCTAGAACTATGCTTTTAATGGATTAATGGCTTCCACTCGTGGGTCAGCTTGCCGCCCAGCAGGGCTGTTCCTGTCGGCCTCCCGGTGCACAGAAGCCCAGAGGCGAGCTGCTGCTCCTTTTTCTCGCATCCCCACTGCATGCCCCCAGCATGCCCCCAGCATCACTCACACACAATGCCGTGTGCCTGCAGACGTTCCCGAAGTCTACACACCACGTTGCTCAGCATCTCTCCCGCGGCGACTCTGCTCCCCAGGTGTCAGGGCTCCCCTTCCTTAGGACTGCACCTCAAAATTCCGTTCCCCTCACTATGTTAGAGCAAGTTCGCTCTCCTCTCTGACCTCCGGAGACCCTCTAGCATCCCTGCTCCCAGAAGGGCCATCCAGTCCAGGTCCCCTGTGCAGAATGGGACAGGAAAGCTGGCAGAGGCATCCCAGCATCTGCTGTCCCCTTCTCCCACTCGGGCTCTGCGCAGAGAAGGACGTGGTCTAGAATCTTCTCTCTCCAGGATATGGATATACCACCACAATCCCATGCACTACCTTAGAACCAGAGCGGGAAGTGATATAGACTGTTGTGAGTTTCAGTCATTTTTTTCCTCTCTGTTCTCAAACCATATCCGTCCACAATAACCATCGCAGAAGAGTATTTCTCCCTTGGAGCCTCCCAGGAGCTTTGTGTGTGCGCAGGGGCTGTCTCTCTAATTTTACTTTATTTTTTTAAGATTTTATTTATTTATTTGTCAGAGAGAGAGAGAGAGAGAGCGCACACAAGCAGGCAGACGCAGAGGGAGAAGCAGGCTCCCCACCAAGCAAGGAACCCGATGCAGGACTCGATCCCAGGACCCTGGGATCATGACCTGAGCCGAAGGCAGTCACTTAACCACTGAGCCACCCAGGCATCCCTGTCTCTCTGATTTTAAATGGCAGGACCCATCTTCCTTCTTGCCAGTTTTCCCTGTGGGCAAGGCCCCAGTGACCCAGTGGAAGGTCAGAGCCACCGAGGAGAACTTGCTGCCAACTCCACCAAGATCGCCAGCCGGTACTTGTTGGCCGAGCCCCTCCTTAGGATGATGGCCTCCGAGGCTCCAGGGAGAGGGGTTCTGTTGGGTTCAGATGAGTTTCCATGTTCACAAGGAGAAAAGACTATTACCTCGAAGAAACAGATTGACCTGAATGAGGGGTTAAAACTGCAAGGCAAAGCAAAGAAGTAATTGCAGTGCTAATGAGTATTGATTACAGAGAGGAAACGGGTTAATTGAGTGAGTTGGAAAGTTGGTTGCTAAGGTAACATCTCACTTGGAATAAAATCATCACCGCAGAGAGTGCAAACTATTCAGATAAGGGCCAGAGGTGCCGCCGAATGTTTTCTGTTCGGGGACCAAGAATATGAAACATTATTGGGAAGGACTGGAGAAGGGGAGTTTGAAGTCCTCCCTTTAACCAAGGTGAATTCCTTCCTACCAAGAAGATAGTTGCGCTCGGTGCTAAGAACAGAAGCCTCTTTCCTCGCCGGACCTCGTTCACAAGACACTGGAGAGAAAATTGGGCCGTCTCTCTCTGGTGAGTGGGCATGTCTGTCTCAGCTTTCCGCTGGAAATAGCAGGAGGGAGAAAAAGGCATTATTTTCCTGAGATTTAAAAGAAATGCCAAGGTTTGGGGCGCCTGGGTGGCTCAGTCAGTTAAATGTCTGACTTGGGCTCAGGTCATTGAGCTCCCCACTGAGCAAGGAGTCTGCTTCTCTCTCTCCCTCTCCCTCTGCCCTTCCCCGTCCCCCACTCCTGCTTATGCTGAGTTCTCAAATAAATAAAATCTTAAAAAAAAAAAAGCCAAAGTTTATTTGCAGAGAAGTTGGTAACAGTTGAGCTTAGGAGAGACATAAGATTTATGCCTAAGGTTTATATTTCTTTACTTTTTGCTCAATATGGGATCATGTTAAATGCTAAAAATAAGCCGCTGGACAGAACAAGGCAAAACTGACAACCCAGTCTGGCAAAGAGTTACTACCTTGAGGCACGTGTTTTATTTGCTGACTTTCCTCTTTTTGTCTTATTTTCCTATCCTTAGCTTGCTTCCCAGCACCTTGTCCTCAACTGGTTTTACCCTATTATATTCATATATAATTTGGCAAGCCCCCTCAAGTCCTTTTCAGAATAAGATGAGTAAAAATAAATAAAATCTGTGATTTCTGGGGCACCTGGGTGGCTCAGTGGGTTAAAGCCTCTGCCTTCGGCTCAGGTCATGATCTCAGGGTCCTGGGATCAAGCCCCGCATCGGGCTCTCTGCTTGGCAGGGAGCCTGCTTCTCCCTCTCTCTCTGCCTGCCTCTCTGCCTACTTGTGATCTCTCCTCTGTGTCAAATAAATAAATAAAATCTTTAAAAAAAAAAAAATCTGTGATTTCTGTTAGGTGTTTTAATGATAACAAGTACATTTTTCATGGAATACCAAAGAGACTGAACCAAGGTTTAGAGCCCCCCTCTGAGTCGCCCCCACCTGGAGAGGCCTTCCTGATACACTTTGTATCGTGTTTACCTGGTTACAATGAACAGAACCCCAGTGTTAATATCTAAAAAGATATGATAGACCTCTATTTGCAATGATCAAGGGACTAAAACTGTCACAGCCTGTAAAAATGTGAGAAATTTTTTTTGAACGGGCGGCATCTGGCTATAGTCTCTGCGGGAAGGCTAACCACAAAAAATAATAATAATAATAACTAGACTAAATCTGTGTGAATTGACATGTGTGAGGTGTGATTTAATCAAAATCTTGCTGGATTATCACAGGGTAGATTGTGCACAGCTGAGGACTGAGCAAGAAAGGGGGACAACCTCCTCTATGTAAGAGTTCTTAGTGCATAGACAGGATTTTAAATAACCTTAATCGTTTTCTTGTTGCACATCACGGTTATTGCCTTGCTGTTTTAAAAATTCCAAATATTTCTCTATGCACACATACAAACATTTTTTTTCCTAACAAAACTGAATTACATTGTACCTTTTTGAAACTTACTTTTTATTTACAGAATAATATGGCATGATTAGCCATACCAACGAGGTCCCTTCAACAGCATCATTTTAAAGGTTGCATAGAAATCCATTCTATGAATGGAATATCTTTTATTTATTATTTGCCTATTTTTGCACATTTAGAGTAGAGGGGGTTTTGTTTTAGGTTGGAATTTTGGGGGACTTAGGGATTTTTTGCTATTACAAACAATACTTCGAAATCATCCTTGCAATTGAATCACTGGTACATCCATGATTATTTCCTTTGAATAAATTCTGAGAAGTGAAATTTCTGGGTCCATTTGTATGCAAATTGTAAAGCTTTTCATAGGTATTTCCAAATTGCAGAAACTTTTTAAAATCCAATTTACATCCAGAAACCGTGCTTTTAAAAAGATAATTATTTAAGTGTACATAAAGAGACATCAGAATATAATATGAGCAAAGGCATGAAAGTCAAAACCATGCCTGGTCTTACCACCTGGACTTCCGTCTCTGTTACGGTTTCCAGATCTACCACCTCGCTGTCTCGCTCCCTCTGTCTTGCTCTCATCTCTGTTTGTCTCTCTGTCTCTGACACCTTATCTCTGTCTCTCCTGTGTCCCTGGCTAGCCCCCTCTATCCCCCTTCCCTCTCTCTTTCCCTCCCAAATCTCTCCCTCCCTCCTTCTGTCCTGTCCCTCAGTCTCTCTCTCTCCATCTCTCCGTCTCATTCTGTCTCTGTCTCTGTCTCTCAACAGCCCTTGGGAGCACACCTCGCTCAGACGTGTAGCTCAGGCAGCACTATTAATTCCCGCGCCTCGGCAGGACCTGGGAGCTGCCAAAGCATTTCCACATGCTATTATCGCCCCTTCCCAGCTGATACCCTGAGGCTCAGAGCTCAGTCTTTCTGTGCCCAAGGCCCACAGCTCAGGAGGGGCCGCACGGCAGGCCATCAGGGCTCCCCACTGTCCTTGCCACTCTGTGAGACCACGCAGGTGCCACAGACAGGCACACACCCACCTGCGCTGTCTCCCTTGGGAGGGTGTGGCTGCGGAGTCAGGCAGCTACACTGACACATAGCTCCCCCCTCCCCTGCCCCCCCCCCGTCCCTCTCCCCCCCCCAGGATGCGCTGGGCCCCCCCCCCAGGAGGAAGCTAGACCCAGCTGCTTCTCCCCTCCGCCTGCCTCCGGGCCAATCTGCCTCTTTCAACTCTCTGAGGTCCTGCCCCTCCACTGTTCACCTCCTCCCACCACCTTTCTCCCCTCCGCTCCCTCCTCCCCAGGCTCCCTCCTCCCCAGGCTCCCTCCTCCCCAGGCTCCCTCCTCCCCAGGCCGCCAGGTCACCAAGGAGATCCCCTCCTCCCCTCCTGGGGCCTGGCAGCCCCAGGCCCCACTGAGGTCTTAATGGCCAGGTCCCCAGAGGCGCCCTCCTGGACTCAGGACACCTGAGGCACCCGCCACCGCCTCTGTCCTGCCTGACACACCACACCCACCATCAGCCCAGGTGTGTGGAGCGAATGCACAGGTGTGTTCTGGGCTCTGGCAGCCCTTGCCCCCTCTCCCCCCTCCCCTCCCCTTTCCTCCTTTCCCTACTTCTCTTCTCCCTCCTCCTCCCTCACCTCCCTCCAGGGCTTAGCTCCTCCAGCCTCTCCTCCCCTCTCCCCTCCTCTCTCTGCCCACACTTTCTCCTTCTTTGGTCTCATCAGGCCCCAAGGCTTTACATATGGCGTCTACCCCTCAACTTCCACCCTTATACCTGCAGCGCGGACCTCGGCCCCGAACTCACACCTGAGTATCTCAAGCACCACACGTCCCAACACAAGCTCTGGGTTTTCTCCCCCCACAGCCAGGTGACCAGCCCTGGGTCCGCATCGCCCACTCAGTTACTGAGGGCAGGAACTAGGAGGCACCCTTCCTTCCTGTTCCTCATTCCTGCGGTCCGTCAGCCCCTTCCGTCCATTTACATCCAAACGCCGTCCTGCTCAGCAGCCTCTCCCTGTCCACCGCCAACACCATGGCCCAGGAACCACTTTCTCTAACCCGGACACCTGTGCCCTCCTCCTGGCCTCCTTTCAAGCCTCTCTCCCACCCCCTCCCCACACGGCAACCCCCCCACCCCCGCCGGCCCAGGAGCTGCTCCTTCTGTAAATCAGGCCCACTCCCAAGGTTCCTGCATAGAACCTTCCAGCGGTTTCCACAGCTCTTAGAATACACCACTGTACATCCCCGCCCGCAAGGCTCCGCGGGATCTGGCCCCTGCCGGCCTCTCCCCCTCATTCGAGGTCTCCGTCCCCCTCCCCCTCGCTCACCACCTCCAAGCTCCTCTGACCCTTCCAGCCTCAAGGACACACAGACTCCTCCCCACTCCAGGCCTCCGTCCACACCATGCCCTTGTCTGGATCTCTCTTCCCCCTCCTGGCCAGCTCTTCTCACTATTCAGATTTCTTCTCCTTCCATGTCACTTCCTCAGAGAAATCTTCCCTGACCTCTCACCCTCCCTAAAGCACGTCCCTCCTTATGCTCTGTATCAATATACCATGACGTACAACAATCTGTCTTTATTTCCCTTTGTTCCACCGCTCCCAATAGATGCTCCGGAAAGCAGAAACCAGGCCATCCCATAGCAGGTGCTCAATAAAAATTAACTGACCAAATAATAAAGTGGCCAAGAGTGCAACCTCGGGGTCAGCCGAAGCCGTGTCCTCCTCCCCGCGGTGCCGCCTTCTTGCCGCATAGCCTCAGTCAGGGGCGCGCAACTTCTGCCCCTCGGTGTTTTCATTGGGAGTAAGCAATGAACGCATTAAAAGCATGATAAACAAATAAGTGCTCAATAGATAAAGCTATTCTTCCACACATTCGTTGAATGAACGAGCCGCCCTCTAAAGCATGTATGCAGAGACGTGGAATCCCGGGCTCAGAAAGAGGGAGTGTCTTGTTCAAGATCACGTGGTTGACGAGCGCGGAATTAGGGTCCCCCACCAGGACTGTCTGACAGCAAGGGCATCGATAGTGTGTTGCTTTTCCAAACCGGGGTGCCCAAGGGGCGTGGCGGTCAGAC
>CM052900.1:146077187-146125053 GCA_028534135.1 Potos flavus
TAAGGGAGGCAATCTTATAATCCCCACTTTAGAGATGGGGAGACTGAGCAGGGAGCCTGATATGCGGCTCGATCTCAGGACTCTGGGATCATGACCTAAGCCAAAGGCAGACGCCCAACGACCGAGCCACCCAGGTGCCCTAAGAGCCCAAACTTTTGAGTATTTGCTATATTGTGTCTATTCAATCACAAAGAGCTGAGCATAGTTGAGGTCTGGAGGGGGGCTCAAAAAGTGACACCAGAGTTTCCCTATTGAGTTTGGAACCAGTTGTGAGATTCCTATAGGTACATTGTCTCCCTCCATTCATTCAACAAATATTTACTGAGCACCTACTCTGTGCGAGACCCGCACAGGCACTGGGAAGATCACAGTGAAAAGAGCAAACAAAAATCATCCATCAGGAGGAGCGGTCATTGTAGTGGGAGAGACATGATATACAAGTTAACCAAAATAAATTGCGTGCTAGCGGTGAGTGCTAAGGAGAAAAATAATGCAACGGAGGGAGAATATGAAGTGCTGAGGGCTATAGGGGGCATTTTGATTTTAAAAAGCCAAGAAGATGGGGCGCCTGGGTGGTTCAGTCGGTGGTTCAGTCGTTAAGCATCTGCCTTCAGTTCAGGTCATGATCCCGGGGTCCTGGGATCGAGCCCCGCATCGGGCTCCCTGCTCAGCAGGAAGCCTGCTTCTCTCTCTCCCACTCCTCCTGCTTGTGTTCCCTCTCTCGTTGTCTCTCTCTATGTCAAATAAATAAAATCTTTAAAAAAAATGTAAGAAATATTTTTTTAATAAATAAATAAAATAAAAAGCCAAGAAGGTGATACTCGAGTTAAGACCCGAAGTGAGTAAGCAAGTTCATGCATTTGTCTGGGGGAAGAACATTTCAGGTTGAGGGAAGAGAATGTGGAGGGGCCGAGGCAGGAGGGCGGTTGTGTAGTCTGGAATCAGCATGGCCAGTGTCATCAGAGTGAAGTGAGAGGAAGGAAAAAAGTTGGACGAGGCCATCGACAGAGGAATGGATATAGACGTGGTGCACATACACAATGGAACATCACTCATCTGTACAAAGGACTGAGATCCTGCCATTTGCAACATGGACGGACCTAGAGGGTGTTCTGCGAAGGGAAATGAATTAGAGAAAGACAAATACCATACGATTTCGCTTGAATGCAGAATCTAAAACACAAAACAAGCGAACACACAAAACAGAAACAGACTCGTAAATCAGAGAACGAGGGGGTGCTTCCCCGGGGAGGGGGTGGCGGGAAGGGGAAAAATAGGGGAACGGGATGAAGAGGTATGAAGTTTCAGTTACAAAATAAGTCACAGAAATGAAGAGTACGGCAGCGGGGATAGGGATATAGTAGGTCAGATGCGTGGTAACAGATGGCCCCAACATTGACCAGTGAATGTTGCAAAATGTATAGAATTACGAATCACTATGTTACACACCTGTAACTAATGTAACATTGCCTGTCGACCATACTTCGATAATTTTTTTTAAAAAGGTTTTGGGGTTTTTTTGTTTTTTTGTGTGTTTTGTTGTTGTTGCTGTTTGTTTTTAAGTGGGGTGAGGCCAAAGGGGCCTTGGGCCTGGATACTCCGTCACCTGCGGGTCACCCTGAGGAATCGGGCTTAGGCTCACGTGAGATGGAAAGCCAGGGAAGTGATGTACCCTGACAGATACAAGCCGGCCTGGAGGGCGGGGATCTGAAATCTACAGCCGGATGGGCTTGCCAGTACCCGGCCCCGGAGGCGGACAGACTCAGCCTCCTGTCCCTGGTAGCGCTGGGCAATCACAGGCCGCCCCGGACAGGCAGAGCCAGCCCACGGAGGCCACCTGGTATCCAAGAACCAACCAGAACTCAGCCCCTCTGCAGGCAGACACAGAGAAGCCCCGAGGGAGCAGAGCTGAGTCCGCTCCAGGCCTTCCCCAGACTCGCCCACCAGCTCCCAGGAGTCAGGACGAGGCGGGGAGACCCTGGGAGTCACACCGGCAGCCGCCTTTCTGCACCTCTCCTTCCCGCCATGAAGTTTGGTGGCAAAAAGGGAGGAGATGAGGCTGGCCCCGGCGGGCAGTGGTGGGGAACCCGTCCTGGGCTGGGCATGTGCAGGCTTGAATCATTAATGTCAGAATAGCTATGGGCTCCCTTTGACGGGAATAGTAACCCCTCCAGTCTGAGCAGACATGTACATTCCGCATCGTGCTTTCCATTTTAAGGAGGGGAAAACTGAGCCCCAGGGTGAGGAAGGCTTTGCCTGTGGCTTCAGAGGTAAGTGATGGCTGAGATTCAAACCCAGATCAGCCCCACTCCACACCCTCACCTGCTCTCCCTTGTGTCTCAGCTGGTAACTGAGCAAGGCGAGCACCTCCGCCGAGCCTGCTGCTCTGTCTATATGTAGCAGCTTCCAAGATGGGACACCTTTAGTATTAGAAATAAGGTCTGCTTGGGGGCCCCTGCATGGCTCTGTTGTAAGCCTCTGCCTTTGGCTCAGGTCATGATCATGGGGTCCTGGGATCGAGCCCCGCATCTGGCTCCCTGCTCGGCGGGGAGTCTGCTTCTCCTTCTCCTTCTGCCACTCTGCCTGCTTATGCTCTCTCTCTCTCTTTCTCTCTCTCTCTCTGTTAAATAAATAGAATCTTTTAAAAAATTAAAATTTAAAAAGAAAATTAAGCATGTGGGGCACCTAGGTGGCTTGGTCAGTTAAGCATTCGATTCTTGATTTCTGCTCAGGTTGTGATCCCAGGGTTGTGAGATCAAGCCCCCCCCACCCCCCCACATCGGGCTCTGCGCTCAGCCCGGAGTCTGCTTGTCCCTCTCTCTCTGCTCCTCCCCCCATTCATGCTCTCTCAAATAAATAGAGTCTTTTTAAGATTTTTTTATTTATTCAATTGAGAGAGAAAGAGAGACAGAGAGAGCGAGCAGGAGCAAGGGGAGGGGGAGGGGCAATGGGAAAGGGAGAAGCAAACTCCCTGCTGAGCAGGAAGCCTGATGTGTGGCTCCATCCCAAGACCCCGAGATCATGTCCTGAGCCAAAGGCAGATGCTTAGCTGACTGAGCCACCCAGGCGCCCCTAAATAAATAAAATCCTAAAAAAACAAGGCATATGCATTTTACCACAATAAAAAATAGAAGTAAAACAATGACAGTGAATAGTAAATATAAACTCATACCCTGTCATCTATATTTATCAGTGAGCACGTGAGACTCCTAATGAGGGCGGTGGTGTTCGTGAGCGCTGACTACATTCTAGGCCAGGGCCGGGCGCAGGCAACATCCCCCTCCCATCCCCACCTTGGAATCTGCAATTCTCAGACATTTCCGGGGATAATTTGAGGACCAATGATCTCACAGTTCCTGGACGACAGAGGAGCCGTTGGGCCCTCGGCAGACAGGAGCCAGGGCTCAAGGTCTCGAACTGGATCTCCAACCCTTCCCATACAAAGCCAAAGCTGGGAAGAACCCAGCCCCAGGGTCCCCGTGCAGCCCCCTTCCTAACTGTGAGGCTCTGGGCAGGTCACGTGAGCTCCCGGAGCCTCAGGTTCCTCATCTGGAAAGTGGAGGTGAAGTTATGGGTAACGGGTTGCTCTGAGGTCTAGATACAAGAAGCCGTATAGAGCAGCAGGGCGTCCTTAATGAAGGGTTTGTGACTATTAGCGGGCGGGATGGGTCCCTGTTCCTGCCCCACTGGGAATAGGAGGCAGCTTACTACAGTGGCTTTCAAAAACAACTGATGGTACTTTTCAGCCTCCAGATCAGTGGTTCTCAAACTTGAGCTGCTCTCGAATCCCCGGGGAGGGTTTATAAAACACAGACTGCTGGGCCCACCCCCCGGTGTTTCCGGTTCCTTAGTGGGGCTGGGGCGGGGCCTGAGAATGTGCATTCTAACAAGTTCCCAGGTGCTGCTGCTGCTGCCGGTCCGGGGTCCAGGCCTTGAGGACCACTGCTCTCATTCCCAACCCCGACTGCACATCGGCATCGATCTGAGAAGCCACCGAGGCCGGCGCTGCACCCCCAGAGGTCCTGATGGAATTGCTTAAAGGTGGCGTCCAGCACTGGGAGTTTGAAAGGTCCCCCCCAGGGATTCCAACGCGGACCCCAAATTGAGAACCCCCGCCCTAGAGCACAAGGAAGAGCGCTAAGGCCTGCCACTCACGCCAACTGCTGGGAGCCCTCAGCTCAGGGAGGGGGTCAAGAACTGGATCGTTGCTAACAATGACAGCTGCTGTTCCTGGGCACGCACATAGGCCAGGCACCGTCCTAAATCCTGTGCATCTAGGAATTCACTAAATCCTCATAGCTACCTACCCCAGGAGGGGCGTCACGGTTTTACGTGCAGTTTACATTGGAGTCTGATACACAGCGCCCCTCCTTGAAGGTCAGACAGAAAGGGATGGAGCCCGATTTGAACCAGGTTGCCCACCTCCATGTTCTTGCCCTTGACCACTGGGCTAAGCAGGATGTATCGGTGATTAATTCTTGCCAAACCAAGACTTTGTAGTGTGGGGGGCAAAGAATCCCATTTTATGTCCACTTATTTTTTTTGTTCTGGAGGCCTTGGGCCAAATGCGATAGGATGCAGACTTGTAAATATTCGCTGATGTCCCTTTTCCAAAGCATGTTTTCAGGCGTTGTCTTATTCTGAAGGCCCCAAAGGCATGTGCTCTCTCCCCACCCTTCCCCCAAGCCGTACTCCAGCCAAATGAACTACTTTGCAATTTAATTCAATTAAGCCAACATTTATTAAGTGCATACCTTGGGCCAGCCGCCAGGCTCCTGCCTGAGGACAAAGAGATGCTGAGACTCTGAGGTCTCAGAAAGGAAGCAACTTGCCCAAGGGCAAGTTAAAGGCAGAGCCAGGGCCCCACACTTGTCCAACCTCTCATCTTTGAGGAACTGGGAGAGGAGGTGGCAGTGCTGGAACCGCAGCCTTGGAAACCCAGAGACCAGTCACGGCTGGCTCCCTGGGGAAAGACAGAGCTGGGGGTTGGCAAGAACTAGGGGAGGGGCATGAAGGCCCAGGGTTAGGGCAAGAGGGGGCTGCTGCTCTGGCCAGGCCTTGGCTCAGTCCTTCCCCACACCCCCAGCCGGGCACCTTTCCCACTAAAAGGGGCAATGATTCCCAGCAACCTGGAAGGCCATAAGTAGGGGTCTAGCCTCCCAACAGGACCCTGACCTAGACTTTCAAATTCAAATGAGATCAGACATGCAATCCCTGTACCTTTGTTCATAAGGGTCATTTGTCAATGCGAACGGAGCAAACAATCACCATTCCTGTTACCCTGTTTTGGGCACATCTTGATTTTTTTTTCTAACCATATCCAGAAGCCTTAAAAAGAGAAGTGGCCCAAGTCTCTCTGCACCTCTGAGAGGTTCTACCAATAGATCAGGGAGCAGCAGCCCAGCAAGGAAGAGTGACTTACCCAGGGTCACACAGCAAGCCGTGTCAGGGTCCAGATCACAACCCAGGGCCCCTGACGCTTAGCCAGGTTTCCCTAGGGTTCTAAAGGACCTCTTTATCTGACAAAACTGCTCTTAAATGTCCCAGTCCTTAAGTGGCCTCAGTGGCCACTTTATGCCGGCCACCCCAGCCCAGATCTTCTGCACAGACAGCCCCACCTGGACATCCCACCAGCACCGCAGTCCCTGCAGGTGCAACTCTGAATTAGCCTCCTTTCCCTTGCAATCTGCCCCATCTCTTGGGTTCCCTCTCCCCCATCCTCAGCTGCTCAAGCCAAAAACACAGGTGTTACCCAGGGCACCTCCCTCTCCCTCGCTCCGCAGCCTTAGTGAACCAGCAAGGCCCATCCCTTCTGTCTGTCCTTCTCATCTCTTGAACCCATCCACTTTTCCCATCCCCTCCACCCCACACGAATGCTAGCCTCACCATTTCACCCCTCACCTCTCAGACAACCTCTCCCCACCTCCCAGCCCCGGAGTTCTGGGCTGGAACCCCGGGCTGAGCGAGACAGACAGGGGCCCTGCTACCAGTGAGACTGCATGAAACCCCATCTGACCATGTCTCCCCATTTCAGATCCCCCAGG
The DNA here is from genome assembly GCA_028534135.1 of Potos flavus. Classification (NCBI taxonomy): domain Eukaryota; kingdom Metazoa; phylum Chordata; class Mammalia; order Carnivora; family Procyonidae; genus Potos; species Potos flavus. The sequence continues at coordinate 146,083,232 of CM052900.1, forward strand.
TGGCTCCCCCTCACCCCATCACCCTGGGATGGAGTGCAAACCCCCCATTCAGGTCTTCACATTCCTGGACCCTCTACCTCCCCCCCCCCCCCATAGATCCATTCAGACTGGTCTCCTAACATTCTGCCCCACCGAGGCTGAGCCAAACAAGCTACTGGCCATTCTCCGCAGCACACCAGCTCAAAGGTCACCTCCTCGCATGAAGCTGCCCTGCGAGCACAGTGAGTTTTGCCTCCTCTGGGGTCCCAACCAAACCCAGGATTTGTGTGTCTGCCTCCCTGCCTGGGCTGTGACTCCTAGAGCCCAAGGGACTGAGCCAATGCCAGTGCAGAGCCTGCCTCTAAGAGGAACCAATATATCGGGCTGGCGGGATGGACCAAGCGATGGAAGGGTAGAAATCCAGCTTCCCTTTTCAATCACTCACTCCAGCGCCTAGGCGTTTGTTGTTTTCTGGAAGCTCCTCCAGTAGTCTAACCTAAACCTCTCTGCTGTTAAGACTGAAGTTTATGCTGTTCCTTCTCTAAGTCTGTCCTCCACGTCCTTCCTTGCCCCAAAGCACAGAACGTCCGGCCTTTCCCTTAACTGGGTGACAAGTCAGCAAAAACAAAGGTCTGGCAAGACACATCAGAGAAAGGCCCAGCCGGCCTGGCCAAGGTCTCAGGACTGGCCCCGGGTGCCAGAGTTTTCCAGCAAGCACGGGAAGAAGGTGCCTCGGAAGCCGGCGAGGCAGGCCTCGCGGTTTGAAGCAGTGAGTCACCCTCTGGCTCCAAGTCAAAGTGCTCTCACTGCGCCCTTGTTTGGAGAAGCACCGGCCCGCGAGGCTGGCGAGAGACACGGACGCGCAGCAGAGATGCCAGAAGACGGGGAGACGCACGCAGAGACACAGAGACCTCCGGGCAGAGACAGAGGGTGGAGAAGGAGGAGTGGCCGAGCCCCTACGGGACACAGACTCGGACAGAAGGACCGAGACAGACGGAGGCAGGACGGGCGCGCGAAGAAAGAGATGAGCCAGGCTGACGGCGCGAGGGCGCGGAGCGAGCGCAGGGGGGCGCCGCGCACAGGAGCGGGGGGGCGGGGGGGGGGGCTCGGCGCACCCACCAGGCCGCCTGCGCCCCCGCGCCGCTCCCGCCCGCGGCCAGCCCCGCCAATGAGCTGCGAGATCCGGGCATTACCTCACCAGCTCCGGCTGCCATTGGTTGGCCCAGTCGCAGGGGCGGGCTGTTGCTATGACAGCGCAGGCAGAAAGAAGAGGAGGTGGCTCGGGTGGGAGAGTCGCGTCCCACCTCCTTCCAGCGCACCGCGGGGCCCAGGGATCCCAGCTCAGCCCCACGCACCCCAAGTGTTCCAAAGGCGACCGTTCACCCCCCCTGCCACAGCCCGGCCACCCAGCCCCGTGTCGACCCCGCCCAGCCCCCCAGCCCCAGGAGAACACCCACCCCCTCATCCTGCCAACAGCAGCGAGGACCATCCCCCAGATACAGAGGACTACACCTCCGTCCGTCCCTCAGCGAGCCGCTAGTCTGAGCGAGCACACTGTCCTGCGGAAAATCACAAGGCCGTGTGTTAAGGACTGAAAGAGGGACCGGCACAGGGCCTGTGGAAGCACAGAGGAGGGGTTCCTGTGCGAACCTGCCCGACCCCGAGGGCTCCCAGGAGAAAGAGATGCTGAGCGGGGACCTGAAGGAGTTAGCAGATGAGGAAGGGTGGGGAAGGGAACTCCCGGCAGAGGGAACAGCCTGTGCAAAGAGAGGAGGCAAGAGAAAACCAGGTGCACTTGTGGGATTTGGGGGGAGGACTCTGGCAGGAAATTAGATGGGGAGGGGTGAAAAAGAGAAGGAGTTGGGGGTAAAGCTGAAAAGAGAAGCAGGAACAAGATTCCCCAGGGTTTGACAGTCATGCCAAGGGATCTTGGACCGTATTCCCAGGCAGCTGGAGGGATTTGAGGGGAGGAGCTAGCATTAGGTTTGCATTTTAGGAAGGTCTTCGCTCTTGCTGTTGTGTGGAGGATGGGCTAGAAGGGGCTGGAAGACCAGTTATTGCAGGGACTGGTGAGAGACTGGGGTGGGGGAGGTCGCAACCAAGGCCCCTAGATTGGAGATGGGAAGAACTAAATTTAGGAGGGGGCATAAAGATGCTGGAAGAGATGTCGCCACCTCACCTGGAAAGCTGTGAGGGCCTTTCTGGCGTCCAGACAGGCTGATCACTCCTGCTTGCCATACAACACTGACATCTTGTGTTTGCCACTTTTGTGTTGAGAATCCTGCTGCCCTGAAAAGATGTCTACATTTCTGTGTCTGTACAGACACACACACACACACACAGAGTTATTCATCTCTGTATTCCCAGCACAGGGCACAGAGCCTCTCCCAAGTCAGGTCCATGGAGCTCCAGCCTACATCCCTCCCTCCCACCCCGCCACACACCTCTCTCCCTGCTCTCACAGTCACCTGGCAGCCACTGCCTAGAAGTTGGGGCTGGCCCTTCCCCCATCCTGTCCCTCCCACCTCCCCCCCCCACCCCCCCGCCGCCAGCAGGGAGGAAAAGTTGCCTATCTGTTGGGTGGGATGTCGGAAAACATGGGGCCTGTTTTGGTTAGCAGGGTCATTACCATACAAGTGTGGAGATGTTCCTGAGAATTCCATTGTTTGTGGCCTGGCACACAGTCACTGTCCCACCAGTCGGCTACAGCGATGACATTAGTATTGCAGAGTGTTGGAGTGGCCGGTGAGGTCCAGCCAGGACTCCAGCACGACCAACTCTGTGCAGAGAGAGCGGATGTTTGCTTAGCTCATCACAAAGTGGCATTTTGACTTCTCATTTGTCACACATGCTTGCTATACCCTCTCTTGGGGAAAACACAAGATGAAATAGGTTGGTGAGACAAGAATCCTTGATTTTTGTCATCCTGCCATATTATCGCCATCAAAACCTCACCTGCATCCCTCACACAAGGGCTACAGATGTCCTCTCTCAAGGAACAAAGGGGAGACAGCCCGGCAGCTCCTTAAATGTCAAGAGAATCGATCTGGATGTTGTAATGAAGGAATCATCAGGAATTCAGAGCTGGGGGTGCCCTCCGAATCCTTTTATTCAACCCTTGGTTTCACAGATGAGGACACTGAGGGTCCGAGAAGGGAAATGATTGCCAAGTCACACAGTTCAGGGGTGTGGCAGAACCAGGAGATTTTTTTTTATGCGTCTCAATCTCTAGATTAACCTCCATTTCCCAACTCTGGTCTGCCTTGCCATTGAACGGTGGCAGAGAACTAGCCCGGGGCACACTTGGGGTCTTCACATATGTCGCTCCCGCAGACATCCATGACACACCTGCAAGATGGGTGTTATCGTTCCCACTGGAAAGGAGCAGAGAGATAAAGTGACTCGCCCGAGACTGCACAGCCTCACCGGATGGAACGCAAGTCTGTCAGAGTCCGCAATCAAAACAGCGTCCATGTTCTTGGCCCGACGTTAGTTTGACCCTAGGACCACTCGGGATGGTTTGTTTGGGTCTTGGGCGCATCAGGGCGAGTTGCCAACATAAACACCGAAAGGAGAAGAGGTGGACCCTCTACTTGACAAAAACAACAGACATCCTAGAATCTCTTGCACGTTTGTGTTTTATGCGCTTACCCTGTTTTGTAAAGCGGGGAAGCGGGTAAAAAGAATAATATGACTAGAGAAGTTACACGCCAGCCTGAGGGCCTATGAGGGGGCCAACTGGGAAGCTGGTTTTGAGACTTGGGCACAGTTTCAGAGTGAGGCACCACCCCCCACACTCTCTGAGTAGAGGGCCCACAGAATAAAACACAGAATAAAAAATAAATAAAATAAGACCTTGGCATGAGCTTGTGGGTCTGGAAGTCGTCATGCGTTCAGGGTGTCTGGGGGGGAAGGGCGTTTACGAAGCAGTCTCAGGGACCAATGCGATCGTGCTCACTTCACGTCTTTGGAGGGTCCCCCCTCTCCGTACCCTCCAGCCTCCTTCCTCCCTGCTGGAAGAGGAAGGGCAGTGCCCTCAGTCTGAAAGAGATGTTCTTTACTCACAAGAAATGGATGGTTCTCTGTCTTCCAGAGGTTCTATTTCTAGCTCTAGAAAACACCTTGACTGTGAATCAGGAAAAAGAAATGCTGTATCTGGCTCTGGAAATATCTCCCTGCCTCTGGAAATATTTCAGGGGCATTTATAGGGCCACGACATGGTTGGCTCCGGGAAAAACTCCGGGGCTCCAGAAGATTTTCCGCTCCTGGTTCTGGAATTCTCCAGCCTGTTTCTGGGGGACCCTTCCTTCCTGATTTCGCATGGCCTTTGGGGCTCCATCAGATGGTCCAATCCCAGCTCTGGGAAATGATCCAGCTCTGAAGCCAAAGAACTCTTCAGCCCTGGCTCTGGAGGGCTGCCCGCCCCCGCCCCCCCTCCCCCCCCCATGGATCTGGAGCCCACGGAGACTAGCCTGGAAGAATGATTGCCTGGAGGGGTCTGCGCCCATGGACTTGGACAACTCTCCATTTCTTGTCTCTGGAATGGGAAGAGGGGGGTTGGATGTGTTAAGGGGATGGGAAGGCAGTAGCTGCTGTGGGGTCCATTCTGCTCAGCACCCCAGGCCGCATCTGGGCTCCCAGGGTCCAAGTGTAGAGGCCCAGAGTTGTTCTGATTGCGTTTACACGAGCAGCTTGGTGAGGTCTGGGTACGACCAGCAGGACCGCTCTGGGTTCCCGCAATGCCTGGGGCCCAGAGTCGGGGAGGAGCCCCTTCTTCCCGTGGCTTTGGAGCCCAGAAAGCCTCCAGGAGTCTGCAGGTGAGGTCCCTGGGAACACCCACAAACAGCAGCTCTGGGGAACCCACTGGAGTTCCCGAGATTGGCAGAAGTCGTAGTGGCCCCCGGCCGAGCCTCTACGTGGACAACAGGCCTGGACGAGCAGAACAAGGCAGAGAAGGAAGGACGTGACCGAAGTCGCCTGGCGTTTGCACGTGGCCATTTGAAGGTCTTCCTCCCTGTGCCACACAGCCATGACCCCCCGCCCCCGCCCTTCTGTCTTCTTCCTGGAATAACCAGGCCTAGAAGTTTAAAAATTCCATTTCCCAGCCGCCCTCAGAGCTGGGTTCCGGTTGCGCTCTGACAGCGGACGGTGCCTGAGTGAGATTTGGTGGCAGGAAGGAGGTAGAAGCCACTCTGCTTCAGGAAGAAGCATCGGTGGGAGGGCAAGCCCCTCGCTCCCGGTTGGTGACAGTGACAACAGTCCAGCAGCATCGATGGTGACCGTACCCCCCGTTTACTCCAGCGCTCCCTCTGACATATTCCGGACCAATTTCTGAATTAAATCGCGCTCTCTCTCTGCGGTACGTCGAGTGGTTTCTGCTTTCCTGACTGGACACTGAGGGATACACTCGCCAAGGATTCTCGAGTGCCCGCTATGTGCCAGCCGTGGTTCTGAGACCAAGGAAGGCGACACTGAGCAAGGCCAACACACGCCCAGAGGAGGGAACAAGATGGCAAACACGTCAGTGCGGCGGATGAGTTCAGGGACATGCATGCGCCTTGAAAATAAGTCAATATTATGATGCGGCGGGAGTGAGTAAATGGGCGTGATGAGTGTGGTGGCAGGTGTGGGATCAGAAGCCACAGCCTGAGCAAGGAAAGTCGGGGGACCCCCGGAGGGGACCCTGGAACTAGGACCTGAATAAGAAGGAAGAAGTCATGAGAAGGTCTGGAGAGAACGTTCCAAACACTTCGGGAAACGTGAAGACTGGAAGACAGGAGAGAGCGGGCCCAGTCAAGGAAGAAGAGGAGGCCAGTGTGGCCAAAGCAGGCACTGGGGGAAGAGCGGAGCGCTCAAAGCGGTGGGCGGGGCCAAAGCCACCCATGGCCTGTGAAGCCGCTGCGAAGACTTCGATTCCAAGAGCATCTTACGCAGGAGAAGGCAGGGATCGGATGTGTGGCATGGACAGCTGGGACAGCTGGACTCTGGCAGGCCCCCAGAGGAACAGGGAGAGAGTCAGGCCCTTTGCGAGATCCAGGCTACAGACCACGGAGACTTGAAGCGAGGGAGGGGGCCGAGTATCGTCAGCATTTGCTAGACCGTGATGATGGCAGGACCCTTCTTAATGACTCCCAGACAGGGGAGAGGCAGAGCTGTTAAGATCTACAGCTCAGAACGAGAAAAGTCTGCCACATAGGGCCTCATGGGGGGTGGCGGGTAGGGGTCACCGGGCAAAGGTAGCAGCAAGCCTGAAGAAGTAGGGTGGGGTGAGGAGGTTCCAGGTTTCCTGCGGACGGAGTATTATGAATGACTCCAGGAGCCCAAGGGAGAAGGGGTGATCCCTAGATGTTTGGCTTGGGGGTGTTGTTGTGACCCAGGGGCATCAGAGTCCAATAAGCGAAGAGGTTGGGATGTAATTTGAGCAAAGTGCCTGCAAAGGGGAATTGAGCGTTTTTAGCTAGGATCTCAAAACTGGGTCAAGACAGCACTCAAGAAATATCCTATTAGAGAATGACAACCAGGGGCTGGGATCTGTTTTAGAAGCGGAACTGCGGCGGGGTCGGGGAGGAGGCGTAGGGCTGGCTGGCTACACGTCAGACTAGAGGGAAAGAGAGGGATCTTGAATGACCGTGGACTTCCAGAAACAGGGCTAGGTTTTCAAGATGAGCTGTCCCATCAAAGACAAACAAAGATGCTAGACAAAATTTTAGAAGCTTCTTCTTCAAAGCGATAAAGAGCTGACGAGATCGTAAGAAATGACCGGGGCAGGTGGGGAGGAAATAGAAGAACCCGGAGAGGAAAGTGATCCCGGAAACCACTTTTGTCCTGAGGACATTGGCAGACAATAATACAGAGCAGACACAAATAAACAATATTGAGAATAAAAGGAAGGAGGGGTCTCACTGAGGACGCTACAGACAACCGAAAGAAGCAAACACGATGAAAAATCTCATGCCCAATAAATTTGAAATTTTAGGTGAAATGGACAAAACCCTAGAAAAAATTTGGCTTACCAATGCTGACTCAAGAAAAAAAACAATGTTACAGCCACTTTGGAAAAAGAGTTCAGCTTTTTCTGGGAAAGTTGAAAATAGATCTACCCTGTGTCCAGCAATTATAGTTCTAGCTATATACTTTAAACGAATTCATGCATTCGTGCGTCATAAAAATGCACAAGAATACTTTTAGAAGTATTGTTCATACCAGCTAAAAACTGGAAGCAACCCGGATATCCATCAAGGGTCGACTAGGGCATGCAGATTATAGCAGAATACTACACAACCATGAAAATGCTTGCCCTACAGCGATGGGCAAAAACAGAGTGTTATAAACAAAATGTTCAAAGGAAACACAAAGACACCGAACAATGCATTCAATGTGAATCCATCAATAAAAGGTTCAAATAGAGGCAAAATTTTTGAAAGTACATTTTTGTAAATAGATATTTACATAAATTTAGATATCAGTTGTTATATATTATAATATTTAATTTTCTATACATTTTATGATATATATTATGCTATGTATTTTAGAGATTTACAAGAAACTTTTGGGTTTTGGGGGGTTTTTTGCTGTTTTTTTTTTAATATTTTATTTATTAATTTGACAGAGAGAGACACAGCGAGAGAGGGAACACAAGCAAGGGGAGTGGGAGAGGGAGAAGCAGGCTTCCCGCCGAGCAGGGAGCCCAATGTGGGGCTCGATCTCAGGACCCTGGGATCATGACCTGAGCTGAAGGCAGACGCTTAACGGCTGAGCCACCCAGGCGCCCCTACAAGAAACTTTTGAATATTGGCAGTGTTTCTTTCTTGGCTTGTACAGTAGTTACATGGATGTTTACTTTATTTGTTAAATCATGCATTGAGTTTTTATGTACTTTCTGTATGTAATTTTTCTTCCACAATATAAAAAAGAGTTCAAAAGAATGAGGCCAGGCAACCGGACGAAAAATGGTGCCAACATCTGGTTTGGAGATAGTTTCAGGAGAGGAGGTAAAGTGAGAAGACAGAGAGCCCACAAATAAGAAATCCATGTTTGCCTTATAAAGTTTGACACGTCCATCGCACATTCAAGAGATCTTGAGTATGCAATCAAGTATAGAGTTTCAGTGGAGAGACCCAGATTCTCGATCTCAACTGACAGAAGATGTATTTATAACAGACAAGTCTGACAAAGAACTCATATCCAGACTATCTAAAGAACTCATACAAATGAGGAAGAAAAAGACAACCTTGTAGAACAAATGGGCAAGAGACTTGAGCACGCTAGGTTTTAACATAAGAAATTACACAATGGGGTCATTTAAGGGGAATGAAGAATTCCCCTCATTGATTCAAGAGAATAGTCATTTCCAGGAAAAACCTAAAAGGCAAAAAATTGAGACATATACTATTGGATAGATTCCAGCCAGAGGTGCCTGGGTGGCTCAGTCGGTTGGTTGAGCAATCAACTCTTGGTTTCAGCTCAGGTCGTGATCTCAGGGTCCTGGGATCAAGCCCTACGTCAGGCTCTGTGTGTGTTAGAGATGATCTCCCCCTCCGTCTACTCCTCCCCTGCTCATGCTATCTCTCACTCTTTCTCTAAAATAAAAATAAATAAAATCTTATAAAAAAAAGTTCCAGCCAAAAGGCAAGAGTTAAACATTTTATTTTTAAGTAATCTCTACACCCAACATGGGCTTAAACTCACAACCCTGAAGCCAAGAGTCGAATGGTCCACAGACTGAGCCAGCCAGACGCCCCCAAAAGGCAAAAGTTTAGACAGTGCTGATAATCTGGGTGACAGAATTCTACCTCAAGACAGAGGCCAACCCATCAGATGTCTGGCAAGTCCCCTCATGTTGGTCCTGAGCATCTTTGGTGTCCCATGGCCCAGTCTTCAGGAGTCAGCCAAAGCCACTCCACCCATGTCATGGACCGGAGTCTTCTACCAAGTAACCTGAGTTTTAATGTGAGATAGTAAGGTAGTTCACCTTGATGGGGCAGGGTGGGGGGCAATGATAGGTTGACCGATACATGTTTCTTTTAACATAACGAGACAATAAAGAAATAAATCATAATACTGAAAATTTCATATAAGTTGTGTTTACATTTATAGTAAGAAATTTTACAATCATTGTTTTGTTTTATGTACGTTCTCTTTGTTTGTTTTTTTAACGTTTGAAACCAAATCTAAGCAACTAACTTAATGTCTGATTTGATTTACAGAAGTTATTTAAGTGCTTAGGAATAATTTGTTCATCATATTTATAAATCTCCCTTGTCAGGTATTTGAAGTGTTTGAATCAGATAAATTGAATTTGTAATTGTAGTCTGAAATATCTAAAGGAATTTGCTTAATTAAATGTGTAAATGGTGCTGAAAGTTTATGGGAATTTAATCTATCAAATTTATGAGTTAATTGAATATGAATCAATAAACAAGTAAATGTGACGTTGCTCTTATATAAAAATTACTAAGTTCATAAATAAAATATCAAGACCCATATGTTGGCAGTAAAAGCTAAAGCTAGGTTCTGAGATCTATAGCTTAATAAATATTGATTGAAATTAAGTAATTGTAATTGTATCCCTTATTAGCCGAATTCTCACATCTGAATGGCTTGCTAAAAAAAAAAAAAAAAAAAAAAAAAGATAGGAGCTCCAGGGTGGCTCAGTGGGTTAAGCCTCTGCCTTTGGCTCAGGTTGTGATCTCGGGGTCCTGGGATCAAGCCCCCGCATTGGGCTCTCTGCTCAGCAGGGAGCCTGCTTCCGCCTCTCTCTCTGCCTGCCTCTCTGCCTACTTGTGATCTCTCTGTCAAATAAATAAATAAAATCTTTTTTTTAAAAAATGGTGCCCCAAACACTAAACAAATAAAACTGTGCGGTAATTAGTATGCATGTGTTCTCCACTGCCGGAAAAATTCACACGGCACACAGGGACAGGTGGGAGAATGCAGCAGGTGTTGCAGGTGATTGTTCTCCATTAGGGATCAGGGTTTTTGCTTGATTATTTTCCACACATTTACCTTGCCTCTGCCAGACACCTGAGGGCACTCCCAGCCCAGATCCAATTCAGATGGACCCTAGCATCTTTCACCTAGCCGTCTACTAACCCTGTCTGTTTACACTGCAATGAACACATACGCCCCTCTATGTATGCAAGCCTCGCCACTCGTCGTTCAGACAGGGTTAAATAACGGGGTGATTCTAAAATACTAAAAATAACAGTTTTTTTTAATTGATCTCAATCTAAAATGCTTTCTTCGAGGCAGAAATCCTTGGAAGGTTGTTGTATACGTGTCCAGCGGGGATTCTGAGATATTTGCATTCATTGGTTGGGAGTCCGGAGGGACCAGGAAAAGTGTAAAGTCTCCCAAGAGTTGCTTTGCAGCCCATCAGGAGCAGGTTTCGTTCACGTGATGAGAAATACTGTTCTTGCCTTCTGGGCAGAGAGCCCTTCTTGGGGACAGAAGGCAGGTTGCCCTTGGCTGTCATCACTGGAATATTTTAATTTCCCATTTGCTGTTCATCTTCGCATGTTCAGGTACCTGAGAAAGGACCTATCGGCCACGGGGCGTCCTCCGCTCCTGGGTCCTTGGCCGCGTCACCGCGTCGGCACCAGCAGAAGCTCACCTGACCCTCCAACAAGATGTTGCTGGATGTCAGCACGACACTGAGAATGGATTCCGCTCTCCCTGCTCAAAGGACGGGCTTTGGGGCAGCTTTCTGAGGTCAGGGTTGGGCTCCTAGAGGGTTAACGCGAGTCAGAACCGGTGTGGGTATTAGCTGTTATCCTTTCTCTTCATCCCTGATTTTTATGGGGTGTAAACGAGGGTTAGAGAAGGAAGGAAGGTCTCCCAGGGCACCCCGCGAAGGACTGTTGGCCCCTGGGCGGGCCAGTACTCACGTCTCCTCATGGCCTGCATTGTAACTGACATTTACTAGAAGGCTGCTCCCTCCCGGGTACTGCGAGGGGACCCTCCCACACGGGTGGGCTGTCTTGTTGCCATTCCCCCAGTGAGTAAACTGAGGCACAGCCTGAATAAGCGACTTGCTAACCTGGTTCTGACCAAGCCAAGGCCCTTATCCAGGTCTGTTCGCTACTATTTATTTAGGGCATGTGGGCAAGTTACCAAAAAGTGATGGGAAGAGAAGAGGTCAGCACTCCAGTTGACCGAAGAGGCTCTGAGGTCCTTTACATCAGCTGGGTTAACCTGGAGAACTTGCTTTGAGATTTTTTTTTTCTCCACGGTAGTAAAACAACTCAATGAACTTTCACTCTGACCTTGAGGGCCTAGAACGGGATCATCTGGGAAGTAGGAATCATTTTCGAGTCGATTTATGTGGCTGGAATGCTGACGGGCTTTGCTCCCCTCTGTCTGGGAGCTGCAACCAAGGACAGGGCAGCTCAATGGGGTCACCGTGTGAATGTGGACTTCCAGAAAAATCGGTCCAGCCCAGGCACCGGCATCCTTTGCTTCTGGAGGAGATGCTGTTCCCTGCTCTGAACTGAGAGAGGGTCTTCTCTCTCGAAGTCTTTCCTTGCCTACCTCTGGAAAACTCTGTGACCACAAATTGGGGGGGGGGAGGACTCTCTATCCCCAGCTCTGGAAAATTCTGTACCTAGGAGTGGGAAAACTGTCTGTGGCTCTGGGAAACCCTCCATCCTTAGATCTGGAAAACATTCCTTCTTCTTCTTCTTCTTCTTTTCTTTTTTTTAAGATTTATTTACTTATTTGAGAGAGAGAGAAAGAGTGTGTGCATGCACGCGCAAGCAGGGTCAGGAGGGGCGGGGACAGAGGGAGAGAGAGAATCTCAAGCAGACTCCCTGCTGAGCACAGAGCCTGACGCAGGGCTCAATCTCAAGATCCCGAGATCGTGATCTGAGCCAAAATCAAGACTGACTGAGCCACCCAGACACCCCAAAAATATTCCTTCTCGAGCACAGGGAGATACCTCACTGCACACTCTGGAAAACCTTTGTCCTGCCCCTAGCCATCAGGGTACTACCAGCTCTGGAAAACACTCCATCCAAAGCTGTAGGAAACACCCCCTTCATGATGATGAAATGTACTGCCCAGGGCTCCAGAAAACACAGAATCAAAAAATCTAGAAAATCTTTTCATCACAAGAGCTAGAAAACCCACGGCCTTTAACTGGGGAGAATTCCCCACCCCTAAATCTGGGGGGCTCTCTACTCTCAGTCGGGAGCTGTCTGAGTTGGGGTTACCCCTGTGACCTCACTGAAAGCAGGTTTGGGAGGAGAACCTACAATCATCTCACAATCGCCGGTACGAGCTGGCTCCATCACCCAGCCACGTAAGCCCCAAGAGTGCAGGACTGTAAGCTTCCAGTGTTGTGGACTCAGTCCCCGGGTGTGGAAGACCCCGAGACTCTGAGTGAGGAACACTCCAGGTCCGGAGTCATCACGGCTCTGGCTCTGGAGCTAGTCCCCTTCCTTGATTTGTGGTACCCACTCTAAGCCAGGAACTTCGACTCAAAGATCCAAGAGGTCAGGGACGCCTGGGTGGCTCAGTCGGTTAGGGGACCAACTCCTGATTTTGGCTCATGATCTTGGGGTCCTGGGATCGAGCCCCTCTTCAGGCTCCGTGCTCAACAGGGAATCTGCTTCAGGATTCTTTCTCTCTCTCGACCTCTCACCGCCCCCCCAATAAATAAATAAATCTCTTTAAAAAGAGATTTGAGGGGCACCTGGGTGGCTCATTGGGTTAAAGCCTCTGCCTTCGACTCAGGTCAAGATTTCAGAGTCCCAGGATCGAGCCCTGCATCGAGCTCTCTGTTCGGCGGGGAGCCTGCTTCCCCCTCTCCCTCTGCCTGCCTCTCTGCCTACTTGTGATCTCTCTCTCTGTCAAATAAATAAATAAAAATAAATAAATAAAGGGATTTGAGAGGACATAAAAGGCAAGAATGTTCTGAAAAGCTGATATTCCTACTGTCCTAATATGGCCTGCCATTATCTAATGACCCGAAGAATACAGAGGTACTTCCTCCCATCTGGAAGGCCTGGAATTCGATCACCTGGGAGGTGAGGCCCATTTTGTAGCTGACACATGAGTGTAAATGGTGGTTATAGGGGAGCTTGTGTGGCTCAGTCGATTAAGCATCTGCCTTCAGTGCAGGTCATGATTCCGGGGTCCTGGGATCGAGCCCTGCATCGGGCTCCTTGCTCAGTAGGAAGCCTGCTTCTCCCTCTCCCTCGGCCCCTGCCACTCACTCATGCTCTCTCGCTCACTCCCTCTCTCTCTCAAATAAATAAATCTTAAAAAAAGAAAGTGATGTTATTACAGAGGCACTGCCCTCCGCCCCTGGTCTGAGTAGGGAGGACCAAGGAGGTAGAACATGAGATGATGAGTATCAGTGGGATACCAAGGATACTTGGAGGTCCTGAGATACGGCACAGACCAGGAACAGGCTCCACGCGTATCGGGGGGCTGAATGGCGGGGGGAGGAGCAAGTGGACCGACCCAAAATGGAAGCATTTGCGTCAAAGACCAAGTTATGGGGCGCCTGGGTGGCTCAGTGGGTTAAAGCCTCTGCCTTCGGCTCAGGTCATGATCTCAGGGTCCTGGGATCGAGCCCCGCATCGGGCTCTCTGCTCAGCGGGGAGCCTGCTTCCCCCTCTCTCTCTGCCTGCCTCTCTGCCTACTTGTAATCTCTCTGTCAAATAAACAAATAAAATCTTAAAAAAAGAGACCATGTTACATCTACTGACCTCACAGCCCCTGGAGGGCTGGGGGACCCTGGCCGGCTTCTCAGAGGAAAGACCTGCCCCCTTGGGTCTAGTGGAGATGCCTGCTTTATGCTGAGCAAAGTACAATTCCATCACTGCTGTCCCAGAAGACACCCTACCTGTGGACCGGGAAACATCCCCCCTAGCTCTGAACACCTATCCGCAGCCCGAAAAACTGCTCAGTCTGCGTGGTTCTAGAAAGGCCCCGCCCCCCCATCAACAACCCTGACCCCAGGGGACTCCCCACCCTTGGCTCTAAGGAAGGCCTGAGGAATGCTTCCTTCCTGCCTCCAAAAGAATATTTGGTCTCTGACTTTGGAGGGCTCTTTCTGACAAATGGAGGAAAAAGCACTTTGTAAAACTAAAAGGCTGTGCCTGGCATGCGGCAGATGCTTCATAAACGTGTGTGGAATGAAGGAGTGGTCCTGGGAGATCTTTGCAAGCTGTAATGCACAGCACGATCTCCAGATATTATTCTTACTGTGACTAAATAAAACGGTTATCAGAGGTATTATGGGAAACTCCATATTTCTCCCTAATGAGATCTTTCTCTTGTGAGTCCCCACCAGACGGGAGCAGAGGGCCCAGCTCTCAGTGGGCATCAATAAACGTTTGATGGATGAATGGACGCATGGATGGATAAATGGGGGATACGTGGATGGATGAATCGCTGTGCGGATGATGAGCGAATGGGAAGATGGATGGAGTGGCTGACACATTTGCCTACTCATCAGCCACCTCCTTCTTCCCCTTCCTTCTTCCTTGCTAAATGAATCCCAATTCCCTTTAAGTCTCTAGGGGCCGAGGAGGAGCTCTGAGCCCCTGGCGACCCATCTTGCTTGGTTTAAGGCCATCGTGGAGATACCTTTCCTCTTGCCAGGGGGTTGTTTGGGAATAGCTAGGTGATGCAAGTCTAACCCAGGAGACATGAGGGGAAGTCTCCTGGGGATCCCTCAGCAAAGTTTTCCTCATTAACAGAACACAGAGAGGGGATGTTCTCTCTTCTGGCTTCTGATGTGTGAGGATGAGATGCTCAGAGATCCTGCAGCCATGAGGATTGAAGATGGGGAACAAAAGCCTGACATTCTGAGTACCACCGAGCAAAAATATAGATAGAGCCTGGGTTCTCACTGTTTCTCATTGAACCACTGAATTAACCAATATGTGTCTTGAGGAGTGGGGGCTGGAAGGATGGATGGATGGATGGACAGATGGATAGAAGGAAAAACTGAGAGTGGGTAGGCAGGTGGGTGGATGGATGGATAGATGGACTGGTTGATGAATCAGTAGGTGAATGGAAAATGTTTAGGGAAATGGGGATAGGTGGATGGATGGATGGATGGGATAGGTGGATGGGTGGGTGGATGGATGGATGGACGGATAGATGGGAGGATGGGATGGATAGATGGATGGGGGATAGATGGATGGATGGGAGGGTGGGCGGATGAATGGATGGGGGATGTATGGATGGATGGGTGGATGGATGGGATAGGTGGATGGGTGGGTGGATGGATGGATGGATGGATAGATGGGAGGATGGGATAGATAGATGGATGAGGATAGATGGATGGATGGGAGGATAGGCAGATGAATAGATGGGGGATGTATGGATGGATGGGTGGGTGGATGGATGGATGGATGGATGGATAAATGGGAGGATGGGATGGATAGATGGATGGGTGATAGATGGATGGATGGGTGGATGGATGGATGGATGGTTGGATGGACATGGAGATGGAGGGTTGGATGGGTGAATGGATGGATATATATGTATATTAAAATATATAGTCTCATCAATAGTATTATTGTCTTCCTCAGAAGGGCACTGACACTCCAAGGTCAGAACTAGCTGAGGAGAACTGAACTTTTCCAACACTTTCCTCCAGGCCCTCATGCCCACTCCCTATTTTATGCACCCTGGGCCTACCTGTCAGGGCCAACACTTTCCTTTAGTCACCTGGCTGGAAGGGCTTGTGCCCATCTGACCCTTTGGGGCAGGGCCCTACCCTGCCAGAGAGATGTTTGGTCTGTTGAGAAGCTCAGGCGAGTTTGGAAGATAGCCCGGCACAGTGGACTCAGACAATCCTGGTCCAAAGGTTGGCCCGGCTTCCAAGCCCAGCTGAGCATCTGCCGTCTCATCTACAAAATGGGGATAACAGCGCCACCTCAAGGCTGTAGCGAGGAGTGAGCGAGGAGATGGAGTATAAAACGCTCAGCATTGTGAGTAGCCCCTAGTCGTTCCTCAACAAATGCCAAGCCCTCCTGGGTTCTTGCCAGCTCGGCCATGGCTGGGCACACATGGGCCGTGGCCCGGCAGCAGCCAACACAGGGCTACAAAGGAGCCTCAGGTCGGAAGAGCAGCCCGTGGCCCGCCATCCATCCCGCTGTGCAATGCTGTCTTGAGGCATTGCTCCTCGAGCCAGCGCAGGCATAACGGAAGGACCACAGGAAACTGAGCAAGCTCAGATTGCTTCCTCTTCTCTCATGCCATGGGAGCTGGCAGGGTGTGGCGGCGGCCAGGAGCCTCAGGAGCTTGCAAGTTCAGAGCTGACAGTGGACAGCTGGCTCGGCAGGCTCAGGTGGGGCCAGACGAGGGTCGCAGCCTCCCATCTTGCGGCTTCCGGTGCCCACCTGGACACAGACGGGTCATCGCAGAGGAGCCAAGCTTCTCGCTCCCATGCCTTTGCTCCGGCTTTTCTGTCTGGCTTGTCTATCCCATCCCACCCTGTCCTTCGTCCTTGAAGTTTCACCCCAAATGTTAAACACTCCAGGAAAGTCTTCCTGGTCCCCACTCTGGCCAAACCACACACAGGACCCTGAATTTCTGCATTTACTGCATATGTCACGCTGTCTTGCCAGCTCTGCACCCCACAAGACTGAGCGTCTCTTAAAATTAGAGATGATGTCTCGTGGACATCCGCTCCACTGATGTATAAAATGGTGCCCGGCATGTAATCGGTTCATTCATTCTCTTATCTCTGAACATTCATTCCAGTGCATCCAAGTGGTCCTCTATCTATTGTGGGCATGTGCCCATGCAATGATACGCCAATGACTTCGGCTTATCCTTGGTCCTGCGCGCTTTTCAAAGCACTTGACCTCAACTCAGTCAAACACACTGATTCATGGCTCTGAGAATTACTAGCTATGTATCCCTGGGCAAGTCACTGAACCCTCACGAGCCTCAGTTTCCTTATCTGTCATCTACTGACTCAACAAACATTGATGGAGAATCTGCTAGAGGTCTCTCCCAGATGCTGGGGGAAGTGACAGCCTCAACGTCCCCTGCAAGCCAGCGGTAGAGCGGGAACCAGAACTCGCCCTGCTCATGTGCATAGATGGCTTCATCCACAGGGAGGCCCTGCCCAGGTGCTCACGTGGTCAGCCTTCCCTCCGGCAGGGGCTGGGAGGCAGAGCCTGGACCATCCCCAACTCCGCACTCCTCTCCTGAGACACTTCATAATCACACTTCATTCTGAGTTTGATAAATAAAGGTAATTGTGGGACAATTAGACTCTCTTCTCTTCCAACATCTTAATTGGAGCAAGATGCATAATTCTTTCTTGTACATCATCTTGCCAGGCATACTTGAGGCTTTTCGTCTGGGCTTCCTCGTGCACCGCAGGAAGAGTGATAGCTTGGAAGCCACCGCCGTGACATGTCTAGAAGCCAGCAGGCAGCTCCCATGCGGCCCCCAGCTAATCACCATGGATGTCTCCTGTCACATGCCGGGACGGTCCCCAAGTAGATCATGGCCTTGTAATCACCATCATCAATCACATGGTTGTGGTGCTCTCCACAGCACCTGTACAAGGGGGAAGCACATGACTTTAGGAATCTCAAGACCCAAGTTCAAGTCCCCACTCTGTTACCAATTTGCTCCGTGACCTTGGACAATTTGCTTAACCTCTCTGAGCTTCATTTGCCCCCAGTAGGGATGATCTTCCTTAACACTATCAAACAAGATAACACATGTGGCCATGATTGCTAAGAGCTGGTATCACCTGTGTTCCCCCTACCCCCACTGCCAGCTTCCATCTACGTAACTGGCAAAGCAAAACCTGACCGAAGGGAGGGAAGGACAAATGGAAAGATGGACGGCCCCTTCTCTTGGGATCGGCAGCTCAAGACCATACACTATTGTTCAGATGCACAAAGAAAAAGTAAATACAGTTTTCTTATAGCTCTCACAAATGATCTCATCTCATGCTCATACACCCATCCTGCTGATGGTAGAGGCGGGGTGGGCGAGCTCTTGGTTGGCAAATCCATTACCAATGAAACATGAGTCTGTCCCCCTCCAGTTGAATATGGTCTCTCTGGGGTGAACTCAGTTGCCTTGGGGTGAATGCTCAATGTTTCAAGATTTACCCCCGTCCCACTTCTTCCACCAATATGGCAGCCACAGTAGAGGTTGGTGGGAAAAACTGACGAAGCTTCCTGGAAGCGATGGGGTGAGATCTCCGTCTATTTGTTGCCTAGTCCATGCTGGCACCCATTCAAAGTACCTCTTTCTCCTTCTCTTGGCACTGACCGTGAGCCACACTGGTGCTGCTGGTGATGACAACGGTCTGCGGACCTGGGCCTGAGCCATCCTTCATTGTGATGGCCCAGGGAGCTCTCCATTGTCCCTCCCTGGTCACAAGGCGTGCCTCTCTGCTTGTCTCTTGATCCTGGAGGCATGCTGGAATTCTGGACTTCCTGGTGACCCACTCACGTGGTGGGACCCAGCAATGTCCTAGGTCAGATACCCCTTCTGCCAGTGTCATGTTCCCACGCCCGCATCCCACCTCCTTCCCCATGTTGGGTAAGTAGCAAAGCCATCATCGGCACTGATGTCCTAGGACCCTACTAGGGTTTCTCGGATCTGTGGTCTCATCGGCACCAGCAGAAGCTGGAGGGCCCCTGGGAGTCTCCTTGAGCCCCAGGCCAAGTCCTCACCCTGGTCCCTCCTCGCCAGAGCCCCTGCCTTGCCCCTCCCGTGGTGGCTGAGCCTCTCTGTCCTCGGCCTGTCTGGGGAGAATCTCCCTCTTCCTCTCCTTCATCCTCCCCTCACTCCTCCTGTGATCTCCCAGCCAGCCAGGCTGGGCTCTTGATATGCAAAGAGGACTTTGGGGACTTACAAAGCCTTCCCCTCTCTCCACAAAGCCTGGCTTTCAAAAGACTATTATCTGGCTCAGGACGGCAGGATCCTATTCAGTCAAAAGCGAACATCAATTCTCCCCTTTTGTGCTCCTGATCCTCAATCCCATTCCTAAAACCCTGGACGCCTCTGGCTGAAAAGGAAGAGAGTCACATGAAAGCAGTTAAGAAACACACAGGTACATTCAAAAAACAGTATCATTTCTGTTACACCGGATTCCCTGGGTGTAGAGCGAAAAGAGCCCTGGGAAGAGCCTCCCCCACCCAGAGAGGGCCAACGGGGGCTTCAGGCCACACCGCAAGGCCACGGCCTAGCAGAGGCTCTTTCCACCAGCGTCTCCATGAGGGAAGGGGTGCTGGGGATGTTCCTGTCTTGGGCCCCGAGGTCAGACCCCTTTTCAGCCCTCTGAGGCAGGGACCGTGACTGCCTCGCTCACCAGTGCATCCCCGCCCCCAGACGGGGCCTGGAACACGTTGACCGGGACTCGTCCTCCCACGGGGCACTGTAACGATATCGATACCCAGTCTTTCGACCCTGTCCAGTCCTGGTGCAGCCCTCTGTCTGCCGCACTCTCCCTGCCTGCACCTGACCTCAGGGGCTGCTTGCTACCCGTGGTGGGGTCCTCGCTCCCTGTCCGCACCCCCTCCGTGCAAGGTGCGAGGCACTGCGGGGACCCCTCTTCCCCACTCCCGCGGTCCCCAACCATCTTCTTACTGAGTCTCGGTTTCCCCACCTTTAAATAGAATCGGATGAAATGGTGGCTTTTAAACATTTTTAGCAATGGAAAAACAGCTTCCCTCTTTTAAGCAAGGAAATGGGGTCCTCCTCCCATAGTGCCTGTAACAACTGATGCAGGCAGGCCGGGTCTAGAGACCCTGAGGGGGTCCCACGGGACCAGCGAAGAAGGTCCTTGGCTTCACACAGGATGGAAACCAAACGTGAGCCAACGGGAGGTGAAAGCAGAGTTTCATGAAGATACAAAGAAAGCAGGGGCGCCTGGGTGGCTCAGTGGGTTAAGCCTCTGCCTTCAGCTCAGGTCATGATCTCAGGGTCCTGGGATCGAGCCCCCCCGCATTGGGCTCTCTGCTCAGCGGGGAGCCTGCTTCCCCCCCTCTCTCTGCCTGCCTCTCTGCCTACCTGTGATCTCTCTCTGTCAAATAAATAAATAAAATCTTAAAAAAAAAAAAAAGATACAAAGAGAGCAGATACAGACATACGGAGCGTCCAGGAGACTCAGAAAGGAAAGTAGGGAGTCTCCTCTTTGCTTGGGGTCTGGGGGTTTCCACTGGCCATTGCGATCTGATGCACGCATCCTCGCAGGCACCCAGGAACTGATCAGAACAAGGACAGGGTCTAAGTGTCCTCCCCAAGTCACTCACTCCCTGAAGCCAGGGGTCTAAGTGTTTGACATCCGTGGTCTTAGAGAACATTCATGTCTCCATACGTTATGACTCTTGTGCCGGCAAGCCCCAGAGAAGTCATTAACTCCTTGACCTTAACGAGAAGGACATACGGTAAGACCGGGGTATAAGGTGGATGTGCAGGTTCCAGCAAGAACGCAACCAGGAAAAGAAGCAAAGGAAAAGGTCTTTTTGCCACAGCGTTCCTCCAGTCTCCCCGTCTCACAAGGCTTTTGCAGGTCTCCTAAGCACAGATGCCAACACAGACTTCAAGAATCACTAAACTGGATATTTCTACTCAGAGAATCTAGACACAGGTCATGACAACACTTAGCTGCAAATAACAGAATTAAAAAGAACAACATTGGCCTGGGGCTTAAATCACAGAAGGGTGTTCTTGTCGTTACCCACCAGGAAGGCCGGAGCCTCAGGAACACAAGAGGGCTGCCCGCACTCCAGCTTCCTGTCTGTGTTCCAGGTGGGAAGAAAGGGACTGGCAAAGAACTAAAAGCCCATACCAGTTGGGTGACCTCCCTTTAAAGAATTCTGGAGCATTGCCTGGCTAGCTCCCTCAGTGGAGCGTGAGACTCTGGATCTCCTCCAGGTTGTGAGTTCAAGCCCCATGTTGGGTGTAGAGATTACTTAAAAACAAAGTCTTTAAAAATAAATAAATGAAAGTAAAGACACTTCTGGAAGCCCCGCCCAGTGAATCTGCTTATATTTCAGGGGCCCGAAGGGGTCACACAGCATCCCAATACACCAGGGAAAATGGGAAAAATAGTTTTGGTTTTTTAACCTGGGCACACTGCCACGGTAAAGAAAGCTTGGGTCCCATGACTAAAGACGAAGAAGAAGGCGGTGGGCAAGTAACTGGGTCAGCCAGTCCCAGCCGGCCAGGAGCACCTGCACCCTGCGCCACGCCCCTCCCCCACCCCAGGCCTCAGTATCCCCATTTCAGAAACAGAATTGGGCCAGACGACCTTCTCCAGCTCTGATTGCCTGAGTGTAAACCCTGCCTCCACTACTTACTGGCCGTGTGATCCGGACATTCGACAACTCTGTCCCTCAGTTTCTCTGTGTGGAAAACAGGGACAGTCGTGGTGTCTCCCCCACGGGGTTGTGAGGCTCGGAGGAGCGGCTTGACATAAGGTGGTGAGTCTGACAGAAAGCCAGAGGCCAATACTCATGATTGACGCGGCCACTGCTGCTGCCGAACTTCCAAGAGTCCTCCTTCGCCTATCCCTGGGTGCTGTGTGACCTGGGGCGGGTCCCTCCCCCTCTCTGAGCCTCAGCGGCTCATCTTATGAACTGAGGGGCCAGACGCTGTCTTGGGCGCCGGGGGCTCTGAGAGCTGCTCTCAGAAGCCGGGTGAGCTGTTGACAGGAGCTCGAGGGGAGGCAGAGGAGGGGGGAGAGGAAGGGGTCAGCGGGTTTCCTGTGGCCAGGGCAGTGACCTGGGCCGTCCCAACTTCCTGTTTCCCAGAGGGATTCGAGGACCGCTGTGTCCAAAACTGTCACTGGGGCAACCTTCCCTGCTTCATCTCCCCGGTCGGCCGTGTGCTTGAGGGAAATGCCAGCGACAATGGCCCTTTGTGTCCGGCTCCCCTGGGCCCGGCCCTGGGAGTCTCGGGCCCATTTTCCAGATGAGAAACTGCGGCACAGGGAGGTAAAGTCACTTGCCCACAGTCACAAGGCTGGGGAGAACTAAATCAGGAACTGGGACCTGAGTCTTCTGAAAACACCCAGGGCCCTCGGCTCCAGACTGTCCTTCAGCTCCCCACCCCCACCCCGGAGAAAGCCTGGAGCTTGACCCTCCAAGGGCCCGATGACCGAGGCTGTGACTCTCAGGAGGAGGGGCCAGGCAGGGAGGTGACCTGAGACAAAGCCATAAGACAGGGGAGTCCTGCCTGCCCCCCCAGCCTGAGCCAAGCTTCCAGAACAGGATAGAACATCCTTCGAGCAGCTCCGATGCACCAGGGGCTGTTCTAAACCTTCCATGAGGATGGGTTTGTTTACTCTGACAAGCAAAGCTATGAGGAAGGCGCCATTAAGCTCATTTCATAGATCAGAAACCGAGCATTCTAAGACTTGCTAAGACACTTGCTAAGTGCCTTAGCAGGACTGGGAGCACACACCCAGGTCCAGAACAATCCCTGTGCACCCGGGAGGAGCTGACCGAACATGGGAGTTGGACAGCTTGGGAGGGCAACGGGGGCAGCATAGCCGGGACGTCTGAGGGCTGACCTCAAAGGCCTGGCAGGCCCGAGGGCATCTCAACAGAGCCCCGGTGGGGTAGCGACAACCCAGAGTGCCTGCCACTAGGCCTGCCCTTTCTCCATCCCCCCCAAGACACACACCCCACTCGTCACTTTCCTGCCCTGCTCGGTAAAATGGGGTCAGTTTCAAAAAAGAATGTTACCTTTCTTATGAACCGATTTTGTGACTTTGTACCTGATACCCTATCGTCGAACCCATGACACAGACGGGCAAACTGAGACTTAGAATAAGTAGAAAAGATATGCCTCCCAGGCAAGGAGCTCACAGGTCAGTTTGAGTAAACCTGGATGGACAGTGGGACGAGCTGGGGCTGGATACTCTGACCATTCCGAGGTTCAAATCCTACCTCTGCCGTGTGGTTGCTGGATGACCACGAGCAAACTTCTCTGACCTCAAGTTCCATGGCTGTAAGGTAGAGCTAGAAAGAGCCTCCTTCATTAATTGGTTCCACATACATTTATCGGGCATCTACTGTGTGCCGGGCCCTGTGCTGAGGACCAGGAATGCCGAGGGACTACACCCTCTAGGGGCTGTCAGGATCCACCCGGCCAATGCCGGGCCATCCCCCTTACCTTCCGCATCCCTGGGTGTACCCCACAGCACCCGACGTAGGGCCCTCACCTGCACGCACAACCACAGAAATCTCTCCCCGTGGTTCGAAGGCGCTCCGCTGGGAGGCTTGACGCCTAAGGTCTGTGCTGCCCGGGACGGCCGGCTGAGCCGCCCTCTGCCAAGGCCCCGCGCCCTTGCTGTTTTCCAGAACTATTGACCCGCACAGCTACCTGCTGTTCTGCCTTCAGAGGTGCAGCCACAGGGCTGGAAATGGAAGTCGCAGGGTGGGGCTGGCTCTCAGCCACGCGGGGGCACAAGAAACATTCCCACCTGGGACGGGAAGCCCCCGGGACCCACTCCAGCCAGCCTGCCCCGGGGCAAGGGCTCGCCGCCTTCCTGCCGGAGGGTAGCCCCATGCAGAGCCAGCCCTGGGCAGGGTTACCGCAGGCCTCCAGACAGACTGTGTGTGTGTGTGTGTGTGTGTGTATGTGTGTGCAAGTATATGTCTATGTTTGTGTGTAGCTGAACCTCTATGTGGGTCTGTGTATACGTATTTGTGTGTGTCTATCTCAAGGTTCCCAAGCCCCAGAGGGGAGTAGTGGCCCAGACCCTTCCGTACGCACAGTAACATGGAGGCAGACCCACAAAACCCCTACACGGACACACTATGCACCCACAGTCTTATACGCACGTAGGTGCACATGTATACACAGACACACACCCAGAACCACAGACACACACAAACCAACATATCTTCACACAAGCACACATACAAAGATGCGCGCAGACACCCAGAGCTGCCAAGATCAAAGCCTTGGTGGGGGGGGGAGCGGTAACTCAGAGAAGACAGAGATGGGCCTTCAAAAGGCTCATAACTGAGGGGGACATGGATGTGTGGGTCCCTCCCTGGAGCACGCAGTGAGCCAGCCAGGGAGAGCATAGGGCCCAGAGGAGAGAAACACCAACTCTGCAGATTGGGGTGAGGTCCAGGAGGACAAGGTGTGCTTTAGAAAGAGTAGCCTGGCACCCCTCAGTCCACCCACTCTCATAGGAATCGGTGTGATGTGTTCTTTCCTAACAATTAAATAAGACACCAGGAGTCCAGAGCAGAAGAGGGGATTGGAGGTCCATTTTGGGGTGTACTTACTGTTGGAGGAGAGACACAGAAAGATCATACCTCAAGCATCTGTCAGTCTCTCCCCCCAGCAGGCCTCCCCCGACCACTAGTCATTGCCCTGCCTCCTCCCAGAAGTCTCCTCTCCCCTCCCTGTCTGGGGCTATCACTGTCCACCCGGAGATTGTGTCCCTGGCCTCCAAGTAACAGAAAAACACTTTCTTCCTTAAGGGAGTTTCCTCTCCTTTACTCCATGTGGGGGGCACAATCCCAAGCCCCCAGCCCCTTCCCCCAGGCTGGACAAGAGACCCAGACCTGGCCATCGTAATACCCCTCCCTCGACCAGTGATCAGTCACAGATGGGCATGCCCAGCACGGAGCCCAACTCAGGGCTCGAACTCACAACCCTGAGATCAAGGCCTGAGCTGAGATCAAGAGTCAGACGCTTAAGTGACTGAGCCCCCCAGGCGCCCCATGTCTGCCCTCTTCTGAGGCATCAACCCCCTCTCTGATCTTCCAGCCTCCTGTCTCTCTCCCCTCCAACCCACCTTGTACTTTGCAGCCAAACCTTCCAAAAATGCAAATCTGACAATGTCACTCCCCATCCAACAGAACTCTGCTCACCGCCTCTGCCCTCTGGGATAAGAGCCGTTAGCCTACCATCCGCCAGGATATGGGGTTAGCCTTCAAGGTGGAGACTCCAAATAGCAGTAGCCTAAACAAGAGAGAAGTTTATTTGGCCGTCATTTAGGGATTCACACACATAGCATCCAGGGGCTGGTGCTCCTTGGCCTCAGGCACTCAGCTTCCTTCTGTCTTGTTGCTTCATCATTCCTGGGCTCTTGCCTCCATTCACACATCCCAGGATGGCACCTTCCAGCCCACAGGATAGGGGAAAAGCTAGAGGAGAGGGCACACCACTACCCTTTTTGGGAACCACGCTGAAACCCACCATTCCTTTGCTCGTATCCTATTGGCCACGTTGGTCACCTGCCCCCCCAGACACAAGGGAGTCTGGGAAATGTAGTCCATCTTCCAAGCAGCTGTGTGTCATTACTGTGGCAGGAAGGGAGCGTGGGTATTAGGGGGCAGCCCCAGTTCCTGCCACAGCCTGGCATCCAGAGCCCTCCACAGCCAGCCTCGATCCGGGCAGTCGCACCTTTGTGCATGCCAGGCACCTGTGCCCACCTCCCCTTTCCTTCCTCCAGCTCCGAGAAGCCTTCCCTGACCACCAGCACCCCGACCTGGATTAAGGGTGTCCATGCCTACTGACCGAATGATGGTGGGCCTGCCTCCCAAGGCCCCCAATGCACCTTGATGCTGCACTCAGCTGATGGGGCAGGGGAGACCTCCCTGCGGACCACCCCCAATTCATGCCATGCCCCCTGCCTGAAATGCTCTCTGCCCCGTGACTGTCTAGCTCTTGTTTGGCCCTTAGGTCTCATTTTAAATGTCACTGCCTGAGAGAGGCCCTCCCTGACCCCCTGCACACCGACAGCACAGTCGCCACAGGTCAAGGCGCCCCCAAGGGGGGTATGGGCCGCATGCCACAGGCCCCAGTCCTGCCCTCGGGAGCGCCCACCCCAGCTCCACGGCGCTCCGTTGTCCCCGAGACTGCGCGCTCCGGGAGGCGGGCCTCTCTCTCGTTGTGTCCCCAGATCCTGGCACAGCACTAGACACACAGTAGCCAGCCAGGGCCATCCAGTGAGGGAACCCGACCCCTAGCACTGTGTCTAAAGGGGTGGACGTGTTGGTCCCCAGGAGTGTCGGGATCATGTTTGTGGCACAAGGGGTCGGTGGTAGCCTCAGCTCTGCGTGGCAGCTCGCTCCAACAGCCTGTGCACAGGGGTAAGCCTGCCTGAGGGGCTGTGGCGATGAGGGACAAGGAGAAAACTGCCCTCAATCCCAGAACCCTGGGCTGGGTCGCTACAAGAAGAAAAACAAGGGGCGCCTGGGTGGCTCAGTGGGTTAAAGCCTCTGCCTTCGGCTCGGGTCGTGATCTCAGGGTCCTGGGATCGAGCCCCGCATCGGGCTCTCTGCTCAGCGGGGAGCCTGCTTCCCCCTCTCTCTGCCTACTTGTGATCTCTCTCTCTCTCTGTTAAATAAATAAATAAAATCTTTTAAAAAAAAAAAAGAAGAAGAAGAAAAACAAAAGGTTTGGGAGCCACACCTTCATCTTGACCGCCCGGGAGGAGAAGGGCCCACTGGAGGCAGAAGACGTCATGACATGGATGGCAAGTCACTTGGAGTGCTCTGTGCCTCGGCTTCCCCACTGAGGGAGGGATGACAATAGCGTCTTCTCACGGGGTCCAGCGAAGATTAAAGGGTTCACCCATGCGCAGCTCTCCTAGGCTTGCCCATTCCAAGCACCCACAGAGAATACAAAGGGGCGCCCCAGGCCCCCTCATGGAGCCTCCGTTTGTGCATCTGTAAAGTGGGGTACCAGTGCTGAACCTCAGGGGCTCCAAGCGGTGCAGTGAGACAGGGATGTCGGGGGCTGGGCACCACGCCTGGCACCAGGGAGCCCTCCTCCCCTCACCCCCAAGACAGAGGCGGGAGGGACGAGGCAGAGGAGCCTGCCTGCCTCCCTGCTGTAGGCACAACCTGGTGCGGGGGAGGCCGCCTGGTGAATAATCTCGTTAATGGTAATCATCACCCTGATGCTCGTTAATATAATAACACTGGGCTCCCAGCCGCTGCCTGGCTCAGATCTCCTCCGAGCCTCTCATCTCTGCCTGGCAGGGGCTCCGTAAACACTCATTACAGTACGTCCCCAGGGAGGCCACCAGGAGCATAGGCTATTCCGGGCACCCCGCTCAGCTCTGGGCTGCAGGCTCCGCTTTTAATCAGCATCCTCACGCGTGCTCCCGCACACGCACACGCACGCACCTGCACACACTGTCACGCGCACCGGGGGCACACACTCGGGGGGACGCACACTTAGGCACACGGGGCACACACACACACACATACACACACACACACACACGCCGGGGGGCGTGCATACTTGCACACACGGCAGGGTGTACACAGGCACGCTCACGGTCACGGACAGCACTTACACAGTAAGGATGATAGGAGGTACTTATCAAGCACCTTATCCCACCTGCCGGGCCTTGGTCGGAGTGCTCCACGTGCATTAGCCCATTTAATCTAAATAAGTGATCCTGCGGAGTCCACTTTGCGCTGAGGAAGCCGAGGCACCTGGAGGTTCTAGGATTTGGCCGAATCAGCCACCCATCAAGAAGCAGAGCTGGGTCCTGAACGCAGGGAGCCTCCACGTACTGCCGCCTCAAAGGACATGAGCTCACTCCGTCCTCGTGGCAGTTTGGGTCCTTATTCCCCTCCGTTGAGCTAATGAGGAAGTGGGCTCAGAGAAGTGACGTCATCAGCCTAGGAACACGCAGCCGGGACCCAGGGGCCGTCTGACTTCAGAGTCTGCCTTACCCCTCCCCTGAGATGGAGGCAGGGAGGGCAATGCTGTTCCTCTTCTCCAGAGGGAGAAACTGGGAGCCAAAGAGATGAGACACCCGGGGACTGATGGGGAGAGCCTGGGCTGGCTCAAAGGCCTGGAGTCCTGGGCACCCTCCTCCCTGCCTCCCACCGTGGTCCCACCGGTGAGCCTCTTACTCAGAGGCTCAGACCCGGAAGCAGATGACCGGGCTGCAGGTGGAATCAGCATCACAGTGCCTCAGCCCACCTGGGATTCCTCCAGCCCACGGCGATCCGATGCCACCAGTCCTAGCCGCGTGTCTCTGGGCAAGTCTCATTACGTCCCCTCTCTGGGCCAGACAACCGCTGATACTCAGGGGCCATTTACCACATTCCAGGATGTTCTATGCGCTTCCATGTAAGGCTTCACTTTATCCTCATCTCAGCCCTAAAAGGAAGATATGCGGAGTCTATGGTTTGTCAGATTCTGCTATTCTATAGGCTTCTATGATTCCCACAGGGTCTGTTATAAAAGATCCCACATCCTAAAAAGATTCCATTATTCTGGGATACTCAGGGGCCAGAAGGTATCAGCCATTGGTCTGCAGATCACAGAGTTAGGGGATTTCATGAATTGGTGATTCTTCGAACCTCAAGGGCAAGAGGCAATTTGTCAGCGCTCGGCCAGCCTCGAAGGCCGCCGGAGTCCACCCCTTTGCCCCATCCCCTCCCTCAGCGATGACATCGGAGCCAGCCGAGGCAGAACAGCCTGTCTGTATGGCACGGCCCTGAATCCAGGGCCAGCGAGGACCGTGGAGGACGCCAGAGCGCTGGGTGGGTGACTTGCACACAAAGGGCTCCATGGACCGGCCTCCGCCGCCCTGGCCCAGACTCGCACACAATGGAAGGACCTTTCGAGGCTGCACCCAGCCTGCCCCCCGCCCTCAGCCAGAGACACCCAGAAATGCAGCTGAGTTCAGTCCCAGAGCCGGCCCCCTCCCTGCTCAGAAGGGCCCCAGCGAGAAGGTGGGGAGGAGAGAGAACAGAAAGGCAGGTGCCTCTCCCCTCTTTCTTAGCCATTCTGGCCTCTCTGCATGTACTCCTGCGGTCCGGTCCCCTGCCTGGGGTCCCCCCTCCCCTGCCTCAATGAATGCTGCCAGGGCCAGCTCGGGCCCCACCTTCTGCAGGATATCTGCCTGGTTCTTGTAACCCTCGCTGACGTCCTCTCTCACCGACATTGTTCCGCCTGGCACTGAGTGCTACTATGTGACCCAGACATTCCAGAGATGCCTTTCCTCTCCAGGCTCCCCTCCCGGCTACCACGAGAGCAATCTCTCTGGACCACAAACGCGACCTGGTCACTCTCTTTCTGTAGATCTTGACGCTCCAGCATGGCACTCAGACCCATTCCCAACTCTGGTCCCGTTCTTTCTGTCTATCTGCGTTTCCTGCCTCGGATCCATGCACTGAGCCTTGGCCGGATGAAGTTAGGATCTACCTCCCAGACTGCGCAGGTCCCCGGGGAAGCCCTCCTAAGGCTAGAGCAGCTGGGACCTTGTCTTCATGCCAAGAAACAGATGTTGAGGGTCCCCTCCCATGTGTCATCCCACATGCGCACACACAAACACACACAAGCACGCACACGCACACACGTATATACGCACACACAAAGCTGCCACCAGGGAGCCCACGGGGCTTGGCAACCTTAGAGTGTGGGTTAGTACCATGGACAGCACTGGGGGGGGGAGTGCGAAACAGGCTCTGGGTGCTACTAAAATCCACCCGCGTGCACGCAGGTCCTGGGACATGCATGGATTTCATACAGCAGACATCGGTTGAACACCTGCCTCGCGCCCCACCCCTGCTAGGCGTTATGGAAAATACCAGAGGGAAAGACACTGACTGTCACTGGTCCCCAAGGAACTTACAGTCTGGTTGGGGACTTGATTGTCTCACCACCAATTTCCCACCTACCTCCGGGCAAGCTGCCAAACCATGTTTACAAAACCGTAAATCTGTCCATATCCCTCCCTAAAAGGTTCCCAAGCAACGCCCCCCACCCCGAGCCACCACTGATTATAAGCTAAGCCCTCACCACCCCCGTGAACCCTACACTCCAGCCTCGCTTGCCTTCCGCCTGTCCCCAAACATCCTGGGGTGCTTTCTGCACGCTTTCCCCCTCACTTAAGGATTGTTTCCCTTCTTCTTTTCCCAGGGAACTCCTACACAGCCCTCAAAACCCAAATATTATCTCCTCCTGGAAGTTCCCAAATTCACTGTTCCCGCCTCTGCACTCCCAGAAGCTTTGCCCATATCCCTGTCACCAGGCATCATTGAACTCTTCTGTACCGTGTGCTCCTCGTGTCGCACAGAAGCTAGCTGGGTTCTCCCGGGCCGGCTAGGAAAGGAGCGGTGGTCGCCAGGGCGCTGGGGCTTTCTAAGAACCACCGCTGATCAACCACGGCTCCAGCAGTATTCATGTTTGACAACTTCAGATTTCCTCGGAAGCCTAAAAATAACGCCAAAGCTGTGCTTTTTTACATCCCTTTCACTGCAGAAACCTGCCTGCCTTGTCTTTGGGAAGAGAGAGCATTAATTATTATATAGATCATATGCCTGATAATTGTTGGAATATGGTTAAATAATAAAACACAGCCTCTAACGGATCTAACGTAGACGGGAGGCTCAGCCCTGTTCCCTCCACATCAGGAATAGTCTCGGGTATCTGATTCTAGGTCTATTGTCCCCACCTCAGCCTGGGAGTCCCCTGAGGGCCAGGACTGTGTGTCTTTTAATTCCACATCCCTGGTACCCAGCACAGTGGCTGGCATACAGGAGGCATCTCTCAATATCGTGAATGACTAACAGAGGAGAACGAATCATGGGGGCTCAAGGTCAGATGGCCCAGGTTCAAATCTTCATTCCACCGCGTATTAGCTCTGTGATTTATTTTATTTTTTTAAATATTTTATTTATTCATTTGAGAGACACAGAGAAAGAGAGAGAGCACGAGCAGAGAGGAGATGGAGAAGGGGAAGCAGGCTCCTCACTGAGCAGGGAGCCCGATGCGGGGCTCGATCCCAGAACCCTGAGATCATGACCTAAGATGAAGGCAGATGCTTAACCATCTGAGCCACCCAGGTGCCCCAGGTTCGTTGTTTTTATCACCGCTGTTGTGTTAAATTGTGTGGTTTATAGGCAAGCCCACTGGCGCTCAGAGAAAGGAGAGAGCACCGTGATGAGGAGTAACCCCAGACAACTTTGTTGACTAATATCCATTAAGCATTTTCTATGTACCATGTATCAACTTAATTAAACCTCAGGCCCCTTCTGTGAGATGGCTACTGTAACATTCCCCATTTTATCCCCACAAGGAAAATGAGACACACAGAGTCAATAACTTCACTTACTACTTAGCCGACAAGTAAAGGAGCCAGGATTCAAACCAGGACGGTGTGGCCCCGGTCTGTTCCCTGACTCGCGCCCCACACAGCTGACCTCGAGAAAAGCTGGACGCTGAGCCAGGAGACAGAGCCACCTGCGGTGGGTAGAAGGACCAAGAACTTTTCTGTTCACGCCTTTCCCGACAGCCAACCACAGCTCTCCCTCAAGCTTCCGTCCCTTCCTCAGCTCTCCTGCTCCCGACCTCATTCACCTGATGGTCTCCATTAGGCCCTCCCTTCTCTCCATCCCCCACTCTTCCAGGTCTAAATATTTCCCCTGGCCTCCCTTCCTTCTCTTACCAGTGCCAATGACTACGCTGCCTGGGAGTTCCCACGGAGGCGTGGTCAGAATAGGGCTTTGAAGGACATACAGGAGTCTGCCAGGAGAAGGGGGGAGGGAGAGTCAAGGTTGACTGGACAGCTTTATGACCTGTGTCCCCAGCCTTCTTGGAGGCCAGAAGCCTCAGTTTCCCCATCTGTAAGCATGAGAGTAATAAAAGTCCCTACGACCTATCAGGGTTTTGGTAAAGATTAAACGTATTCGTCCGCTTCGGCTGCCATAACCAGATCCCACAGACCGGGTTTACTGGCTTAAACAAGAGACATTTGTTTTCTCACAGTCCTGGGGGCCGGAAGTCTGAGATCAGGAGCCCTCTTCCTGGTTTGCTGTGTCCTCACACGGCCTTCCTCTGCACTCGCGCAGAGAGAGGCTCCGAGGCTCCGAGGTCTCTTAGAAGTAAAGACACCGAACCTGTCCATTCAGTGTCCCAGGGTCCCACTCCTGTGACCTCATCTAACTTTTATTACTTCCTTAGAAGCCCCGTCTCCAAATCCAGTCCCCTTGGGGGTTAGGGCGTCCAGATATGGATTTGTGGGGGAGACCATTCAGTCCTAGCATAAAATAAGCTACTGTGTGAAAAATTATTCTATTTCAGTAAATACCTATATGGTCCGTGCCACGTGCCCGGCGCTGTTCTGAATGCCACACGTGTTCCAAAGCACTCGGGGCAGGCTGGGCACGTGCAGAGTGCCGTCTGTGTGTCCTGTGGTCCCTGTGACTGGGAGGACCAGCGTTGTCACTGTTGTGCCCCTGCTGTGTGTGGGGCACTGCAGTGGGCGCTTGGATCGCCTGCCCTTTGGATCCCCACAACCCCCTTTAATGGTCCCACTGTGCCCATTCTACAGAGGAGGAAGCCGAAGTCAGGTGCGGAGGCGGGGGGGACAAAGTGGCTTCCTGGGGACGGATGGCCCTGGGAGGCCCTGGCTGAGGCTGGG
Organism: Potos flavus; assembly: GCA_028534135.1. Lineage (NCBI taxonomy): Eukaryota > Metazoa > Chordata > Mammalia > Carnivora > Procyonidae > Potos > Potos flavus. Next base: position 146,115,576 of record CM052900.1, read on the forward strand.
GGATAACCCATGTCTGTTCGTGCCGAGCCCGAGCTCTTCCCTCGCAGTCCGCTGGGGTGGTAGGAGTCTGGATTCCCAACAAGACATGATAAAGGTCTAGACAAGGCCAGGGCCTTGCAAATGGAAGGAAATGACCAGATCCAATGTCCTTCAAAGTGGGAGGAAGTATTGTGCAGCCAGCCCACCTCCTGGGACCCACGTGAACATGAGCAAGGCCGAGAATTCCCCGGAAAGCTGGGACACACTGCCTGCGTGGGAAGGGCTTGTCCGCCCCTCTCTCTGGAGGAGGGTGGCCCCCGCCACATCAGCCCTCCTAACTGCATGTGAATTCTGTCCCCAGAGCTGCGCAGGGGTGTCAGTGTTCTCAAAAGGGAAGGGGATGAGGCCCATGAAGGGGGCGGCCTCCTAGAAGTCGGCCACACACAGCATGGGGCGTGTGGCACTGTGGGAACCCACAGTCCCCACGGCGGGGACGGCAGGGAGGGCAGGCAGGGGCTGGGGCTCCGAGTCAGAAGACCCAGCTTTGCCCTTGCTGGCAGTGCGACGCCTGGCAAGTTCTCCTGCCCCCGGTAATCAATTTCTTTCTCTCTTTGTTTCTTTCTTTCTTTCTTTCTATCCATTTTATTATGAAGAATTTAAAATTTTAACTTCAAGTAGATAGGATAATATAAGGAGCCCCCATACGCCCATAATTCAGCTTCTCCAATTAGTGACCCAAATGTCCTGTCATTCCTTCCTCTGCTCTCCCACCTGCGCCCTCCCCTCTGCACTAGCTGTGAGCCCATCACAAACATCCTATCGCTTTATCTGCAAACACTTCAGTCTGTGGAAGGATAAAGATGCTTTTTAAAAAAAACATAAGCGTTGGGGCACCTGGATGGCTCAGTTGTTGGGCGTCTGTCCACCTTTGGCCCAGATCGTGATCCCGGGGTCCTGGGATCAAGCCCCGTGTCGGGCTCCCTGCTGGGTAGGAGGCCTCCCCTGACTTGTGTTCCCTCTCTCGGTCTCTCTCTCTCTGTCAAATAAATAAATAAAATCTTTTTAAAATAATAATAATTAATTAATCAAAAAAAAACAAAAGTGTAGTAACCACTATCACGTCTAAGAACACTGACAGCGATCCCCCATCCCGCGTCAGGCCCGGCCTCCGTCCTCCCTGAGTGCAGAGAAGGTTAGAGGGCTCGCAGCTCCGCCCGGCCCCTCCGTCTGCCCGCAGCCCACCTGCAGGCTGGCAGAGACAGGGTGGGCGGCCTGGGAAGCTGAGCACGCTCTGTTCCCCGGGCAGCCCAGGCAGGCGGCCGTGACCTCTGGGGCTGCAGGAAACAATCCACTATTCTTCCCCCTGCCCCCTCCGCTCATTGCCCACCCTTGAGCCAAGGGCCGCACCCCCCCCCCCCCCGGGAAAGGCGCCGCCTCCCAGCAGCTCCTGGGCGCCCACACACCCATCTGCACAGATTCCCAGGCGCCCAGCTCGGCCTTCACGGGCCCCGGGTCCGGAGTCCGAGTTCATACCAGAGCCGACACTGACGTTTGGATTTCTATGCAGGGTCGGCATCCTCGTTCTGCAGGTAGCACACGGGGCCCGTCGTAACAAGAATAGTGACCAGAACAGGAATGATAAGGGCTCACAGGGGCACAGCACCTGCCCCAGGCTCTAAGCGCCACCTGTATGGGGCGGGTGCCACTATCGTCCCCACTTCCCATGTGAGGAGACTGAGCGCCCAAGGCCACTCAGCTCGCCTGCGGCAGGGCCAGGATTAAAGGTCGCCAGCAAAAGCTGGAAGGCGCAGAGGGGGCCGGAAGTCCCCGGGCACGCTGGCTGCTTCCAGTACAATCTCAGGTCATCCTCACAAGTCTCCAAATACCCGCCTTGCTGCCCACACTGCCCGTGAGAACACAGGCTCCGAGAGGCTGAGCTGCAGGCCCAGGGGCGCACAGCCGGGTGCACCGGACTGCAGGAAGGCTCTCTTCCCACGCTTCCGGCCGCGGGGCACGGAGTCCAGCTGGGAGAGAGAAGGGGGGCCCTGCTGGAGGGACAGCTCTTGGCTGTAGGGATTCACTAGACGGCAGAATCGCCTTCCAAAGCCTCCTGAACAAGGGGCTGAGTCCAGAGCCGGGCCTTTAACGGTGGCCAATCCACCCCTCACATCTCAGCAGGCTTCCAACTGGGGCCAGATCTGATAAAAGCTCGAGGTAGCACAGGGTTGGTCCCTTCACACCCCCCACACTTTTTAAAAGGTTTTCTTCATTTATTTGAGAGAGAGAGAGAGAGAGAGAGAGAGAGGGCATGGGGGGGGGAGAGGGAGAGGGAGCAGACTCCCCGCTGAGCAGGGATCCCGATGTGAGACTCGATCCCAGGACCCCAGGATCATGACCCAAGCCGAAGGCAGATGCCCGACTGACTGAGCCACCCAGGCACCCCCCTTCACCCTCTTTTACAGCTATGTGGTCCGAGGCTGTCGGGAGGTCCCACAGCGAGGACCCAGGCCTCGGGGCCTAGACACAACTGCCCGGCCATGAGGTGGATGGGCACGTGGGGGCGGGAGGTGTTGGCTGAGGAGGAAAGACACCCCCACCCATGACTTGGTCACGAGACACTGGATATTTTCTCTCTCCCCAGCAGACTATATGCTCTGAAGGCGGGGGGGCCGGGTCTGTCCTGGTGACATCTTGTCCCCCAGTTCCAAGCGCAGGGCCTGGCACAGAGGAGGCCACAAGAACCTTTAGTGAAGGGAGGGAGGAAGGAATGGGTCGGATTAGACTCCAACGCACCCAGAACTGCCGAGACCCTGGGTGAGTATCACGTTTGAAGAGGAATAACTTTGTGCAGGAAATCTGTGGGCTGTGGAGTGGTTCCCCTTGGAGGAGGGACGTTCACATCCGTGACACTCTTACCCCGGGGCCACCCCATGGCCAGAGGGCAGAACCAGGGGCGCCCCCAGAGAAAGGCAACACTGGCGAGGTGGGTTGTGGCTAAAAACAAAAGACTTCTCAACAGGGAGAGTGACCCAGTGGTCCCCAGGAGACACCGAAACTGCCTGTCACAAGTGGTGTGAGGGCAGGGCCGGCACGAGGCCCTCCCAGCTGTACGAGCCTGTGAGCCCAGGGCTCAGTCTGCGGTTCCCAGTTAGGGAACTCCTCCTCTCCTGCGTTCTGCTCCATTCCAGCTCTGCGCCCTGTTCCTCCTCACGTAATCCTCACCCCATCCCGCTTAGGGGACGGTCATTGTCATCCCGTTTCGCAGGTGAGACGATTGAGGCTCAGAAAGCTCACAAGTAACTTCTCCGGCATCAGAGCTAGGAAATGTCGCCTGAGCCTGAAACCAGGCCTACCAACCCCAGAGCCACCCAGCCTTGGTCCGTCTGATTCCGATATCCTGCGGTCCCAAGATTGTTTGTTTGTGGCCTGAAACCAATTCTTCCCCTGGGGGTGAACCACAGGGCTCCCAGCGCCACCACAGAGTGCACCTCCCCCAACCACAGCCCCCACCCGGCCTTACCACAGTCAGCTCTGTGGTTTCCCGAACATTCTCAACTAACAGCAGCTTTGACCATAATGGTTCCCGCAAGGGGTTGCCGGTCAATTTTCCTTGCTTGGTTCTCAATTTCTCCTGAAGGGGAAGGTAGCTCAGGCCCAAGGGGAAGGGGGGCAGGGAGGGGGCCTGTGGGGGAGGCCCGGGCTACCCCTCCCCACAAAGCATGCATGTTTCTCTCACACTCAGACCACAGTGTATGATTTCAGCTTAATTTTATTTTCTCTTATAAATGGGCACAGCACGGGAAGTGTTAAAAAAAAAAAAAAACACAATCAAACAAAAAAAAACAGAAACAAAAAACCTCAAACAGCTCCTTCACAAGGGTGGGCCAGGTGAGCACCCATGGCGGGGCAGGCACCTGGGTCTCTTTTTCCAGTCTTCCCTCCACTTCTCCTTAGAGATTTGGCCATGAACTCGGGACAGTTACAGTTAATAAACAGGTTATGGGGGAGAGAAAGGGCGGGGAGGCCTGGGGGAGGGAAGGACAAACTCCCACCCGCCCAGGCCGGGTTCTCGGGGGAGGGGGGGGTGCTCTGTACAGGAGGAAGATCGCACAGGAGGGACACGGTCTTCAGGGGGCTCTCTGGAGCCGCACTGCCTACGAAAAATATTTACATGTATCTGCCACGCCGGGGCCGGGGGCGCTGAGCTGCCAGGCAGGTGCCTGGGGGAGGCCGGAACCATCAGCCCTTAGCTGGCAACCCCAGGCCCTGGTCTTGGCGTGTCCGTAAATCTGTACAGTCTGTGGGCTTCTATTTACAGGCAGGAGGCCTGAGGAAGCAAGTCCAGGCTGGTGGCCATCAGGAGAAATTCAGGAGCGCCGAGGAGGAGGCGGTGGCAACCACTCCCGCCCCACCCGAGAGGCAGAGCCGGGTCTGTGTCCTGTGCCCAGGGCCCCAGCCTGGAGGCCTGGACGGATGGCTTTGCCGACCCCGGGGGTGGGGGGGGGTCTGGCCTGAGCACCCCAAGCCACTGCCCGCAGGCCTGCCTCATCTGGCTCTGGTCACCACGCAGCTGCCTCCAGGGGGCAAGGGGACAAAACTTTCAGGTGGCCTGCACCCCCTCTGGCCTCCTAGGGAGGCAGAGCCTGGGTTCTAAAGTGTCACCGCCCGGTAGTGGGGAGCCCAAACCCCACCTCCAAAGGCCCCAAGCGCCCTCCCTGGCAGCTGAGGCCTGAACTCAAACCACACCAGCTCCCTCCCCTTGGGAATTTCCCCGCTTCCAGGAGATGCTGGCCCTCCAGGAGATGCTGGCCCGCAGGACACCCTCCCCGAGCACACTGGGCTGTGACCAGACACGTCCCCGCCGGCCCCTTGCACCCGGCTGGGTGAGAGCCCCGCCCCCACATTGCACGGAGGAGAGCTCCGGCTCATCCTCTCGGAACTGACCTCTCTCTTGGCCCGCCCTGCCCGAGCTCGGCCAGCTGGAGTGCATTAGGGCCAGTCAGACTGTGTTCAGTCTGAGGATAAAGCCCGGGCCTCTGTCTCAGGTCCAGGGCTCCATAAAAAAGGCCCTCGGCCCCTTCTCTCCAATGCAAAGGAGAGAAGAGGCCGGTGCCAGGAGGCAAAGCCCCCAGTTAGAAGCCAGCCCACAGGATGTGGGGGGGTGAGGCCTGCTGGGGCCCAGCTACACCCACGCAGGCCACTCCAAGCCCATTCTAGCCAGACCAAGCCCAGTTCATCCATCCCTGCTGGGCCCCAGCCCACCATGGGCCCCAGCCGGTGCCGGGGTCTCCAGCCCCGGGCCCACCATCCCTGGGTTCGTGTCCTCTCTCCTCCATGCCCCCTGGCTTCTCAGCCTTGGCCTGCCTAGGCCTTGTCACCAGAGCTGCTGGCCCCAGGACAGCAGCCCACCAGGGAGCAGGGTAGAGGGAGGCCAGGACTTTGGCCCCCCCTCCCCCGCCCCCAGCCCTTCCGCTCCGGGGACAACACAGGCTGGGTCACCTCACCTTCAACAGATCGTAGGCCCAGGGTGCCTCCCCTCACTACTGCTCCCTTTGAAGGCAGGGATCCTCACAAGCTTCCAGGCCCTACCCAGGGGGACACTGGGTCTGAAAGACGGAGCCCCAGCCCGGAAGTAGGAAGGTAGAAAAAGGGGGCGAAGTTACCCGGAAGCTCGCCCTTCCCACCTCAGGCACCCCTCCCCTTCCCCCCCGCAGAAGTCTGCTGCCAGGGAGTCGTGAAAAGGGAACAGAAAGAAAAGCTGGGTTCCTGACTTTAATCTGGGCTGAAGGGGAGGGCTGGGGGCTGTGAGCACCAGCCGACCCCAACTTAGACCCCGTCCCACGGCTTCAGGAGCCCCCACCAAGCACCTCCTGCCCAAAGGAGATGTGTGGCCCCACATTTAAAACATCTACGGGAGCAGCTCCCCACCCGCAAGGGTAACAAAGAAGGGGGAGGTGGGCTGAGGCCTGCAGCACCCCGCCCCCACCCGCTTGCAGCTCCGGGCCTGGGGCCGGGAGTCTGGCACTGGGAGAACCACCAGCTGGTCTGGCCAGTGAGTGGGTCAGTGTGCACGGGGAGGGCCCCAGGGCGGGGCCGCGGTGGGGCTGGCGAGGCCGGTGGGCAGGGGAGAGGGTGCAGGAGGCCCCAGGCAGCAGGGCCCACCCTCGCAGGCACTTTGGGGACTTGTGTCCTGGGAGGCAGAGTCAGCCCCCAGCTCAGAGCAGGAGGGGGACACGGGGAGACCAGGAGCCAAGCCACACGCCCCTCCCCGCCCAGGGCTTGTGGTCCTGGGAGACCCCAGCCCCCACCCCAGCCTGGGGCCGCATTCCAAGAACCAGCCTGCCCTCAGCAAGGCTCCTGGCGAGCGGGGAGCGCTGGCCCCCGGACCGACCCCCTGGCGAACCACAGAGGGGAGGGAAGCGGGCCTCACGGGTGTGCAGTGCCCCAGGAGGCTTGTGGCCACATCCCCTCCATGCCACCCTTTATTCCAGGGTGCGAGCAGGCTGTGCGGGGCGCACCTGTGCATCCACACGGGGTTGTGTCTGACCGGCCGGGGTCGCGGGCAATGCAGTTGGTGTTGGCGTCGTGGTGAGGGACTGAGCATGACGGCAACTCAGGAGACCCAATATGGGCTGACTGTTCCAGCTTGCCTCCACCCGCTCCAGGGAGCCTGAAAGCTGGAGACAACACACGGGGTGCCACAGTGTATGTGGGGGGGGCGGGGGCAGAGGGAGGGGCAGGCCGCACAGTCACCATCAGGCAATGGCATCTGGTGATGCGCATCGTCGTAAGCCCTGGGGGGCCATGAGAAACACGGGAGAGTCAGCGTCTTTGGAAGAACGTGTGTGTCTGTGACGGGTCTGCACTGGCCGGTCAGGACCGTGGAGGTGTCTGTCACTGTGGGCTTCTGTGTGCATGTGACATGATGTGTGACCACGCGGGAGATGGTGTCTGGGCAGAGCCTGCTCGCAAGAGGGAGGTCCGAGCAGCCCAGCCCATCCTCACCAGGGGCCCCCAGGGCGCTCTCAGGAAGTCAGTTCCTCGGGGGCAGACGGGGATTAAGGGGAGGCCTGCGGTAAGTGTGCACAGGGCAGGGGTGAGGGGAGAAGGACCCCACGGCCCCGGAGAGGCTAGGGCAGAACAGGCTGGTGGCCACAGGTATCCTCTCCCCCAGGCAGAGAGGAGCCCTGGGAAGGTGGCAAGAGGCTGCGGGGTCCCAGTGATTTCAAGGGCTGAGCCTGCCCGGTGCTTGTCCTGGAAACCGGCCACAGCTCCTGCCCAGCTCCAGAAGGAGACGTGAGCCAGCCGCGTGGGGCCGGACTGGGGCTCGAGCCCCCGGCAAGCCCCGCCCCTCCTGCCGGCAGCCAATCCGCAGCCTCCTTCCTCCGGGTCCGGCTGACACGAGATCCCGAGGCCGGGATTGCGGGGAGGGGAGGAGGATGAGAGATGAGCTCGTAAGGGCACAGTCGAGGGCCGATGGCGGCGCCCCCTGGCCCCCGGGCAAGGTCCGTGTGAGGCTGGCAGTCTGGGCAGACCTGGGGAGGGCGGGCGTTGATGAACTGGGGCCAGGGCCGGTGGGGCCGGGCCGGGGGCTAGGCGGAGGGGCGCGGCTGAGCTGCGGCAGGCACTGTGGCTCCGCTAGGCGTAGAACTCCTCCTGCTTGTCGGGCTTCTGGTACGTGACACTCGCCTGCTTGGGCTCCTCCAGGGTGTAGCTTCCCTCATCCTTCTTCTTCATGCGGTAGATGAGTAGGGTGACCAGGAAGGCAGCAAACAGGGCGCCCACCACCCCACCTACAATCACAGCTGTGGAGGAAGAAGGCAGAGGTCAAGGGCTAAGGACGGGGCTGGACGAGCTTGGAGCCTGGGTGTGGGCCGAGAGCCTTGAATCTGAGGCTGGGGGTGGAGTGAAGGCCATTCGAACCCTGCCAGCACTGGCCGGCCCTCACAGCCCCTCGCCAGGGGCCTGGCTCCCTTCTGGGTGCCTGACGGCACTCAGAACCTCCCACACGCTCCAAGGGAGTGTGAGACGCCACCAGTGGGTAGACGCACCCATGTTTTAGAGACGTTAGGAAAGCAAAAAGCTGTGGCCACTGAACTACACCACATCCCAGCTGTGGAAGGGCCTGGAGCAGATGTGCAGTGAGAAGTGTGGAAGAGAACGACCACCCCCATTCTACGGATGAAGACCAGGGAGCCTGGAGAGCCGAGGGACCCGCCCGAGGCCACATGGCTCCTGAGTGGGGAGCAGGGTCCGGACCGCGAGTCCAGAGACTCTGCGGGAGACACAGCCAAGGCAGGTCCTCGGGGCGTCAAGGCTGGGGGCAGGTCAAGCCAAAGAATGGGGTCAGAGATCAGGGTCCAGGGGATGAGGGCCCGGAACGGTCGATCGGCACGGCCCAGGGAAGCAGGCGTCAGGGTCAGACCCTGGGACAGGGGAAGGTCAGAGGAGGACCCAGAGGGTGGGTCTGGGGGCTGAGTCCCTACCTCCCTCCTTAGGAAATGGGGCTCCTAGAAACCCACACCCTGACCTCTTCTCGGGTTCCTGGAGGTCAAACTGAGGCCGGACCACTGCCTCACTCTGGGCTTCCCCCCAGCCCCAAGCCTCACCTACGAGCACCTCCTTCCGCTCCAGGATGCTTTTCTGGGGCAGCTGAGCCGCTGAGCTGCCAGAGTCGATGGCATTGTCCAGGAGGCCGGGGCCTGGCCGCGCACCCTTGGGTAGCGCCCCAGGTGGAGGTGACGGCTTGGCTGCGGCCCCGCCCACGGCCACCACCTCATTGGCTGCATCTGGCTGTGTGGTCTCCTCCTCCGGCAGCTCAAAGTCCCCGCTGAGCCCCCCGCTCACGGGCACCTCGGGCTCATCCCGGATCGTGGTCAGGACGGACTCTGGAGTTGGGGTCTGTGGGGAGGGTGGCATGAGCCCGGGAGGTGGGCCTCCCCACACCTCTTGCCGTGGGGCAGCCCACCCTCCTCCCCCACACACGACCCCCCCTACCCCAGTGGGCCCGACACTCACGAAGCCCTTGCCACGTGCCAGGCGCAATGCTAAAACGCGTTACAGGCATTTGGCCCTCATGACATCCCCACGAAGGAGGCATTATTGCCCCTAATTTACAGAGTTGGAAACAGGCTCAGAGAAGTGAAGTGACTCGCCAAGGACACACAGCTAGGAAGCGGTGGAAGCAGAACGAAAATCCCGCTCTCTCCAGCTCCGGCGGCTGTGTCTGTGACCACCACACTACCCTGCTTCTCCTCTCCCCTGGCCACGTCCTGTCCCCAGCCCTCTGTCCCCTCTCCCTCTCGCCACCTTGGAGATGATCATCCTTGGAGGACTGCCGTCCAACTGCCGTCTGGGGGCTGCCGGACACAGCCTGGGCCGCCACTGGCATACCCGGGGCAGAGGGGAGTCCCTCGGCCTGGGGGGGAGGGGGTCAGCCCAAGAGCACCCCTGCAGGGCACCAGGCCCCCTGGAGGTGTGTCCAGGAGATCAGCCCGGG
>CM052900.1:146125153-146138295 GCA_028534135.1 Potos flavus
GGGGGACGGACATACAGAGAGGACCGCTGACTCCCTGAGGTCACGAGGATCCTGAGGGCAGTGTGGGAACCCCACGCCGCAACGCCCGCCTCCTGAGTCCGAGCTCTTCCCTGGCCCCGCCCCCTGCCACGCTTCACCCACTCCCTTCCCTATCCATAGCTCGTCCCAGCACCCTGGTCTCCCTTCCTCCCCCCGCCACCTTGACCTCTGTCGCCATCCCGGGACTCACTCCCAGCCTCGGCCCTCCGGCCTCAGGCCTCTCTCACCCTTTCCATCCCCAGACCCTCGCGGTCGGTCCTCACCCTGCCCGGCGGCACCCTCCCTCCTCTCCCCACCTGCTCACCTGAGCCACCTCCGTGGGTCCGGGGGCGGTGGTCCCCAGGGGCAAAGTGCTCTTCTCGGGGATGTCGGGCTCCTGGGTGGTAGCCGGCCTGGGAAGGGCCCTTGGCCTGGAGGTGGCTGTGCTGACCATCCTGGGTGTCAGGGCCTCCGTGTCCAAGACAGCCACCGTGGTGGGAGGTGCGGGTGCCGCTGGGGTGGTGGCCCGGGCCGTGGCTGCTGTGGTCAATGGAAGAGGCAGAAGCCTCCACACGCCGGTGGTCCTTATGACAGAGGTGGTGGCCGTGGAAGGGGGGGCTGCGGGGAGGCTGGGGGCGGCAGTGGCCACCGTGGCAGGCACCGTGGCCACAGTCAGGGCCCCCGCAGTCGTGGCGGCAATGGTAGCCGTGGGAGTGGAGATGGTGGTGGCTCTCTGGCTGGGCTCTTCTGGGACCTCTGTCACCACGGGGGGGCTGGTGGCCGGCTCCGGGGTGGGGTGCTCGGAGGGGAGCTCTTCCAACGGGGTGCCCACAGGCTGGATGTCCACGGTGGGCAGCACCACGGGCGTGGTCGACACCGCCATGGCCACATCCGGGCTGAACCGCATAGCTGTCTCGAGGCCCGACTCCTGCTCAAAGTCTGAGGGGCGGGGAGAGGAGAGCGCTAGGGAGCTGGGCGATCGTGAGGGGCGTGAGGGTCCCAGGTAAGCAATGGCCATCAAGATTGGGGTGAGGGGCTCCCAACCCTCACTCGGCACAATTTTCCCAGGACAAGATGAGGGAAAGAGGGAAGGCACAGCCTGGCCAAAGGTTACCAGTCAGCTGGTGGCTGGTGGCTGTTCCCTAAGTCCTCTCTGCCTAGCCAGAATTTCTTCTAGGGGGCACCTCTTCCAGGAAGCCGCCTCTGATTATTCCCAGACCACCCAGCCTTGACCTTCTGGTAGGTGGAACCCAGACAGTGGCAACTAAAGACCTACAGAGTGTTTAGCCCTTGCTAAAGGCTTGGGGCCAGCAGGGAGTGGCATTCTGGGAAAAGTCAGACCTGGGTACCCCCCAACCATGAGCATGTGATGGTGGGCACATTCAGGGCTCCCCCGGAGGCACAGGCCACAGGGAGACAACAAGGAGGGGAAGGAGCCCTTCCTACAGGGGAATGCTGGGGACACCTGGCTGTCTCCGAGCCAGGACACGTGAAGGGGCCCAGGAGGAAATGAGGAGAGGCGGAGAGAAGGGGTGCGTGACCAGGCAGAGAGAGGAGGGGTGGAGAGCGGCCGGAGAGGTTCAGGAGAGACATGACCCAGCAGAGATGGATTTTACGAAGATTAACTTGCAAGAGGCTTACATGGAGTAAGCTAAATCAGGGAGACTTGAGGCGGGGGACCGCGGGAGGCCGGGGCCGTGGCGCCCAGACCTCCTACCATCCCAGCAGACAGTCCTGTCCCCTCCCTGGGCGCAATCTCAGCACAGACTCCTTTTTTTTTTTTAAGTAATCTCTACACCCAATGTGGGCCTCAAACTCACGACCCCGGATCAAGAGTCGCAGGTTCCACTGAGCGAGCCAGCCGGGTGCCCCGAGCACACAGCCCTTTTACTACCGTTTTCCGAGCTCCTTCTCTGTTCCAGACCCTGACACCTTATGCTGAAGCCTCTCAGAGGCTCTGAGAAGAAGGCAGATTTAGTCTCATCGTTCCCAGGAGAGAACACAGGGCCTTGGAGGGCAGGGAGGCTGCACGAGGTACAGCTGTTGGGTGGCAAAGCCGGGATTCAAACTCAGGGCACGTCCCTCACTTTGCACCACTCTGCTGGCCTTCCCCAGGGCCGGCCCATGGAACTGGGCTGTCCCAGGCACGGTGGAGGCGTCTGACCCTTTCCCTCGCTCCCCGAACCTGCCCTGGGCTCCCGATGATTGGACGGGAGGGGCCGCCTGACCCCAGCTGAGTCAGCCCAGCGATCTCACTGAGGCTAGGCCCCTGCAACCCAGACGCGGCTACTACGTCCTTGCAAGAGGTCAGGGCAGTACCGTCCCTGGGTCACTGAGGAGCGTCGTGACCCCAGACAGGGGCGGGAAGTCGGCAGGGAGACGCAAGCCAGGCTCACGGGGACAGAACCGTGGGGGCAGGCAGTCCTGAGCTCTGAGGTCTCGGGGCCCTGGTTCCAGCCCCAGGAGGATGTGCTGCTCTTCCGGGGCCTGCGGTCCAGGAGCTTCCCCTGCCTGACCTCCCCCGCCCCCCGACGTGGAAGCAGACGGCATTGCCCACACACGGGGGAGAGGAGAGGAGCGGTACTTACAGCCCGAGCCCGACCCTGAGTAGAGGTCATCCAGCTCATCGTCGGGGAAGGAGTCGTCATCCCCAGAGCCCTCGAGGTCCACGGGCCTCTCGAAGTTCTCGCTGCGCCAGCGCTGAGCCTGGGGAGGGCAGAGCCGGGCACAGAGCTCAGCGCCTGAGTCCAGCAGCCTGGATGGGCCCGGAGGGTCAACAGACACGCTCACAGGCCAAGTGACAATGAGGGACAGCATTGGGTGTGGCCACCCTGTGGGCAAACGGAGCCAGGGAGGGCCTGCTTATCACTTTCCCACCCAGTCGGGGCAGGGGTAGCAGCCCCATCTTCCTGCCTGTCGGCCACCACTGGGAACCGGGCCACTCCCCCACGCCCTGATCAGAACTGCGGGGTGGCAGAGCTGGGTTGAGAGCCAGAAGGCTGGCTTTGAGTCCGGCTCCAGCACTTACTATATGTGTAACCTGGGGAGAGTTAGTCTCTCCTTGCCTCAGTTTACTCATTACCCATAAGCAAACAGTGCCCATCTTCTTGGGGTGCTGTGAGCACACAGTGGGCTAACGTGGTGTGTGAGCATTCAGAGTGAGCTAACATGGTGCGTGAGCACGCAGGGAGCTAACGAGGGCATGAGCGCACAGAGTGGGCTAACGCGGTGTGTGAGCGCGCTGAGTGGGCTAACGCGGTGTGTGAGCACGCTGAGTGGGCTAAGGCGGGTGCAGTGCTGAGCACCTGTTGCACAGGTTAGCATGACTGTGTGGCCACTGTCATCAGAGCCACCCTCACAGTGCCTGTCGCACACAAGAGCCCACCCAGTCCTCGAGAACAGAGACAGAATGGGGGCCCCCATTCCGCAGAGGAGGGAGCTGAGGCCGCCCCCAGTCACCAGACAGCACCTGACACAGAGAGGTTCAGACCCTGCTGGGGACCCGAAGTTTGGGACCCCAAAATCCCAAAGGCAGTGCAATTAGTCCCAGCAGACAGACATGGGGTTTGGGGAGATTTGGGGCTTTGGGAGGGAAGTACCCTGGGTAAGAGTGGCCGAGGAGGGGTGTGGGAAGAGAAGGAGTGCCAGCTCTGGCCCTGGCCCTGGGTGTTCCCCAAAACGGGAAGTTGGCCCCCCTCCCCGCAACAGATCTCAATGCCTACGTTAGCTCAGGGCCCGAAGGCCATTTCCACTTCAACGGGGTCAGAAGGGGTCAGAGGGACTTCTCGAAGGGTCCAGCTCACCTGGCCTAAGACTCCTCCTGGTGTCAGAACCTGGGGAGACCCGGAGCTGGGGCCGTCCCTCCCCACTGCAACCCTGCACGGTGTGAGAGCCAGCGCAAGGGCAAGCAAGGCAGGAAGGGCACCCCCCGACCCCCAGGGACAGGCCTGGCCCACCCCCTGCCATACCTTCAATCCTCTCTCCAGGCTGGGCCAAGCCAGTCCCTGCCCCAGGGAGCTTTCCCAAGCAAAGGGAGATGGGACGCCTGGGGCCCGGATCTGGAGGATCAGCACTTGGGACCAAAACAACCGAACAGAGAGAAAGGCATCTCCGGCAGAGAGAAGGGAGTGAGCACAGGCTCCGAAGCGAGGAGGTGCAGCCTGGACTCTCAGGGCTGGCCCTGCCCGCCCTCCAGCCTCACCTCGGGTCTCTCTGCACCCCTCCACTTGCCGGATTCCAGCCCCGCTGGCTGGCGGCTCGCGGTTCCTGGACCATGCCTGATCTCTCGTCACGCTGTTCCCTCCACTCAGAACACGCTTCCTCCCCAGCCCCTCACCCTCCAGCTTCTGGCCAGCTAACCTCTACGCCCCTATCACTTCTGCCAAGAAGCCCCCCTAGTCTGATCTTTCAGAGTACCCTGGGCTTCTGAATTCACACCTACCACCACTGCCTGCCTGTGCCCTCACTCGGCGCCTGCCCACCCCACCAATGGACGGAGGTAGGACCTTGCCCGGCACACAGTAGGTATTCAGGAAGCATCTATTAAGGGGCAGTTGAGCTGGCAGATGAGACTACTTCCTGGGGCAGGGGTGGAGTAGAATGGGCTGGAGCTGCGGCCGGGGAAGCCCCATCGTGGGAGGCTCTCGGTGACCAGCCGACAGCTTCATCCTGCAAATGGGTTACTTTTCATCCTGACCACACGTCAGAATATCGTGAGTGCTGATCCGGGGAAGAGTCCAAGCAGCCACACCGTCTGCCCGACGTGGGGAACCGAGAAAAGTGTGCGAGCAGGAGGGGGAGCGGGTCAGCGCTGCATGCGGGGCTCAGCCTCCCACAACCCCACCCACCTGACGGGCCCCCTTCTGGGGATCGCACGCAGCTAGGGCGAGGCCCCCCAACCTGGCTTCCTGCCTCAGCCCCGACCACCCGCTCCACAGCCAACCCAGGCCAGCCAGGGCAGGAGGCCAGGGCAGCGAGCCAGGAGATGCCCCCCCACCCCGTCCCTCCACCCCACCCGTTACCCCCTCCACACACACACACACACACACACACACACACACGCCAAGTAATGAATTAATCAGTATTTACTTGCTACCAGTGAGTCATGGAGTGGAACAATTAGTGTAATTGCTCCCGTGACTAATTGCTGGGTCTTTCTCGGTTTTAGACATTCCAGGAGCTCAGAGCAGCTCTCATCCGACTTGCCCCAGCCCCCGCCTCTGCCCCCACTGCCCGGAAGAGCGAATCCCAGGACCCCAGAGGACGGAGACGGAGGGCTCCCTGCACCGCTAGCCTCTTCATGCTGGGCCGGCCAAGCTGGAGTCCCTTGGAGACATTCTGTGCAATTCCTAGGCAGGCAGCCAGGAGCCAGAGGTGTGCAATTCCTGCTCGGGGGCCACACAGCAGGGTGGGGACGAAGCAGGGACCAGCAATCCAGACTCCCACTTGTGGGCGGAGCCACCTTCCCGGTCTTTCCAGCCTTCCAGAAAGGCCAGGGAGTAGTTGAGAGACCTCTAGCTCGGAGGAGGGGTTCTAAGAGGTCTGAGGTCCCTGGGGACCGCCACACTGGAGGAAATGTGGGGGCCAAAACGGGGAGTCCACATGATTCCTCAGTGACCCATGCCGCACAACAGCCCACAATCAACTCCCGGAAGGGCCTGCATGAATCCAGAGACTCCCCCTAAAGCCACAGGCTCTTGCGAGGACACCCCCAGAGCCAGAGAGAGAGCACAGAGACGCAAGCTGATACACATGCACCCAAAGGCAGCCACAGAGAGGCATCTCGTGTTGGCTACAAGCAGGTGCAGGTGCGGGGGGGCAGGGGGCAGGCACTGGTGGGGCGCACACGGCGCAGCTCTGAGGCTCAGAGACGAGCACGGAGCCTCCTGTGAAGCCATCAGCCCGCACTCAGGTAGCTCTCACCTACATACTATCCATCCCCAGCTCGGTAGCCGGCTGCATGACAACCGTTACCATGGCGACCAGCTCCTCCACGCTGAGGACCAGGAGCTCCGGCTCCCCACGGAGATGTGGTGGGGGCAGGAGAGGGACAGATCATGGAAGAACAGAGAGGACGTGGGGCGCAGGGTGGGGGGGGCAGAGACGCAGGGCAGGGGGAAGCTAGGGGTCAGAGGGGCACGGGCGGGGGGGGGGACACGGGGCGGGAGCAGCGCAGGAAGGACTCGGTGAGGGAGAGAAAGCAGAGAAGGCGAGAGTGGGAGGCAGAGGGAGAGAACTCTCTCACATCTTAATTTAGCCTCACGCTCATCAGACAAAGCCGGGGAAGAGGCCACCTCAGTGATTTTCCAAACCTGCATCCAAGAGAACATCCTTTCTGAATAATAAGCGGCCCCCAGATGAGATGGAAGGAGGGATGGCCAACAGCCCAGTCACCCCTGAAAGCTTAACGCAGGGGGACACCTGTGGGGGTGAGGGGTGGGGTGCAGGATGCCATCTTGCCCAGCCCTCGCCCCAAAGCCAGCTGAGTGCCAGTCTGACCCCTCCCTGGGCCAGCTGGGGGGGCAGGAGCCCAGTGGGGACCCTCCCAGGAACACTGCTGCCGCTCCCGGGGGACCAGGAGGAGCGAGAGGAGAGATGGGGGCAGGGCACTGAGCCTGCGAGGCAGCAGGGAAAGCCTCAGAAGTCACCAAGTGCCAGAGGAGGATGGGGACAACAGCCTTCGACCCCCAAACGACCTCCCCATTTGCATAATGCCTGCATAATTAGCATAATTATCCAAGCCATTCCCTTAAAGGGGCACTGAATCTGAAGGCCCCAGGACCCCGTGGCCTGCCCCTGCCCCCCACTGCACCCCACCTCCACAGGCCTAACCCCCCTGCCACTGCAGCCAGCAGGCCATCCAGCTGCCTCCTCATGCACACCGCCCCCTGCTGTGCCCCACAGACACACGCAGCTGCACACACGGAGCGGGCACACACACGATCATGAGCAACGTTCACTGACCCCAACCCGCGTGCTCCCTCCGCTCATAGATACCCCAGCCCACACGAGCTCCCGCAAAATGGAACCACAGAGCGGCCCCCACCATGCCCAGGGCCCACGCCACGCCGTCCCCACGTCCAAGCCCGTGCCCCGAATCACACGTCCCTGCACACGTTCCCCACAGCAGGGACACAGCCCTCACGGCCGTGAGCAACCTCTGCTCTCGCTCGCGTGTGGCACACCCACCCCACCGACGGGCGGCGCGGAAACCCTGACTCTTTTGCTTCCCACCCGGAGGCTCCCAGAGCAGCGGGGGGAAGGTCTGGGCTCCCCAGCCCACTGCTCGGCCTCCGCCTGCGCCCCACAGCCCCCCTCCCTCCCTGCGTGGCCTCGGCTCGGAACCCCCCACCCAGCCGTCCACACCCCCCAGCGCACAGCAAAGACAGCGTGGGCTCCCTGAGCCTGCTCCAGCCACGTGTCCCGAAGAGGGCCCACTGCACCCTCCTAGGCCCCGCGCCCCAATGCCTTGCCAGCAGGGCCCTGATACCTGCACCCCTCGGTCTCCTCCCCACACGTGCATGCGCCATGCGTGCTTTCCGCATGGGTACAAACAAGCACACACAACACTGGGGGGAGACACGGCCCTCTTCCCAGAGCTGCCACACCCCGGCCATTCTTCCTCGCTGCCCCCTCACTAGCACCCCAGCTTGGCCCACGGCTTCACCCCAAAAAGGCACCGCAGGCTCCCACGGCGATCAGAGGGCCTCCCCTCTCTCCACGACTCCCCCCCACCCAACGCCCTCCAGAGTCTTAGAGCAGCCAGGCGGGCCGAGGGCCCCAAACCAGCTGGACTTCTGGGATGTCCGCTCACGTCGGCAGCCGCTCGCTCCGAGGGCAGGGCGCGAATTCAGGGAGAAAGCCGGGGAGCCTCCCTCTGCCGTCGGCCTCCCACTCAGCCCCGGGAGAAGTCTAGGGTCGCTCCCGCCCAGCTCCTGTCACCTGCCCTCCCCCATCACGAGCCTTCCCTGAGAAACAGGACAGCGCAGAGGTTGAGCCACAGTGGATCAGCTCCTCCCTACTCAGGGGACATCAGGCAAGCCTCCGAACCTCTCGCCTCAGCTTTCTCATCTGTAAAATGGGGGAGCTGATAATAGTGTGTACGCCTCCTACCGTTGCTATGAGCATCGAATAGGATCATACAGGTAATGGGGTGAGCACAGGACCCAATGTGCACAGCTGAATAAATCAACACAGCCGCAATTATTGTTAATTATATGCTAATCTTTCTATTACTCTTTCTGAAGATTTTATCTCCTTTGTGCCTTACCATCCTCATGGTGGAAGATAGAATCAGGATGATCACACCCATGCTGCAGACGAGGCTGCTCATGCCCAGAGAGGTTAAGAGGCATTGCCAAGGCCACACAGCAGGGGAGAGTGCAGACAGAAAGAGAGGTTGGATGAGCGGAGAGAAAGGGTGGGTTACAGAAACAGACACAGACACACAAATTAGGTCAGCTGGCAGGGGGCCAGGAGCCCAGCACCCCTGTGCGCTGCTAATCATGCTGCAAAAGCTAAGAATAAAATCAGGAATAATTAATTCTGCCCAAGCTTCCTTCCCTGCGTGAGCCAGACTCAGGCGCCACTCTCTTGGTGAATGGAGGCAATGTGAGCAGGGGTTGGGAGACCAGCTTTAGATTCACACACTCTTGGGTTCAAGTTCAGCTCGGCTTACTTGCTGGGTGACTCTGGGCAAGTTACTTAACCTCTCTGAGCCTCTCTTTGGTTACACAGGGACACTAATTACACAGGTGGCATACGATGCTCCTTTGTCGGCCTTATCCTGGCACGTTCCCCTCCTCAGTCCTTACCTCCAGGCTACACCAGGCCTGAGTGCTCACTGGGTTCCACTCTTCCTTCTTACAGACGTGAAAACTGAGGCTCAGAGAGGGGAAAGACTTGCATCATCCCAGGACTAGAAGGGTGGAGGGTGGCGGGGATGAGCCTGCCCGACGGCACTCGGGGAAGTGAAGGGATCTGTCCAGAGACACACAGGGACATAACTACTAGCTCAGGGAAGCAGGGTGGTCTCGGCAGAGCCCTCTGGATCCCCACAGGGTCCGTCCCCGCCAGTCCCTGTCCCCAAAAGGCCCTCGGTCCTATGAGAACTCAGTGCCCCTCATGCTCACCAGCTCCAACCCGGAGACCTGGAGCGTCACCGCAGGAATGTGGGACGGGGCCAGGCTCTGGGCAGCAGGACAGCCAAGGGGGCGACACAATGGAAAGCCGGGACCGGGAATGGGGGACACCTCGGTCCCCAGCCCCCACCCGCCCACAGCTGCCCTGGCTGGGAACCCAGCACCCGCCCCGTTCACTGGCTGCTGGGGAAGGGGCCCCAGGGCCCCAGTGCCTGAGAGCAGAAGGGCCCCGGGGAGGAGCAGGGAGGAGGGGCAGAGAAGGGCCAGGCTGAACTTGACAGTCAGCAAGGCCCAGAGGCACACACTGTCGCGGATGCACCCTCCCAGCGCCCTTCCTCCAGACACCCAGCTCCAGTCTCCCCTGAGGGCAGCCCGGAGGGCAGGCAACACCCCTGTGGGTCCAGCCCGGCTCAGCCGAGTGCGGCCGAGCCTTCCCCACCCCACGTCCCAACTCCACCATCAGCTCCTCGCCTAGTCCACTACCCACCCCCGCTCCCCACACTCCCACCACCTCCCCGGACCCCCCTGCCCCGGGGCACCACTGCCCCCATCTACACCGACCCTGGGCCCCATGGGGAGCAAGCCCCCCCCCCCAGCAGCCACAGCCTACCAAGACCGGCCGAGCCAGCCGAGTCCCCTTCCCCTTCTCTTACTTCCTCCTTTGCAAAACCAACAGTGGAGCCTGGTGCTCTAAGGGCCTTTCTGATTCCGACACTCCGGGCAGCCAGCCATCCGGCCCTGGGGTCGAAGGGATCCAGAGCGATGTTATTTATAAGCAAGAAAAAGCAGAAATGGCCAACATTCCCAACAACAGAGGACTAGTTCGGTAAGTTAAGGCATAACCATAACGTGGAATATTACACAGCTGTCAATAATGGTGTTTTCACAAACCCGCACTCTCTTCTGTCCTCTCATTAAAAGGCAGGACTGGATAACAGAAGGCTTTCATTTCTTAGTTCAAAGAAGAAAGGAGAGGCTCGCGCTGCCCGTCGGGAGGCCCCGCGGCCGCGGCGCTGGGAGGATCGGACACAAAGGTCTGTCTCTCAGGACCTAGGTGACCTGGGGCAGGTCCTTAACTCTCTCGGCCTGCTTCTCCTGGTAAACGAAGATAATCCCCACCTCGCAGGTTCCTAGGAGAACACCCCCTCCCCACGTTAACCGACTGCTCAGTAAACATTGGCTGTTAATGCCATTACCATCGTTAAGTTTAGAAAATAGGTTACAGGGGCGCCTGGGTGGTTCAGTGGGTTAAAGCCTCTGCCTTCGGCTCAGGTCATGATCTCAGGGTCCTGGGATCGAGCCCCGCATCGGGCTCTCTGCTCAGCAGGGAGCCTGCTTCCCCCTCTCTCTCTGCCTGCCTCTCTGCCTACTTGTGATCTCTCTCTCTGTGTCAAATAAATAAATAAAATCTTTAAAAAAAAAATATAGGTTACAAAAAAAATACGGAACATGATCCCGCTTTAAGGAACTCCCCACCAAAGTGAACTTCTTTACACCGAATCCTACTAAAGCTTTCCAGAGACTCTCTGGGTGGTGGGATGATAGATCATTTTTCATTTTTTTCTCAGGACCTGTCTGTATTTTCCAAGTTTTCTATGATAAACTCAGAGTACTTTTCTTTTTTTAAGATGTATTTATTGGGGGTTGCGGGCAGAGGGAGAGAATCTCAAGCAGACTCCCCGCTGAGTGTGGAGCCCCACACAGGGCTCCATCCTACAACCCTGAGCCGAAACCAAGGGCCGGACGCTCCACCAACGGAGCCACCCAGGCACCCCCAGAGTACTTTTAGGATTAGAAATAGCACATTCGTGCTCGCTTCGGCAGCACGTATACTAAAATTGGAAGAAATAGCGCATTCTTTCTGCACGCCCATCCCTGCCATTCTCTGGTCTGTGAAACTCCTGGGCCTCTCCATTCTGCAGGGAACCTCCCGGAAAGCTCGTCCCGGAGGAAGCTCACGGGCAGACAGACGGACACACAGAACAGACTAGAACTACCCAAGAGGCTGAGGGGAGCTGGCGGGGCCTGGGCCGCACGCCTAGCCACTAACGGGATGGCTTGGCAGGGCCCGGCTCCCCCCCCCCCCGCCAGGCGTGGAAAGGTCTGGTGGCCTGCCCGCCCAGACACCTCACCCTCCCGCTGTCTTCTCCCGCCCCCGTCTTTCCTGTCAGTCCCCGCTGGGGGTGCGCGGAACAGCTGCCCACCACGTGACCTCCGCCAAGACCCCGGGAAAAGCAGCCCCCTCCTCAGCCCGGGGCTGGGACGCCCCTGTCACCACCCTGTCAACCCCAGCCACCTGCCTTCGAGCATCACCCTCTTGGCCATCCTGGCTCACACCGCTCATTTATTCCCGTCCCCAAGCTGGTGCCTGAGAGCAGGACCACCCACTGAGGCCCCATTTCTAGACTGAGCAGCCCGCTCCCCCAGCTGCCCACCCTCCCCGCTTGCTCCCCCACAGCAAACCCCTCACGGTGCTGCGGACCACGGGGCACCCGCAGGCCTGCCCCGTGCCGTCCCCGCCTCTGAGGGGAACCCTCTTCCCCACCTCCACCTTGGTTGGCACCTACTCGATCTAGAAGCTCCTCCTGTGTGGCAGGCACCATTCTGGGCACTTAGGGTCCCACGATCAACAGGACGAGTCTGTCCTCACGAAGCTCAGCTCAAAACGTGCCTTCTCTGGAGGCCTCGACGCGCCCACCACCTGACCGGTTCAAACTAGGAAGGCCCTTCTCGGGGACAACCTCCACCGTTTTGTCATTTACCAGGGATGTGGGGCCACCAACCATGCTCCCACTTGAATGCCCCTCCCCCCCACAAAATCTCGCTGAACCTGCTCGGCCTCTCTGGGACGCAGACACTACTGTTCCCATCTACAATGCAAACGGGGCTGTCACTACCAGAAGGAGACTTGAACCCTGGCCTAGGGTCGAAGGACTTGAACCCTGGCCTCACTGACACCAGAGGTCCTGTGCTCAGGGGAATTCCTGAACCCGAGACTACAGGCAGAGATCCCAGTCGCGATGTGGTATTTCACTGGGAGTTTTTCCCGCGGAGGCCTGGGGCCATCCCATCCCTTATCCGGGATGACAGCTCGTCACCGCGGAGGGAGCGCTCACTGCGTGCCAGGCTCACTCTGGGCACCTTGCCTCGGTTCTCTTCACAGACATCCTCCCGGTGAGGGCGTATGCTCCCCACCTCACAGATGGGCACATCAGAGTCCAGAGAGGTGAACGACTCGCTCAAAGTCACACAGCAGGGGGCCAGATTTGAACCCAAGATTAGCCGAACCCCCAAGACCGTCGTGCACACCTACTCCCAGGCCTTGCTAGCCTGCCTCACCAGGAAGTTCCTTGGGGGTGGGACCACAACCCCCCCGCCCCCCAAAGTATCCTGTACAGACACAGACAGACGGACAGATTGACTGAACATCCGGGAAGGAGCAGAAATGAAGGCCAACGTCCCCCCGACAGATGGCCCAGCTCAGGTGAGCAGCCCCGCCCGCCGCCCCGTCACTCACCAGCAGCTGCCTCGGGACGGAGGCCCTGGCAGCAATCGAGCCGAGGGCCTGCCCACTCCTGGGGCCCGCGGACCCCCAAACAGCCCGGCGTGGGCTCAGATGGTCCAGTCCTGGCTTCCAGAGAACGCCGGTCAAGCACGTGCACCTCACGGGGCCTCAGCGCACCCTCCTATGAGATGGGGATCATGACTCCCCACACGCTGAGACCCCCACCGTAACAGGCTGAGCCGAGACTGGGCGGTTAGTAGGTGCTAGGACGTGACACGGTGTCCCAACTCAAAGCTCAGCTCCTCAGAGAGGGACCCTGACCACCACATCCACCCAAATTACCTCCCACCGCATCCAGTCACTCCGTCAACGCCGGGGTCGTCTCCTAGCTCCCCAGTGCCCGCAAAATTCGCTTACTGACTTTCTCGTCTAACGTCTATCTCCCCCTGCAACAGCTCCTGGGGACGGTGGCTGGGTCC
>CM052900.1:146138795-146165699 GCA_028534135.1 Potos flavus
GGTGGCCGGGTAGGGGGAAGTGGGGCCTAGCAGTGGGGAAGGGGCTGGGGGGCACAGAGAGGAGGCAGGGCCCTGAGTCTGGTTCTCACGCTCACAGGACCGGTAGGAAGGCCAGCCTAAGGGGCAGAGGGATCCTCAGCCTGATCTCGGGGGCCCCCTGAAGCCAGGTGACCCCCAGCCCTCCTCCAGGACACTGACCAGACCCTGGAATCAGCCCGGGGTGGGCCCAGCCCTTCCAGCTGTCCTGGGAAGCCTCTGACACCCTCCCCAAAGCTTCTCGGGCACGTGCCGGCATACCCTGAGGACAACGACATGCATACACCCCCCGAAAGTGTCCCCATCTGTGTGTGTGTCCAAGCCCAGCCTCCTCGAGGAACTGGGCTGTGGTCCCCCCCACCATCCCGTTTGCTACGTTATTTATAACCTAGCAGGAACGCACACGTGTCGGAGATGCGATTCCCCACCCCCAGCCCCGAGCTGCCCCACCGGCTTCGGGGCTGCTCCACGGCAAGGGAGGAACGAGTCAGACTCGGGGAAGGAGCCACGGGGGCCCGCCAGCACCACTGCCCCCACGGAGAAGTGAGGCACAGGGCACGGAGTCAGACCAAAGCACTGGGGGAGGAGCGGGCAAAGCCCCCAGAGGTCCCCAGAGGAGCGGGCAGAGACCACTGAGGGCCACACTTGCCTCCAGCCCGAGATGACACTCCTTGAGACACTGTGGGTTTGCTCGGGAAAGGGAGGGTGCTCTCACCCTCCTCTCCTGAGTCCTGGGAGTCAGGCAGGGCCTGGCCATAAGCAGGGGCTCTGAAGCTGGACTGCTTGGGTCCAGATCCCAGCCCTGGCCCTCAGGAGCTGTGTGACCCTGGGCGAGTACGTCCACCTCTCTGAGCCTGTTTCCTCCCTATGAAATGGACCTAATAACAATACCAACCTCAAAGGGTTGGGAGGATGAAATGAGATTATCCAAATGGGTCCTTGGCCCAAATAGGGGCTGCTTCTCAGCTGGGTGACCTGGGGGCCACTGCCTGGCCCGAACCTCAGTTTTCCCATCTACAAACGGGACAATACAGCCGAGAAGGTCCTGAGGACGGAAGCACTGGGCTCGGACACACGGTTAAGTGGTCAGCACACAAGGATTCCCTTCTCTTCTCCTCGGCTCTCAGGGGGCCCCGTGATTCCTGACCGCCCCCCAGCTTCTACCCATGATCGTCTTTATCTCCCCTCACTAAACACACGGAGGTTTTGAAAGATCTCAGGCCACCGAATCTAGAAGCTCCTCGAGGGACACACTCTCCCCCTAACTTTGCAGTGAGCACCCTGCCTTGTCAAATATAGATGCTCCATAAATACCTACGGGAGGAACGGATGCAGGAACGAAGGTGACCAGAGTCACAAGAGAACAGGTGTGGGTGAGAAGACAGGGCGGTCAGAGCCTCGCAAGGCGCCTGCGGCGGCAAAGGACCCAGCAGCTCCTCCAAAGGTTACACGGAGAGTCACGTGAGAGCCAGGAACCCTCCCCTCGGGGTGCGCATCCAGGAGAAGAAAAACATACATCTACATACGTTTTTTTAAAAAAAAATAGCTGCCTTATTCGCGACAGGCACAAAGTGGAACTGAGCCAGGCGTCCATCCGCTGACAGATAAGTGAAAGATGGCATGTCCACACCACGAATTCTATGCCACAAAGAAAGCAGTGGGTCCCAGGACCCCCTGCCCCGTGGATGAAGCCCGGAAATGTTACACCAAGCGAAAGAAGTCAGGCGAGAAAGACCACACAGGGTAGGAGGCCGCCCCCACGGGCCGGGCCGGGCTGGGCAGGTCCACAGAGACAGAAAGAACAAGAGACGGCTTAGGGCTGGGGGACTGGGGAGAGACGGGGAGTGACTGCTAAAAGGTACGGGATTGCTTTCAGGGGTGAGAAAAATGTATGAAATTGGGGATGGTCATACAACTCTATAAATATACTAACACCCACTGAATTAGATGCTTTAGGTGGGTGGATTGGATGGTACATGAGTCAAATCTCAATAAAGCTGCTGTTTGGGGGGATAACAAAAGAAGAAATGTGAGACTGAAGCTCAGAGAGGATAAGGCACTTGCCCAGGGTCACACAGCAGAGCCCAAACTCAAACACTCAGATGGAAGAGGAGGGAAGCCTTCCCCCTGCTCACCTCTTTTCCCATCTGCGTATCCCCCCAGCCACGCCCCAGATGAAGCTTCGCCAGGCACCCCGCCCCCGCCATCCAGAAGGGCAAACACAGACTCTGCAGACCGCAAGTGGGAGAGGCCCAGCACTGCGACTGCCTCCTCTGTGCTTGTCAAAGGCCACTTTGTCGGGTGGGACTACTGGGAGGGGGCAGGCCTGGCCCAGAGTGACCCCAAGAGAAGGTGAGGCAGCTCCAAACTCAGGCTGGCCGCCCTCTCCACCCCTCTATGCCAGCGCCACCTCCTCCAGCCCTCAGGGGTTCCGCGGTACCCTCTGTCCGTGCAGCTGGCCCCTGGTCGCCCTTAGGGAGAGGCGTGAGTATGTGGCCTTACCAGGAAAGGGGGCAGGAGTCGGGACAGGGCCCAGTGGTAAAGCCCGTCTGAAGCTAAGACAAGTCCGTCTGTCCCCTGCCCACTATGGCTATCTAAAGCAACCCTGAAGACAGACACGGCTCCGGGGCCCACCCCTCCCCCCATGCCACGCTCCACCAGGCTCCCAGGCACCAGCCCCTGCCCATCTCAGCTGGCAGCCACCCCCCACCCCCGCCCACCCTCCACTGTGCACGCAGCGGCCCGTCCGTCCCGCGGGCTGGGCCCGTGTCTGACAGGTGCTCCGTATGCCTCGTACGCCCCTACCACACGGAACTCACGCAGGAAGCTCGCACCCACCTAGTCCCCAGCTCCAGCCCACCGCCTTGGCACCTGCTCTGTCCCCGGCTCTGGTCCCCCATCTGAGCACCACAAGGGAAGAGGTGACCCCACAGAGCCTCACAGCACAGACCGTGGAGCAGGGGCCACGAAGGGTCCCAAGGAGGGAAAGCCGAAAGTCCCACGAGGAAGTGGAAGGTGCCGGACACACCCGCAGTACCCCACGTCCCCTCCCCTGACATCATCCGCCCAGCGCCCCGTGGGTCCAGCACGGCCTCACGTCCAGCCGTCCGCTGCCCAAAGGCAGCACCCTCTCCACCTGGCTCCGATGGAGGCCGATGCCCACTAGGGATATGAGGACCCCGAGTGTCCTGGCCCCCGCGGGCCCTGCAGCCCAAGGATGAAGCAGGCCCTCCTCTCCTCACCCGCCCCCTGACCACGGCTTCCCTGACCAGCGCTCCTTCGCATCTCACCTGTCCCCTCACCCAACCCTCTGCAGGCCGGCCAGAGGCTCCAGCCCTGGGCTCCTACCGTCCGAGCTGCGGTTTCCCCCCCCCACATGCTCCCTGGAGGGTGCTCCCCAGCGCCAGCCCCGCCCCAGGCCAGAGCAGGACCCCCCGGAAGGCTGGACGAGGCCCGCCGGTCCGGCCCAGGGCCTGGAATTGACAGCGCCTTTGGGAGAAGGGCCCGGACCACAGAAGCGGGGCACAAAGCTGGGACAGCTCAGAAGGGCTCATACCGGGACCCTGTCCCGTTCCTCAAACCCCGGGACGAGGACAGAGGTCACGACTGTCCCCTCAGTGGTGACAGAGGCCTCTCGTGAGCACTGGCTCCAGGATGACCAGTCCTGGTTGCCAGCTCTGGGCACTGCCCGTGCGGCATTCTGGGCTAAGAAAAGCCCAGTCCTCGCAACTGCCCTGCGGTGAGGCAGCCGGCACCCAGCTTCACAGAAGGAGTGCAGTGAGCGGCCCGAGGTCACCCCGTGGACCGGCAGAGGTCACAGTCAGAGCCCAAGTGGGGCCAGCGCACCCTCAGCCACCCCCACGCACATCCATCCAAACATCAGCGGGGCGGGATGGGTGAAGGGGCGCCCAGCCTGCACAATCTTGGGGCACCTCCCTCCCACCGTGTGCCGGGGACAGTCACCCCTGAGCCGCGGACCACACTGCCCCCAACTAGGAGCACCCTCGCCACACCGTGTGACCTAATGGCACTTCTCAGCACCAATGCTGCCGCCCCCCCTTAGCAGCCCTGACCACTTCCCTCCCCCCAGAAATGCCAGCGGGCCCCGTGATTGTGACAGCCAAAAATGTCCCAGCGCCCTTCCCAGTGCCCAGGCGCTGACACCTGCAATGCCCAACTCAGGCCTCACTTGGTCCTGGAAGCTTCCGCCTCCCACCCTTGTCCCAGTGACCCCCCCCTCCCCCGCTCAGGGCCCCAGATTCAGCATGTCCTGCTGGGCCTCATCTTACCACGTGGTTCAGAGATGCCCTGCCCAAAAACAGGGTTCCCAGACATAAGAATCCCTAGGACACTTCGTGCGGAAGATTCCACAGCAGGTAAGCGGTTAAAGGAAGGGACCACCTCCCCGGACCTCCCTGACCCCAGCTGTCACCTTCCTCGGGGACACACAGCCACACCCATCTCCCCCCTCCCCAGGATGTCTGTTCCCAGGGTTCCGTGAAGGCCATATAACCGAACCTCTGAAGGAACCCGAGCTTTGAGTTCGCGGCGTCCCTGGAGGTCAGGCAGAAGACAAAGCTCTGTGTCCCTCTGCCCCCTGCCCCTGCCCCTGCCTTAATCACCGCTAAGGAGGCCGGATGACCAGCTGCCCCTCTGGCCTGGGCTCCCCAGACTCTGGGATTAAGAGCTGGGATTAAAGACGGACGCGTCCTGGTAGCTCAGAGCCCCAGCAACGTGCATGTGTGCGAGTGTGTCTGTGTGAACATGCGCACACTTGGGGGTATTTCTGGGCACGCTGCGGGCACAGTCACGTGTGTGCACCTGCCGGTGGTCTCAGACACCTGTGTGGGTCTGGCAGTGTTTGCATGAGAGCGACACGTGCCTGTTGCGGAGGTTGTGTGTGTGACCTTGTCCATGTGTGCCTCTGTGTGCTCACATACGTACGTGGGTCTTGTCTCCACGTGTGTGCACAGGACAAGGGGGCGTGCTCGGGTCTGCATTCCCCCTCACAGACGCAGACGGGCCCGCACACTTGCACATTTCTATGTGTGCCTCGACCTCCCCCAGGTAGGGAGGGCGTCTCCCAACTCGTCCCACTCCTCTCCCAGGAGCCGCTCATGTCCGTGGCCATCCAAGGTGCTGGGGGCGAGCTCCCCACAGCTGAGAAGGTGACAACCTGGGTTCTCCTGGCTCGCCGGGCCTGGCCGCGCTCGAGCCACTGAAACAAGGGAGTAGGCATGTGGACACGAGGGCCCCAGGCATCAGCACAGACCCACGGGGACACTGTCACACACATGCATGTGGACACAAACCCCGCCCCTTGCCCAGACCTACGCTGAACCCCGGCCTTCGCCCCACAGGGAAACGCGGTCCCCGTGGCCTCCGACACCACCTCACGGACTGTCCCCTGAACACAGAGCCGGAAGCCCTTCTTCCGGATCTAAGAACGTCCCCAGCGGGCCTCGCAGCGCCCCCGCCTCAACGAGAACAGGACTCAGTCGAGCCAGGGCTCAGCTCCCAGAGGCCCCCAAGGAGCCACTGCCTTGGGGGAGCCGTCCCACCTTCACCGCCGGGGGGGGCCCTGAACCGTCCAGCGCTGTCTCTGGGGCCCCTTGTCCTCAGGTGAACAGCAAGGTGGGAGGCTGATTTCCTGTAGCCCTCTGCCCTTGAACCTGCACTTCTGCAGGGGTGGACGAAGGCATGGGGTGGGGGGGAAGGAGGGGAGGAGTCTGGGTCCAGGAGGGTGAAGAGTAAAGAAGGGTCCCTCTGGTTCTGATCCTAACCACCCCCTCGGCCCGCAAGACCCGTCCCCCAGGGTACTCCTCGGGTCCCGGCCCCACTGGGTGGTAGCCAGGGAGATGAGAGGTCCCAACCAGCGAGGGAGGGAGTGGAGCGGGGGCCTCTGGGGAAGCAGAGCAGGAGGACGGAGAGATGGGGGGGCAGGCAGAGAGGGAAGGAGAGGAGCAGGGGGAAGACCTCTGATAACCAAACCTGAGCCTCCGGAAGCCCACGGTGTGTCCACCTTCCGGAAAGGCAGAGGCCAAAAGGACCCGGGGTGCTCCCTCCCCCAGCTAAATGAGGCAGGAAGGCTGCGTCTCTGCTGCCAGCCTCCACGCTCCTCAGCCTCAAATTCAGGGATCCCAGGAGCAGGGGCTGGGGAGAAGGACAAGGTGTGCGGCCAGGGGACAGGCTGTGTGAGAGGAAACAATGCAGGACCGTCGGGACTTGGGGAGGGAAAGCAGGTAGTCCACGGGAGGGAGGAGCTGGGAGATGACATAAGGGCTAACGGCGACAGCTGCTGCCACAAAGTCGCCAAGTGAGGGCTCTAAGGAGGTGACAGTGGGACCCCCGCAGGAGCCAGGGGCTCGGGCAAAACGCGACTGAGCTGGGGCTCCGCAGAGAATCCCAACATGTGGAAGAGGGGCACGGCCCAGAGATCCAGAAGGAGGGAAGAGAGAAGGGGCTGAAGAAGGGCTGGCGGAGCTTGAGAGCCGGGGAGAGGTCGGTAAAGGGTTCCCACAGGAGAGGACAGCCGTGCCGGGCTTTGGAGGATGAGTAGGAGTTCCCTGCAGAAGGGAACAGTCTGCAGAGAGCGAACAGCATGTGGGTAGACGTGAAGATGAGAGAAATGATGTCCTCTGCGCCCAGGGAGCAGCTGGGAGCCGCCGTGGGGGGAGCAGCGAGGGTGTCCAGGGCGAAGGGATGAAGCTGGGGAGTCCACCGGATGTGCTGACGGGAATCCGTCTGGCATCCGTCTCGGGGGAGGGCCAGCTTCCCGGGAGAGAAGGGTGGGAGCTGGCCTGCTGTCCGGGCAGAGGAGCGACAGCTAAAGAGCAGAAACATGGTACAAGGGGCAGGGCCCTGCCTTCGGGTCAGGGGACACAGTTCTTAGTCCCAGCTCAGCGACCGACTTGCTGGGTGACTTTGGGCCAGCCGTCCCTACTGCGCTCAGCCTCCGTCTCCCCACGTGCAAAATAAGAAGGCTGAGCTACCAGATCCCGGAAGATCCTTGCTGGGACTAGAAATCACTCCTTTGACCTCAGCTTCCCCTTCAGGACAATGAACAAGCTGGACTAGAAGGCTTCCGAGGGCCCTTCCAGCTGAAAGCCTCGTCGGCCCTCTGACCGCTCCCCGGCCCAGGACGGCCTCGGCCCACGGCCCCCCTACCCAGAGGGCCGGCAGCACAGGAAAGCCCCGTGGGGGAACCAAGGGCCCCCAGGCCTGGATCAGGGCCTCTCCCAGAGCGGCCACCCGGGTTCAGGCACCGAGCAAGACGTGACAGGCCCTAGAGTCACCTTCTCAGGGCCCCACGCTTCACAGCTCGGGATGCACGTGAGAGTGCGGGCAGCGCTCGTGCACCAGAGAGCGTTCTAGACTGCCTGGGTTCAAACCCCAGTGAGTACGCCACTCTGTGCGCCTGGACAAGTTCCTTAACCTCTCTGTGCCTCCATTTCCTCTTTTGTGAAATCACGAGAACAGCACTTCCTTCAGAGGCTGTTGTAAGGGTTCGGTGAGCTTTTATATACAAAACGGCCAGCAGAGAACCTGCACCGGGCAGGTCTTCAGAAGGCACAGCTCAACATTAATGCTCTCCCATCTGCGCTCTTGTTGGCATCCCGTGCCAGCCCCTTGGGGCCGTGGGGCTGCACCCACCTCAAGGCCAACACCCCCTACAGCAGGAGGGAACCTCGATGCCCTGGTTTGGACTCAGAGCCCACCACGGAAATCTTTGAAGCCGACGTCCTGTCGGCTTCAACCGTTCAGCCCCAGATCCCCCCCATCTCCCCTCCCACACCCCCCCCCCGGCTCCCCACACAGGGCCAGGTACCTAGCAGGTGCCCAGCTAATGTACTAAATGCAAGAAACAACACACTCTTGTTAGAATCAGCGACTCCCCTCTGGCAACGGCTCCTCCTCGACCCCCTCCCCCCTCCACCCCCACCCTCGCAGGCAGGTGTGTCCCCACCTCCACCTATGGCTCTCCTCCCCGAGCTGGGAACTGCTGCTTTTAACCACACCCGAATTGCCATGACCCTTCCTACCTCTGAGCCTTCGTCCACCCTGGTCCCCTATCATTGTGCTGCCGTCCTTCAAGGCCTGGCACAAAGGACACCTCCCCCGTGGAGCCCTCCCTGATACCCCAGAGCCAAAACCAACCCCTCCTTCCCCTGACTCAACACCCTCAGCCCCTCACAGTGCTGGCTCCCTCCCCTAACTGGAGCTTCCTGAGGTCAGCGGCCAGGTTGAGCCCCCTGAGGGCTCTGAGTGCTCAGGACAGGCCAGACGCAGAGGGGGCATCAGTAAATAGCGGCTGAAGTGACTGGCAGGTCAGCAGCACCGTAGGGACAAGGACCCAGTTACTGGACTCCCTGTCCAGTGCTCCTACCCCATCCAGGAGACCAGACTCACAGCCCAGCCCCCAGGCCGCCTGGATTTGACCGCTCACATCCCAGAGGCTGGGAAGAGAGGCGGTGTTCAGGGTGATGGGCGAGGAAAAAGGCTCGTCCCACCCCTGCCCAAGAGGAACCACAGACAGCCCACGTGAAGGAAACAAGCTTCCTCTCCTCCCCACCCATCTGCCCCCAAGCCCCGCTCTCCCTTCCCAAAGGGGCCACCCCGGGCCAAGCCCTGGACTCATGTCTCTCCGATAGTTCCTCCATGTGAAGGCTGGAAGGGTCCCTGGGTCGCCCAGTCCAATCTCCCCACTTCACAGATGTGGAAAGTAGAGGCTCAGAGGGGGAAAAAGCTGCCCGTGGTCACGTGACAGGCCGGTAGCAGACTCACCTCTGAAACACAACGATCTTAGAGAGAGTATAGCTAAAGTAAGTAAAATCGAAGTAACTATCCAGGAGCTTCCTTTTACCCGGCTGGCAACCAGGCAACTAGCTGTGCCTCCCCCAAAGCTAGCCTTACTGGCCTTCTGAGCAGCGGAGAAGGCCACGGCTTGCCCAAATCCACCGTAGCCTGGGACTGGAACCCGGCCGGGTGGCGGCGGGAGGCGGGGACTCCCTCCCTGCTTCTCTTCAGCACCCTGAAGCCTCGCACACAGGCCCAGGCCCAACACACATCTCACCGGACAAGGCTCAGCGACAAGACGCGGGACACACACACACGAGATACACCTGCACACCCACAGCGCCCAGCGCAGGGCCCCGCACACAGCAGGTGCTCAAAAGTGGCTGGAGAATGAACAAATTCATCAGGCAGAAGACGCCCCCACTTGCATGAGCACACGGGGCCCCCCGACGTCACGGCGTCTCCGAAGCTCAGAGCCACCGCCCGCCAGCGGCCTCAGCTTGGGCTCACTGCTTACCCTCTCGGGCCTCTGGGTCCCCATCTGCAAAAGGGGGTAACAACACGCCCCCTCCTAGGGTCACAGTAGGAACTGAGATACCTCACGGTAAGCACAGGAACCGCGCACTCTGTAAGTACTGGCCGTCACCACTGTCCTATGGTTGTCACCATCTGCACCTATCTTCCCGACGCTGGGAGCACCTTTTTTTTTTTTAAAGATTTTACTTATATCCACGAGCGAGAGAGAGGAAGAGAGAGCACAGAGGCAAAGGGAGAAGCAGACCCCCCCACTGAGCAGAGAGCCCGACACGGGGCTCGATCCCAGGACCCGGAAATCATGACCTCAGCCGAAGGCAGACGCTCAACCCACTGAGCCACCCAGGTGCCCGCCCAACGCAGGGCGCATCCTGAGGGCCAGAGCCAGGATTCAGCTGCAGACACCCCGACCCCCACCTCCACGGCAGCCGGGCCCCGAGGAGGGGGCAGTCCCCACGTGGTAAGCCGGTGAAGGACAGCTGGGAACATGGCCCCTCAGCCATGCGCCCTGCCGGGGGATGGCAGCATGTGGGTTCTGCCAAGCACCCTGACAAGCAAGAGTATCCTTCTCCTGCTCCCAGGAGAACAACCCTGTCTGCTTACCCCCGAAGCCCCCAGCGGATCCCCCAAACCCCAGCCCAAGGACGGCATCGTGAGCCACCTGCAGGCCCATTGGCAATCAGTTTGTCACAATCAGATTTCCCAGATCCCGCTGGTGATTGATCCTAAATTATCCTTATTAAAGTCTGAGCTGGGGAGCAGGGCTGGGCGGGGGGACGCAGGATGGGGGGATCCTGGCGGGCGGTGCAGGGGGTAGACTGAGCTCTAGGAGAGCTTGGGCTGAAGCTGATCCCAGGGCGAAGCAAGCCCACTGCCCATCCCAGAAGCAGGAGGGAGGCCCTAACTAGCATGATCCCCCACCCCATCCCCCAGGCTCCCCTCCCCATCCCGTCTCCGAAAACCCGGGCCCCAAAGGGGTGTGATGACAAGGGCAGCAGTGGGACAGAAAGGATGCCAGAGCGGGCGAAGGGGTAACTCAACACGGGGCTCCCCCGGGACCTGGCTGGACGAGCCCTGGAGAGCAGCTTCACATCTCGGAGCCTTCTCGATGAGCTGAGCGGAATGCCCCGGCCTCTGCGAATGGCCAAAAGCTCAGCGAGCCCACCTAAGACTGAATAACCAGCCCCAGCCCTTGGGCAAGGCTCCAGGCCGTCTCTGGGCTCCAGGACCCCCACCTATGAGACGGCAGCTTCTCCCTTTAGGCCAGCTCCCACTCCCAGGGCCCTACTTGGGGCAGCCGTGATCATTCCAACTTGGTTCCCACGCCCAGCCCCCAAAAGCAATTCTGCAGTGAGACGGAGAGAGGGACAGGAAAAGAGCAAAACCAAAGCGGGGAAATGGAAGAAATCAGTATTTACAGCAGCGCCCACTCCTTACCGGGCACCCTATTATTTCCGGCGGTTCGTGCTCAAGCAACTCTTGAGACAGAGGTTCTCTGAGCCCGTCCGAAACAAGAGAATGAGGCTCAGAGAGGCTAAGCGAATTTGCCAAGATCACACAGCTAGAAAGTGGCAGAACCAGGATTTCGACCCTGGTCCAGTTGGCTCTGGGGCCCCTGCTCTTTCTACCACCTCACGATACACCCTCAAGTGTGGAGACCCCAAAACAGATGGCATTGAGGTCCAGGTGGGAGCCCCGGGGTGGAAAGAAGGCAGCCCCCGGCCGGCTGGGCCACAGAGGCGGCGGGACCCTCTCCACCTCCACGGGCCTTCCCCGCCCTCCGCCATCAGCAGCCAGGTAGGGAAGAGGCCGGATCGCTTGTCAGGGGCCACCCCCACCCCCATCCTGCAGCTGGGCCCTCGGCCACAGCCGCCCAGACTCCCCCCTGTAATCACAGCTTCCTGTTTGGCGTTGAGACTAGTCCGGTCAGTGGGGGGAGGGAAGCAGCCACCCCGCCAGCCAGGGCCTGCTCTGGAGGGAGGGGGGCGCCGGAAGTAAAGGCTCCCCAGCCTCCCGGAATCTTGGGAGTCTGGGAGCCAAGGCAGGGCCCCCCCTCCCTGCAAAGAGGCCAGTCAACAAATATTTACCAGGCGCTGGCCTGATGTTCCTGATGTTCCCAGGATGTGGTAGAACGTTAGTGGGGACAGCAAGACAAGCCAGGTGGTCCAAGACCAGCCCTGACCCCAACCCCCTGAGGGGCTGAGGGGGGCAGGAGCAAGGGGCGGGGCCCCCAGGACAGCTCCTGGCACCCTGCCCTCCACCCCCCACCCAGACACAAAATCACAGGCTTCCAAGCAGCTGAGCTGGAGCCCAGGGCCGCCGCACCTCTGTCCCACCCCAATGTGGTGGCGGGCACCCCCGCAGTCAGACCACAGACCCCCACTGCGCGGCCCCCCGGGCGCCTCCCAGCCCGCAGGCACACGCTTGGGCCCAGCAGACTTCTACCAGTCTCGCTGTCCCTCGCTGTCCCTCAACCCACCTCCGAAGGAGAGAATCGAAGTCCTAGCCTGGCACTCAAACCCTTCAATTCTGGGCCAGGCGCACTGTTGGCCTTGGGGTTCAGCGAAGAAGACAAGAGCCACAGAGCCTGCCCGCGGGGGTTCGCGATCTATCGGGTAAGCCTTCGGGCTGTGGGAGCCCCACCAAGTCACTGAGGCCGCACGGGGCTTTGGGGGTCAGGGGGCCCCGGCTCAGGGACGGGCCAGCAGGGATGAAGATTTGGCTGGGCACGTGCCAGCGGTCCCACAGTGAGCGGGGATTAAATGCAGAGCGTGAGCCCCAACAGCGGCGGCGTCCCATGCGTGCCGGGGTGAATGGCAGGGTTTCAGACCCCCCTCCTCCTGAAGTTCTAAGTATTTCCCCTCTCCTGTGCCAGGCCCAGACCCGAGTCCTGCCCCCCATCCTGCACAGTCCTCAACGCTCTCCCTCAGCCCAAACCCGGGACCCCCCAAGTCGCCCACTGTACAGATGACAAAGCCTCGTGAGGTGACGTGGGAGAGGAGCGAGGGCCCTGGGGCCAAGCCCTCAGTGAGCCCTGCCCCCACCGCAACCTGCGGTAGTGTCGCCCACCCCCAAGGCCACGGTGAGAGCAGAGGAGAAAAGACAGGGGACACACCCAGCCAGAGCCTGGCAAAGAGGGAGCCCCGTGAAACAGCAGGTAACGTGCGCTTTATGGGGGGGGGCAAGGAGGCTCCAGCGAGGAGCAACTTGTCCAAAGTCGCAGAGCAAGAGGGGGTAAAAGCAGGACGCAGCCCAGTTCTCTCAGCCTGGCAGGCCCTGGTTCCACCCGGCTTGGCTACTTGCCAGCTGTGTGACCCCGGGCAAGTCACTGAACCTCTCTGTGCCTTCATCTCCGTAAAATGGAGGTTCTCATCATTCCCACCTCCCAAGATTGTCATGAGGATTAAATGAGCCAATACAGAACGAGTGCTTAGCAGGCAGGGCTTTCAGTGAGCGTTAGTTTGCTGTTTCTGTCGTTAAGCCCACCCCAGATCGCCCACCCCAGATCGTGCCCACAGCCCCGGGGGGGGGGGGCGTGACAAAGACAGATGGAGACTTCACCCCTCCTATCCCAGCTGCCTCAGTCTGGTCCAGGCCTCAGCAATCCTACTGCGGCCCCTTCTAGAATGACCCAAAGCAGCAGCGGGGCCTGGGTGGGGAAGGGGGGCTCCCAGCTCCAACGGGAGGGTTTGGAGGGACGCCTGTGGCAGGGCCTGGCTTCTGAGGAGCTCTGTCTCCACCTCTCTCTCCCCTTCAGGAGAGAGCCCCCCTCACCCACCTCACTGGTGCCCCAGCATTTTCCAGAGCCCAAGCCCAGAACTGCCCTACCCCAGTGCTGCCCTGGGGCCCCCAGGGACCCCACCTCCCAGTCCATGAGGTGGGAGGAGCCATCTGTCTTCAAAAGGCCAAACTGCTTTTCTTGTTGTTGTTTTTTTTAAAGATTTTATTTATTTATTTATTTAATTGAGAGAGAAAAAGAGAACACAAGTGGGAGGGAGGGGCAGAGGGAGAAACAGACCTCCACCGAGCGGGGAGCCCAACATGGGGCTCGATCCCAGGACCCCGAGATCATAACCCGATCCGAAGGCAGACCCGTAACTGACGGAGCCACCCAGCTGCCCCTACACTGCCTTTTCCTTCGGCAGAGCTCAACCCCACACCAACCCCCAACACAAGGGAAGTAGAAACACTGAATTCGTAGCTGAAGGCACTGCATTGCTCCCCATCCCAACTCCGCCACGAGAATATTGTAACCCCCAGTAGCAGTCCTGTAAGTCAAGTATGTGTCCCCAATTGACAAGTACAAAAGCCTCGAGTCAGGGCAGGCTACAGCTTGCTCTGTGCCACGTGGTGACCACTTTGATGGCATAACGCGAAACCTCCTCCTCCAGGAAGCCCTCCTTGACCTCTCCAGGCCCCCTCCTCGAAAAAGGTCCTATCTCCTGAAAGCTCGCTACATGGCAGGCTGTGCTCGTGCTACCCAAGGAACTCGTTTGTGCATCACGACATCCCTGTGAGTGAGGCTGACACTGTTCCAGTCCCCATTTCACAGATGAGGAAGCCGAAACAGAGAAATCCCTTACTCAAAGTCACACAGCAGGTGTCTATCGCTGGCACCCCTGCCACCTTGGGGGCTAACAGACAGCAGGCCCCTGTGACATCCCTGTGTCAGGGCCTGGCCTCCAACAGCCCCAGGGTCCCCACCTTTTAATTTTTACAGTGAGGACAATCTCGCTCTGACAACTCAGCATCCAGAGTCAACCAGGGTAGCTGAAGGAAGAGCAGGGAGCTCTAGGGCAGGGGGAAGAGTCGGGGAGGGAAGGGGGCCGGAACCACCAGGCCTGGGGGTGGGGCTTCCACACCTTGCTTGATTTCCCCTCCCCACGGCCCCACCCCTACCTTTCCCCCCACCCCTACCACACTCCCGGACACGCGATGGCAACCTTAGAACGAGAAATCAGCACTTGTCGAGTGTTGACTCTGCGCCAACCACTGGGCTGCGAGCCTTCCACAGGAACCTCTTTCCTTGTCGTTATTCTCTCGGTCTTGCAGAGATGGAAGCAGGGCTCAGAGAGGTTAACTAACTTTCACAAAGTCACACAGCCACAAAATAGCAAATTCCCGTCACTGGGGATAGTCAAACAAGAGTAGATGACGCCTAAAATCCCTTCCAAGCTTCTACATGCACATGTTCGCGCCCTAACGCTTCCAGAATCCCCACACTCCAAGCCCGTCTGGCGGCAGAGGTGGCTCTGAAGGCGCATATCCCTCAGGGTCCTGGTCACCTGGTCTCTCAGGAGAAACGACTCCCCAAAGCGGATGCCAGGACACACACACACACACACACACACACACACACGCTCCCTTTCAAGCTGGTGGGCAGACCAGGGGTCATCTTGTCCCTCCCCTGCCCAGAGCCAGCCGCCACCCGTCGAGTGATGTCCTCAGAGGACCCCACCGCAGAGGCCAGGAGCCACCCTGGGTGGGGCCCTTCGGGTCTAACCTCGGCCCCTCCTGCCACAGGCATCTCCGTCGTCCTCCGGGGTGGCGCCTGGCAGCCGTGCCCCGCCCTTTACCCTTCTGGCTCCTGGGCCAGGGGAGGTGACGCTCCTCCTGGACAGCCCAACCCCGGGGAAGACGTGACGTGAGGACAGGGGCTCCCCCTCTCCCACCTCATCTGGGGCCCCTCCCAGTCAAGCCCACCATCTTGGCCTCCAGGCCCAGACCCTGCGAGGGGGTGTCACATTATCTGCCCCTCAGCTTTGGGCCTGAACCACGCCCACTCTACGTGGCCCTGGGGTTCAGGGACACCCTGTCTCACTGAGGCCCTCCAGAACCGTCTTCCGCCCGGAGGCGCTCCCTTCTTTCCTTCCACCACCCAGTGGGGCACGAATTATATTAGCCTTGTTCTAGGACTGAGGAACAGCGGTTCAACAAAGGAGGGGACTGGCCCA
Organism: Potos flavus; assembly: GCA_028534135.1. Lineage (NCBI taxonomy): Eukaryota > Metazoa > Chordata > Mammalia > Carnivora > Procyonidae > Potos > Potos flavus. Next base: position 146,154,116 of record CM052900.1, read on the forward strand.
GGGTCACACAGCTCGAGATTCCTGCCGAGTCTCCAAGTGTCAAGCCTTTTGTCCAAGCCCCTTTTCATTCCTCTGAACATCAAACATTTACTTCTGTGAACGAGCGCACGTATCATCTCGTCTCTCGTCTCACTCCCGAGGAAGGTGTTACCAGCCCCATCTTACAGAAGGGAAAGTAGAGGCCCAGGAAAACGACATAACGTGCCCAAGGTCACAACATGAGTCACTGGGGGTAGCAGGATTTGAACCCAAGGCTGCGATATTTCTAAGCTTTTGATTTCAAAAATGGTCTTTCAGAAGTGTGTCTGAGAAAGTGACCCAGGCGCTAGGATGGGCTGAGTCCCAGTCCCACCCAGGGACCTCTTCTCAACCCCCTTGGGAGAGGACTGGGGATGAGGCCACCAGCCCACCAGGCATTGTACTCGACTCGGCATTCAATGCTCCCGCCACCCTTCGTTCAGCCCCCAGATGGGGAAGGCTGCTGAGGAGCTTGACTGTCCAAGAAGCAAATTCTCAGTCCATGCCTGTCCTCCTCCCATTTTACAGGCCGGCCCACCAAGGCCCACGGAGACACGCAGGGACCTGGGTCCTTTTCAGCCTGTGGAATGAGGGACAGACCCAGCTCCTAGAACCAGCCACGGAGACTGGGCCTAGAAAGCCCCACCTCAATCCTAGCCTGGGCTCCAGATTGAGGTGGGGCTGGTAACTCACTTGGGACCTGGGTCCCTCAAGGTGGGGAGCTGGCCCTTCTTCCCTAAACCTCCTCCTGCTCCCCCTAATGGAGCGGGGACTGAGCTCAACCCCACAGCCGCGTGGTCATTCAAAGGGACACTCAAGGGGTCACTGCATACACATATACTCCCCTCGCCCTGCACACACACACTGCCCCCCTCAACAGTACAAGCCCCGTGCACAGGGTCACCCATGCAGCCACGAGCACTTGCACGTGTGCACACACACACACACATTCCCATGGGTCCAAGCACACACCCACCACGGTGGTCTCTCCCACAGACACGCTCACCGCCCCCGCCCCCCACAAGCACTCACAGCCCCAGCCAACAGCTGCCTGCCCCGCGCTGGCACACACAATAGGTCACCCCCCAGGGTCCACATTCAGGTAAGGCAAGCCTGCAGCCAGCCATGTGCTGGACTGCTGCTCATCCCTCCTCCCTCACCCCTACACAGCCCACAGGTCCCGACACCCCGCAGGAGGCGATCAGACACACGGGGTCACCCTCACTCACCCCCTCAGGTCACCTTCACACAAGTTACCCTCCACCCCTCCCCCTCTCCGGGGCCCCCCCTGTCCTCCCCAAAGTGACCCTCGGAGGAACCAAACGCACATCTCCCCGCCCCGGGAGGGAGCCCACCCCAAATCCCTAAAAGTGGCCGCGGTCTGGGCACACCCACGAAGCCAAAGCCACGTTCGCTCCAGACCCACGACACACCCAGCCCGGGCCCCGCGCCCGGCGACCCCTCGCGCGCCGTCAGGCCCGCCCCGCGCCTCTCGACCCGGGGCAGGGGACCGCCGGGGGAGGGGTCCCCAGAGCCCAAGGAAGCGAGCCCCGAAGGCGGCCGGCGGCGGGGGCGGCCTCCCCCACGGGGTCAGCCCCGGGGTCTGGGGGCGCCCGCGGGGGGTCTGGGGGCGCGCGGAGGTCGGGGGAGGGGGCGCGGGGGCGGGCCGGAGGTGGGGGCCGGGGGGTGGGGGGTGGGGACCCGCGGGGACCAGCGCACGTCACTCACCCCCGCGGCGCGCCCGGCAAGCAGCAGCAGCAGCAGCGGCGGCAGGAGCAGCCCGCGGGCCCCGGGCCCGGCCGCGGCCGCGTTCCCGGCGCCTGCCCCGTGGGCGGTCCCGGCGCGGTGCGGTGGCCCCGGCTTCATGGCGGCGGCGGCGGCGGCGGGCGCCTTTGTTCCCGAGGCGCAGCGCGCGGGGCGGCTGCTCGGCGGCGGCGCGGCCCGGAGGCTGGACCGACGCGCTCCCGGCTCGGGGCTCCCGGCTCGGCGGCCCGGCTCCGCCTCGCAGCTCCGCGCCCACAGCAGCCGCGCCCGCAGGAAGCGTGCGCCGCCACCGCCGCCGCAGCCGCCGCCGCCACCGCCGCCGCCGCCGGGCCGCCCCCAGCGCGGGAGGAGCGGGAGGAGGGGCGGGGGGCGGGGCGGGCCGGAGCGCGTCCCCCGCCGCCCCGCGCCCCCCGCCGGCCCCCTAGCGTCCCCCCCTCCCCGCCCGGGCCTTGCGCCCCCTCCCCGCCCCGGCCCCTTCCCCCCCAACCTCCGCCACCCAACCTCCGCCACCTCCCGGCCTTCGCCGGCCCCTTAGCCCCCCCCCCGCCCGGGCCCTGCGCCCCCTCCCTGCCCCAGCCCCGGACCCCGCCGGCCCCGCCGCAGTGGCTGCTGTGCGACCTGGGACTCGCGGGCTGCCTCGCTGAGCCTCACCACGATGATGGGGATCCCGCAGAACGCTGCGCTCCTCCGAGGGCTTGCGGGAGCGCAGGGAGGAGAGGATCCCGCGTGGGAATGCAGGAGGACGGGCCTGGCTCATCTGAGGCCCTGAGTGGGTGGGTGGCATTTGTGGGATCACTAGTAGCTTCCCCCTAAGGGTACTGTTCCCGTGGCTCTTCGGGGCCCCAGGCCAGTTTACACAGTGGGCCAGAGGTCACCCAGGTCCAGGGTCTCTCCGGGCCTCAGTATCCCCTGCACACCTGAGGGTTGTAGGCTTCTGCCCTTGTCACCGGATCTGCAGGGGAAAAGCGGGGCCGCACCCCCACCCGCTGTGCGGGCCCAGCTCGCTGACACTCGCCTTAGAATGGAGACCCTTCCCCACCTCCAGTGCCGCTGTGAGAAGGGGTGTGCCGGCATCTTGCCTGGCTGGTCTCTACTGCCTGCCCCCCCCCCCCCCAACATTCTGTGCACTTTACTTTTTACTCAAGTCCCCACCCAGAAGCGCAGGAGCTCCGGGAGGGCGGGGTCTGGGTCACCTGGTTCACTGCTGTGTCCCCCACACCGGCAGGGGCCCTGGCACATAGTGGGAGCTCAAAATCAATTTGTTATTTCAATGAATGTGTTTCCCATTCACCTGAGCTCTCCTGGCCCCAGGTGTTGGGTGGCGGGTGGGGGGGCAAAGTGAGCGTAGAAGTAAAGAGAGTAAAGCGGCACGGCCCCACGCGCTTTACCTGAGTCGTCTCATTTCACTCGCAGCAGCCTCCACGAAGTAGGTGCTGTCAGGACCTCCAGTACCTAGATGGGAAACCGAGGCCCAGAGAGAGGAGGTCATTTGCTAATGATGGCAGGCTGGAAGGCTGCCCCTGTGTCTGGCACCCTGTCCCGGGCCTGCTATCAGGAAATAGGAGCCAAAGTGAGCTGAAACTGGGAGAGTTCCCCCAAAGAAAAAGGGAACCGAAACCAGGACAAACGGAGCCAAACGGAGAGGGTTGGGATTGGGCCCGGAGGAAAAGACTCTGGGGTGCCAGCCATGATTCGGGGTGTCGGGGGGACTGGGACTTGCCCTCAGGGCCCTGGTGAAGAGGTCCCAAGGACAAATGTCAGCTCGGCATAAGGCTGAGCGGAACTAGAAGATGTTCCCTCAGAGGGAGTGAGAGAGCCCAGTCCCTAAAAGGTACAGAATACCCGGCCAGCTGCCCCTTGCCACAGGTCCTGGAGAGGAAGGGAGGGAAACGTTCCAGCTCTGGGATGCAAAAATCCCTAGGAATTCTCGAGCCCCAGCCTCTGAGAATCATATTCCCGAAGTCTTGGAATTCTGGCCCACAGGCACCTTGGGGAGACGGGTCTAGAGGGGCCGACGGGGCCCGGGAGAGGAGGAGGGGTTCCAGCTGAGACAGCAGCGCTTGGAGGTGAAGCACACCGGCTCTGGGTCGGGCAGATCCCGGTTCTGCCTGTTACTGAGATGTGTGGCACTGGAGCCTTCACCTTCCCGAGCCTCAGCTTTCCAGCTGTTAGACGGACATAATGACCACGCAGGGGCCGTGCGCGCGCTCGTTCCTTCTCCCGCTGTCAGCTGAGTCCTCTGTGTGTCAGACACAGTGCCAGGTGCCGGGTCGTGACTACACGAGCCCTCCCCGGCCCTTGTACTCTGGGTTTCGTAAACGAGGCTGGGATGATGCTCACAAAATAAGGCACCTGGTTAGAGGGGCGGTCACCTCCCGGAAGGGCTGCCACCGGCCAGGGGCCAGACCGGTTCTGAGGGCTTCCAAAGGGCAGAGTTAGGGCCAGCGAGGCTGGGGCGAGGGTATGAGAAGCCAGTGTGGTGTAAGGGGGGCTCACGAACAGCTGGAGCTGGCCACAGATGGCTCCTCGGAGCGGTAGTGGAGACTCTGTCTTGGGAGGTATGCAAGGCTCTAGAACTCGCTATCAGGGCGGCCATCAGGACCTCATGCACAAGGTGGGCAGTGAGCGTGGCTCCTCTTCAGAGGTTCCTGCCAGTTCTGAGACTTCTAGAAGCGGCAGCCCTTCCTCCCTGACCTCCCGAGGAGGTGGGGAGAGGGAGGATCTCGGGGCTGGGCAGGCCGGGAGCGCCACCTGCCGCTCCTCAAAGACACTGGTCACCGGCGGGAGTGAGCACGGGTCTGGACCCCTGAGCGTCTCATCCCGCTTCTCCCCCCCTGCTGGTGCTCTTCTCGGGGTTCACAGATGCTCACCTTCATCGGCCCTCGGGCACCCAGGGCTCCATACGTTCGTGCCCCCCCACCCTGTGCCTACCTGTGCATTCCAGCTCCACCCCAGCCCCTCGGGGTCTCCCTTCGCCCCCCACGGTGACCCACCCGGGCATCTGCCCCCCACATTGGGGCCCTCTGGGGCTGGACAAGCCCCATCTTTGCGCTCCCCACCTGGCCTTACTGGCCCCCCGGAAGCGGGAGCACGTCGGAATCCCCAGTGCACCACAATCGCAGAGCTCCCGCAGAGCTGAGCGCGTGCCCTCCCCGTGCGCTGCTCTGAGATGTGCACAGGACCTTATCCCCACAGAGAAGCTAGGAGACCCGGCCGAGGTCACACAGCTGGTAAGTGAGAGCTGAGATCCTGATCCGGGGCCTTAACAATCACACTGTGGGGCCAGGTCCAGAGGCAAGTCAGGAAGCTTCCGGTGAAAGAGTCAGGGAGGGGATTCCTACTGTCACGTGAACACAACCAACTCTCTGGCCGACTGGGATGAGCCGGGACCCAGGTAACCCCCTGCAGGTGCGCCTGACCGCCACGCCTCCCCGCCGCGCCGGTCGGGGTCCGACGAGACAGCAAAGGGGGCGTGGGAGCCTCGGCCAACAGCTCTGAGCTCTGTGCCTGAGTCACCCCGCTGCCAGTTCCAGCTCCAGGCCGGGCATACAGTAGGTGCTCGGTAATTGTTGGCTGACGCTGCCTGCCCCCCCCCCCCCAGACGTTTGGCTTCACAGGCTGGCTCTGTCGCCCGGCACTGCCGTGCAGGATGAGCACCAGGATCCACGGAGGGCTTACTGCGTGCCCGGCACTGCTCTGATCACCGGCCGGCAACGGTCTCACGGACTTGTCCCCACGGTCCTGTGACATGCGGACAACAAACACACTTGCCTCCCGGGGCGGCCACTGTGAGGACCAAAGAGCCAACGCTTGGGAGCCCGTCCAACAAAGCCCGGCCCCCGGGGAGCACGACGCATGTGTTTGCCGTTCCCGTTGTCCCCATTTCACGCCCGGGGAGACGGGCTCTGAGAAGCCGGTGACAGGCCCCACGTGGGCCTGCCGACAGCTCCTCACGGTGCCGTCCCCCGCAGGCACAGGGGCACCGCCGACGTCCCCGTGTCCCCCAGGCCGCCCTTCCTCCCAGCTCCCCGGCCCCCGCCTCCCTCACCACAGCTTCCAGCCCTGGCTGCGATTCGGGATGAAGGCCGGAGCTGGGGGCTTGCTTCTGAGGGGGTCTGAGCGATGGCAGTCCTGAGGCGAGCGACCCCCAAATTCAGGAACTAAAACACGGTTCTGGCAAAAGCCAACTGAGAGAGCTCGGGAGACTCACCGTCGGCCGCCCCCGCCAGTGCAAGGCCCACGGGGCGGGGGAGCCCAGCTTCTGCGGGAGTCCCCGGGGATGGGAAGGGGCCGGAGCGAGCAGGCAGATGGCCTGGGCTCTGTCCTTGGGGGCCGTCATCTGGGGGGAGCCCCAGCCATCCAAGGGACTGTGGGAGGGACGGGCCACGCCGTGAGCTTGCTCCGAGCCCCGCGCGTGTGCTGAGCAAGTCCTTTCAAGATGAGGGGCGGGTGACAGCCCCCTGGGCCCACAGCTGCCAGGAAGGGGGCAGGATTTGAACCCAGGCCTCTTCTAAGTCTGTGAGCTGGGGGTTTGCAAACTGTGGAGTCCAGAGGGCTCCCCGGGGGGGCCCCTCAGGGCAGGTGTAGGGCAGAGGGGAGGAGCGAGGCAGACTTTGTTTGAGCTGAGGGACCGGCCTGGCCTTGCAGGTGAGGCGAGGGGAGGCCCAGAGACCCCGAGCAGAAACTCCTGTCTGGCCAGGTCTGGCCCAGGCGCCAGGCCACCTGGTGGGGGTGGGCAGGGACAAAGACAGGGGTGGCTCCCAGCTCTGGGGTCCCAAAGCTTACACAATTTGAAGGGACCACAAATCCAAAATTAGGAACAAGGCTTTGGAAGCAGGCCATGCAGCCAAGGGGCCCTGAAGCTTCAGCTTCCTTAAGGTTACAAGGACTTGGCCTCTACGTTTTTGTGAGTGAGCGGGGCCCTGGGCAAGGAGGCGTTAACACCCCTCTGAGGGGTTGGTTGCCACGGAAGCAATCTAGGAAGGCTTCACAGTGGTGGTGGTGGCAGTACCTGATCCATGGCAGGCAGGTCACATTGAGGCGGAGCCCTGCCCAGAAGGGTGGCCTCTGAGGCCTTGAGCTCCAGCTCCAGGTGGGTGTGGATGAGGCCAAGAACATTCTAGAGGCTTGTTCACTGTAACCTAAAAAGAATAGAGCATTGGGCGGGGGGGCCTCATGTTGCTCTCCCTACTGCACCCCCTTCATCTGCCCATTTTATGAGTGAGGAAACTGAGGCCCATGAAGAGGAAGTGACTGGCCCGGGGGTCACAGGGTCAGGCTGTGGCCGAACCCAGGTTGCTTCCTTCCCTTCTCTGGGGGCTTTCTCTCACCCACTTCTTCCTCCCATTTGCAAGAACTCATGGGGTCAGACCTACCCCACAACCCAGGCCTCATTCAAGGCCTTCCTTCCATGGGGTGGCCCACTCCTTCCAGGCCAAGGTCACAGGCCTAGGAAATGGCTATGGGGGTGGGGGGCTGGGACAGGCCCAGAGGCGGGTCTTCCCAGCAAGGGGAGGGAGAGGACGGGGCTGCAGGGATGTGGAGGAGGGGGAAGGAGAGAGCAGAAAGGGTGGAAAGGGAGGAGGGCACTGCCATTCCAGAAGCCATCCCTCTAGCACACCCCCGTTCCTGGGAATAAATTGCACATTTGGAGTCATTTTCCTGGAAGAAAAAAAAAAAAGCCTCTCTAAAAATATTTTTTCTTCCTCATCTCATCCTGGGGCTGGAGCCGCCCAGCTGGGTGACAGCCAAGGAAGGGGGTGCAGGAGAGTGACCTGGAGCAGGAGGGGGGCACGAGAGGGAGGACTGAGGGGGGCGAGGAGACCCCCCTGTCCCCCAAGGCCCTGGGATCTGAGCAAACACCGCCGTCATTGAGGGACTTGGTATGTCTTGTGCTTCTTGGAGTGTTTCAAGGTTCATAGAGACTCCTTCCAAACCTCAGTCTTCGGTTCTGGAGCCCCTGCCCCAGGCCGGGCGGGCACATGCTGGCAGCTGAGGGCGCTGGCCTCCCACAGCAGGCATGGGCAACGCACAAGCAACCGCACTCACGTGGGACAGGACCCTGCTCCGTCCCTCACCGCCCGCGGGGCCCCTCACCTGCCCGTACAGGGATCAGACCCCGGGGGCCCCAACTTCATTCCCAGCACCTTCTGGGGCCCTGGGATGGGGCCTGGCAGAGAGCACGAGCAGGGAGGGACTCGGCAGCCCGGGCTCTGAGGGGGGGCCCCGGGGGACTCTGGGGTCAAATCCCAGGTCTGCTACCCCTGCCCGGTGACATTGGGGCCACGTTCCTGCCACGGAAGTTAGAGTGACTGTCCCGCTGCAGGGTTTGAGGGAGGGGAGCAGGGTTATGCAAGGCAGCACCCCCCTCAGGGACAGACCCACAGTCACCGCTCAACTGGCCGCTGTTTCCCCGCCATTCCCTGTGTGGGGCGCCCCAGGCCTGAGGGCGGTGGGCCGGGGGACCCCCCGCTGAGACTGAGAGACCGCGGCTGAGCCGCCTCTGGTACAGGACAGCTGTGGCCTCCTGAGAATCCCTGGTCCAGCCCCACCCTGAAGACTGGTCTCCACCGTGGCCTCTGGAAGTTTCCTGGAGTCCCGGGGAGGGAGCAGGGGGCAGGAGCTGGCTCCGGGAGGCCAGCACAGACTGGGGCAGTTGTGGCTCCCAGGAGAAATGAGAAACGGGCCCCCTGATTTGCCAGGGACCATCCTGGACTACACCAGCCTTGGGGGCTGTTACCTAGTGCCCTGTGACAAATTACCCCCGAAACACAGCCGCTTCCGACAGCATCCAGCACTGATCGGCTCGCCCAGTTTCCGTGTGTCAGGCGTTCTGGAGCAGCTGCCCTGGGCTCTCGCACGAGCCTGCAGTCCTGGAAGGCTGCGTGGAGGCGGAGGCTCTGCCTGCAAGGTGTCAGGTGTGACTCCCCGGTCCTTCACCACGGGGACCTCGCCGTAGAGTGTCCCAGACAGGGAGCAAGCAATCCTGGAAAGAGCGTGCTGGCTGTGTGACCTGGCCTGGAAGTCACACCCCACCTTTCCTCAATGTCCCCCCATGTCCCTGTGGCCCAATTCATCTGAGAGGACCCTGGGAGCAGGGCTCTGTCGCGTGCGGGCTGCAGAGCGGGGGTAAGTCAGTGCTTCTGCCTTCGTGCTTGAAAGAGTCCCAATTGGGAAGCTAAACTGAATTGTGACTCTAGTGAAGGTTCCAAGGGCCCCAACATGGCAGGGTAAATTGGGGGCAATGGTAATTAACAACAACCCTTACTTATGGCTTACTGTGGGCCTAGCCCTGGGCCAAGTGCCCACAGGGAGGAATAAGATTCACAGAGGTCGCACAGGGCCAGTGGAGCTGGGATCGTAAAAAGACTTAGAGGTTTTAGTTGTTGAAAGTTTGGAGCAGAAGCCAGGGATGTGGCCCCATAAAGTGGCGCCAGGGCCTCTGGTCATATTAACAGAGACATGGCGGCCTCGTTAGCCCTGCCCACCTGACCTCACACCATCCCTGTGAGGGTGGCATGGCTGGGTGACCAGGCCAGTGACAGTTGGCTCAGAGAGGTCAGTGATGTGGCAGAGGTGACCCACTGAGTCAAAGGCAATGCTGGGGCCTTTGAGCCGGATTCGCATGACCATACACTCAGCCCACCAAACCAGAGTGAGGGACTAGCCCTATACCCAGGAGAAGCTGGGGACGGAAAGGAAGAAGAGGGGAAGCTCGATCTTAGGGCAGATGCCAGACGTCTGGTCTCTGGGTGGGACTCCACTCCTGAGCCCCTCAAGCCAGGGGAAACCCATCCCAGCCCTGACCTTGGACCCTGGAGCCTCTTGGCCTCTCTAATGCTTTCTTTAGGCAGCAGCACCCTCGTGTGGCTAAAGCTGGTAACTACATGAAGTCTCCAGCTTCCTGCCCCCAAACGCTTCCCTCTCCAGCGCCTCGCGATTCTGAAACCCAACTCTGAGCCAGGGAACCACAGAAGACAGCTAGCTATTCCTGGGGCTAACGGAGGGTGGCAAGAGCAAGACGGCATGGATAGAGCCCTGGGCTTGGGTTCAGGAAACTTCAGATTAAATCATTACCTGGTTACTGATTCTTTCATTGTGTGTCTGGGATCTCAAACTCATCTGTATAATGGGCTGATAATGTCTACCCAGCCTTACCCCCCATGGCCTTCATGAGCATCAAGGATCACAAACATGGATGCGCTCTGTAAACTGTAAAGCTCTGTGACCAGTAAAAGGCCACTGCATAAACATTTATTATATATTATATATTAAACGATTATAATTATGTAATTATATATAATATATAATATAATTATTATAAATTATTATATAATCATATATAATAAAATAAACCGAATAATTAAGTAGTAAATTATTTAATGATAAATTAAATAATAAATTTTAAAAATTAAAATAATTACTAGAAATGTTATTGTAGTTATAATATATAATTATAATTTTATATAATATATAATTATATATTATAGTTATGTTTTCATATAATTATATGCTTATATTTATATATAATTATGATTTTATAAAATATACAATTATATATTATAATTATAATAATGTTTATTTATAATAATGCCTGATATATAATATACATTTTATATTATATATAATATAATATATTATATTATCTATAATAGATTATTATATAATATACATAATAATATATTATTATATTATATATTAAACATTATATAAACGGTGTTGAAGGGACTCTGGAAGAGAAGCCCAAGAACTCAGCTATCTAGCTGGTGGCAGCCTGGGATACCCCAACCTGGAGCAGAACTGGTGGGCGGCCAAATGCAGAGGTGAACAGGAGCCCAGGATGAAGCTCAATCCTGCTGTACTAAGAAAACTATAGGATACTCATGAAAGAAATGGAGGAAGACACAAAGAGATGGAAAAACACTCCATGCTCATGGATTGGAAGAACAAATATTGTTAAAATGTCTAAGCTACCTAGAGCAATCTACCTATTCAATGCAATCCCTATCAAACAGAAAATGGAACAAATGATCCTAAAATTTGTATGGAACCAGAAAAGACCCCGAATAGCCAGAGTAATGTTGAAAAAGAAAACCAGAAATGGTTGAAAACGAAAAGAAAAATGTTGAAAAAGAAAGCTGGTGGCATCACAAATCCGGACTTCAAGCTCTATGACAAAGCTGTAATCAAGACAGTATGGTACTGGCACAAAAACAGGCTCACAGATCAGTGAAACAGAATAGAGAGCCCAGAAACGGACCCTCAACTCTATGGTCAACTAATTTTGGACAAAGCAGGAAAGAATGTCCAATGGAAAAAATTCTCTTCAACAAATGGTGTTGGGAAAATTGGACAGCCACATGCAGAAGAATGAAACTGGACCATTTCCTTACATCATACATAAAAAGAGACTCAAAATGAATGAAAGACCTCAATGTGAGACAGGAATCCATCAAAATCCTTGAGGAGAACACAGGCAGCAATCTCTTTGACCTCAGCCGCAGCAACTTCTTCCTGGACACATCACCAAAGGCAAGGGAAGCGAGGGCAAAAATGAACTATTGGGACTTCATCAAAATAAAAAACTTTTGCACAGCAAAGGAAACAGTCAACAAAACCAAAAGACAACTGACAGAATGGGAGAAGATATTTGCAAATGACATATCAGAGAAAGGGCTAATACCCAAAATCTATAAAGAACTTATCAAACTCAACACCCAAAGAACAAATAATCCAATCAAGAAATGGGCAGAAGACATGAACAGACATTTCTGCAAAGAAGACATCCAATGGCCAATAGACA
>CM052900.1:146166199-146186718 GCA_028534135.1 Potos flavus
TGCGAGCTTCGCCCTCGGGCAGGTCTCTGCCCAGAAACAAGCTCTTGTCAAGCACCTGCCCCAGAGAACGCCCCTTCTGGAGTCACCCAGGAATTTGCCTCAAAGTCCCATTGACGTGTAAAGCCTGAGGGCTGAGAGCATGCCTCCTCCAGGCAGGGATCCGGGAGTGGAGATTATTCCCAGCTCCCTTCCCTGGACGTCTGGAGAGCTATGTGGTGCTGGCGGGGGCAGCGGGGGGGCGAATGTTAGGTGCGTAGCGTGAGGCACCTGCCTGCCCCCATCGCCAAGGGCCCCCGTAGGAGAAGGGAATTCTCTCCTGGAACACCGGCTCCTCCATCCAGCCTGATTCACCATCTCCTCCCAGTTTCTGCCCCATCCCCCTACAGACCAGATCCAGTCCACTCCAACCTCAACAAAACCTCACACTGTTCCTGGAGCCCAGCACACCGTTCCCTCTGGGGGAATTCCCTTCCCACTCATGGGGAGCTCCACGAGGGGAGGAACCTGCGACCAGGTATGCCCAGGGCGCTACTGGGACTGCCTGGTGGAGGCTCGATGTGCATTTGTGAACGGATGAATGAGCGAGGGACCAAGTGATCAAGTACAGAGACCATGCGGGCACTTCCTATGAAGAAACCTGGCCCCCAACCACTGTCCTCACGATGTCAGTAACAGCCCTGAGGGGTGGGCCCACATTAGAATTAAGGCATTTTCCCTCCATTCCTAATTATGAATAAAGCCCACTTCCCCAGAAACTGAGACCATTCCCTCTGAGTCTTACTCTCTGCTGGGGTTTTATTAATAAAGATTTAGCATCCAGATTGAAGGAGGTGAAGGTCCTGACAGAGGAGACTCTCTGTTCTGGGTTTAAGATGGACCCAGGCTCTTGGGGCCATGTACCCAGGATGGGACTGTAGGGTATCAGGAAGCGCACCCCCATGCCTCACCCCATCTTCCCCTGGCCCAGAGTAGGGCCCCGGGCGGCTCGCATTACCTCATCCCCTCACAGCCTGCAGGGAAGTACCGGCTGCTGGGCCTGGATCTTCAGAACTGGCCTGGTTGACGTGACAGAAGTCCAGCTTGCCCCGGCTGATACAGGAAGGCTGGAACAACGAGGTACAGCGGGGCCCACACGGGCTGCTAGGCTCCGTCTCTCACCCACCGCTTCCACGGGCTAAAAACCCAGGGCCCAGCAGCTGCTGGAAGTCCCATCTTCGTCCCAGAAAGGGACCGTCTTTCTCATTGCAGTTTCCATGACTGAGGCCAAGGGCACTGGGCCCACACTGACCCAGTCCTGGTCAGGAGACCACCCTTGTGGTCCTGGCCAGAGGCGGCGGCAGAGTCCGGTCAGACCATGGGAGGCCCCCTCTATCGTCACCTGGAAGGGGATGGGACAGATGCCAGGAAGAGGGAGGGCAACTGGGCAGAGGGCCATCCCCATTTTACAGATGAGGAAACTGAGGCAGTGAGAGCAGAAGGAACTCGCCCTAGCGGACTCTGCCTGCATCAGTAGCAGAACTGGAACCCGAGACCCATCCATCGTGCTCCCGAGTATGTGCTGGACGCCCTGGGCAAGGTCCCCGTCCCAGGACCCCCGGGGAAGGCGGGCGCTCTGCCCTCGGGGGACTCGGGGGGTGAGCTCCGGGCTGTGGAGGCTGAGGCGGGCCAGCACCAATCCTCCGATCCCTCCGTGCCTCACAGCCCAGGTCGGTGCCGGCAAATTACTCCCAGTAATGGGGCTGTTTGCCAAGGGAATTCAAGAGACAGTAAACAGTTACCAGACTAATTAGACATGAACGGTGGACGTGCCAGGCTTCTCAACACCGCCCAGCCCCCTCCACAGCCCGCTCCCCTCGCAGGGCCAGCGAGGCCACCAGGGCACATGGCCGCCTTAAGCGGGTCCGAGCTGGAGAATCAGAAGAGACTCAGGGAGAGGGAGCTAGACCAGAAACCTCAGGATACAGACGGGGAAACCGAGGCTCGGGGAGAGGAGGAAACTGCTCCAGGACACACAGCCCTACACTGAGAGCCCCCGTCTCCTGGGAGGCAGGTCAGACTGGTTCCTGGCACAGCCGGTTAAGTGCAGGTCAAGGTCATTGGGGGGAGGGGAGTTCACAGCTCAAAAGGCAAGGAGGACCCAGCAGATGGCAAAGGGCGAAATTTGGGGCAGACACGTATTCGCTCATTCATTGACCGTCTCTCGAGTGCTTACTGTATTCCAGGCCCCTGTTCCAGGCTCTGGGGACAGCACAGCGAACGAGACAGGTCATGAGCAAGTTCCCTGCAGGAACATTGAGCCCAGAGGCAAACACCAATCCTGCTTCACGTTTACAATCCGTACTGAGAATCCAAAAAGCGCAGGCAAGCCCTGGGGAGCTGGGATCAGGGCCAGTCCTCCCGAAACTAACAGCCAGAACTGGCAGAAGGGACATTCTCCAGAGGAGGATCAGAGTTCCGGACAGCCAGCTGCCCAACACACCCAGCCTGTGCAGCCTAAACTTTGTCTCTTGGTGACCGAGGGTCCTGCAGCAGAAGCAGCACAGGATCAGAGCTGGGTTCAAGAATGTTCCCTCTGGGCCAACATGGAGGGTGGAATACTTGGGAGGGGGGGTACGCAGGTGGGATGGGGAGTCAGGAGACTGCAGTAATGTTCCCGGTGAGCCCCAACAGGGACCTAGGACAGGGACAGGAAGGAGGCAGGGTTCAGGGAGATATGCACACATGAGCACCTTCTCCTGCTTCCCCGTGACCTGGGAAAGCCATCAGAATTCCAGAGGAGGCCTCCTATTGTGCAGTCCAGGACCTGCCTCTCGGGGCTTCCCAGATGAAGCAGGTAGATAAACAGCCACCGTGGGAAGGGCGAACCCAGAGTGGGGGGCCCAGCAGCCCCCTCCATCCGCAGCCCCCACCACAGGGACAGGCCCAGACAGAGCAGAATGATTTCCTGTAATGGGGCCAAGGCAGCCCCGCAGCCCTAGCAGGGGAGCGAGGAGGATTAGCAGGCAGGCCACAGTGTGGGACGGGCCCTCGGCATCTCACGGACCTGGGTTCAAACCCCAGCCCTGCCGCTCACTTGCTGTGTAACCCCAGGCAAGTCATGGATCTCTCTGAGCCTCAGGTTTCCTGTCTGCGGAGAGGTAAGAGTCTGTGGTGTGTAAACTCTGGCCGTCGTGACCCTTCAGGCCTCAGCCAGGGAGCAGGAAGATCAAGGTCAGGAACCACGACAGATATGGCCTGTTCCCCATCGACCAGGCCTGACAGGATGAGGGGCATTTCCGGTACGTTCCATCATTCAACTGTCCAAAGAGCCCCGGGTCTGAGGCCAGACCAGTCCCTCTTCCTGTCGGACCCCGGCGCCCTTTTTTTCCCTCTGTCCCAGTAACCCCCAACCCATGCCTCAAAGTTCTGCTCGGAATAAGCAATTGGCCAGGGGTCTGGAGGACCAGGCTCTAGGCCAGCCTCTGTCACTTTCTCATTGTGTGACCCGAGCCCAGCTGCCTGGGCTGCCCATCCGTGCCATGGGTGCTCATCCTGGACATCTGTAAAGACTTTTCCAGCATTCGTGTTCTGAAAATGGGCTTAAATCGGCTACCACCTGCTGTGTGCCTTTGGGGGAGTTACTTGAAGTCTCTGAGCTGGGATGACCTGCTTACCCAGCAGCTTGCCCCTGCGAGCCAGGGTGCCTTCCCTCGCCCACCTTGATGGGCATTCAGTGCCCAATCTTAGAGACCTCACCTTCATGCCAGGGCCCCTCCAGGTGACAAGGAGACTCATGCTGCCTCCCCCAGCTTGTCCTTCCTGACGGGAGACAGGAGCACGTCTGCGCTCTGGACTTGGTAAGTCCCGAAAAGGCAGCCAGAGCCCTGCCGGGGGACCGGAGCCATAGGACGACACCAACACTCCCACCCCGCGGAGGATGAGGGCAAATGCATCTTCCCGAACTCTCCAGACCTTCCGACCGGATACCAGCCCCAGGGGCAGAGAGGTCGAGCCAGGAGCGGGGGTGGGTCCAGAAACCAGGCCCTGAGCACCACTGCACAGATGGGGCGACTCCCGCGTGCTGGTCTCAAGGTCACACAATGAGAGAGTGGCAGAGGCTGGCCTAGAACCTGGTCCTTCTGACCCGGGGCCTTTTGCTCAGTCTAAGCAGAACCTTAAGGAATAAGGGGTAGGGGATGATTGGTTGGTTGATTCTGATTTCAGATACACTTGAATCATTTGCCACTTAGTTGCTACATAGCAATGAAAAAATAAAATGTATTACCCTGACATTCATAGTGTAAGTCTGTAAAATGCCAAAAATTATTTTATGAAAAAAAAGATTTCTTCAGACTAGGTGTGCTCATGATAACCAAAAAGAAAATGAGCAATTCCACGATATTGGCCCATGTTAAAAATATGCATTAAAATGTGCACGCCTCTTTACAAGCAGGTGTCTTACAGTAAATTGTTGAGCTCGCTGCTCAGAATGACACCTGAGGCCTGATGAGAATGGGAGGAGGGAGGCTTAGGGACAGTTATTTAAAATTTTTAAAATAATGCTAAAATTTATTCTGTTCTTCTTATCTCTATTATGAAAGCAATGCCCAGCCTCCCCCCGCCCCCCACCCAGGCCTCCCACCAGCTGGTGGGACGATAAAGGGGTACCATATTCTGGAAAGCAATTGGGAAATGCTGACCAAAATTGAAATGGTTATAATCTCTGACCCAGCAAATGCACATGCGGGAGTCTGACCTACAGAAATACTCAGGAGTAGCAGAAAGCATACAGGTGCGGGGGCGCTCCTAGCAGCCCTGTGCCGGGAGAAACCAGGAACCCCCAAATGTCCGTCATGGGGGACCTGCTAATAAATCCTGGCCATCCACACAATGGAATGAGACATCGTTGTTACATTTAAATGAGGTACATCTAAAAAATAAAAAATAATAAATAAATAAATAAATAAATAAATAAATGAGGTACATCTAAAATGCTGTCAGAGACATGTCCAAAACGAATTAGAAGGGAAAAAACAATGTTGAGAAACGGTGTGTGAAGTTATGATCGCACTCTCATAAACAGGAAAGACTCCAGTCTGCAAACCAAACTGCCTCCTCCATCGGTCATGGAGGGGGGAGCGGGAGGGGGTGGTCTCACTCTCTGCAGCAAGCAGAGGGGAAGTTGGAAAGCTTCCGCCAGCTACTTAGTCCGAAAAACAACAACAATAACTATACTCGTTTTAAAATTAAATTAAAGCAGTGTACACTGACAATAAAAAAAAATAATGTTTTGTTTTACTTTTAATGTGTATTCTCAACACCCAAAGGTGTATTTTTAACATTTGGTTGCATTTCTTGCCGTGTTTTTTAATCAGCTTTTCAGGCACAGTTATTATTGATCTGTATGAATAATTTAGCATCCTAGGGTTTTCTAGAAACGTAATATTATAGCGTCAAGCATTTCCCATCTAGTGCGAGCACAAACAATGTTTACATTGCCTTCAGAATATTCTGGAGGCGCCTGGGTGGCTCAGTCGGTTAAGCGTCAAACTCTTGGTTTTGGCTCAGGTCGTGATTGCAGGGTTGTGGGATCGAGCCCCACATCAGGCTCTGCACTCAGTGCAGAGTCTGCTTGTCCCTCTCCCTCTGCTCCCCCCTCAAATAAATAAATAGTTTAAAAAAGGGGGGGGCGCCTGTGTGGCTCAGTGGGTTAAAGCCTCTGCCTTCGGCTCAGGTCATGATCTCAGGGTCCTGGGATTGAGCCCCGCATCAGGCTCTCTGCTCAGCGGGGAGCCTGCTTCTCCCTCTCTCTCTGCCTGCCTCTCTGCCTGCTTGTGATCTCCCTCTCTGTCAAATAAATAAATAAAATCTTAAAAAAAAAAAAAAAGATATTCCAGGTGATTCACAGTTTAGTTAACCAAACCCATCTTGTCAAGTTGTTGGTTTTTTTTTTTTTTTCTATTATAAGTAGGCGTGTGGTAAGTATATTTATGCCTGAAGCTTGGGGAGAAGCATATGGGAGTCCCAATGCCTCACTAAAAAATACAAAATATATATGTACTCAGTCTATGGAATGGGCTGAACCTGATAGAGACACAAACAAAAATGATATTGTCCCCCAAGTGTGCCGGCAAATGTGCTCTGCCTCAGGCCCAACCCCACCCCCAAGCCATCCCAGGCGGATCCCACAGATCTGCGTGGAGTTAATCCTGCCCACGGGCCAGCACTGACAGGTACCGTCTGGTCTAGTCACACGCCTGCTCCTGCCCTCACTCAGACACGGGACCCAAGTTCAGGGACCCCAGCCAGGAAGAGGGCAGGAAGGTGGGGCACGGGATCTGCTCATTCCCTCTTCTTCCTGCCTGCCCTCCCTGCTTCCTGCCCCTCAGGGGTCGTGCGGCCCAGAACTTCAAAGAAGAAGGCTAGCTCAGGGCAGTCCCACAGGTGGACGAGGTCCAGCTCCCTGCATGTCTGCACATCGCCGGGGAGGGCAGGCGAGGCTGCTACAGATACCAAGATGACTGGACGCAACCCCGGGGAAAGGTGGGAGTCATCCCGGAACCGAGGTGGGAGTCCCACCGCCCTGCAGAATAGGGCTCCAGACCTGTCAGGACCAGCCATGGAAAGAGAAAAGGCTTCATCTCTTGTGCTTCTGAATTTGGGAACTGCTGTTTGGGGAGCTCTTCCAGTCTGACATCCTACCCTGCAGATTTTGGATTTGCCAAGCCTCCACATCACGAGAGCCAATTCCCGAAAAAATATAGATCGACAGACAGATTTTAGAACGGACTAAGGAATAGGTCAGTTTAGAAGGAGGTAAGGAGCGTGTCAGTGAGCTGGAAGGATGCAGCACGAGCACACTAGACAGTAAAACTGCCGAATACCAAAAGAAAGAAAGAGAAAGAGAATATTTAAAAATAGCCGGAAGAAGAAGAAGAGACAGGTGCCTACAAAGCAAGGGTGGCTAACTCCTCAGCGGCGATGGCAGAGGCAGGAAAAGACAGCTACGATTTTCCGTGTGCCGAGAAAAATTGAGGGTCACTGTAGAAAGCGCAGCAAATCTATCTTTCACGAAGGGCAAAACAAAGGCATTTTCAGACAAACAAAAACAAAGAGTACCCCCGGCAGGAGATAAATTCTAAAGCACGCCTTTTTCAGGCAAAAGGTTACTCCACGCCAAAGGATGTGGTTTAGGCAGAAGGAAACTGAGTCACCACGTAAGGACTGAGAGACGAAATGGAATGATGATGTGCTGATTATTACCCAGGAAGCCTAAACTAACACCAAATGTATGAGCCAATAATCATAATGATAAATTTCAACAACAATAATAAGTAACAACATCTCGTTTTAGAAGCTTGAAATTAACAAGAGAGAATAAAAATATCGCAAAAGAGCCCCAGGTAAAGGCTGATGAGAGCATTCTGGGCTTCTTGAATTATTTAAGAGCAGTACAAAAATACTGATTAACTTTATAACTCGTTAGCTGAAGTAGGCATCTTCAAGCATCTAGACAAGTGCTAGAAGAAGAGATCCAATAGACAGAAGGCTGGACCTTGCACCAGAAGATAAAACAAAGCTTGGCAAATTTCAAAGGACTGGTCCTCAGTCTCGGCAAAGCAATTAGGTTAGAAAGTAGTAACAAGGGACACCTGGGTGGCTCAGTCGGTTAAGCATCTGACTTTGGCTCAGGTCATGATCTCAGGCTCATGAGATCAAGCCCCGTGCCAGGCTCCACATTTGATAGAGAGTCCGCTTGGAATTCTCTCTCTCCCTCTGCCCCCTGCCTCCCCCCAACTCACACCCCCCCTCAAAAAAAAGTAGTAACAAAAGAGATAACTAGAAAAAGATGCGCCATGTTTAGACATTAAAACCTATCTCCAAACAACTCAAAACTAAAGTAGAAATAATCATGAAAATTCTGAAATACGCAAGGAAACAATAGTGACACTACAATATACTAAAACTTGTTGGGTGCCATGAAAGTTACATTTGGAGGATCATAGTGTTAAATGCTTACATTAGAAAAGAGTTCCAACCTGAGATAAGTATTCAAACTAAGACATTAGGAATGGAACAACACAATAAACCTAAAGAAATGTGGGGAAAGGAAAGAAGGGTGTACGAAAGTTATTAACAAAAAGAAGAGCAAAGAGAAATGAGAGCAAACACTTGTTGAGCACCTACTATGTGCCAAGCACAATTCTAGCATGAATTAGGTCAAGTAAGCCTCCCAAGAAACATACACGATGCATACTGTTACTTTCCCCCTTTTTATAGATGGGGACACTGGGGCACAGAGTGGGTAAAGCAAACATACAATAGAGAGGACCGGCAATGTCAAAAGTCAGTTCTTTGAAAAGACTAAAGAAAGAGTTGCTCCTGGCATGGTTGAAATAAGAAAAGAAAACAGCCAACAGAAAAAAGATACAAATAAACAGAATTAACCATGGGAAAGAGACCAGACCATAGAAACCACCAGGATCAAACAGAACAGCAAGTAAGAGAATATTGGGACACCTTTATGACAATAAATTTGAAAACAGATGACAGACGCGTTCCTGTAAAAATAAAATTTACAAAAACTGACTCAAAAAGGCATTTCAAAAACTGCATAATTGTATGACATTAGAACAGAATTAAGGAAGCTGGATTAGAAGTAGAAATCTCCCACAATGACATTTGGCCCAGATGGTTTTGTCACATGCTTTCTCAAACATTCCAGACAGAGATCAATCTAATCTTTCGAAGATGTTTCCAGTTTACTGGACAATGTAGGAATGAAAATTTATAAACCAAATTTCCTCAAAAACAAAAATGCCAAAAAAAAAAAAAAAAAAGAAAGAAATCAAAAAAGCAGAAAAACCCCAAAAGAACAAATGCAAACTTCTGAGACATAATATTAGCATATGAAATCCATCAGTGTATAAAAAATAAACACATCATGACTAAGTCGGGGTTATTTCAGGAATGCAAGGTTGGTTCAATATCAGAAAATTAATTAATGTGAATCATCTCATTGAAAGGTTAAAAGAGAAACCCATATGAATATCTCAGTAGATGTAAATAAAATTCAGCATCCTTTCAAGAGTAAACTCCGAGGTAACTGAAAATAAAGAAGGCTTTTTTAGCAGGATAAAGAACATTTCTGAAAAATCTAGCACAGACATCATACATTATGGCTCTGCAGAAACAGCTTTCCCTTTGAAATCAAAATAAGACGAGGGTACCTGCCACCACCACTGCTAGGAAGATTAGAAAGAAAAGAAAAGAAAGGCGAGAGAAAGAAACAAAACTGTCATTATTTGCAGATGATGTGATTGTCTATGTGGACAAGCTAAAAGAATGTAGAGCTAAAAAATAGAATTAGTAAAGAAGTTTATACATTTATCAAATCATCACATTGTACATTTAAAATATCTTACTATTTTATTTGTCAATTATGCCTCAATAAAAAATAAAGAAGTTTAACAAGTTTGTTGGATACAGAATCAATAGATAACGCTAATTACACTTCCATGCATCGGTAAAAGAAAAAAGATACCATTTACAGCAGAAAAAAAAAGTATAAAATACCTAGCTATTAATCTAATGAAAGTCATTGAAAACCTTTCTGGAGAAAATTAATATACTCAACTTGTCTAATACAGATCTTGACACATTGTAGCTCTTGGTGTGTCTGCCTTTCCTTTTCCCTTCCCCTATAGCTCGGGAATTTACTATCTTCACCCTGAGAGGGAAAAAAGACCAGCAAATTTGCCAGGAGGATGTCTTTGTATTGATTCTCATTGACCTGTTGCTTTAAAAACAAAGCTTACCATCTGCATAACGCCTCTCAGTTCTCCAAATGCTACCACCTCCGCTGTCTTTCTCACCATAGCCAACAGGTGGGCAAGAATATTGCCATCTGCATTTCAGGAAACTGATTCGCAGAAAGATGAAGTAATTTGCCAAGGGACAGCCAAGTGCAGGCAAGATCAGGACCCACGTCTGTCTCATTCCAAAGTCAAGCTGCTTCTACCCCACCCTGTGCCTCTTGAACTAGGACTCACATGTGAATGAGTTCTTCCCATATCTACTAACAGTACATTGGAAGCTGGTGTGCAGGAGGGCAGTAATGAACACGATGGACATCAACTTGCTTTCACAGGGTTCAGAGTCCATAAGAAGCCAGATAATGCCGTGCTGTGGGGGCTCAGAGCAGGAGAGCAGGCAGGCAGGCTTCCTGGAGGAAGGCGAATTTACTTCCAAACCAGAAGGGGAGTAGGAGTCATCCTGGTAAAGAAGCAGGGAGAGGGTAAGGTAGAAAAGTGAAGGAAAGGTATTCCAGGCCAAGGGAATAGCATGTAAAAGGCTTGGAGGAGAGAGAGTGGCCTGTGCATGGAACCTCAAGAAGTCTGGTATGGCGGGAACCTAATCTGCCGTCAGTGAGGCGTGGCAGACAAGGGCCAATCCACGCAGAGCCCAGTGCAGCAAGCTAAGGAGTTTGGGCTTAATCCTAAGGTAAATGGGGAGCCATTGAGGTATTTTAAGGAAGAGCAGTCACAGTCGACTTGGGTTTTAGAAGACAAGTGGACAGGGGCTAAGAAGAGATCCTAAGGTCAGGAAGCTGGGTCAGAGGAGACCCTCCTACCCAGCCGCCCTGCTTTCTGCCCATCCGGAGCTCCCATAACCTCATGAGCCTACCCCCCAATATCAGTCAGGGCTCTGGACCACAGCAACAGACCCCAGCCCAGCCCTTGAGGCCTTTTAGAAGAGAGATGTTTGGCCCCAAGAACCAAGAAGATGCTCGGGATCTCTTAGGGGAGTAAAAAAAGAACAGCCAGGAACAGGATCCCAGCACGCTCTCTCCGCCACCTTTCCTCTCTGTCTCTGCTTCTTTCTGCAGAAGAGACTCAGTTTCTCCCACTGCACCTGGGCACGCCCCATGAGGCCAGGAAGGAGACCCCAAGCAACCACTCTGAATTCCACACCTCAGAAGGCAAGCCAACTCCAGCAGAAAATACCAGGGAAGGCCTTGAATGGCGGGAGCGGGCCAGCTTGGGGGAGGGGGGGTTCATGGATGAAGCGCTCTGATTGGCTGGCCGGGATCACATGTCCATCCCTGTGCCCGCAGGGGGGAAGGGCGGGGTGGAAGAACGTAATGGAGTAATGGACCGAGATAAAAAATGCAGAGGTTGCACCATTACCAGATGAAGGGGGAGACTGGTGATGGGATTAAAAGCGAACCAACCCAAATAAATAACCAGCAAGCAAACATATAAATACACAGATGTTCTAAGTATATACAGACACTTGTCCTTTAAGACCCACTCAGCTGGCCCCTCCAACAGGACCTCCCTTGACTGCTCCCTGCCCCCACCACCCTGGGCTCTGTGAGAAGCACCCTGGTGCCCCTTAGCACCCTGAGCTCACCCCTGTCACAGCCCCAGTCACATGGCAGAGTGGGACCCACAGTGCTGTTCCAACAGTGCTATCCAGAAAGCTGCTCAGACCATAGGAGTTCCTGCCGCTGATGGTGTCCCCAGGAGCCACTGAAAACACCGCCACAGTGAGTGGATCCCCTGCCGCCACGCCTCACTCCGCTGTCACAGCCAGCCCCCTGGGACCCCCCCACCCGCGTCTGCCCCAGTCTCCTGTGGCCTCAGATAAGACCGGGCCTGACGATCCCTTCAACTCAGCCATCCCACGCCTGGCGATCTATACTAGAGACCTGCTGCCACGTGCATGGGAGGAGGCATGCACAAGGATGTTTACTGCGGCACTTTTTATAGAGAGGGGAAAAAAGGGAAGGGATCTAAATATCTATCAATAGGGAAATGGTTTTAAAAAAAGATGTTGCATCTGTGCCACGAAACATGACACATAGCCTCATTAAAAAGAATGAGGTAGCTCTATATGGACCAACACAGAAAGACATCTGAGATGTCATGAGCGGAGAGAAGAGCCAAATGCACAAAAATGCATACTGTGTGCTACCCTGCATGTTTTTTAAAATGCCCATAGCAAAAGCACATGCATATGTATGCATAGAAATGCATAGAAATAGGTCGGTAAGGTTTATACACTACCCCGATAACAGCGATTACTACGGAGAGACTGAAATGTGGAGGTGACTGCAGAACAGGGTAGCCCAGGGAAGTTTCTATTTCCATCGCTCAACTATCTGACAAAGAGAATGTATGCATATAGCTCTTGCATCATCAAAATTAATATTTGGAAAAGAAGTCAGAGAATTCTGTGCCTTGTAGCCTTGCCAATAACAGCAGAAAACCCAACACGACCTAAACTTTTGCCCGAGAAGGGCCAGCTAAACAAACGTGGGTGCCTCTGACACAAAGGACACTCAGGGGGACAGGGCCTCGTAGGGAAACATCCTCAAGTTAAAAAAGCAAGCTGCAAAACAATGCATAGAGTATGATCCCATGTTCATAAAAGAAAGACAAATTTTTATACACTTAGGAAATACCTATAGATGCCAAGCCATTAACAGTCAGTGCGGGTCAAGGGGGAAGGCACAGAGATGTGCGTTCGGTCTTTGCTTTGAAACCAGCTGAGTGGCCTTGGAGGTCACCCTGTGGCTCTGAGCCCCTTCACTGTCCTTGGAAAGGGAGAATGGCAGATTCTGCCCCATGGGGTGATGACTGGATTGAAGGAGCTGTGAATCCAAAGGCCCTAGCGGGCACTATCCAGCAAACTCACTGTGATCAGTATCTGCAGTGTTTCATCTAGGAAGTGAGTTAGTGAGTTTCAGGCAGAGGGAACAGGACACTTACAAAACCTTTACATGACTCCACATGGCTAGGACTTTCCGAGTGAGCT
Source organism: Potos flavus (assembly GCA_028534135.1). NCBI lineage: Eukaryota > Metazoa > Chordata > Mammalia > Carnivora > Procyonidae > Potos > Potos flavus. The sequence goes on from CM052900.1 coordinate 146,179,001, forward strand.
TACATCACTTTCATAGTTTAAAAAATGAATAAAAACTAAAAGGAGAAAATGACCCAGCCCAGCAGCCCCTGCGATGTGCCTGCCCGCCTGGGCACGCCGGCCGGGCACTGTCCTGGCATGAATCTCCTGCTGGTCGCCGTCAGCTCTCACCTCAAGAAAATTGCTTCTAGTTCCAAGACTGTGATTATGGAGAAGTGAAGGTACAAGGAGCCAGGCCTCAGTGCACAGAGACCTCTCCCTGCTGCAGGCTCAGGACCAGGGGGACAGACAAGAGGTGGGTAACAAGTGTTCTCCTGCCACCTGCCTGCATCCTGTGATTTAATATAGTTTGGACATTTCTCCAGCTCCGTGGCGGCCGGGGCTCCAACCGCCTGAAATCAGGCAGATAAAAGCCGGAGCAAAAGGCGCTGAGACCTTGGCTCTCTGTCATTCTGCCAGAGACCAGCGGCAAGTAAAGCCTATAAAGCAGTGGATCCCAGGCGGAAGGGAAAAAGAGATAGAGAATTCCAGAAACGGCGCCTTCTTCAAGAGTCACGTGGCTCCAGGGACACGGCCTCGACGTGGCAGGGAGGGCCCCTGCTCCATGAACAACCATGATGATAAACAACAACAACTACAAAGATAATAATAATATCATCCTTCCTTGGTTGCCTATTATCTGCCCAGCTCCAGGCTAAGTATTCCATGTGCATTTTTTTTTTCATTGACTCCTCCGAAAACATCCTCTGATATAGAATTTTATAGGAAAAAAAAACAAAACTGGGACTCGGACAAGTTAAAATGTCACCCACTATGACATGCTTTGTAAAAGGTAGATTTAGGGGCACTTGAGTGGCCCAGTCGGTGAGGCATCTGACTCTTGGTTTCAACTCTTAGTTTTGGCTCGGGTCATGATCTCAGGTCGTGGGATTGAGCCCTCTGTCATCAGGCTCCATGCTCAGCAGGGAATCTGCTCGAAATGCGCTCTCTCCCTCTCCCTCTGCCCCTTACCCCATGCTCTCTCCCCACCCCTCTAAAATAAATATATAAATCTTTAAAAAAAAAAAAGGTAGCTTTACAGTTTGGACCTAGACGTCTTCTATCTCCAGAGCCTACACCCCCTGTGCACAGGGACGGCGTCCCTCACTCCCCAGAACTGTGCTAGGGGCCCAGGGGACCCGAGTGCCAGGCCCAGGGGAGCCCCATGTGGCACTGGGGGAGTCCTGAAACTGTGTACAACTGACTGAGCCACCTTGCCCTAGATACATGCTGGAATGAGTGTGGGGGGCCTTGCGTTTTCTTATTCACCTACTACATGCTTGGCACCGTGCAGAGCTAGGGTGAGCCGAGAACCCCCAGCAGGCCCTGCCGTCAGGGGGCTACGTTCTGGAGGACACAGGGACTCGAGAAACCAGGCCGCTATCCCCAGGCAGCCAAGACAAAGCCAAGGGGCCACTGTTGCCGCCAGGCTCTCTCCACTCCGCTCTCTCCACTGGTCACAGAGGCCTCTGTCTCACCCCCTCAGAGGGCGGTGGGGGAGGACTTACGGGGAGACAGGGAGGGGCAAATCTCCCCCCGGCCCCGCCTCCAGGCCTGGGCCCTCTGCCCTCCCTCCACCCCTACCTACAAAGGGACAACCTTCCGGCACTTCACCGTGAGGACGTCCTAAGTCTCCAAGGCAGACCGAACATCATGTCGAGTCAGACTTTGCCAAGTGGGACTATTCTGCTGTGCGTTTTCTGTAATCTTTCTTCTTTTTAACCACCTGCCTCCGCATCACGTCAGCATGATCTAAATTCAAGGGGCAGCCCCCTCGCAGACATCTCTCTCCTCCATCACCCCCCCCCCCTGCTGGCAACTGCCCTGGGGAGCCCCCCGGAGCCCCTGCCAAGGACCCGGCAGCCCGCCCGAGCCCCGCACTAGGCCCTGCGCAGCAGCCCGGGCTGCAAAGCCCGCACCCAGCGGCCCCCACGAGCAAACCGCCCAGCCCACCCGGCATTTCCGATCTGCCCCCTTCACCTCCCTTCCTCCTCCTGAAGGGTCCAGAGGCTGTGTCACAACATGCACGCCCCTGCCCCCACCTACTGAGTGGGGTCCAGACAGGAGATCCCCCCAAACACACTCTTCGTTACTCACTGTTCATCTCCAGCTCCCTGACTCCCAGTGGGTCCCTCGTGGGGCGGGACGCGGTCCTTCATCTCCGTGTTTCAGCACAGGGAGGGCGAGCATTGCGACCCACGGCGCGTGGTTCCCAGCGTGGACCTGGAGTAAGAGGAGACCTCAAGTTCCAGCCTTGCTCTTTGCCAGCCGCGTGGCCCGGGCACGGGGCAGCTGGGGTCCCCTCCTCCATCAGGTGTGGAGGCACCACCCCTTCCTCCCAGGAGGTTGTTCTATCCCCTGCCTTCTCCACATCTCCCCCCCGGGTGTCTAAGGGGCATCCCAACCTTAATCCAAAACTGAACTCCTGATGGCCCCAGTCCCCTGCAGTCCCTGAGCCTGCTGGTCCGCAGCTGTCCCATCTCTGAATGGGGACTCCATCCTTCCCGTGGCTCCGGCTAAAGCCGAGGGGTCCCCCTCCCCCTCTCTCACGCCCCACACCCAACCCACCGGCAAGTCCCAGTGGCTTTACCTGCAACATTCCGCCACATTCCAGCCACTTCTTGCCACCGCTACCCCGCCAGCGAAGCACCCCCACCTCTGCGGCTGCCCACGGGGTCTCCCTGCTCCGCGCTCCCCGCCCTCGGAGGCCCTGCTCTACCCCAAGCCAGCAGCCAGGAGCCTGGAACGTCAGCTAGAGTCATCACCCGTCGGCTGAAGCCCACCGGGGCGCGCAGGGGAACCCAGAGTGCCCATGTGCCCCCGCCCCCCCCCCCGGGCACCAGGCAGGCCAGTGACCACAGGGAAGAAGTGCAGGGATGAGACTGAGGGGCCTGAGCACGCGAGGGACCGCGTGCACCTGTGAGCCAGCAGATGTCTGTGCACAGGTGTGGCAATGTCTGTCGGGACACACGTGTCGGCTGCCAGGCGAGTGAGGAAGAGAGAGAGAGCAAATGGAGGAGAACAGGGAGGGATTCATCTTACTTAACCAGCCCATTCAGGTTCCTTGAGGGGTATGTGTGTGCGTGTGTGTCTTTGTCACACGTGGGGACTCACTCTCCACCAGCCACCCAAGCCACCTCATGGCCCATCACCTGGCCTTGCTCCTCTGGGATTTGCGCACTGCTGTTCCCTGGGGGGCGGGAGGGGGTGCCCATGGCGGGTCCTCTAGTCAAGCGGGGGTGGGGGGCGTGGCGGACAGAAACCCCGTGGAGTGGCAGGTGCAACAGAGGGAAGGACTTCAGGGCCACCAAATCACAGCAGAATCACACCAAGAAACCAACCTTGGTGCTCTGGGGCGCCTGCCCCAAGAAACCAACCTGGGTGCTCTGGGGCTCTGGGGCGCACAGGGACAGAGGAGGCACGGAGTGTGGGGCCAAGCACAGCTCAGCAGGGCGTGGAGAGGGATCAGGTGAGGGCGTTCAGCGTGGGCACCCAGGACCTGTCACGTGAGGGCGCCACGGTCAGTGTCGGCCACCTTCGCCTCCTCTTGACAACCCCAGGAGCAGCATTCTGACCCCCAAGTCCCCGGGGAGGCTCAGAACCCTGAGTCAGTGATGGAACTGGGATTGGAACCCAGGTCTTTGTGACTCCAGAGTCCGGCCTCTTGACACTGCCCGTCTGCTCTACTTCAGCCCCTCCAGAGCCGGGAACCTCTGCTAGTACCGCCAGGTCAGGACTGACTGCGAGCGACAGAGCCTGTGGCCAGAGGAGATCTGGAAAACGGAGTCCGGGGGATAGAGTCAGATCTAGCCAGGCGGACAGCCCATTGCTGACTTCGGTCTGCAGGCGACGTAGGAGCTGAAGCAGGCCTGAGCATGGGGGTAACCAGAGGCCCCTTAGCCCGGTACACGGGGACCTTCTCGGCCTGGCCCTCCCTCTCCCCTAGTTGGCCTACCGCCCTGGAGCATACCTGGTTCCTGTTTCCACTGTGCGCTCTGTTCTTCTCAAAGATGCCTTTTTCCACCTTGTCCACCTGGCAAACTCCTATTGATCCAGCAAAACCCAGACTAGAGCCCTCCTCTCTAGAAAGCCTCCCTGCCTTCTCTTATCCCTGGAGAGTAAATCTTCTCCTCACGTCTGCTCTTAAAGTATAGCTTCCTCCACACAGGTCCTTTACGACTCCATTGCAATTTCTTTCTTTGTGTGTCTCCCCCATCTGATGGGACAGCAGGACTGAAACTTTGGTGAGAGGCCAACTGGCATCCTCCAGGGTTTGAATCATCAGCCCACATGGTACTTCCTGTCCATGAGAATTTGAGAGTTGAGGGATGTGGTTTAGGCGCGGGCCAGGGAGCCGCCAAGCTGGGGAGACACAGGGACTCAAACCAGGTCCCCTTTCTCTCTGAGCCTCACTGCCAGCACACGGCAGCTCTGGGATCTTGCGGACCCAGCTGCCTCGGCGCAGACAGTGCCATGCCCATCCCCACCGGGGCACCTCGAGGCACCCCCAAGAGACTTCCCCAGGAGAAGAGAGGAGAGGCGAGGACAGACTCATGAATTAGCGGTCCCTGAGCCCCTCCTGTGTGCCGGGCTCTGTGTTGGACGCTCGCACACGCTCCTCGTCAGACCTTGCCCGCCCCCTGCTGTCCAGTTGCGGCATCTCCAGTGAGGAATCTGGGACTTGGCGAGGACGAGGCTATGTCCACAGGCACCCCTGTCAAGCAACAGCGCCCACGTCCAACCCCAAAACCATTCAAGGGGCATTCTGAGGCAGAATCCACAGGCCTCCGTGACTGTCTAGGAGTGGAGTGAGGGCAGGGGGAGGAGATGTCCCTGCCCTTCTCCTGAATGCGCCAACCTCAGACCTCGTCTCAACACTGCCCTCATGGCCGAGTGACTCGCCCCCCTCCTGACCTGCCCCCTGGATGGAGCACTGGACTCGGAGTCCAGTGGCCCAGGGCAAGACCCCCACCTCAACCCTTCAAGCTCCTTCCCCTCCCAGGGCTCCAGGGACGCGCTCAGCGACAGAGGGATGACAGCAGGGGCTTGCCCAGGCCGCTACGGGAGTGAAAGCAAGCAGGCACGGAGGAAGCCCACCCAGAGCCCAGCACCGGGCGACACTCCACACACAGGTGTCGGGTTGGCTCATTCGACGCGCTTTGAGAATGCCTGATTTGACTAAATGTGGGGCATCCCAAGTCGTGGCCCGCCGCTGGACTTCTGACAAATGTCCGTTACATGAATTACTTAATGACTAGGTTTGAATTCAAGCGCTGGTGGCTTGCAGCTCTGTGACCTCCCTCTTGGCCCTCGCTTCCCTCCTCTGCCACTCCATAAAGCACCGTCGTTCGCTCCCTGAGTCCCAAATATAAAATACAGGAAAACCGACTCGGATTCCAGGAAACAAAAAGCCTGGGAGCTCAGAGAACGAGAGACACGCGGTCGGGAGGCTCCAGGTGGCCCCGCGCTCCACACTTCGCCAGGGCTGGGGAGCCCGCCTGTTACCCGTGGGCCACGGGAAAGCTCATCAGATGCGCCAGGTCAGGAGAGGGGAGTCCTGAGAAGGTCCCCACTCAGGAGCTCTGAAGGTGGGGACAGCGGGTGGCGGGAGCCCTACAAAGGCGAGGTGGGAAAGAAGTGGGGTGGGAGGCAGGGAGGGGCGGGTGTCACGGTGCCCAGCGCTTTCATGTCATACCACGGCGATCCTGGGAGATGAGGACCATCGTCCCCTTCCACAGATGAGGACACCGAGGCTCTGAGTGGTCGGAGATGTCCAAGCCTCACAGCCAGTGAGGGGCAGAGCCAGGCTCAGAGCCGTCTCTCCACAATCTGATGGAGGCGGGCCCTGTGTCAGGCCCTGTGCCCCCCACGGGGACGGAGACACTGTCGCGGCCCCCCCCCGGGCCCCCAGTCCCATGGGGAACAGGCGATGACCATGCAGTGGGACCTGATGGGGAAGCTCAGGCCGAGTGGGAGTCCGAGGGGGCCCCCCACCCAGCCCGCCTGTGCTGGGGCCTGGGGGGCAGCAGCAGATAAACCTGCCCTGAGAAGGAGGAAGAGGAGGGGGAGGAGCAGGAGCACAAGCATCACTGCTCTAGGACCTGCTGTGGCTTCCGCTGACGGCTGCCTCGAGCCGTCACGACTCCCTGCTCGGCATCTTTACCACCCACCACCTCTCCATCCCTGACCTCCAGAAAGCTCAAGCCAAAGCGGGTCTTCACGGGGCTCCCAGCGCCCTCACGCACCCCCGCCCTGCCAGGGCTTTGCTGCAGCTCTATCCCCTCCTCCCTCTGAGGAACTCCTATGCATCCTTCAAAGCCCAGAATGCATCTCCTTGGTGAGGGCTTTTCCAGACAGAACTAATCGCTCCCTCAGCTCTGCCCTGAGCAGCTAGTAGGGAACTTGTTCTGAGCCCCAAACACATGACCCGCTCTGTCCTCACGTTACCTGGGCCACCTCACCCTATCCTCGCCACCACTCTGGGAGGCAGAGGTCATTGTCACCTCTGCGGTACAGGTGAGGAAACTGAGGCGCAGAGACATGGCGCTACTTGCCTGAGGCCACACAGCCAAGAAGCAGGGGAGCCCCTATGTCTCCACTTCTGTGCTGATCCATATCCCCGGTTGTCTCCCCAACTGGATGGTGAGCAACAAGCAGGAATCGCTCCGAAGTCTTCCTTGTATCCCCAGAACCTAAAACAGCAGCGCAGGGTGGCAGCGATGAAGGTGTGTTCGATGGACACACCTGTCGGTTGATTCCCACCTCCAGCCTCCACCCCCCACCTGGATGCCCCCCTCCCGGCCTCCGCCCCCCACCTGGATGCCCCCCTCTCGGCCTCCGCCCCCCACCTGGATGCCCACCTCCCAGCTGCCCCCCCCCCCAGATGCCCTTCTGCATCGTCTGCTGGGGCCAGTCCTCTGCTGTCTCCACAACCTTCTTCAGGGAGGCCTTGGGCTTCCCCAAAATGCCCTTGTGCCTCCTTCCCCAGCTGCTTATTTGCACCGGATGAGGGGGACATTCCCAGGGGCCCAGGACCGGCCTCTCTCAGACCCTCCTCAAAGTGCCAGCCTCTGCTTCACAGGAAACACTCCTGGCTCAGCTGAACTGAACTAGGACTCGGCCCCATTTGGGCCAGTGACCAATCCCACCAGCGATGTCGGGAGTCCCCGCTCCCCTAAGGCACGGACCCCCACGTCCCTCCTGCACAGGGCCAGGGAACGAGCAGGGACTCGGGTCAGCCAGAACGGGGAATTACATCCCCGTCGATGTAATTGAGTGACCTGGGACAAGGCAGTTCCATCCTTCCGCGCCCCGAACTCCCCTCCAGAAAAGTGGGAGCCGCCATGCCCCCCTCCGGGGGACAGAGTAAGGGCTGATGGAGTCCCGCATGTGCGCAGCCCTGCACACAGTAGGCGCTCAGTAAATGCCAGCCCGCCTCCCCCGCAAAGGCGGGCAAACTGTAAGCTGCATCCAATTCAGAGCCGCTGATTGAGGCCTTTATCCACAGCCTCCCAACCCCCAGCCCCACCCCTTCCTCCAAACCCCCAGCCCCACCCCTCCCTCCTCCCTCCGAGGCCCCAGCCCCGCCTCCAGCCACCCCTGCCCTCCTGCTCCCAACGTCATGTGTGTGGTTTCTGTGGGGGTTGTTCCATTATTACACAGAATAAATCTTTCAGGATGTTTAAATTCCAATCTTTTTC
>CM052900.1:146187218-146212099 GCA_028534135.1 Potos flavus
GACAGGAGGCACTGGGACTTGAGTGTGGTGTGTTCGCCTCCAAAGCCCATCCCAGTGGCCCGGGTGCGTCCGTGGAGGGGACACCTGGCCCCCTGGGCTGCTCAGCTGCTGGGAATCCCGGGTCCCCCGTGATGTGAGATTGGCTGCTCTTCCTCCCCCGAGCCCAGGCGGAGGCTGCAGACCACGGCAAGGACCGCTCTCCATCCAAGGGGGCAGATTCAGGACCTTGGGAGTGACCTGGGCACTCGGCTCCTGGTCCCGAAGCTGCTCCCAACTCCCAGGGGGACCTTGGGTACGAGCTGTGTGATTCTGAGCCTCCCGGCCCCGGATGAACCGATGCCCCGATCGCACATGGGGTGCTCACCTCCAAAGGTGAGCCTTCCAGGTCTGGGATCCCCGAGTTATTGGTCCTGGGGGTGGCTGTGTCTCAGCTCTGCCATCTGCTTCAGACCGGGCCTTGACTCTTGGGTCCGGGCCCTCGAGTAGGACCCCCGATGGCATCCCGACCTCCCGCCACTTGCTGGACATTCCTCTATGAAAGCTCATCCCACGGTGCGCCTGGAGCCAGGATTCACTGACCTTATGGGGAGGGTCACCTCTGGATACAGTGAAGTCCTTGGGGAAAAATCTAGATCTGGCCTCTCTTTGCACGCCCTTCGTGGACCTCGGCCTAGTCCAGGGCAGGCCATGTCCATAAGACATTGTGAAATGAATGGAATATTTAAAGGGTCAGAGGTCATGACCTTGGAAGCAACATAGGCAAGAAGTAAAAAGAGAAGAGGAGATCCAGTTTCTGGGCCCAGGTCTGCCTCTGGCTCGAAACATGACCTTGGGCAAGCCCCTTCCCTTCTCTGCTTCAGCTCCCCACACTGGCCCTGATGTGGGTGGGGGAGAGTCTGTTGAGACCTGACTCAAGTCACACAGACAGACGGGAACACACGCCGGGCACAATTAAAGCCAGGAGCTCTGGGGTCAGGCAGCCCCAATCCCGGTCTCTGTGAGCTTGGTCCCCCAGTAGCTTCATGATCTTCGGCAAGTCATCTGGTTACTCTGAGCCCCAGTTTCCTCAGCTATAAACTGGGTGTGAGCACAGTGAATATTCAGCGAACAGAAGCAAACAAAGTCCTTCGCACTGTGTCTGGCACACAGGCAGCCCGCGGCCGGTGGCTTCTCCTGGTGATGGTGATGGTGGTGGGGATGGCGATGATGATGATGATGGAAACCTCTGCCCCAGTTTCACCTACTGTCATATTCGACGTGGACACAGAGCTGGGCAGGACCACACGGATTATCTGTTCAACCTCTTTGTTTTGCAGTTGGGGAAACTGAGGCTCAGAGAGGCCAAGGGGCTTGCCCAAGGTCGTACATCCAAGTAAGGGCAAGGGGGCCTCTTCCCCAGCCCCGGGCCTGGTGTCTGCATCTCCTGCAGCTGCCAGGCTCCCCCTCGCTGCCCCGGGGGCCCCACCTCCAGACCCCCGCAGCCTCTGCTGCTCTTGGTTTCCCGACCGTCTCGCTGATGCTGGGTCTTCACCTTTGGGTGCAAATCGTCCCGGAAGCACCGTGAGCACTTCTCGGGGCCCCTTGTCTGTTCTCTCGTCCTCATGAGAAACAGGTTCCGAGTCGTTAGTCTCCGTTCACGAGGAAACCGAGGCCCAGCGGGGCGGGCCCTGCTCAAGGCCACCCAGGGCTCCTGGCCCACCTGTCACCACAGCCCGGTTCACCTGCCGTGCCGCCGTGAGCCTTTGACACTCCTTTCCCAGTGGGGGTCATGAGGTCAAGTTCACCGACTCCCCACCCACATTCTGGCCCTGAGTATAGAGGCATTAAGGGGATTCTGGGGGGCTCCCCGGCTTCCTCTTCTGATCACTTAAAATAAAAAACTTCATTGTTTTCAAGTGGTTCATTCTTGCTGCAAAAAAATAACACCAAAAGACAAGGAATCTAAAATCCCTAAAATGCAGCCCAAGTAACATGTTAACATGTCAGGAGGATGCTCTGCCCGGCCCTCGCCTTCACCACTTCCCACCTCCAGTTCATTCCCACCTGCTCTGTCCGCTCGGCACAGGGAGGGGGCCGCTGGACGGACTGCAGTGGGGGTTCCCGGCACACGGGGGTTTCTTGTTCTTGGACCGGCGGGATGCCCCCCGGGGGGTCCAGATGATGGGAGGAGAGGGAGGTCAGGGTCTCTCTTCCCCGCTCTGTTCCGGCCTCAACCCACTGCCTGCGCCCTCCCTGAGACCCCGCTCCTGGGGCGGCCCCTCCACGGCTCCCGCTCCCACGGGGCTCCGGGGGCACCACTCGCCATCCCTGTCTCGTCCCGTCGGCTGCAGGTGCTCATGGCTGCCCTGGGGTGCTCGGCTCCCTGTCTGCTCCCTTACCCCCGCTGTCACCTCCACAAGCAGCCCGTGCATCACAGCCTCCGTGTTTGAACCCCCCAGGGTGAGTGCGCTTCCCGCCGGGGCCCCGACTGATATGCCAGCCCTCCGCATAAATATCCATCGCTGTGGCTTATCCAAATGAGATCTTGCTGCACCTCTTTCTATGGTAATAAATATTACCATTCACTCTCGCTTTCAGTGGCATTTAAATATGTTGACCCATTTAACATACTCATAACAGAGCCCTGGACGAGTTTCAGCCACACGCCCTCTCCCAGGGACTCTAAGGAAGGTCCACCTCCCCAGGACCATCCCCATGGGGTGAGAGGTGATGGATTCTCCAGGAGAAACCAGGGTGTGGTTGCTGTAAGAGGAATGGATATTGCAAACTGAGACAACCGATGTCATTAGAGGAGGGGATAGATTTGCTGGGTTTTGAAGGATGAGTAGGTGCTCGTGAGACGGACAAGGGGGTGGGCATTACAGGCGAAAAGGAGTCAAAGAGCCTCCGCACAGATAACTCAGAGCAAGCTGGTCAGTATCATCCTCAGGACAAGCCTGTGAGATGAGGGGCTTTGTTACCCCTATGTTGCAGTTGGGGAAACTGAGGCTTGGGGAGCTGAAGCTTCTTGTCCTGGGGTTACCCAGTAAATGGCCAACCTGGGATTTGAAGCCCAGTCTATGTGCCCCCCAAGCTTGTGCTTGCTTTTTCTCCTGTCCTATATGCCTCTGCCATTGTCACCAGTGGGTGTGACATCCATGAGGTGATGGACTCAGGCCAGTCTGCAACTCGACCTTGTGTGTTCCTGAGCTGAGCCTGATCAGTGGGGGGGGGCGGGGGGGGCGGTGCCAACCCGCCCCACAGTGTAACTAGATAATTCATTATCCTGCCGCCGACTATCATGCCACTCCCGGGGTGTGGGACTGAGCCCAGAGCCGAGTCTCATATCCTGGAGCAGAGGCCAGGGAGAGGGATGAGAGGGACCTGGGCACTCAAGCAGGATAGGATCTGGTAGGAACTGGGACCTGGGTCTTTTCCTGCTGCTGGCCCAGGCCAGGGACCCACCTACCCCCATGTGAGCCTTTCTCTCACTCCACCCCTCCCCCCGCTCACCACCTACCCTCTGCCTGGATCCCTGGGAACCTCAGGAAAGGGGGTCGTGGCTGCCTCCTCCCAAGCTGCCTGACGGGGCCTGGACCGGACCGAGCAGTGAATGGAGGAAGAATTCCTCCAGAATGAACGGGTACACTCTCCGAGGCCCCGCCCTCCGGGTTCTGTGCAGGCCCTGGACATCCTGGACCCTGAAGGGCAGTGACAGGAGCAGGGACCAGACCAGTCCTGCAAAAGGCACCCCAGAGGAAGTGTGGGCTAAGTTGGCTGCAAGCCTGGCCCCTATCTGGGCTCCACCTACAACAGGAACTGCCCCCCGACCCCCATTTCTCATTCTCACCCATCAGATGTTTGCTGAGCACCTCATGTGCACCAAGCCCTGGGAAGGGACGTAGTGCTGACCCCGTCAGACTCTGGCCCCTGCCAAGAAGCTCTCAGCCAGTTGAGGGAGACCATCATGCTCCCCCAGCCCCTGCAATCAGGGAGCTACAGGCCACAGCAGGACACACAGTGACCCCTGCCGGGCCCCAGGTGGTTTATAAGTGGTATTTCAAATCATGATTGGGAGGGTGCGGCTTACTGTTTCTGTCTGACAGGTGGGGGAACTGAGTCTCAGGCCTCTTGACACCAAAATCCATGGCTTTGCTCCCAAGTCTGTTCCCATGTGGGTCCCTGACCTACCGACCGTATGACAACTGAGCTGGCCCCAGGCCGCAGGGATGTCGTGGGGGTGCTGGCCAGGCACCCCCAGTCTGCCAGGGACATAAACCCGCCTTTCGGCAGTGCGTCCCAGGTCAGGTGATGAGACGGGGTCTAACAGAAGCACAGAAGTCAGCAGGCCCCAGGGGACCCGCCCGGAGCCCCAGGAGGGCAGGCCCTTTCTGTCTTCACCTTCCCGGCAGAAGCTCAGCTATCCATGAACAGATGGATGGAGAGATCAATAAATTCAGACCTGAGCCAAGGGGAAGAGACCCCAAGAAAGCCAAGCACCTTAGTGACAGTGGCCCCCACCTTGTGATGTGACCTTGGACAAGACCCTTGTCCTCCCTGGGCCTTCGCAGCCCCTTCTCTAGAACAAATGCATCAGTCCTGAAGGGCCATGGCCACGAAACCTACTGAGCTTCCCACATTTGAGGCAGGAGGAGTTGCTGAGAGCCGCCAGCTGCATCTGCCAGCCTGGGCACCTCCCAGAGGTGGAGGGGGCGTGGGCCTGCACCTTGCAGTGGGACTGGTGCGGAGCTCAGACAAGGGTGCATGATGTGAGCCGCCGAACATCTGCGGATGGCCAGGCTGACGGGCGGTCTGTGCAGTTAGGATCCCCCTCACACCAGCTGGAATAAACGGGCCATTCTGTCTCCTTCTGAAGAAATTTGGTCAGGATGTCCCGACCTGTCAGTCCTTCAGGGAGGGGAGGCAAAGGAACCATGGCTCCAAGTGCCTGCCAGTCTGTCTCCACTCACCCTCACCTGCACCTTTGCTCACACTGCTCCTTTCTCCTGGAACGCCTTCTATTTCCTTCCCAGGTAAGGGATGCCAAGAACAGGGACCACAGAGGTGAGCGGAAACCAATCCTGTGCTCAGAACCAACACACAAATGATGGTGATGAGACAGTCGTGAAAGCCAGGGTTCCCGAGCACTCTCTAAAACCCTTTACTACACATTTCACGTAACCACCTCCCCGCAGGCCCCAGAGAAGTAGCTCCATTGGTCAGGGTTCTTTTGTCCCAGACTAAATCCAAAGTGGTCAAACTAAAAAGGAGGTTCAGTGTTCCATAGAACTAGGATGAGCAGAGATATATCAGCTTCAGGCATGGCTGGATCCAGGGGCTTAAAATAAAGCACTAGGTCTCTGTTTTTTGGGTTTTTTTTAGCGTCTCTTTACTGTGCTTCCCTTCATCAGTGGTGGGAGTTGGGTGACTCTTTCTTCCCCCTAATTGCTGGAATTCATCGAGGGGCAGGCAAGGAAGGGAGGGGGAGGGGAACGGCAAAGCAGCGACAAGCTTACATCACCCTTTGGGACTCCTTAGGGAAGAAAGTGCTGCTCCTTCCCCGTAGCCAGATAGCAAAGCTTAGGCAAGGATTCCCATTGGCTGAATTTGGGTCCCAGGCCCATTCCTTGAATCAGTTACTGTTTCCAGGGATCAAAATACTGGGATTGGTCTGGCCAGACCTTTAACGGTCTCTAAGGAGAGGAGGTGGGTGGAGGCTGTGATTAGGAAGCCTGGGGGGTACAGGAAGCTCAGTTCCCTAAAGGAAGAGGAAAGGGTGCTGTACCCAGAGAGGGGGAGGGGTGACGAGGGGACAAAGAAATAGTGGATTGTATCAGTCCTGCTTTACTGAGGAAACTGAGTCCTAAAGAGTCTAAGGGACTCCGCTAGGTTAGTGGGTGGCAGGACCAACTCCAAAAGCCCTTCATGGCTGCCTGCTATGTCACAGGGCTTCCCAGGGACCCCGGCTTCCACCGCATCTCCAGCGCCCCCCAAAGCTGAGCTCCAAAAGGTTTAAACTCATAATTGTAGCCCAAACAAAACAATTCCCACAGCTCAGACACTCAAGCCCATGGAAGGCCCTGGAGCTTATGGATCGAATCTTTAGGTTGGATCTGTTTTAAGTCCCCACCACTGCCCCCAACCCATCACCACCGTGCACAGAGCACGCTGCCCGTGGCGATTTCTTGTCCGCCAAGCAGTGCTGAGAAGGGGCGCAGCCAAGGGAAGAGAGACCAGTGTGGTGTTGCTGAGGCGACTTTAGCAGGGGGGAGGTGGCGGAAGCGTGCGCTATCTAAACTGTGAGCACATTCTGAGGTTTGCCCGGGATGAAATGTGACTTGAAGGCATAGCTTTCGAGCAGGTGACTGCTGCACCGGACCATTCGTACTGATGCCCAGGACAGGAAGTGTGGGCATGACGGCCACTTCTGACTGTTCTAGGGAGAGCGTGGGAAGAAAATGACAAGCTCAGGACACTGAACTCTCGGATCAAAGTATTCTCAGGGAACAGAGATTATGGAGGCCCTAAAGAAATCTTTTGCGTTTTGTGGCCATGGGGAAGAAACAGCTGAAAATCAGGCCCGAAATTGAATCCACGGTGCCCTGCAGTCCAGCCCCGCGAATGGCAGAATTACAACAGAAGTTGAATCTGACTCACAGCCTTGCCAAATACTGTATGTGAAATCAATAAGGCATTGATCAGAAAAGAGAGGAGTGCTGAGATTTGGCACAAGAACTCAGATGAATCTGAGAACGTTGAACCCCCAGGCTCCCCAGGCTTCCTTCATTGTCTATGGCAGACCCCGCCCCCCAATTTGAAGAAAGTACCCTTCCTTGGCTTGAAGACCCAAGCAGCACAAGGTGTTGAGATGGGGATTCCTACTGCTCTCTACGTTCTCCGTCCGACTCGCCTGTGTGTTGTGCGCTGAAGACGGACTGATCTCGGAGAACAACCGTGAATTGTTATGAACTCACTCAAGCGATGCTTCCCAGTGCACTTGCTGGCCCAGCTGTGGTCTCTCTCCTAGAGGAGAAAGTCAACACAGCTCCCGGCGCTGTGTGCAATTACTGTCCTGGGGGGTCCTAGAAGTCCCCGTGTAACTCAGCAGGGATAGCAGGGGGACATAATCTAGACTAGAGGGACGCGATGGTCAGCATTTCACACAACATCGTGCTGACTCACCGCACTGATACACTGATGACGCACTGATGACATCACACAGACTGGACCTGCCGGCCAGGCAGCAGAGAACAGCCTGGAAGCTTGAATAAGACATGTGCATACAGATCGGGGTGGGTACGGAGCCTGGAGCAGGTCCCAATAGCGCAAACCCTCAGGGAACTGGAGTACATCTTTGTGCCCTTAGAAGAGAGTCTTCATGTGGCATCCGGTGACCCTGAGACATGGGAGGCTCATGAGGAAGCACGTTATTTGATCCACTAAGGCCATAAAGTTGGACGAGCACAATGGTTGTTTCTCACCAGATGGAATTAGCGTCTACAAGGTCATCCTCCAGCTGACCTGAAAGTCACAAGTAAGTTGCGAGTGCAGATGCCTCATGATCTTCAGCACCTGGTCCTTCCCTGCTGCTGTCCCCTCCACTCCCACCAGTGACCTCACGACAAGTCAGATGAGGGAAAGTGGTTGTTTAGATGATTCCAACGGCGCTCCGCCCCCTCCAGAAGCATCGCAGCCCCACTCAGGAGTGTCTCCCTGAAAAACTGCAGGGAGGGAAGAGCCTCCCCATAGCCGACTCTGGAAGGGGCACATCTGTGTATCCACTCCGCTGGGGTGGACAGATGGCCAGAGACGGCGATCTACGTTGGTTCAAGGGCAACTCCTAGCAGACTGGAGAGACGATGGGGACTGTGGGGAAAAAACAGGGTGGGAAAGTGGGAGGAAGGATAGATGTGCTCAGATAGAGCTCCGCCGCTGCCCTGAGGGGCCTCCAGGCTCGGCTGAGAATGCTGGACACGTGAATTTGGCCAGACAAGCCTCCAGGAGGGACAACGGTCAGGGAACACCATTGACCCGGTCCCCACCATCCAGGAGCTACATAGGGTAAATGTCAGGTGGCAGCCGTGTTTCCACGTTCACGCAGGGTCTCATTTAATCCTCGTGTGAGAGTCCTCTGAGGAGGAACCCTGAGGACGTCATGTTACAAACGAGACACTGAGGCTCAGGGAGGCCTAGTGGGCTGCCCGAGGTGCAGGGAGGATTTGTTCCCATCGATCCCGTGTCCTCGGCTTCTACGGCAAATGCGGGAAATGAGGTCTAGCTGCACGTTTCCCAGGGCTGTGAGAATAACCTTCACACGGATGCCTGGTGAACTTGAGCCCTCATTCACCCCTCCAGTCATTACGCAGTTGGTAGTGGAGGAGCCAGCCCTCGCCGAAGGCTGCCTGGGAGCCGGGGGCTTTGTGGGGCCTCCTCCTCCCTCACCACAGCCCCGCCAGGGGGCATCATCACCTCTGTTTTGCAGAGGAGAAAACCGAGGCTCAGAGGGTGCCCGGGAGGTTACACAGCAGCCGAGGGGCGGAGACGGAGCCCGGATGCCAAGCACCCGGCCCTTCTCCTGCAGGCCATGTCGCCCTCTGGACAAGGACGCCACCGAGTCCCTTAGGTGCCATAACCTGGATTAGAGTCCCAGGTCATGCCTCCGAGCCCTGCACCTGTCGTGTTCCTGCTCCCGGCCTGTTGCCCGCGCCCTGGCCCACCTGCCCCGTCACTGGGCTCTTCGGTGGTCCTCAAACGCGCCATTCCCCCACACCCGTCCCTGGCTCTCCTTCAGCCGGGAACGCTCCGCAGCCCACCCCAACACTGTCTCAGCTTCTCACTTTGCTCAGATCTGTGCTCAAACGCGATGCCCCCTGAGAGGTCTCCCCTTGTCGCTCTGGCGAAAATGTATCCCCTCCCTCCAGTCCACCAGCTGAGCCCTTGTCCTGCTTTATTATTCTCGGGAGCCCTTGTCGCTGTGTGTGTATGTGCCCTCTGTCTGGTTTTCACCCCACCTGAGACAGGCTGGTTCCCCCCAGAAGCAGAGCCTGAGAGAAGATCCGGGGACAAGGCCGTTCTGGTAGGGCGGGCTGCGGGAAAGTGAGACTCGGAAGAGAGGGGTGAGCAGCTGCCACGGGGGGAACCGTGACACAGTCCCACACAAGCCCCAAGCGCCAGCCCTCCTGAAGGGCGAGGGAGCTGCGCATTTACACCTCAACTCCAGAGAGCTCTCGGCCCAGAGCTGCTCCCGAGGGGGTCCGTCCCCTGGCACTTCTGGTCTACCCACTCCTCAGGTGAAGAGACCATCCGGGGTCCTGGGAAGAGCCTTCCCTCCCAGACTCTAGGGGCTGACGGTCCTGCCTCAGCCCTTCTCGGGGTCCTGAAGCACAATCAGGGACACGGGACAAGCCGCAGGGTGCACCTGGGAGCTAGGTGTGAGACGCCAAGAGTCTGAGTATGCGGAGAGAGATGCTGGCAGGAGCCAAGCACACACCTTCCAGTGGCCCCAGAGGGTCCTCCTCTGGCAGCAGAGGACAGTTCTTGCTCTCCCCACCTGTCACCAGAAGGCAGCGGGAACCTGGGCGGGGCCCCCACCTGGAATCAAGGGAATTGGAGGAAAGGACCCCTGAGGTGCCCCCCCCCTTCCCTGGCGTTTGCCTTGGTTTCACGCATGTTCAGAGCTCTCCTGGGGGCTGGTCTCTCGTGTCCCCCCAGACCGGGGGCTCCAGCAGTGCAGGCCTGCGTCTTCCCATTTCTCTTCCGGCCAAGTGCTCTGCAGCTTGGGCCCGATTCCACTTGCAGGGAGCCTGCCCGGCGCAGCGGCCACAGGGTCACTGGAGGCTGGGTCCCCTTCAGGATCATGAGAACGGAGCTCCCAGGGCTACAGGGGACGCATGTGTGACAGAGCAAACAGCTCGGAAGTCATAGCCTCTGCACCCATCAGCCGAGGGAACCAAGCGGCGATGCCCACACACACATGGGGTCACATCCACCTGCCATCAGCACCAGCGGACCCTCAGGACCACGGGCCCCTGCCCCTCCTGGTTCCGAGCTCTGGAGGTGACGATGCGCAGAGGTGAGGTGAGCGCCCCAAGGTCATGGACCGGGCAGGGCCAGGAGGGGACCAGCAGCCGGGGCTCCAGCCTCCCGTCCTGGGAGTTCCCACTCCATCGGCTCTCAAGCTGCTCCGGACACAGCCCCTCGTGGTCCCATCACGAAGTGCGCGCCTCTTCCGCGGTGCCGTATCCGTGTTTGATTAAATAACCACGCGGGGGAGGAAACTGGGGTCCCCGAGAGAAGACGGGGCCAGGAGTCGAGGACCGCCCACCCCTCCCTACAGTCCCGGTCAGCTCTCGGCCTCCACGCCGGGGAAATTAAAGTTTACGAAGTATTCTTTCTACGCTTCAAGAAATGTTGTCCATGAAAATCAAAGGGCATTTTTTTATACTTAACGCATAATAACTGGTCTTATAAAGCTAAATTAGCCCTATAAATCTACATCAAACACCCAGGTTTCAGTGTCCTTGGGACACTTAATTAAACTGCTAGCAATAACTGCTACTTATCAGTTCCTCAAGCCGTGTTTCCTTTTCAAAGCACGTATTTCTCCCCGGTGTGTGGGTGGAAGGAAGGGGTGATTTGCCGGCCGCTGTGGGCACTGCCCATCTTCGCGGGCCTCCCTGTGCCCAGCCTTCTCCAGCCTCTGGGCCACCTCCCTGCGGTGCCCGAGGAGAAGGTGGCCAGAGCGGCCCGCAGAAGGAAGAGCCCCGGGAGGGAATTGAAGGCCTGGTTTGGCCACTGAGATGCTCTGTGAACTTGGATGAGATTCTTGCCCTCCCTGGGCCTTAGTTTTCCCTTCTGCAAAGTAAGGGAAGGACTAGATCGTCACGGAGGGCCTTTCCAGCAACTCTGGAGAGGGAGTTGTGGGGTGAGGGAGGCTCGGTCCACAACTTATACGCAGCGTGACATTGGGCAGGCAACTTAACCCCTTTGTGCCTCAGTTTTCTGGTCCATACGCTGGGGTCCACGCCTGCCCAGGGCCTCCTCGGGGCCGTGTGGCCGCCCTCTTCCTGCTGGCCGCCGCTGTTCTCGGCCCTGGGGACACAGCTCCTCATGTGGGAGACACCCCCAAGGCCACTCCTCCCGGCCAGCACGGTCCTGCTCAACCTCCTGATGCATGGCCTTCTGGGTGTCACTGGCATGACCTCATGGGGCCCGGTCCCCTCCGCTGTGACCACGCTGTGGCGAGGGCCAAAGAGAGACGCAGCAAAGGGCTCTGTAGACCAGAAGTCGGGACCGGGGTCTGCACCCTCGGGCTCAATTCCACTCGGGGCCTCCCCACCAGGTCCCATCAGCTGCTCCCACTTAGCAGCTTCCCCCCAGCTGCATGACCTGGGCACTGGGCCCGCCGCAGGGCATGGAGGCGCCCGTCTCATCCCCAGCTTCCCTGGTGCATTGGAGCGGGTGGCGGTCTGCGGGTCCCGCTCCAGAATCGGCCTGGCCTGGTTTGGCTGTGCAGCCTAACATTTCTGTTCCTCCAGGTCTGGCCCCGCTACCTCTGCAGCCTGCTCTCCTCCACCCCCCACCACCTACCGTGGCCCCCCCTGCAGCTCTTCTCAAACAGGCACTTTGCAGGAAGAACAGAGTTGTAAACCCCGCGTTGGAAGAGATCTCAGGAGATCCCTTACATCCCCCAACCCCTGCCATCAACCCAGCCTGGAGACCGCTCAGGGTTTGCTCTCCTCACTTTCCACAGACCCCCAACAAGCTCCCTCACCAGGCCGTGCGGTTTCTGTTACACAGCGAGATCCCCCATCAAGGCTGATGGATGCCACTGTGGCCACACTCTGGGGACCTGCGGTCTAGAGGGGGAGAAGGATACATGGATGCACCCTGAGCAAGGGGGAGGTGGATGCTTTCCCAGAGGGACTCTGCCCTGGGTTGGGGGGCTCTTGGAGCAGAGATCAGGGAAGGCTTCTCGGAGCAGGTGGCCCTTGGCTTGGCCCTTGAACCAAGAGTATTTTTCTTGATGGACATGCTGCGGGGCCAGTGGAGACACACTGAGAAGTCACAGCAGATGCATCAGAGAAGCTCAGGTTTAGGAGCGCAGGCGCCGGAGTGAGGACCCGAGGTGGCACCTGGTGATCTGTGCTGGGTGACGCCTCGTCTGTGGACCCTGACGGCCCCTCCCACACGGTGCTGTGAGGACTGAGGGACTTAGCCCACAGAGCGCATCCTGAGGGGTGCCCAGAACCAGTGCTCGGTGACATTAGTGATCCAGGGGGCACAGAGCCCAGAGGCAGTGGGTGGGACGACAGCAGGTGCAGGGATGGTGCACAATCTGAGCCCAGATGGGAATGACCCTGACCCTGGCTCTAGTCCCCCTCTCTGGGCCCTGGTTTCCTATCTGTAAGTGGGGAGGTCAGATGCACCTTGCAGGGCTGCTGGGCGTCTCAATGACAAACCGGCAAAGCACCAGAGCTCAGAGCAGGTGCCCACATGACTGTTTTTTGAGGGCTTGGGAGCAGGCAGAGCTTCCAAGGGGTGTGAAGGGTTTGGGAATTAGCAACGGGAAGGCGATAATTGAGTCTCAGGAGTGAAGGAGGCCCCCAAGAGAGAGTTCGGGAGGAGAAGATGAAGGAAAAGCAGCACCAAGGGGGGCCCTGGAATCGCTAGCTGGATTCTGCCCATGGACTCCTCTGAAGCCAGAAATAGCAAGTGGACTAAGGCTGCCACAGATTAGTGAAGAGTTCGAAGGGAGAAGAACTTTCTTACCATAAAGACAGAGAGGGTAGCGGTTAGGAAGGTAGGTGTCAAGTCCAGCTCCCCCTCTTATTCACCACACGAGACCCCTGTACACTCCCCAGGGAAGGAAGCTGAGTGGCCCTGACTGCTTAGAGTCGGGGTGCAGATCGTCCACACTCACTAGCGGGCAGGGTCAGTGCACAGAAGGCGATGGCGCTAGACCTGCTCCCTCCTGCCCACCGCTCTTCCGCTGCCTGCAGCCAGGAGGTTGCCCAGCGCTGTGGACCCAGCCTTGTTCCTTTAAATAGAGCAGAAATAAAGAAATAACACAGAGTGTCGATGATTTTTATTTGTTGGGGGGGTATTTTATTTTTTATTAACTCACAGGGAGTCATCAGAACTGGCAATTAGTTTCCATCGCCAGTTTTTGCAATCTTGCCTCTGACCTTGAGGAGAGGAATCATCTCATATCCAAGCTGGAGTGGAACTGAAATGCTCCCAGGAGAGGAGGCTTATGTTGGGGTATAGAGTTTAATTATTCCCACTGTTAAGTAGATTAGGGAAGCAAGCTGATCTCAGAGCAGGGCGGTGGTCTTCCATTACCATGCCAGGGAGACTGAGCCTGACCTGCTTCCGTGCCCTGCCCACCTGCATCTCCCCAGTCTCTGCCCCGACTTTCCCTGGAAGGAAGAGCAGTGGCTGGTCCCCAGAGATGGAATTAGCCATTTTCCCTTTTTTACTAATATGGAAAACTACATTCTTTTATTTTCAAATGTTAAAGCAATCTTGCATTCCTGGGATAAACCTTACCTGGTCATGATGTATTTTCCTTTTTTATATTATATTTATATTTATATATGGATTCAACTGTTAAAATTTTGTTTAGAATCTTTGCATCTACATTCACGAGGGATAGTAGCCTGTGGTTTTGTTTCGTTTTATTTTTTCTTGTAATATCTTGGTCTGGTTTTGGTATCAGAATAACACTAACTTCATTGAATGAGTTGGAAAGCATTTCCTCCTCTTCAATTCTCTGAAAGATTTTGTGTAGAATTGGTATTATTTCATTCTTAAACACTGTGTAGAATTCTCCAGTAAAGGTATTTGGGCCTGGAAATTTCTTTGTTGGAAGATGTTTAACTGCTAATTCAATTTCTTTCATTGATAAAGGGCTATTAAGGTTTTTTTTTCCTTGAGTCCATTTTAGTATGTGTATCTATTAAATTACTTGTCTATTTCACCTACGTTATTAAATTTATTGACATAAAGTTGCTCATGATATTCCTTTAATATCATTCTAATGCTTGTAGAAACTATAGTGATATCACCTCTCTCATTCTCAACATGGGGATTTGTTTCTTTCTTTTTCTTCTGTTTGGTTGGGCTAGATGTTTATCAGTTTTATTGGTTTTCTTCAAATAGGGGCTTTTGATTTCATTGAATTTCCATCTCTTTCTTTCTATATTCTATTTTACTGATTTCCAATCTGATTTTCTTTTTCTTTTCTTCTTCTTGCTTTAGGTTCGAATTTTCTCCTTTTCATAGTTTTTTTTTAAAGATTTATTCATTTATTTGAGAGAGAGAGAGAGAGAGTACACTTGTGTGTTGAGGGAGGGGCAAGGGAGGGGGGAAAGAGAGAGAGAGAGAGAATCCTCAAGCAGATTCCCCAATGAGCACAGATCCCAACACGGGGCTCAATCCCAGGACCCTGGGACCCAAGCCAGAATCAAGAGCCAGCAGCCAAACTGACTAAGCCACCCAGGTGCCCCTCTTTTTCCTCGTTTTATAAGGTGGAAATGAAAGTCATTCATTTGTGACTTCTCTCATTACATTTCACTGTGGACAGAATATGTACAGTGTATGGCTTGAATGCATTCAAATTTTTGAGACTTGTGTTATGGCCCAGAATATGTATTAGCTTTATAAATGTTCCACGTGCACATAAAAAGATTGTGTATTCTGCTGTTTTCGAGTGGAGTATTCTGTAACTGTCATTTAGGTAAAATTGGTTGATTGTGCTGTTCACAGTTTAAATACCCTTACTGACTATTAATCTACTTGTTACACCAGTTATTGAAAGAGGGTATTAAATATCTGACTGTGGTCGATCACCTATTTCCCTTTGAAGTTTTATCAGTTTTCTGCTTCATGTATTTTTAAGATTTTTTTTATTAGGTGTTTAAACATGTAGGATTATTATGTCCTCTGGAAGAATTGAACCCTTTTTCATTATGAAGGACCTTTCTTTATCTTTGGTGATATTCCTTGCTCTGAAATTTACATTGTCTAATATTAACATAAACCTTCCAGTTTCCTTTTAGTTAATGTTTGCATGATATACTTTCCATCTTTTTTATTTAACCTAACCACATCTTTTCTTTACATTTATTTTTTTAAAGACTTATTTATTTATTTGAGATTGAGAGAGTGAGTGTGTGAGCATGAGTAGAGGGAAAGAGAGAATCTGGAGTAGACTCCCTACTGAGCACAGAGCCCCACACGGGGCTCGATCCCACAACCCTGAGATCACGACCTGAGCCGAAATCATGAGTTGGACACTTAACTGACTGAGCCACACAGGCGCACCCCATGTCTTTACATTTAAAGTATGTTGTAGGAAGCATGTAATCATTGTAAGATTTTTAAAAATCCAATCTGACAGTCTTTACCTTTTACCTGGGGGAGTACAGACCACTTCTTTTTAATATGATCACTGCTATGGTGTTGTGTAAGTCAACCATTTTTCCATCATTTTTTTATTTGTCCCATCTCATCTCTGTTCCCTTTTCCTCTTTTCCTGCCTTCTTTTGAATAGTTTTCATTATCCCATCTTATCTCCTCTGCTGGCTTATTATCTATAGCTTGTCATTTTATTTTTGGCTGCCTTGGGGTTTATATGGTATACCTTTATCTTCAAGATATATCTTTAAGAGAAATGATACCATTTCACATATAAGAACCTTACAACAGTACCCTTCCATTTCTCCTCTCCCAGCCCTGATCCTATTGTTACATGTTTTACTAATCCACGTGTTATAAATCCATGTGCATTGTGACAATATGTTGCTAAAATTATGTAAGCAATACATTTTCTTGTTAAAAAATTTCAATAATAAGAACAAATATCCTATATTTACCAATGTAGTTACCGTGTCTGGTGCTCTTTATTTCTTGGGGTGGATACATATTTTCATATGCTCTCATTTTCTTTCCTCCTGAAGGACTTTATATATCATTTTTTGTATTGTGATGTGATTAATTCTGTCAGCTTTTGTATGTCTGAAAACTTTTTATTTAGCCTTCATTTTTTAAAAAATGTTATTCGTTTATTTATTTGACAGAGAGAGAGTACAAGTAGGGGGAGCGGTGATGGGAGAGGAGGAAGCAGGCTCCCTGCTGAGTAGAGTGCCTGACCCAGAGCTCAATCCCAGGACCCCAAGGTCATGACCTGAGCCAAAGGCAGACACTTAACCGACTGAGCCACCCAGGTGCCCTTTTGCCTTCATTTTTAAGAAAGATATTTTTGCTAGGTGAAGAAACCTACGCTGACAGTTTTTTCTTTCAGTATGTTAAAGATGTTGTTCCACTGTGGTTTATGCAGAATAGAAACCAGCTGTCATCATAATCTTTTTTCTTCCTCTCTCTGTATTATGTCTTCATTCTCTGGCTGCTTGTGTGATATCCTCATTATCACTGGTTTTAAGCAACTAGATTATGCTGTGTATGGCTGTGGTGTCCTTCACGTTTTTTGCACCTGGATCTGTGGATTTGTGGTTTTCAGAAAATGGGAGGGGGGTGTAGCTGTTATTGCTTCAAACAATTTTTCTGTATCCTTTTCTTTCCTTCGGGAACTCCAGTTGTATGTAAACTAGGTCTTTTGAAGTTGCTTTATATCATTAACAATCTTCATTCTTTTTCCATTCTTTTTTCTCTGTGTGTTTCATTTTGGACAGTTTTTATCCCTACGTTTTCATATTCAATATTTTTTTCTTCTTCAATGTCTAGGCTGCTGTTAATTTTATCCAGTGCTTTTTACACTGTAGACATTGTACTTTTCATCACTAGAATTCAATTTGGGGCATTTATTATGTATTCCATGCCTCCATGTAACTTTCTGAACATCTGGAGGGCAGTTTAATAACTATTTTAATGTCATTGTCTTCCAGTTCAAATATTGATTCAGTTCTACATCGGTTTCAATTAATTGACTATCCTCCTCATTATGCGTTGTGTCTTCCTGCCTCATTTTATGCCTGATAATCTTTCCTTGGGTGCCAGACATTGTGAATTCTACCCTGCTGTCTATGGGTGTTTTTGTATTCCTGTAAATATTCTTGGGCTTTGCTCTGGGATATATAGTTAAATTATTTGGAAGCGATTTGATCCTTCCAGTGTTGCTTTTCACTTGTAGTAAGTTGATGGTATAACCCCCAAAATGCATGTACGCCAGCAACCACAGAAGGTCACCTTCTTTGGAAATAGGTGTCTATGGATGTAATTAAGATGAAGTCATACCAGATGAAAGCGGGCCTAAATCTAATGACGGGTGTAATACATCTACAAACCAAGGAATGCCAGGGATAGCCAGCAGGCACCAGAAGCCAGGAGAAAGGCATGAGACACATTCTCCCTCACAGCCTCCAGAAGAAACCAACCCTGTTGACACCTGGATTTTGGATTTCTGGCCTCCAGAACTACAAGGGAATAGATTGCTTTAAGCCGCCCAGATTGTGGTGATTTGTTACGGTAGCCCAGCGAAACTAGTCCACATGTGTTAGGCAGAAGAAAGCACACCAGTTACTCTAGGATGAACTAGTCCCCACAACTGAGGCAAGACTCTTCTAAATACTCTAACCAGTGCCCCATGGATTCTGAGGTTTCTCAGTGTCGTTGGTGAGCCCAGGCATTGCTCCCGGCCCTGTGCTTGTGCTAGCTACTGATCCCCCTCCTCTCACACGAACCTCTCCCTGGTGTTCCCTCACACCCCTGCACTGACCCGTAACTCAGTCAGGACTCAAGGGGGCCCACTACGCGTCTCTGACCTCCCTCTCTTTGTTCAGCTCTCTCCTCTCCGGCACTCCGTCCTTGCAAGTCCAGCGGCCTGGCCGCGGCTGACTCTGCTCTTCTTCTCAGTCCAGAACCAGCCAGGCTCCGCCTGGGCTCCCCGTCCCTGTCTGACCGAAAACCCTCCGGAGGCAGTCAGCTGGAGCCCCCGCGGGGGCCCCCCTCATCTGTTCCCCTTCCTCTCGAGGCCTGCCATTCTTCACTGCCTGATGTTCAGTGTCTGAAAAACCACTGTTCCATATGTTTCTTTTTTTTTCTTGGTTGTTCAGGTGGGAGGATAAATTCACTCCCCGTCAGTCTATCTTGGACGTGAGCACGAGTCACAAAATCACAATCTGTTTAAGCCGTAGAATCTAGAGGGGTCTTTTAATCTTGGGATACTTGCATCAGAATCTCAGAGTCTTAGGTTTTTAAAACCACAGCAGTTGGGAAGCTGAGCGCGCTTGAGGGAGTAGATACCTTCTGATAAAGATTATCTCCATGATTCACCAAGCACAAATTGTGCCAGACACCACGATCAGGGCTCTGCACACATTATGTCCTTTTGTCTCTATGACAACCTTGGGGAGTGGGAACTATTGTTCTGCCTGATTTTCCAGATGAAGAAACGGAGGCCGGGTGAGTATAAGTCGTTGCCGAAGGTCGGATGCCTTGTGATCGATGTGGCGAGGACGCGGTCAGGACTCGGCCCAGAGCTCTCCACCTCTGAAGTCCACATTCTCCGCCTCCCCGCCAGCTTGCCTTCTGTGAGGTCTCTCTGCTGGAGGTTCCCCATCTGCCGCGCCCTTTCCATCAAAGGTTCAAGCTCTGTTTTTCACTAATGTCTCTTCCAGAATACCCAGTCCCCGGATTCCAAAGTCCTCATCAGGTAGAAAGTCCCTGAAAGCCTCCTTGACCTGCTGAAAATAATCTCTTGACTATTGTATTGGCGCTTTACAGTATCGGGCCATATCAGGGTCTATGTGTGTGGAAATTCCAAGTTTCTTCCTCCTGAGGAAAAATGTATTTGGCCTCTAATTTAGAAAGTAGATCTCTCCCCAGAAGATGTACAGATACAACGTCACATAAAAGAAAGGCATGGTTTTCAGAGAAGGGGCCAAGGGTAAGAGTTACGGGCTCTGCTAAAGGAACCCTTTGAATTTGATGGACACTCTCACCCCCGAAACATTTTTAGTACTCCAAGGAAGGTCTTGATGTATCACAGCAGGGTTTAAAGTGGAAAGAGCTAGTAGATACCTACCAGCCGGGGCAGATTTCTCCATTTATTCCAAGTTTCATTCCATCCTGATGTTTCACAGGGGTTACTGGGAGTAGCTTACTGGGCGGTTCCTGGGATCTCCAACAGTGCTCTGGGATGATTATCCCAGATAATCACCTTGGGAATCTGAGGTTTGAGTGTTCCCTCTTGTTGGATATTTAGGTTGTTTGAGGGGATGGTCCCTTTTCCAATGTCTCTTTTGTTTACAGTATCAACAAGGATCCTCATCCACGGGGCAAAATTAGTTCTAAAGTTTGGTCAAGGCTCCTGCAGTTGCTGTAATCATCGGGCCGTGAGTTCCCTGCTGGATGGCTCCTTTTTCCGTTCTAAAATTCTTTTGAAATTCTCAACGAGATGTTGGAGCTCAGAAAGGGGACTGATCTCCCATTCTAATGTATGCTTCTTTAATAAATCACAAGTTCAGGGCAAAGCCCATTAATAAAATGAGCAGACAAGGCAATATTAGCTTCAGAGTCCCTGAGACCAGAATGCTGTCTAAATATTTCTTTTAAGTGAATTTGAAAGTCTGCAACTGATTCATCCCTTTTTTGTTTACAGGATTGTATTCTGGCTCAATTAATTCTCACAGGAAAAACCCTGGGTAAAGCTTCAAGGAGTGATTGACCTACTTTCCTTGCTCTTTTTATTGCACCGTTTGAAGCATGCTTGATGGGGTCCTCCAACTCAGAGGAGTCGGTTCAATCTGCTGTGTGGGGACACCTATGGGCGTCTCCTGGAATTACCACCGTGTGAGCAAATTGGTACAGATCAGGGAGCCCAGAGTCATGAGCTTGAAGAAGAATCGCAAATTCTTCTATAAATTTGGCTTGATCCTTTTTTGGGTCTGGAAAATCCTTTATAATGGCTTGGCATTCAATCGAGAACAGGGTTTAAATTCTGCTGTAGCTGGGACCCCTGGTTCATGGGAAGGTCTTACTGTCAAGGGCATCAGGAACTTAGGAAGTTTGGGGTGGGGGGTGTGGAAAGGGTGAAAGATGAAATGAATTCTTAGAATCACAATAGTCAAGTGGCAGTGAATAATAACAAAGGGGTTAGCTGGAGGGTCTGTCAAGTCCTTAGTCTTTGGGCTTTTGTCTTTTTTTGAGAGAAAAAGAGAGTGCGCATGATGGAGGGTGGGGGGGGAGGCGGTGAGCAGAAGGAGAGGGAGAGAGAGAATCTCAAGCAGGCTCCATGCTCAGTATAGAGCCTGACACAGGACTCGATCTCACAACCCTAAGATCATGACCTGAGCCAAAATCAAGAGTCAGATACTTGACTGACTGAGCCACTCAGGCACCCTATGGGGTTTTGTCTTAAGTTTGTCATTGGCTCATTGTAATAAATCTTTAGAGAAGCTATTTTAGTCATTCTGTCTTTTGGAAGCCTCTATAAACCAGTCAAAGAATGCATTCCATTGTTTTCAAGAGATTTGGGATCCTTTTTTCCAAGGACTCCCCTAAGATGGATTATCTTTCCTAAAGTACAGGTTCCCCAAAGTGGCCACTACAATTCCAAATTATCCTTTGTAAAGTTCACCCATTTTTCCAGAAAGGCAGAAGCTCCCCATCCACAGTGGGTGTACATATAAGAGGCAGGAGTCTTTCAATGAGGAGGAGAAGATTTAGAGCAGGTGGAGCCCACCTCTGCCTCTAGATTCCCTACAAAAAGAATCTCTGGGGATCCCGGTAGCCCTACCCTACTCTTAAACCAGGGAATCCCAGCTTTCTCCCTGTGCAGACAGAAGTGTGATTTACCAAGAAGCTTCAACACACAGACAGAAAGCAAGTGTGCACAGTAAAGTTGGAGAGCTCAGAATGGCAAGAGAGCTGAGCTCAGACCCCGGAGAGATTAGACACGACTCCAGGGGTCGGAGAGAAAGCAGTGAGCCCAGCGTCCCGGGGGTGCCAGCACCTGCTTTGCTCACCGGCCTCCAGGTTGCAGGGAGATGTCATTTAAGGACCCCACTCCTGACGCACTGAACTGTCCGAAGTTCATAAAAAAACAGAAGCAAAACCAACAAACCACTGAAGTCGTAATTAGTAAAAGCTCCTCTTGCACACATCCAAAAGACAGTTTGCAAATCGAGTGCACTCAGACCAAAACAGGAACCGAGGCGCAGGGTGTATCCTTAGAAAGCCGCTCTTATACCATGCAGGCAGCAAGTTTCTATTCTTTACAGTGATGGGTGACAACATCAGAATTTTCTTAAATGAAAGGGAACTAGTTAGTGGTTCCCTCTGCTCGAAATAGGAGGAAGGATTTAAGTTTCGCTTCTGATTTCCAGAGGCATAAGCCAGAAGTGACCCAGGTCAAATGAACCTCGCTTGCCTTGCCAAATAAGCTAAATGAAGCTTTGCCTGTGATGACTAACTGGTTTTGTCTGCTCAGGGGGTTTTCAGATCTGGTCTCCATTTGTGTTTAATTTTAACAGTGCTGTCCCTTTAATTTCTTGGCTCTTCTCCCTGAAAACTTATTCTACAAAATGTGCCTGTGCCATCCATCCTCCCAGATGGCTTTTTAAGTGAAGCTGTTTGTTAAGTGGGAGACGGAAGGGGAGGGGTGGGAGGAGCAGGGGGAGCCTCTGCAGGCCCCAGGAGACCAAGTGGCAACTGGGAGTGGGGATGGGAAGCAGGGGCAGGGAGGGCCCCTGTGGTCTGGGAAAAGCACAGAGCACGGCCTCCCGGTGTGGGAGCTCAGGCACAGCCCAGCTCACGTGACCAGAGTCCCAACGACAGTGGCAGAGAGTGTCCGGCCCCACCGGGTGCCCAGCTCTGAGGTGAGCACTTTGGACTCGTTGGTCCAATTCGTCCTCACACAACCTGTGCAGCGGGTCCCGTGAACATCCTTGTCCCACAGAGGAGGAGCTCAGAGAGGTGCAGGTACTTGCCCAAGGTCACCCAGCTGACGAGAGACAGACTCGGGATTTGAGCCTGGGACCGTGGGAGTCTAGAACCCCGGCTCTTAACCAGGATATCACACAGCCCCTCCCAGACCCTTAGAAAGATGGTGGAGATCAGACCCACCATGACACTCAGGAGCCTCAGTTTCTCCATCTGTATATGAGGCCTTTGGTGTGGCTCTGTGGTTCTCTAGCCTGAGTCCACTTCAGAATCTTCTGAGACTTCTCAGCAGTGCTGAGGTCTGGGTCCCACCTCAGTATCTGGATGCTTTTAAAGCCCCAGCCTACCCCAGGACATTTTCTCGACACACCTGCGCAGGGTCACACTACAGTGAGAGGGTCTAGAACCTGCACCCGCTCTCCAGGGAATTCTCTGAGTGTCTGTGTTGCTGATCCCTGGAAAGGGCTGCGGAGACAGAACGGGCTGGCACCGCACATCCATGGCAGCAGCCCCGGGGGAGGCCTCGTGCTGGATTCTGTTTGCACCTGGATATCTTGAGGCCTCTTTTGCCCCCTCCAGGGGAAGGGCACCTGCCCTATTTCCCAGAGGGATCGTGCAAGACAAGGGGTGAGGCCACAGCCAGAGGCTCTCAACATGGAGGGAGAAGGGGAGCTGTGGCAGCCTCACTCTTGCCAATCCAGCCCAGGGGCCTCAGAACCACTTCTGTCCCCAATCCTGCTCCTCCCTGGGGTTTCCTGACCCAGGAATGCCCCCAGAAGCCCTGAGGAAGCCCCCTGCTTCATCACACCCCCTCCACCAAAGTTGAATTAAGTTATTCCTGCCCCCAGTTATCACTAAAGGTACCAAGTGCCCACTGTGTGCCTGCCCTGCACCGGGGACACAGCCATGACCCAGACAGCCATGTCCCTGCCCTGTCACCACCGAGCTTGCCCTCTAACAGGGAGACAGGAACAGCAGGCACACAGGTAATGACGCAGAGCACACGCGGTGCTGAAGGCTCCCTGGCCGCTGGGGGCAGGGACAGGATGCAAAAGCCCTGGGTCGGGAGAATTGGGGAGAGTTGGGGGTGGTTCTATGGCCGAGGGAGGCCGCAGGCTCCCACCGCTGATTTGCTAAGTCTCTGGGGACAGAGATGTCCCACCTGCTTCCCAGCGAGCCTAAGTCCTCCAGGGTAGACTCTCACCTGACTAGAGGCTGTGACCCCATTTCCAGTCTCTGCAACAGTTTCTTCCCTGGTCCAGGCTGGCCCCTCCCACAGGCCGTGATGGCCCCGCCCACAACTGGTGGCAACCCCACCCTAAGGGGGCCTGGCCACACCCATAATCCCGAGGGCTGCTGGGGGCCCGTGTGCTCCCTCCCTGACCGCTGCCCACTGACCTCTCCCACCCTCCCCTGCGGACACCTGGACAGGAACTGTGTGGTCTGTGGCCAGAGCAGGGGGCACATTCTGAAACACATTCTGAAACATAGCCCGCACACAGCTGGGGGTGGCGGCAGACACACTCAGGGAGCGTGGGCTTCAGTCGAAGGCATTTTCTCCCCCATATTAGTCCCGATTCTGCCTCTGGTCCTGGGGGCGGACAGGCCAGTCGCTCTGGGAAGCTTCGGAGGATGGGGGACAGGCGGGAACCCAGCAGCCCGTGGGCAGCCGCTCCCGCTGCTCCTGCGGACATGCCCAGCACAGCGGTGACCATCAGGGGCCCCGGCATCGCGCACCTGCACGTTCCCGTCTCCCAGCACCCACATGGCAGCCTCGGGGAGTAGGGTCCCCTCTAAGATGAGGAGATCCAGACTCGGAGAGGAGCTGTCACTTGCCTGGCCCCAGTGCAGAGCCGTCCTGACTCAGGTGGTGCCCAAAACTTTCCAACTTCCCAGTTGGCACCACTTAACCTGTAAGATGTAAACTCTGCCCGTGTTCTGAGAGTGGCACAGAAATGGCAACTGTCCCTTTTAGAGAAAATGTGGGGAAGCAGGTGTCAGAGACGATGGAGTACCGTGTCCTCCAAGGCCGCCTTGTCCGAGGTGCCCATTTGGGAACAAATGTGGCCCGGCTGCACACGAGCTCGGGATATGCTGCCGGAATTGCTACAAGGACAAGGGAGTGAAGGAAGAATCCATCAGCCCGGAGTCAGGCGGGGTTGCCTGCGATCTGTCAGCCCAGGTTGGAGGGGCAAGAGGCCAGTGGTGCGTGGGGAAAGGGTGCAAAGGCCTCCCAGGGGCTCTTCCTAAGATAGCAACTGCTGGGTTGCTGACTCGAATTTATCCCGAGGGATCTAATTCCAGGAGTTTTTTAGAACTGCTGGCCATAGAGAATATTTCTCTTGTGAACTTGAAATGGTAAGAAGGTCAGGTTGGAGCTCCAGGGGCCTCCAGGGGGAGAAGAACTGCCCTAGGTTCAGGCCTAAGTGGATTTGGGGCACCTCAAATCTACTTTGGCATTATAATAATACTAATAATAAATAATACCAGCAGCAAGCATTTACATAGTGGGTATATGTACATGCCCAGAGATCTTTTAAACACTCTACACACCCATTCACTTATTTACTCCTCAGCACAACCCTATGAAGCAGTCATTATTATTTCAATTTTACCGAACGAGAAATTGAGGCACAGAGAGGTTGAGTACAATGTACTGGTCACAAAGCTACTAAATCCCAGAGACACATGCAGGCTGTCTGGCTTCAGAGTCTGGGTCCTTCACCACCTGAACACAATGTACCTGTATGAAACAGAGTGAAGAGGACAAAGCAAGAAAATGCAAGCGACAGAGAGCTCGAGCAAAAGACGTAAGCAAGAGAATTACAACAGCTAACTTGTCTTTCTAACAAGCATTTCATAGTTCAGACTTCAACAAATATTTGCTGAACGTCCACGGTGTGTCAGGCCCTGTGCTGGACACAGGACGGGCCAGAGGGAGGGGACCAGTTGGGAAGTTACTGCAGCAAGTGGGCAAAGGGAGACCCAGAGAGGGAGAA
>CM052900.1:146212599-146233319 GCA_028534135.1 Potos flavus
GTGGGGGAAGGGATGTCGTCTGACGTTAACCAGGCCCCTTCAAGTCTTGCTGTGAGACTTTCTGATTCCAGGAGGATAACCTCCCCTGCGCCGAGCAGCGGCTCTCAGGGCCGCGGGGCGCCGGAAGATGCTAACAGGTGTTTTCCCTAATCAAATCAAATTGTGTAACTGTATTCGTCAGGTTTTTTTGCTACATAATTAGTCATCTCAAACTCATTATAATAAGAAACATATTTTTCTTGTTCATGGCAGGTGAGGGAGCTCTTCTTCAGGGTGGGGTGTCCTCCGGGTCTGTCCTCAGGTCCCTCCTTGAGCCAACGGCTCCTCTGGGCTCGCCCTTCCATGACCAAGGACAAGACCTTAAGCGGAACCCTCAATGACTCTGTTTTAAATATCACTTTGTCTTAAAAATCCGTTTAATTTTTCATACAGTAAAATCCACCTTCTTGTGGCGTACAGGTTTCTGAGTTGTGTTACCTGCCAGGTTCGTGTCACTACAGCCACGATCAGGATGGAACATTCCCATCACCCCCAAATTCCCTTGTGCACCCCTTTGTGGTCACACCCTTGCCCCAGCTCTCAGCCTGCCAACCCCTGGCCTGCCATCCATGCCTACAGCTGTGCCCTTTCCAGAATGTCATTCACGTGGAGACATACAGCAGGAAGCCCTTTGCGGCTGGCTTCGCCGCCCACCCCCCCTGCATAGTCCGACAGGTATCCATGGCGATCGTGTGTCTCGGGGTTGGTCTCCCGGAGCGCTATTCCACTGACTGGTTGTAGTGGGGTTTCTATCCACTCACCTGCTTTTTTTTTTTTTTAAAGATTTAATTTATTTATTTGACAGAGAGAGATCACAAGTAGGCAGAGAGGTAGGCAGAGAGAGAGGGGGAAGCAGGCTCCTCGCTGAGCAGAGAGCCCGATATGGGGCTCGATCCCAGGACCCTGAGATCATGACTTGAGCCGAAGGCAGAGGCTTTAACCCACTGAGCCACCCCGGCGCCCCTATCCACTCACCTGTTGAAGGACATTTGGGTTGTTTCCAGTTTGGGGCAATTATAAATCACGCTGCTGTTAACATTCATAAAAGGTTATTGTGTGAAGCCAAGTTTTTACTTCGCCAGCGTAAAAACCTCGGAATAGCATTGCTGGGTCACATGCTAAGTGTATATTCAACTTCAGAAGAAACTGCATAGCTGTTTTCCACTTTGCATTCCAACCACTTTGCATTTCATCTGGTCTGCGTTCCACCTCGAATTGTACGGGACGCCGGGTCGCTCTCCATGCTTGGCAGCGCTCAATAGTACCATGATTTAAGATATGAACAGCCATTCTGATAGATGGATGGTGATACTCTATTGTGGTTTTGGTATGCATTTCCCTAATGACACTACAATAAGGGACTACGGATGTTGCATATCTTTCCATGTGCTCCTTTTCCATTCCTGAGACTTCCTTGGAGAAGCGCCTGTTCAAATTTTTCGCCTCTTTTTCATTGGGTTGTTTGTTTGCACATTGTTGTGTTTGGAAAGTTCTTCATCTGCTCTGATGACGAGTTCTCGTACCCATGTCTTTCATAGAGCAAAAGTTTTTCATCCGGGTGATGTCCAATTTATCTACTTTTTCTTTGATGGACTGTGATGTGCTTTTGATGTTACATCTAAGAACTCCGCCTGATTCAAGTTCACAAAGGTTTTCTCCTATGTCTTCTAAAGTTTATAGGTTTACATCTTACATGTAAGTCTATGATGCATTGTGAGTTAATTTTTATGTAAAGTGTGAGATAGCTTTTAAAGTTTTTTTTTTTTTCTTGCACATGATGGCCAATTGTTCCAGCATCATTTATTAAAAAGAAGATCCTTCATCCATTGAATTGTCTTTGCACTTTTGTAAAAAAATCAATTGACCATATTTGTGTGGGTGTATTTTTGGACTCTATTCTGTTCCATTGATCTGATGCTTATCCTCTCACCAAGAGCACAGTGTTGATTATTGTACTTTTATAGTAAGTCTTAAAATCAGCAAGGTTGGATCCTTAAGAACTTTATTCTTATTTTACAAAATTGTTTTGGCTACTCCAGTGCCTTTGTCTTTTCATGTAAATTTGAGAATTGACTTGTCTATGTCTGACAAAATATTTTGTTACAATTCTGATTGTAGTTGTGTTAAATCTATAGATTAATTTGGGGAGAATCGACATGTTAATAGTAGAGTGCCTTCCCATTCAAGAGTATAATGTCTCTCCATTTAGTTAAGTCTTCTTTGATTTCTTTCACTGTTTTTTTTTGGGGGGGGGTAGTTTTCAGCATGTAGATCCTGTATATACTCTGTTACATTCATACTTAAGTATTTTAAATTTTTTTGAGCTATTGTAAATTTTATTTTTTACTGTTTTTAAGATTTTGATTTCTAGCTGTTCATAGTAATTTGTAGAGATTTCTGTATGTTGACTTTAATCCTATGGTTCTCACAGAACTTGCTAGTTCTGGGAGCCGGTTTTTATAGATTCTTCGGGATTTTTCTACATAGGTAATGTCACCTGTAATAGGATAATTTTATTTCTTTTTAAATGCTTTATTGAGGTATAATTGGCAAACAGAAATTATGTAAATTTAAATGTACTACTGCCTGAACTTTTGATATGTGAATACGTAGTGAAATTATGCAATTTATGTGTCTTTCCTTTTTCTTATTGCTCTGGCTAGGGCTTTTGGTATGCTACTGAATGAGACCAGTGAGGGTGGACATTCCTGCCTCATTCCCTATCTCAGCAGAAATGCCATCAGTGTTTGACCATCAAGTATGATGTTAGTTTGTACATTTTCTGTAGATGTCCTTTTGCCAGGTTAGGGAAGTTCCTTTTTATTCCTAGTTTGTCAACAATTTTTCTTTTTAAACATGAGCAGATATTGAATTTTATGAAATGTCTTTTCCGCATTGATTGATATGATCATATTGTTTTTCCTTCTTCAGTCTGTTGATATAGTAGATTACATTGATTGATTCTCAAATTTCAGTCAGTCTTACATGCATGGAATTAAAAAAAACAGGACGTGATTTATTATTTTTATTATATATCTTTGGATTTGAGTGGTGGAGGATTTTTACATCTATATTCACAAGGAATATTAATCTTCCGTTTTGTTATATGGTCTTTATCTGCTTCTGTTAGTGTGTCAATGCCAACCTCACAAAGTATGTTGGGAAGCTTTCCCTCCTCTTCTATGCTGTGAAAAGATTGTGTAGAGTGGTATTATTATGTCCCTTAAACGTTGGTAGATTTTGCTAATGAAACCATCTGTTCCTGGAATTTTCCTTTTTGGAAGGTTTTCTGACTACAAATTTCATTTCTTAATTGATATAGGGCTACTCAGGTTGTTGATTTCCTCGAGTGAGCTTTGGTAGTTTGTATCTTTTCAGAAATTGGTCCATTTCATCTATAGGCATAGAGTTGTTTGTAGTATTTGTTTATTCCAATAGTGAAGCCTTTGCTTTCCTTTATTATCAGTAATTTGTGTCCTGTCCCCTTTTTCCTAAAATTGCCCTTTGGTTATTTTTCTCCCCATTTTTCTTATTGTATAGTATACATAACATATTATTTACCCTCTTAACAATTTAAAATGTACATTAGTGGAATTAAATATATTTACAATGCTGTGGAACCGTCCCCACCACTCATCTCTGTAACTCTTTTCATCTTTTAAAACTCTGAACATTACATAATAATGCTCATTTCTACCTCTCCCTGGACCCTGGCAACCAGCATTTTACTTTCTGTCTCTATGATATTGACTACTCTAAGTACCTCATGTAAGTGGATTGACAGTATTTGTCTCTTTGTGACTGATTTATCTCACTTAGCGTAAGTCCTCAAGGTCCATCCATGCTATAGATATGTCAGAATTTTCTTCCTTTTTAAGGCCAATATAATTTGGTTCTTTTTTATAGCTTCTATTTCTCTGCTGAGAATTTCAGTCTTTCCATTTTTTTTAAAGATTTTATTTATTTATTTGACACAGAGAGAGAGAGAGAGAGAGAGAGCACAAGCAGGGGGAGCAGCAGGCAGAGGGAGAAAGAGAGGCAGACTCCCCACAGCCTGACGCGGGGCTTGATCCCAGGACCCCAGAATCATGACTTGAGCCGAAGGCAGACCCTTAACCGACTGAGCCACCCAGGTGCTCCACTGTCTTTCCCTTTGTTTTAAGATTATTTTCCCTTATTTCATGGAACATTGTTACCATAGCTGCTTTAAAAATCTTTGATAATTTCAACATGTCTGTCATCTTGGAATTGTCATCTACTGATAATCTTTTCTCTTGCAAGTTGTTGAGATTTTCCTGACTCTTCGTATACTGAGTAATTTTGGATTATATCCCAGATGTTTTGAAACTTTGGGTTCTTTTTAAATTTTGTGGAGAAATTTTTTTTTTTCCTTTAAGTAGGCAGTCAGCTTGGTAAGTTCTGGGCCACAAGCATTCACCCATCTTCTGTGGATTGTGGTTTCAGTTTCAGTTAAATTTTCAAAGACTTTGCAGTCCTATTAGAATATTCCCCATGTGTGTGTCTCTGGATACACACCATTGTGATTCAGTTCTCAAAGCCTTTTGTATGTTGTGTTGGGTCAATGTCCTACATACACAGCTTGGGGATATGTCTAGGACTTCATACACAGCTTTGTTGAATGGTTCAAGATCCCTTTTCCCTCTGCTTTTCTCCCATACTCTCTGACTCCCAGGAGTCCCCTTACTTCTTTAGGTCTCAGTTTGGAACTGCCACTCTCACTGCCACCCTTGTTCCATTGGCCAAAGCAAGTCATATGGGCAAGCCCAAGACCAATGAGGCTGGTAAATGCATTCTCCCTGTTCCAGTGCTCTGCAAGGCCACATGGCGGAGGCAGAAGGGAGTGAGGGGTCGGGAACCAAAATCCAACCTACCATGGTAACACCGCAGACTCAGAATCACAGAATACCCCCACCTCAGATAGCTCCCACTGGATTGGCCCAAGTCCTCCAGATTACCAGTGTCACCCCCTCCTCTAGTGTCTTGTAGACTGGCTGAAGACCCATCCCATGCCCTGTGCAAAGTTCAGGGGACTCCGTAAGAGGTCTACAAATTCCCCAGGGCTTAGAGTCTCTTGATTGCTGCTTCTTTTGGTTTCCTTCTCCTGCTAAATTTTATCCATCTCCTTCCTATGTCCATTCTCCTCTCCACTTCCACTCCACACTAAGCTAAGAGCTCATGTTTGCATAATCAAAAACCCTTGCCTTGCTTGACTGAACAAAAAGCATCATTTTGAGCTTCTCTTCAGCATCATAAAATACTTGTGTGTGTTTTTTCCTTCCTGTTAACTCAGTAACACTCTGAAGCACAGTAAACTATCTGTCTGGGTAAAGGAATGAACCAGAGGGAGAAAGTATAGAGCTTTATCTCACACCAGTTCCTTTCTGGAGTCGTGGTGCTGGGGAAGACTTTTCTTTCTTGTTGCTGCTCTTATTAGTGTAGCAAGGGCACGACAAATGCTGTGGTGAGAAAACCAGTTTATTGTCGTTTAACTCAGGCTTTCCAAAACTTATGTGGTCATAGGACATTTTTGTCATGGAGCCTCTATTAACACCTGAAAGCTCATGCTGTGGGGAGAGTCACAGAGAATGGAGGCTGGTCGTAATGACTAACGGAAGGAAGGTGAGCCCAGTCGATGTTTGTTGGTTACTAGTTGATGGTGGTTCCCCCTTCTCTCCAGGGACCACCCCCCCAGTCACCCTGAAAAATCATCCAAGTGGGGACACTTCTGAGAGTGAAATGAAGTGCTATTAGTGATGATATCAGGGAAATAGGCATAAACTGTACTGTCGTGGGCAAAGTGGGTCATAGGGTGACCCTACCCGCTTGTTTCCTAGCTGGTGGTGGCTGCTCCAAAGTCCAGACCACAAATGAGCTATGAGTTCTCTGTGGGCCTCGGTTTCCCCACCTGTGAAGCTCAGTTTGATTCAGTTAGGTTTTCATTTCTTCAACCATTCAACAAATAGATAACAAAGCTGTCTAAGGTGCTGGCACTCTGCCAGGGCTTGGTGAGCCAACAGTGGCATGGGACCCTTCCCATCTTCAAGGGCATCACCGTATAGAAGGAGAGGCAGATGATGGGACCATTCAGGGATCATGGTCTGTGCTTCATTTGACTTTTAACCCCCAATCCACAAAGAGAGCAATCTAGAAGGGCTTTTTTGGTGGTGGATATTGAACTGTAACAGAAAGAGGATCCCACAGCACCTGGAGGCTTCAAGCTGCACTGGTTCGAACAACTTCTGGGCTGGAGTCCTAGGGAGTTGGTGGAGACAAGGCCACTTCTTTCTCTTGTCAGGAGTGCTAATCGTGATTCACTTGCTACTCTGGGGAATGATTACCTGTCAAGGTTCATTCGAGCCCTTGGCCTCCTGGCGCCTCTCCCACCCCCCAGCAGACTGTCTTGATGGCCACTGAGGAGCTGCTCCCCAGCAAGTGAGAGGGAGGAAAATTACCTTCTACTGCACCTCACTACCTCTTTGGACTGGCAGTCACAGCAACAGCTTATGTCCTGCCAAGCCTGATAACAGAACCGTCATGGTCCGTGGATAGCCTGACCCTAGGAGGTAAGCGGTGAGAATTCCAGGAAATTGTGGAGATTGCCTGCAATTTGGACCACCTCAAATTAGATTGCCTTGCTGAGTGGTTTCAGACTCTGCAAACTGCATCCTGAGCAGGGCTTCTTACTTTGCTTCCCTTGGCTTCGAGTCTTAACGCTTTCCTCAAAGACCTTTACTGTTAGAGACAACTGGATTTGGGCTTGAATCCCCGTGCTTGACCAGGTGTGTGACTAGATAAGTTACTTTCTGGGAACAATATTTCATGGGGATAATAATTATGTTAGTTAGGACCCTTTTTATTATAAGAGAAAGGAATGCAAAAGAGGAAATATGGGTTTATTAAGTGAAAAGTTTGGGAGAATTTCAGGTATGGCTGGATCCAGGTGATCAGATGAGGTCTTCAGGAATCCTTCTCTCCCTGTAACATGGCTTTGTTTTTCTCCTTCTCACTTCTCTACCTCACAGCTTCTTTCTTCTTGGAGGCCCCCAGAAGTTCCAACAGAAAGAACAGCTTCGCTAGTTCAGTAATTCCAGAAAAAGTCTCAGGATAGAATTTCATTGGTCAGTCCTAAGCCATGTGCCCATCCTTTAGGCCGTTACTATGACCAGACGTTTTGTTCAATGTTTCTAATTACTAATTGGCCAGGCCAACATTATGAGTCCATCTTCTGGAACCCAAAGCACTGAGGACCTAGGAGGTGGTGGTGGTGGGTCCTCAAAGAAAAATGGAAGAGATGGTATTCTAGTGAGTTTCTAGTGGGTTTCAAGCAGGTAAAAATAGTCTCTTGAGCAGGGGTAGGATTGAAAATATTTATCAAGCAGTGCACTAAGGGTGCTGACCAATCAGGTCAGAGGCAGCCAGACCAGAGGCCCCTGCTGGGCTGGACAGTGAGGAGGTGGGAGGGTACTGGGAGAGGGGCTGGCACAGTATGGGATTATCCAGAGCTCAGGTTGGCAAACCATACCAACCAATAAGGACATGCTTCTGCATTTTATCAATTGCTCTGCTATTCCGGTGAGTCCTGGTGAACGTTCCCCGAGCCTCTGCCCTGTGTAGACCACTCCCTTTGTTTTCTTGGGTCGATGTCTGCACTTGGCTTTAGCAGCGTCCCCCCTTGTCTGTGCACACTATCTCTTTAGATCTTTATTAATGAATGTGTTCAGAATAGCCTGCCCCCACAGGCCACCAGCCTGGGAGATGGCATTAGTGGGCTATGAGCAGTGGGCCCAGGCTTTCCTTGTTCTCCGGAGCAGTGTCTGTACTGGGGTTGGGTTTGATAACCTCAGGCCTCAGGCTTTCTTCTCTAAATCAACCTCAAAATAGCTGTTGCTGTTTGAATTCATGTCTGGTCTCTGGTCACTTCTCTGGTTCTTGGAGAGGAATGTGGCAATGTGGAGGGCCACAGAACTTGGTTTCCTCAGCCCATTCCTTCGCACACCAGCTGCATGGCCTGAGACCCTGCACCGCCCTTTCTGTGGCTCAGTTTTTGCTTCTGACATGTGAGGATAACAAGGACTAACCCCACCCCTCACCCCACCACCGCCAACCCCTTGTCCTTGATGTAATGAATGTGAGAACACGGCACAATCAGGGGCCGTTGTTGAGATGAGCAGCCCAGATGGGCCACTGTTCTGGGGTCCCTGCCAGGTCCATGACTCTGTACCTTTTGCTTTCCTGGCTCCAGAAGCCTCCTGGGAAGGTGGCCTGGGTCTCTCAGAAACATGAACACCCCTCCCGTCAGGGGACGTGATGAATGGGCCATGTCTCCTGCTTTGTTGGCTGTCACGTTTGAATCAGACTTCGAGCCTAGCCCCTCGGTCATTGTCATCAAACACCACACTCAGAGCTGGCCCCTGGATCCTTCCCACTAGTGAGGCTCTTCTCGGGGACTCTAGCCCTCACCCCAATCTTGTTTCTCTTTCCCTTCCTGTCACATCCCAGAGAAAGGTGGCGTTCGAGTTGTCTGTCAGCCAGAGGACACGCTAAGCCTTGCCAAGGGGAAATTCTCTAAGGGGCAGTCTTTCTGGTTTGGCCCTTGACTGGTGCTGTGGGACTGCCCCATCCACTGGACAGTGTGTGACATTGCCTTCAGGAGCTCCTAGACTCATGGCTTTAGGATGTTGACTGGATATTTCCTTGAGAACATTCCTTCTTATCAACCTTTGAGAAGAGAGCTGTTGACAATCATTGTACAGGTGATTTAAGACTAAATATAACTTGAATGATCTCAGTGGAGCCCGTGGCCAAGACATTATTTACCAAATCGCCTGTGTGCCCTACATTTCCCAGCCACCTATGTGGTTAGGTCACACCACGTGACTCATTCTGACCAATGGACTTCGAGCAGAGGTAACAGGTGTCACTGAGGGACAAAGAGCTAATGTGACTCCTCTACCTCTCTCTTCCCACTCAGGGAACCTCAGGGTCCACCTGTTTCAGACAGTGTATCTACAAGATGGAGAAGAGCCGAAGACCCATATCAGACTGTGATGTGAGTGAGAAGGAAGTTTTTACTGTGTTAAGCCGTTGAGATTTTGGGGTGTGTCTATGGCAATGGCCAGCATTCATTATTGTGATGAATGGAAGCTCTGGACAGTGTAAGCTCCATGGGCAAGGTCTTGTCTTGTTCATCCCAGTGGCCCCAGCACATAAGGCAGATGTAGACGCTGCTAAAGAATTCACTGATGAATGACTGAATGAAGTCTCTGAATTTCTGATGTTTCCTCTCTAGGCATCCAGTGAAAGTCCTTTATTGAGGTCTGCCTCCAAGGAAGGTCGCTGTTATCTTTCTTCTTGCCTGGCTCAGGCTCCATGTATCCTTGCTTCTGAGAATCCCTGCTGCTTCTGGTCATACTACTCTGTCTCCTGATGTCACTTCCCTATAACATAGGCCTTTCTAGCATTTGTCTTAAATCTGCGTCTTTGTCAACAGTGGTCTCAAGGAGCACATTTGCCCCCTGTGATATATCTGTCACTAACCACTGGCTTGAGGTCTTCCCATGCCAATTTCCCCAGTAGTTTGATCTAAGGCCAGTATGGAAATTTGACACATTGATGTGAGTCCAGAGATGGTGCCAAGCAAATGCTCCACAGCTAGCCCTAATCCAGTGAATGTGACCAGCGTCATTGGGTCATTCTTCACTGGATGATGGTCACGTGCTTCTCAATCTATCACCAGACTCATGTTTTGGGTCTCCAAATTAAACTCCTAGACTAGCCAGTAGAGGACTCTTTCAAGAGTCAAGTGACCCACCCCTCTGTTGCTGAAGAACAGTCTAGTGGCTAAGGACACTTAAGGTTCCAGAACCTGAGTGCCCTGGTTCAAATCCCTGTTCCACCACTTAATGGCTGTGTGACCTTTGATAATTTACCTAACCTCTCTCTGTTTCAGTTTCTACAACTGTTAATGGGGAAGCTTGGAGTGGAAAGAAGATCCTTTCCAACTCTAAATAACGAAATCATAGCATGACCATGTGCCGGGCATCACTCTGTGCTAGGCACGGCTGTCACCAGCTCACAGGAGGAAACTGGGGAGCCAAGGGCTTAGAACAGTTAACTCACTGGTCCAAATCCTTGGGAGGTGCAAGTCGGGAAATAGACTAGATATGACCCACACCTCCAGTTCTTCACTGTCCCCCTCAGTGACCACACCAGGCTCTCTACCCTGCTGGCTTGGTCCCTGGTCTTCTAGGGGTGACTCACTTGCTGCCAACTGGCTCTGACATCAGAAAGTGGTTCTTCTCTTTGAATTCCAGTCTAACCCCCTAGAAGATTCTCCCAACAGTCCTTGTTTCGCCCTCTGGAGCTGCACAGTGAGCTTAATCTCCTCAGTAACTGCAAAATAAATTTAATAAACTCCATTAAAGTGTGCAATCTCATAGGGTGAAAAATTTCTGTGTTTCGGACTTTTTTCTCTAATTACTAGCACCATGGAAATTGCAGGGATTAGAGACTTGGCTGGAGACAGGGATGAATTGTGTCACTAAAAAGCACAGATGAACCGAAACCCATGCACGATAAGGTAGGCTGGGATTTGCATGAAATTACGAGGCAGGTCCATGCCCATTAACTCCATGAGGACAGACAATGACCTTTTGGGGTTTGTTTAGGAAACCAGGAAGAAGGTGGAAGTAGCGGTGAAGGCCACATGTGGTGATTTGTTGGCAGCTTCTCTTTAACAAACTGATTCTGTACTTCTCAGAGTTCATCTGGGTGAACCCCATTTTCCAGGTCAGAAAACATTCCTTCTCCTCCACCATCCCTACCCTGCTACCTTCTACCCCCAGGAAGGAAGAAAGTTGCCTGACATCACCTAGCTGCTCCACGGGAACCTGGGACCAGAATCCAAGCTTTCTGATGCTAGGTCCAGTGACCTTCTCTTGCATGAATTAATCCTGGTCCTTATCAGCTTTGGTGGAAAAAATGTGGGCAACCAGACTGTCATAGGTCACCGAAAAAATGCTCTGTTGTCAAAAGAAGATCTTTCTTTTCATTGCCGTGTGATCCATGAGAAACAGTGGGGAGGGCATGATGAAGCAGGGCCTGGCTCCTCTAAGTTCATGTCTCACTGTCTCAGCACACACACGGTGGCACACTTCACACCATGCCTCATCACAGATTGGCAGAAGACTGGATTGATTTCAGCACTGTTCCCACCAAGGGTGGACCTTGCAATCTCATTTAATACTGGATTTAATTCATGAGATGAAAACTATTTGCCATACCTAGTCTTTATAAGCGGCATTCACCAAGAGAAAAAGTAGGCAATTTGTGACTTTTAATTTTTTCCCAACCCCCTATGGAGTATCAGCTGTGGCTATTAGTGTGTAAAAGTGCCACGACAGACTCATTGTAAGAATGGCCACAATCCTCCCCACCTCCGGTAATCAAGTCCTTTGCAATATGACTTTGCAGCTCTTTTCATTAAGTGGTGGATTTGTTTCCTGCCCCTTACCTACCATACCTGGGCTGGTTTTATGATTTCCTTTGTCCAATAGAACAGGATGGAAATGATAGTATGACAGTGCAGAGCCTGGGCCCCAAGAGACCCTGCATTCTTCTATCGGATCCCTTGGAATGCTACCACTGCTGTGGGAATAAGCCTGGGCTAGTCTGATGGAAGATGAGAGACCCTGTGGTGTAATCACCCTCATCACCCCAGATGACAGCCAGATAACTGTCATTCATTTGAGTAAGGCCATCAAAGATTAGCCAACTCCAGCTGACTTGCCAGTTGACCATAGACAGGTGAGTTAGTCCAGATGAGATGAGCCAAGCCTGTCCAGACCTAAAGAATCCCCCAACCATGCTGCAGATTCATGAACTAAATAAGTGAGTATTGCTTTAAGATGTGAGGTTTTGGATGGTGTTTTTTTGTTTGTTTGTTTGTTTGTTTTTAATGCAACCA
This sequence comes from Potos flavus, assembly GCA_028534135.1. Lineage (NCBI taxonomy): Eukaryota > Metazoa > Chordata > Mammalia > Carnivora > Procyonidae > Potos > Potos flavus. The sequence goes on from CM052900.1 coordinate 146,224,625, forward strand.
TGACTAATATAGCTAATGTATTCCCTCCAATCATTTTTTTAAAAAGATTTATTTATTTATTTTAGGGGAGAGGGGCAGAGAGAGAGAATATCAAGCAGACTCCCCACCAAGCGTGGAGCCTGATGTGGGGCTTGATCCCTTGACCCATGAAATCATGACCTGAGCAGAAACCAAGAGTTGGACGTTCAACTGACTGAGCCACCCAGGTGCCCCCACTTCAATAATATATGTGATAACAAGGATCCCCATTTTACAGATGGAAAAGTTGAGACTCAGAGAAGTAAAGACTTGCTTGAGGTCACCTTGCTTAGGTCACAGAGCTAATATTCAACCCAGGTCTTTCTGACTTTTCTGTCAATGTTTAATGTGGCTGAAGAATTTCTAATATGGGAGTGGCAATTAGGTTTTATTTTATTTGGTAATGTCTGCTTGTAAGGTAGTGCTGAAAAGATGCAGAGGAACAAAAGAGTACTGTGGTTGATTAGTGATGTCTGCCATCAGTGGTGACTGCAGGAGCAGCATAGGGAGTGCTGTGCATTTACCATGTAGGTCTTGAGTCTAACAAAACCTAAAGTATGAGAGAATTTTGGCTAACATATCAGGATTTGTCACTGAGGCAGAGCAGGGTGACTATGAGCACCACCTGCTCTTACCTAAAATGACCAAGTGTGCTGGCTTTATGCTCGAGCCCTGGGTCCTCTAGCTATCAGTCCTGCTGCCACCACTATCCAGCCCAGAGTGACACAGCCTTGCTCACCTCTTAAGGACTGTGTCAGGATTGAGAGAGAATGGATGAGAAAATATTTAATTTCCAGGTAGAAATGATGGCATAAGGACATTTGAATCCCATTTCTCTCTTGAAATTGATAAAAGTCACCGACAACAAATGGTATATAGGGGAAGTTGTTTTTTTGTCATGAATTTTTATTGAAATCATAAATTATCACAGCCCCAAACCACAAATCCTGAAGCCTTTCTGCCCTGATACTATGAAATCTAGACCAGCACACAGAAGAAACTGAGAATCCACACAAATATCCCCAGTATGTTTTGTGGACAAGAAAAGTTGAGGCTTTATGGGACACATCCCAGAGGAAGTATTCCAGACCAGGGAATTTTATCCAGAAATCCTTAGCTTAGAGCACTGAGATGCAGACACAGACTCCCCAGGGGCTTTGCTGAGGTCACACTGACTGCTGAGTGTCAAATGCCAAGTTGTGTTCCCACAACACTAGCTACTGTGAGGGAGAGTCTAAGACGACAAACCTAAAGGGAAGCTGCAGTCTTCCTGAGGCCGTCCTCCCACCACTTCCCATGCTGCCCTTCCACAAAAGCTGGTTCCATCCAAAATAAGCTAAGAAGAAACCAACATAGGAACTGTACATGATGCTGCCAGAAAGGAGAAAGGGAACATAAGCAAAGGCAGATGAGAAAATACATCACAAGAGGAATCGCCCAAAGAAATGGGGAAAAAGACTTTTTCCTTTAATTTCAAAGGACACAGTGTCTCTTTAAAAAGACTCAAATAAGAAATAAGAGGATTGAAAGAAGTGATTATAAAATACCATCGTGAGATGAAAATCAAGCTGGCTGTTCTTAGGAATGAAACAGAGAGACAGAGAGAGAAAAGAAACAGAAGAGATTAAAACCACATTAGAAACACCAACAAATGAGATGAGTATGGCTAAAGCTATAATAAGGAACATTATGGATAAGCTAGAGAAAGTGATACATTACATAGAAAAGAAGAACTTTTTTTAGTCAAAGATTAGAATGATGAGAGGCATAAAAGACAAAGGTTATCCAACAAATCAACCTTGTCTGGGACAAGTGGTATAAAAATATTCAAAGATATACTAAAACAAAAGCCTTGATATAAAGATATGCATTTCCAGATCTAAAGTGCACACAGTCTTGAAGGAAAAATTGCCAAAGACGTATCAGCTCTGAGACAAGTCCGAATGAAATCACTGGGCTTCAAAAAGAAAAGATTCATCTGGTTGTCCAGGTAGAAAAGTTGAAATCACAACATAGGAGGAAATCGGGCTGGTACAAATATCTTCATGGTAATGCAGTGGAACAATGTCTGCAAAGTTCCAAGGGAAAGAAGTACAACTCTGAATTTTATACCCAGCCAAATTGTCTTTTGTGAAAAGGCTACAGAGACATTCACAAATGGGCAGAGCTCAGGAAACAACATTCATGAGTCTTTGAGAAAAAAATTCTATTAACAAAAATTTGAAATGAAAAAAGAACAAAGGAAAGGTAAAGGTAGGGTTAAAAGTTAAGATAAAAAAGAAGAAAGGAAGGACTAGGGCTGAGAATGGATTCTCATTAAATGCAGAGCTCACTCTAAGTTGCCACAATAATTGTGCTTCCGGAAGCATGTGAAATGTTATGAACCCTGACAAGGTAATAATAATGTTTTAAGGAACAGTGTAAGTGTGCCAATTTCCTAACCTTATTACCAAGGAGTCAATACATTCAATCTAAAATTAAAATGTAATAATAAAAAGTTTTTTTAAAGCATGACCACATCTTAATATTTTATAAGCTTTCTTCTTAACTATATTTTTTAAGGAAAAAAATCTCTTGTGAAGCAATATTTATCTGAAGTTAATATTTTATTTCACTGTAATTTTTAATCCTTCTGTTAAATTTAAGTAAAATTACTTCCAATACTTTTTAATTAAAAATAGCATGTACAATTTCATTTTTCCACATCTATCTTTCCTTCTCTGCTGCATATGTGCATGGAGAGGTGCCTAGAATGAGATTCACCAAATATTGAACTTTTTCTTGGTAACATTCAGCATTGCTTGAATATTTTACACTATACACTTGCCATTTTTTACAAAACTAAAATTTATTTTTACAAAATTAAAATTCATACTTTTCAATTATTTTGGTGCTATCAGTCAGATCTCAGACTGTGTCTTGCTCAGTGAACTCCAATCTGGATTTTGACAAAAGTGAGGTGTTGGGGGGCATCCTTGCAAAAAATACAGGACGGTATCAAAGGGTTGCAGGGAGGAAAAGCTGCGATGGGACCTCTGGGATGAGTAGCAAATGTTGTTTAGAGGGCAGGAACGGGCAGGTGCTGTGCTGCCTAAACACTTTCCTCTTTGCCACCCAGGTGTGGGACCAGGGACGGGACTCACAGACTCCAACTTAGCTGTCATTCACTACAGGCCCATTGGGGTCTGGACTATTATTACAGATGGCAAGTGGGCTCCTTATGTCCAACCTGGCTCCTTCCAGTTCATTCCTTTGTAAGCCAGTTGTATCAGCCAGCCCCTACCTGCTGAAAGTCTTCCCTGGGTTCCTCTTGTTCTCCATCCATCAGAGAGGTTGGGTGACTTGCCCCAGGTCACACAGCTAGTAATTGGAAGATGAGGAATTTGAACCTGGTCAGTCTGGCTCCAGAGGCTGTGGGCTTACCTATCAAAGATCGAGATCCTCAGCCTGTCTCCCAGCCCGTCTGTCTGACGGCCTCCAACTCTTCTTATGCTGGAGAGGGCTCGGCTGGGGGAGCTTCACCTAGGAAGAGATAAATGGATTGGTGTCTCTCCTCTGGCCCCTCTCTTTCTCACCGTCCTGTCCCCAGTGTTCCTAGTGACATTAGGAGCAAGTCAGAGGCTGGCCTGGGAGACAGGAATTTGAGCCTCAGTCCCGTGACCTCCAGTAAGGCCCACTCTGTAAAACAGAATTACCCTAGTGCATGAATCCCTTGACTCAGTCCTTCACTTGCATATTCAATAAATCTTTATCAAATGCCCACTCGGCCCTGCTGTGGGCACTGGAGATTCAGTGGTAGACAGACAGAGTCCCTGTCCTCCCAGGATGCCAGGGAGCCCGGGAGCCAGATCCCAGGGGCCTGGATGGAGAATAATGGGTGCACCGTGGGGGCTGACTCTGGTTCAGGGGAGACATCAAAGGTGGGGAAAGCCGGGAGCAGGGAGAGCTGGGGAAAGGCATTCCAGACGGGACAGGAGGATGTGGCGAGTTTTTCCCCAAGTGCTGCTAGAAGCCACCGGAGGGTTTTGAGCCGGGAGGGATGTGATCTAATCTACTTTTTCAGACATTGCCCTGGCCGCCTGGTGGGAGAGGGAGGTGGGAGGCTCGAGAGGAAGCTGGAGCCCAGGGGGAGGGGCTGAGGTGCTGTGGGGCCAGGCAGGTTCTAACGGACTCCCATGCCTTGCCATGTGTTCTCTGGCACATCCTGGCCAGCCAGCCCGGCTCCTGGGCCCTCCTCTTCCCAGGCCATGGCAGATGGAAGTCGGGGCTGCCTTGCACAGAGAAGCAGGGATGTGGGGAGTCCTAGGGAGAAACACGTTTCCCCCCAGCACTCCTGGGATCACCTCCTCAACAGCCACATCACTTTTGCACAGAGACAAGGGTGCAAGACGGCTAGTCTGATGAAAGTCTTTGCATTGTACTAGCCCATGACCTCAGCTTTGCCTCCCCTGCCCTAGGCGGAGCGCGAGGACAGGGTGGAGTATGGGGTGCACGTGCCAGAAAGCTGCCTTCCCAGGCTCTCCGTTTCCTGCTCCAGGCCCCAACGCCTTGTCCTGGCACTCAGAGCCTTCCAGACTTAAACCTTCCTCCCTGGCCCCGCTTCTCTTCCCACGGTGCTGGCCACGGCAACCAGACCGGCTGCAGAGACCTCAGACCCTCCCCACGCCGCTACTCCGCCCAGACCCTTCCCTGTCCCCCTTGGTGACTTCCCCTCATCCCCCACCCCATGCCTCCCCTGAGAGGCGGGCAGAAGGTCTCCCCTTTGCACAGATGAGAAATGACCTCCCAGAGGCAACGGATGTGACTCACCCAGTGTCTCCCAGTGCCGGAGCCCAGATGCACACCAGACCAGCCCGTGGCTCAGCCAGCCTTGACCATGGGGCTGTCGGCTCCCAGGACCTGTGGCCAGAACATGACCCTCAGCCCCACAAGAGCTTACGGCAACCACAGTCCCCGCATGATTCCCGGCATTTCAGAGCACTTTCCCACCCAGCCACTCGTTCATTTGTTCTTCATCCAAATCCTTTAAAATACACCAGGCAGGGATGATCATCTTCACTGGTCAGATGAGGAAACTGAGGCCCAGGGAGGAGCAGCGACTTGACTGGAGCCAGTGGGGGTGGTGGTCTAGGGGTGAAGGCAGGACTGGAGGCCTGGCCTCAGAGCTCATGAACACTGGAGAGAAGCTGAAGGAAGGGACAGAGGCTCAGGGGTGAATCAGAGAGGGCTTCCTGAAAGAGGCAGCCTCAGCAGCTGACTTAAGAGGATTGAAAGGATGAGGCTTGGTGAGTAAGGAGGCTAGACCTGAGGGCTGAAATGAGCTCAGGTACAAAGGCCAAGAGAAAAGAGGGCTGTTTTCCATCTGGATTGTGCAGAATATTCGAGAGCAGGGAGGGGGCTTCAGAGTCAGGACCAAGGTTTTAGAAGACGTCTGACACCCGAGGGGACTTATCCGTCCTGGGGCATGTTCTCTCTACAAATAGGTTACTCATGGACCCTTACGTAGCACCCACTGTGGGCCTGGCACCACTTAGCAGCTCTGTAAATACTAGCTGACCGGCTAGTTAGGTAGGAACTAGTTGGGTAGGGACTAGTTAGGTAGGGACTCTTATTAGTGCTCATTTTACAGGGGGGGTTGAATAAGGTACAGAGAGGTTGAGTCACGGGTCCCAGGTCCCACTGCTCTGAGCGGTGGAGCCAGGATCTCTGGGGCTCCAGTGCCTAAGTTCTTAGCCTCAGGACGCCACAGTGCTGTTGCATGCGACGGACGCCCCCCGTCACCCCCCTCCTGCCCTCTTCCCACCTAACAAGCCCCTGGGAGGTCAGAGTGACAGCAGGAAGATTCCACCCAGCGGCTGTGTGCGGTCAGCCAGAAGCGTCCGTGATCAGCTCAGCTGCCCTCGGACACCCGAGTCAGGATGCTGAAAGCCGTTGGGGAGACTGAGGACTGGGCAGGTGGAGAGGGGTTCAAGCCCTGGCTTAGCTCTTTGAGGGATGTGTGACCTTGGGCAAGCCACTTAACCTCTCTGAGCTGCCTTTTCCTCCTGGGCTCTGCTGCTATGATAAGGTTCAAATGGATGAGAATACATTTTACAAACCCGAGAGGTGGGGGACACTCTCATGAGCCTGTGGGTTTCATTGTCCCCCCCAGGGCCTCCTCCTGTTTTCTAGCAATCCTGGGACCCAGCAAGATGTCCTTCTGCCTTTCCCTGACACCTTTTTTCTTGAACCGAATCCTCCAGCAGGAGAGTAAGTGAAAGCTATGATTGACTTGTCTTTATCAATATCCCTCCCACTGTTTGCCGTCCTCCCAGTGGACTGAGCAAGGAAAATCCATTTGTGCCTCTGGGAGCTCCAAGCCTCGTCAGGCCCTCAGGTTCCTTAGAATCCCAGCATGTCGGAGCTGGACTCGAGGATGCCATCAGGCTCAGCCCGTTTACACAGATCGGGAAACAAGATTGAGGGTAAATAATAACAACAACGATAATATTAGTAATAATAAGTGTCTGTGTCATTACTTTCAGGTGCAGACGATAAGAAGAAAATCCACATCAAACTGGCTTCAGTGCAAAGGGGAGGTATTAGCATAGGTGACTGAAAAGTCAAAGAGTGGGGTTTCAGGAATGGCTTGATCAGGAAGGAGCTAAGACAATGTCCCTGCATCTGAGTCTCTCTTACTCTTTGCTTTGGTTCTGTTCCATTGGCTCCATCCTCAGATGTATGTTGGCAAAAGGTTACCAGCAGGCTTTTTGTCCCCTCAGGTTCAATTCTGGAGGCAAAGAGCACACACCTCTGTCCCAGCTTTCCCGGCCAGTGTTTCATTGTACCTTGTTGGCTCTTACTGGGCTATGTGACCATCCCTGAGCCAATAACCACGGCCAAGTTAATGTCATGGCCTGACGAGCTGGGACCTGGGGTGAAGCCTCACCCAGAACCACAAAGGGTAGAGGAACTGGGGGTATCTTTCTTTGATCCCTTCCCAAATCAAGGGCTATTGTTGAAATAAGAGGACATGGGTACTGGGGAGACAAAGAACTGATGTCTCCCACCCCTGCAGGGTACACACACTGGACGGAGCGCCAGCTGCACATGGATGCTGGTCCAAGCACTTGGCACCAATGATCTCCCCAGAGCTGCCGGGTCGGTGAGCATCCTCACAGAGGAGGAAATTGGAGTCAGGGCTTGAGGCGACATACATAAGGCCACCCAGCTAGGTAGTGTTCAAAGTCAGCATGCCAAAGTGCATTTTTTTGAACACTTACCACTGAGGGCAACTGGGCGCACTCCCAGTGGGAATGCTAATGCTAGGAGACTTTCTAGAACAGCGCTCCCAACTATTCCACCAATGGGCCAGGGAGCCATGGGGTGTGTCCCCCAGGTCCTTACCGGGTCCTTCCCCATCACTGGCGGAAGGCTGTCTGCCTGGCATGCAGCCCGAGAGGAGGCCTCAGATGGAGACTCATGGGCACTTGCTAGAATGTTCTAGTGGCAAGGTCTGGGATGGAGAGTGTTGAGGAGGGCTATGCCTGGGACCTGGACAGCATCGGCCACAGTGTGTGATTGACGGAGGGGGAGGACGCCTTCTCCTTCATTCCCGCCTTGCCCCCCTTTGCTTCCTCGGCCACCCCCAGCCCACAAAGGAGGAGGAGCTCCGATCTAATTTATCAGAGCCATGGTTACTGGGAGCCAGGGTCGCTGTGCTATAAGGCCGGAGCCCATACAGGCTTTCCCCTGTGCTTTCTGCCACCGACATGCAGTTAGTGATGTGGGAAACAAAGGCAAAAGAAAAAATTAAATTCCCTTACTGCTTACAGCCACTAACAAGTCCTTAAAACAGGCAGAGTGACATTCCTGTAGGAACTCAGCTGCCTCCATGTTAATGCTTTGCTAAAGGCTGAAGGCAACCTTAGCTTAACATTATCCTGACCTCCAGGATCCCGGAAGCCGTCTTCGACATATAAAAATTCCTTCGGAAACTTCCTTTATCTTTACCGCCCAAGATCTATGTTGGCAATCATCCCCCAATCGTATGGCCCACCGATATATATCTGAGGGGTCTCGCGACTAGGGTTGGACTAGACAGTAATGAATGACCTTTTCCTAACGATGGCTAGCCCCCTCAGGGTCCTGGAAACCTTGTTTCCAAAATATCTGGGAGGCTCGTGCTGTCCCTAACCCCCTCCCAGCTTGAAAGTCTATCATCAGTCGCCGTCACCACACCAGTGAAGCCCTTTCTGCCCAGGGGTCCTGTGCCCCTGCTTTCATAAAACCAAAAAAAACAAAAACCAAATCAAAACAAAACAAAAGAACTTTTTGCACCAAAGGCATCTCAGGAATTCTTCCTTGGCCGTGGGCTCCGAACCCCAGCATTTTCGGCATCGCGAGCGCATGCAGACAGGACCTGCCTCTACTTTTCCACTTTGTCCCCAGAACCACTGGGTGGGTAAGTCAGGCCAGAGATTGCAAGCTCGGCCCTACGGCTCTCTGCTTTCCTTCTTGAAATTCTTTTCTCCTATAGTCAGCCCGAGGCGAACCAATCTCAAAACTCTTATTGGACTGGGGTAGGAGGCCCCACCTAAGCTTTGAGCCTAAGCTAGAAAATTCTATCCATGAGTATAGAGGGAGGCACAGCGACCTTGGCAGGGTCTCAGCCACCCCTTTACTCCTCCTCCCTGGG
>CM052900.1:146242686-146256708 GCA_028534135.1 Potos flavus
CATCATCTCTATCACCACCATCACATCACCATCACTACCACCATCATCACATCACCATCATCATCATCATTCTCCTTCTCATCACCACCATCATTTCCATTACCACCATCACCATCATCTCTATCAGCACCATCACCATCATCTCTATCACCACCATCATCATCACCCTCACCACCACCATCATCATCACATCACCATCATCATCACCACCACTCTTCTTCTTATCACCATCATTTCCACCACCACCATCATCACCATCACCATCATCATCATCACCACCATTCTCCTTCCCATCACCACCATCATCTCCATTACCACCATCACCATCATCTCTATCACCAGCATCACATCACCATCACTACCACCATCATCACATCACCATCATCATCATCATTCTCCTTCTCATCACCACCATCATCTCCATTACCACCATCACCATCATCTCTATCACCACCATCACATCACCATCACTACGACCATCATCACATCACCATCATCATCATCATTCTCCTTCTCATCACCACCATCATTTCCATTACCACCATCACCATCATCTCTATCAGCACCATCACCATTATCTCTATCACCACCATCATCATCACATCACCATCATCATCACCACCACTCTTCTTCTTATCACCACCATCATGTCCACCACCACCATCATCACCACCACCATCACCATCATCATCATCACCACCATTCTCCTTCTCATCACCACCATCGTCTCCATTACCACCATCACCATCATCTCTATCAGCACCATCACCATCATCTCTATCACCACCATCATCATCACCATCACCACCACCATCATCATCACACCACCATCATCACCACCACCATCATCATCACCACCATTCTTCTTCTCATCACCACCATCATTTCCACTACCACCATCATCACAATTACCATCATCATCACCATCACCATCATCATCACTGCCACTTACTAAGTACATTTTATGTGCTAGGCATAGTGCTGGGTACTTCGCATATCTATTGAAGAATCTGAGGAGATAGATGTTGGTTCTAATTTACAGATGAGGAAACTGAAGGTCAGAAAGGTAAAGTGGCCTAAGGCAGCACAGATAATAAGCAGAAAAGGGAGGATGGTCTGAATTCAGCTTTGTCTGATTCCAAAGCTGACCTCTATCTGCTCCCCCTTGCAGCTCTGAGAGCTGACCTCTGCTGTGCCCTCCAGTGTGGGGAGCTGCCAGGAAGCCACTGTGTCTTCAGCCAGTGCCAACAGCTGTCCTGTGGCCTCACTCATTAGTCCTGGTTCTGACCTTCTGGGGGCTGCAGGGTGTGCCCAATTTCAAGTCCACATGACAGCCTTTCTGAAGTTGAAGGTGGGCTCTTGTATCCACCCAAGCCTCCTTGTTTTTTAGGATGAACATTCCATTCCTTCAATAACTCCATGTGTGAATGACCACTTACTTCTCATGCCCTGCTTGGCCTCCACCCTGGTCCTCCTGAACTTCTGTGATTCCCTCCTCCCCAACAGCTTCTGTGCCCTCCAGCAGCTACAGCAATCTGAAAGCACAAATCAGATCTCACTGCTCTCCTGCTCAAAGCTGCAATGGATTCCCTCAATGCTGAAAATAAACCCCAACTTCTCCATGGCCTGCAGACCCTAAATGGTCTTCCTTCCACTGACTCCTCATATCTGTCTCCTCCTGTCTTCCCCCACCTGCTCTGCTCCAGCACAAGAACCTCTCCGTTGGCCTCACACCCATCATAGTCACTTCTATTTCAGGGTCTCTGCATCTGCTGCTCCCTGTGACTGGTTCATACTCCTGAAAATTATCACAAGAGTCATTCCCTCACGTTATTCAGGTGTCTGCTCAAATATCACCTCCTCAGAGAGGCCTTCCCTGACCACCCACGCTAGGGCAGCCCTCTCATCTCTAGTCTCTTTCCATGCTCATCACTTTCTAATACATAGTTGTTTGATTATTATCTGTCTTCCCTACTGGAATGCAAGCTCCAGGAACACAGGGATTTTGTCCATCTTTTTTACCTCTGCATCTTCAAGCACTTAGAAGAGGGCTTAAAACTTAGTAGGATTCTAACAAATACTTGTTAAATTAATTAATTGATCAATCAATATGACCTTATTCCCATACACTTTTCAGCTTGGAGATCTTGCCTTTAGGCTGTGTTCAGCTTATTCCTGAGCCTCTTGTGTGACTCTGATGGTACAAGGGCCTGAGCCTCCTGGTTGAGCCAGATTCTCTCCTCCCTTTGTCTAGATTCCATATCTTTATTTACATGACCTAAAAAAACAGCAGGATACTCACAGAGGTGTGTTGCCTTGAGAGTCAGATAAAATGAAGTTCAAATCTCAGCTCTGCCACTACTGGCTCTTCATTACTTAGCTTTACTGAGGGTACGTTTTCTTTGGTGTAAAATGGTACTAATAATACCAACCATGTGAATGTGAGAGAGGTAATGTGAATGCCTAGTACAGAGTAAGCACGTGGGAGAGAGAGGTAATGTGAATGCCTAGTACAGAGTAAGCACGTGGGAGCTACAGGCTATTACTATGTTGTTGTTATTACTACATGGACCAGGTTGTTGTTATTACTACCCTCCCTCCATCTTGCAGGAAAGGCCTTGGTTGGAACTGGACTGGATGGGGGCAGTGTGTGTGAGGAGAGCAGTGAAGGGGCAGGGGACACGAGAGATGTGTCCCTTCACGGGCTCACACTGAGCCCTTTCTTGTCAGTTTCATCTCAAGCCTTGTCTCCCTCTCCGTCGCCAGGCTGCTGATTTATTTTGCACTGCATGTTTAATTCACTAGTGGATGTTAAATCCCATCGTGTGAGTCTCCATTTACAGCTCTGGCCTGTGGGGATGTTCTTTCCCACCTCGGTCCAACACGCTTGCTTTCCTTCCGGGAGCCTGTCATCTGCAAAACTGAAGAGCCCGCCCCCTCCCCAGTGGAGTGACTGCGAATGATGGTGGGCCTCTTGCTCCCTGGTGGACTGAGGGCTCCTGGCAGGCAGGGACTGTAGCTGACAGTACAGTGGATGCTCCCGCAGGAAGCCCCAGGGCCGGCCCCGAGGGGCACGCCAGGATCGAAGTGACGCGCGTCAACAGCATGAGCAGGGAAGGCGGGGGGAGGGGGGAGTGCTGTCCCCTGACTTCATAATTCAGATTAAAGGATGTTGGCCTGGGAAGTCACTGGAATAGGTTGTGGAATCTGGCCAGTGGAGAGACTGAGGCACGGAGAGTCAGCGGGGATGGCAGATAGAGTCAGTTTTCATGTGGAGAAACTGAGGCCCAGAAGCAGGAAGTGTCTTCCCCAGGGACACAGCAAGTTTGTGAGAGCCAGGAATGACTGGGGTCCCTGCTAGCCAGCCCACTCCTCCTCCCATTTCTCCCCTTGTGGAAGCCTGAGTCTGGGAACAGGCTGGGCTCGGGCCTCTGGGTCATCCCAGCCGGGCTGTGTCGTCTCTGCTGGTGTTTGGAAACGGAGCCCTTTCGGCAGGCCTGGCGCCATGCAGGGCACTCACCACGATCTCGTCTGATCCTACCAGGGTCATCCCCATTCTACAGATGGGAACTGAGGCCCAGAGAGGGAGCTGACTTGCCCAGAGTCTCGCAGCTGCGGAGCGAGAGCCCCATTACCCACTTCTCCTGCCTGATGGCTTTTCATAGCACTGGCCAGCTCTGCTGACCTCCCACCACAGGCCTGCCCGATTACGGCCCAGCCCCGATGTAAGGTCTAGGAAAGCCGGGCCGTCCGGCTGTGTTGTCCACTTCCGGATCCCCAGTGCCCAGTGTACAGCAGGGGCGCAATAATATATTTAAATAAATGAGTGAATCTCTTGCATTCCTTTCAACTCCATGACCGAGAGGATCAGAGGCCCCACCCTGGCTCCCAGACAGTGATGGGCACTGACTCTGCCCCCTGCTCCTGACCTTGACCTGCCAGGTGGGCTGGTAGCTAGCCTTCTCCGCATCTGTGCTCCAGCCCCAAGTCTCCTCCTCGTGTCCTGCCTTGCTCCACCTGTGCCCTGTCTCCCTCTCCCGATCCTCTTCTCCTAAAACCCACTTCCCTGACCTGACCCCAGCGGGTGGCAGAGGCTCTTGGACCTTGGCACTTGTCTTCTTTCTTCTGGCCTTGACCTTGACTGAAACTGAACTTGCCCTTTATAATCCTGCAAGGGGAAGGGCAGAGGGGGGATCCCTCCCCAGTCCACCAGCTCCCCTCCCTGGGGCTTCCTGAAGGCTCAGATATGGCCTGACTAGCAACTCCTCGAGGTCAGTCCCAGCCAGACTCTAAAACTCAGGCCTGGGTACCTGATGGGCTCTGCAGATTCAACCACTCCCAACAGACTCCTCCAGCCCCTCCCTGCTAAGTTCAGTGTGGTCTGAGATTCAGGGCCTTCTGGTTCCTGGGCTGATCCCAAGTGGCTGGGATCAGCTGTCAAGGACCCCAGGAGAGGGTGGGGCTGCCCCAGCAGCTTCTTTACCCGGCACCAGGGAGCCCCAACATGACCCTTCCCAGCTCAGAGACTCACAGGGCTGAAAGAACCCCCAGAGAGCCTCCTCTCTAGGCCCCCAGGTGTGCAGATGGACACACAGAGGAGGAGCACTGGCCTTGATGCCCCAAACAGAGAAGCCCTGGAGGGGAGGGGATCATCCCATAGGCCTGGTCCCCAGGAAGATGGGCAGGGGCACAGAGGGGACCCTCCACCCTCAGTCCCTGGGGATTTTACTGGATGGCATGCTTCGCCCGCAGCCCTCCCATCAGCCAGGGCCATGTCGATGTAGATGTGGGGGTCACCACTGGTGGAGCTAAGGAAGGGCTGGCAGGGGTCAGGTGGCAGTACATCGATGCTGTGTCCTTGTTGAGGTTCTGGAGAAGAGTACCATGCTGTCCTTCCACATCCAGCACCGGCATGGCCAAGTTCAGCAGAGCTCCAACCCTGGGTCCCCCTGCTGTGCCCCCTCTGACTGCCTCCCACCTGCTCCCCCAGACTCCAGGCCCTCTGTCAGGAATCTTGGGCGTGGGCCTCTGAGCTGGTTTCTTCCCTGTGGCATTCTAGCCTTCATGGAAGCCTGGCAAAGAAGAAAAGCAGTGGTCAACCCCTCCTCCGGAATTAAGAGGACAGGCTGGAGGGCTGAGTCACGGTGAAGGCTGGGTCAGGGCCAACACTGAGGCTTTCCTTTACCTTTGATCAGCAAGGAAGTGGGGTTCAAAGCCAATGGAGAGGGTCAGAGAGAGAAGTGAAGGCTTGGGAAGAAGGTCAAGCTCAGAGAAATTATCAGACAAGGGTCAGGTTTAGGATTAGAGTCAAAATCAGGTGAGTATTAGGATGAGGTTTCAGGTCAAAATCCAGAAGGTCCAGTCAGGGTCCCATCAGGATTGGTATAATCAGGGGTCATGGTCAACATTCTCATGAAGCTGGATCGAGATCCAAGGTCAGAGTTCAAAACAGCCTGAGCATGAGAGTCAAGAGTCCACGTCAGTTTGGGTTGGGGTTCAGGGTGAAGGCCAAAAGGATTAGCTGATCAGAGTAGGGGTGAGGTCAGGCCAGGGTCCGGGTCCACCGCGAGCGGGAGCCAGGCGGGGCCCCGGCGAGGCGTCCTGGCTGGCCGGGGCCCCCACCTCGTACTCCTGCTTGAAGCCATAGCGCTCGGCCGTCTTCATCTGGTTGATGTGCTGCAGGAGGTCGGCCACGCGCACCGCAGGGCGCAGCTGCCCCGTGTGGTACGGGGAGCTCTTCCGGTCACAGGGACGCCGCGGGGAGCCCCCCAGCAGGCTGCTGGCCTCGGTGACCCCACCACCGCGCTGGTCTCCTGCAGTCAGAGAGAGGAAAGGGGGTTCCTGACGCACACCGCCCCCCAGCCCGGGGCGCCCCGGACGGACTCGGGGTGGGGGAGGGGTGCACGGCCAGCATGGAGGTGGTTCCCCGAGCCCAGCAGCCAGGTGGCTGGGCCCACCCGGGGCGCCCCGGGGCAAGTCCCTTCCCGTCCGCACCCATTTTTCCATCTGTAACAGGAGCAGGCTGGGTCACGTGGGCTCTGAGGGCCCTTCCGGCCCAGCCTTCTGGCCCTGCTGTGATCCTGGGGTCCCCTGACTCCCTCCTGTTGCTCCCCAGCCTGGACCACCCCTCCGTGACTTCACCGCATTGCCTGCAGGGGGCAGCCCTCAGCAGAGCCCGTGAGAGCCCCCCCTCTTCTCCTCCTCTTCCAGAGAACAATCTGGAACAATTGGCAACTCCCAGTAATTACCCCCATTCAAAGACAAGCAAATCCCGAAATTAGCTGCTGTTGCCACCCCCTCCACAGATTAACGGGAGGCACCTGAATAGCAGCGTTTCTCCTGCGCCAGCATTTCCATTGTCAGCCTGGGCGGTGGCCTCAGCCAACTGGGGAACAGGTCGAGAGGGTCACAGTGCCACTCACACACACACATTCACACACACTCACACTCACACACACACACACACACACTCACACACCCTGGGAAAACCATCCCCTCCCTCCAGGCGCACCTGCTCCCCACCCTTCTGGTCAGCATCCCCAAGGACATCCCACCCTGGTCCCCCAGCTCAGGCCCTGGCACTGAGCAAAGTGCCCCGCTCAGTCACACCCACCTCTGGACCCTCGCTCATGCAATCGTAGGACTCAACTTATGTTGTTTTTTTTCTCAGAAATCGCAGTCCTGAGCTGCCTGTTGTCCAAGACCTGAAAACAGTTTTTCATATATTTTGAGCTGTTTTTAATTGCTTACAGCGGGAAGCAAGGAAGCTACCTGTTACCCTATCATGACCAGAAGCTCCACTGAGGCTTGGAAAGAAGCGACTTGCCCAACGCACTGTCCCAGGGTTTCTTCCAGAGAATACTAGTTGTACAAGACGATGATGTGCTGGTCCACCTACAAAAGAAACAAAATGAATACACATTATGATTCCAAAAAAATAATTTGGAAAAGTTCTGGTTTAAACAAAATCAAACAGGTCTGTTCCCTGCAGGACATTTCAGGACCTTGAACACACTAATGCCCAATGTGAATCTCCACGAGGAGAATGGGAAGTAGCCACACTCCCCAAATTTCTTTTAGCAGGGAGAGCTTTTTTGGTTTCACAAAACATCTCTAGAGAAACCGTGTGATGTGGTGATGAAGAGGGGAGACTCTGGATTAAGACCTGCTGAGTTGGAATCTTGGTTCTGCCCCTTCCTGGCTGTGTGTCCTTGGGAAGGTTACTAGACCTTTCCGAACCACAATTTGCATGAATGCCAGATGAGGAGAAAATCATTACTATCCAATAGAGGTATTGGGATCATTAAATAAGACGAGGCATGAAAAATACCCAGTGCACTGTTGGCACAGGATGAATGCCCACAGACAGCCCTCAGAATTCACTGTAGAGTCAGAGATCCCCTGAGTCCCCAAAGCTGGCGGCAGCTTCTTGAGGCAAGAAGCAGCCAACAAGAGCGGGGCTTGCTCTGACTTTCATCTGCTTTAGTGGGAGAGTTTGGACCAGGACGTGAAAGGTAGCATAGGTGGAGAGAGGATCTGAAAGAGGCGGCTTAGCCGACACATAAAACATGTGCTCAGATTTCAAGAGAGAATTGTCTCCTGCTCAGAGAACTCTCAGGAGCTCCAAAAGCAGGGCTGGGGAGAAAAAGGATTGCACATGCTCTTCCTGGAAGCTGAGCTGACAGCTCAAGGGAGAGCTCTTCAGGTGCAGGAGGAGGTGCGAGGGCTCTGGGAAGGTTCTGGCAGCTCTCGGCGGCTCAGCAAGTGGATCTGCATGAGCTCGGGGCTGCTGAGCAAGAGGAAACAGCACCACCAGGTCAGGGCAATGTCAGGAGGCTGGAGCAAATCTGGGCAGCCTCCGGGCTGAGTCCAAATACAACACACACCGGCAGAGACAAGTACAAGTGCAAATACAGCCAGTGGCCTGGCCGGGACCCTGGATGCTGCCGCTGTCCTTGGTCCTGCATACCCTGAGCCCAGGACGATGGGCTTTCCCCGAGCAACACACAGGGGCAGCAGCATCAGGATTCACACCCCGGCCCAGGAGACTTTGGGGTCCTGGGGCCTATCACGTTTCCCTTGTTGTCCTGCTCCCTGACAGAGGAGCACTTGCAGGAATGAAAGAAATGGGCACTTACTTGGCAAACTGTCTGGGTGGAATCCACTGGCACCTGCCAGAGTCAAGAGCTCAGGGTGGATGGGACCCAGGAGAACCCCAGAGGGCTTTTCCAGGCAGTGCTTTGGAGTCAGTCGGGCTCAAATACCGGTAGTGTGGGAAGTCCCCAACAAGCTCCCTCCCACCAGCCTGCCACGACTTGCCTGATAGGATACACTGATTTTATAAATAAACTTTTTATTTTGCAATAGATTTAGATTTTACAGAAAAGTTACAGATAGTACAAAGAATTCTCATTACTTCCGACCCAATTTCTCCATTATTAACGTCTTCCAAATGGTATATTTGCTACAAATAATGAATATTGATACATTATTATTAACTAAAGTCTATACTTTATTGGGATTTCCTTCGTTTTTATCTTGTCCTTTCTGCTGTTCCAAGATCCCATAGATGATACCATATTACATTTCGTCACCATGGCTACTTGTGTTCTCTTGGTTGCGACATTCCTCATTTTTAAAAAAGATTTTATTTATTCATTGAGAGAGAGAGAGAGTGAGCGAGAGAGAGCATAAGCCCAGGGAGGGGCAGAAGGAGAGGGAGGAGGAGACTCCCCTCTGGGCAGGGAACCCAAAGACTCTCGGCTCGATCCCAGGATGCTGGGATAGTGACCTGAGCAGAAGGCAGCTGCTTAACCAGCTAAGCCACCCAGGAACCCATGACATTCCTCATTGTGATGAACTTACTGGTTAGATAATTTGTAGGATGTCTCTCAAGTGGGATTGCGAAAAATTGAGACATAATTCACATACCATAAGATCTACCCTCTTAAAGCGCACAATTCAGGGGTTTTCAGTAAATTCACAGATTGTGAAACCATCCCCACTAATTCAAGAACATTTTCATCACCTCAGAAAGAAACCCGGTACCCCTTAGCCATCACTCTCCATTTCCTCCTCCTCCAGCCTCTGGCAACCACTAAACTACTTTCTGTTTCTAAGAATTTGCCCATTCTGGACATTTTATATGAAATTGATCATGCTATATGTTGCCTTTTGTGATTGACTTCTTTCATTCAGCATCACAGTGCCAAAGTTCATCCATGTTATAGCATGTATAGTACTTCATTGTAAAAAAATGTCAATCGTGGTAAAATATACATAATATAAAATTTATCTTAGCCATTTTTATGTGTATGGTTCAGTAGTGTTAAGTGTCATATTGTTGTGCAACTGATATCCAGAACTTTTTCACCCCGCAAAACTGTAACTCTGAACCCCTCAAACAACAACCCCCCATTACCCCTCCCCCAGACCCTGACAACCACCATTCTGCTTTCTATGACTGTGAGTTTGGTTACTTTGCAGAAATGGGATCATACAGAATCTGTCTTTTTTGTGACTGGCCTATTTTATTTCGTATCATGTCCTCAAGGTTGATCCATGTTGTATCATCTTTTAGAATTTCCTTCCTTTTTAAGGCTGAATAATATATAGTCCATTCTGTGTCTAGCCCACCGTTTGTTTATCCACTCATCCATCAGGGAACACATGGATTGCTTCCACCTCTTGGCTGTTATGAATAACGCCGCTCTGCACATGGGTCTGTAAATATTTCTTTGAGATCCTTCCTTCGATTCTTTTCGGTGAGTATCTAGAAGCCGAATTGCCAGATCATATGATGATTCTATCTTTAATTTTTTGAGGAACTGCCATACTGTTTTCTATGACAGCTGCACCATTTTATATCCCTACCAACAGAGCAAAGGCGTCCAATTCCTCCACATCCTCACCAACACTTGTTGTTTTTTCTTTGTTTGTTTTGTTTCATTAGTGGCCATCCTCATGGATGTGAAGACTTCATTCCTTTTCATGACTGAGTAATATTCCATTGAATAAATATAGCACGTTTTCCTTATTTGCCACTTGATGGACATTTGGGTTGTTTCTCTTTTTGGCTATTAAGAATAATGCGAATATAAACATTTCTGTGTAAGTTTTGCTTGAATATATGTTTTCAAATTTCTTGTTTACTTTTTTGAGGAACCCTCAAACCATTTTTGAAAGCAGCTATATCGTTTAACATTTCGACAGCAATGTGTGAGAATTCTAATTTCTCCACATCCTTACCAATGCTTGCCATTGTTCTTTTTTTTTTTTTTTTATTATAACTATCCTGGAGATTGAGGTGGTGTTTCATTGTGCTTTTGTTTTGCATTTCTCCCATGGCTAACGATGTTAATCATCTTTTCATGTGCTTATTGGTCATTTGTGTATATTCTTCGGAGAAATAGGTAATCAGATCCTTTGTCCATTGGAAATTGGATTGTCTTTTTATTGTTGAGTTGTGAGAGTTCTTTATTCTGGATACTAGGCCCTTATCATATGTCTGGTTTACAAATATTTCCTCCCATTCTGTGAGTTGTCTTTTCGTTTTCTTGAGAACGTCCTTTGAATCATAAAAGCTTTTAATTCTGATGAAGTCAAATTTATCTATTTTTTTTTCCTTTGGCTGATTGTACTTTAGGTGTCTTATCTAAGAAACCTTTGCCTAAGCCAAGGTCACAAAGATTTACACCTCTGTTTTCTTCTAAGACTTGTAGTTTTAGCTCTTACATTTAGAATGTGGGTCCATTTTGAGTTAGTTTTCTATATGGTGTGAGGTAGGGGTCTCTTTGGGGTTCCTGGACCCAATTCCAACACTGGAGGGGGGTTCCTTCACACCAACAAACAGTTCACGGGACACCAGCTGGGTGTCCTACAATTCAACTTATTCTGACAATATCTACATGGAGAGAGCATCAGATCCCACAGGTTAAGGGCTCAATCCCACAAGACTGTCTGCCCTTTTCAGACTCCAGTTGCAAACCCAGGTTGTTACCTATACTTCTTACCCACCAGCTATAAATCAGAGGTTCCCTGACCTCCTCTGTGAGTTAATTAATTAACTTGCTGGAGTGGCTCACAGAGCTCAGAGAAACATTTTACTCATGAGATTTTACCAGTTTATTTTGGGAAAGGTTGGAACTCAGGAAGAGCTGCACAGGGCAAGGTATGGGAAAAGGGCACAGAAGGTCCATGCCCTCTCCAGGAGCACCACTCTCCCCACATTTCTATGTGTTCACCAACTTGGAAGCTCTCTGAATCCTGTCCTTTTTGGGGTTTTATGAAGGGCTCATCACAGCCATGACTGGTTATAAATTGGGTTTGGCAATTGATTCAACCTCAAACCCCTCGGCCCTCCCTGCAAGCCAGGGAGTGGGACTGCAAGTTCTAACCCTCTGGTCACATGGTTGGTTCTCCTGGCAACCAGCTTCCACCCCTAGGTGGCTCCAAAAGTCACCTCATTAACATAACAAAAGGCACCTTTGTCACTCTCAGCACTTGGGAAATTTCCAGGGTTTCAGGAGCTGCGTGCCAGGAACTGTGGATGAAGACCAAATGTATATGAGAAGCATATTTTGGTCCTCTGAACCACCAAATACATATTTCTTATAAATCACAATGTTTCAAGGTCCAA
Source organism: Potos flavus (assembly GCA_028534135.1). Lineage (NCBI taxonomy): Eukaryota > Metazoa > Chordata > Mammalia > Carnivora > Procyonidae > Potos > Potos flavus. Next base: position 146,254,325 of record CM052900.1, read on the forward strand.
ATTCATTCTTTTGCTAGAGGATATCCAGTTGTCCCAACATCATTTGTCAAATATCAATGGGGTTTTGTCCGATTTTTTTCTTAGGATTATACTGGGGTTTTGTTTTTTTTTGGGCAGAAGATCACAGAGATCAAGTGCCATTCTTGTCACCTTGTATCAAGGACACATGCCATCAGCATGACTTATCACTGATAATACTAACCTTGATCACCTGGCTAAGGTAGTGTTTGCCAGATTTCTCCACTATGAAGTCACTCTTCTCTCCTTTTCATACTGTACTCTTTGGAAGGGAGCCATGTGTAGCCCACACTTCAGGAGGAGTTAAGCTCCAGCTCCTTGAGTGCTAAGCATCTAAAGTCTTTTGAATTCTTTTGCATGGGAGATTTGCCTCTTCTTCATTTATTGATTTAATTCAGTCATTTATTTAAATCAGTCTGGACTCATAGGTATTTATTTTATACTTGGGGTTATAATCTGATCCTACTTTATTTACTTTGTTGCTCAGCTGTTTCCAGCTTTGGCCATTGATTCTTGTGTTCTTCTGACATTTTCCCATTATTTTGTATGTTTGTGTGTTTAGCACCGCCTGCTTACTTTCTGGCTTTACAAGGTGCTCCAGGCTCGTCGTACATATTTCCTGACCTAGTCCTAGACTCAGCCATTTCTCCAAGGATCCTGGGTTCCTTTTGCTGAAAAATGGTATTAGAATCCAAATCTGGGTGCTAAGTGTGCTTGGTAAGCCCATTTTTAATGACTTGCATACTGAGGAAGTATCAAAATTAATGTTGCTTTCAGATCTAACTTAGGTGTCTGTTCCTCAGAGAAGAAGGGACCACAGCTTGAATTCCCAGCCACCATCTTTGATGGTGCACTGCATCCTGCATTAGTTCTAAATGAATACTTTTTCTTCACTGGTCATCTTTTTCTGCTTCTTTGAAAATCTGGTAATTTTTGATTGGATGACAAACATTGTATGTTTTACCTGGTTGGAGGCCAGATATTTTTGTGTTCCTGTAAATATTCTTGAGCATTGTTCTGGGACATAGTTAAGTTACTTGGAAACAGTCTAACTCTGCTGGATCTTGCTTTTCATATTTGTTCGGTGGGACCAGAGCAATGCCCAGGAGAGGGTTAATTATTCCTCGCTTCTTTCATGACTCTGTATGAGCCAGTGTCTAAGTCCTCAATTTTTCTAAAGCTCCTTCAGTACAGAAGGAGTACTCCTTCTCTATATTTCAAATGCCTATACTGGGACCGAGCAGGAGCTTACCAGCTGTTTCAGCATTAGTTAGGGGTATTTCAGAACTCATCTGATATGGAGAGGGCTATGGAAGGGCTTGACCCCATTCACTCAGGAGGCTGGAGGAAGGGAACTCAGGGCCAGGAGGAAGGGGCTAGAGGGCTGGAGTAGGGAGGCAGGGGGACAGCTCTGCGATCAGAGGCTGAGCAATAGGCAAAGGGGAAGTGACTTGGGACCCCAAATGGACAACAGTAGAGTCAGGGGCTCCAACACACAGAAAGCTCAAGATGAGAGAGCTGTTCCCCTGCTCAGCCCTCCAGCATGCAGGATGTGGGGTAGACCTGAGAGAGGACTTCCAGGCTATGTGGGCTCAGGGACACTGATCATCACAGGGACACAGAAGCTAATGACTTGATTTTCCCAGACAAGCAAACTCCAACCAACCTGTTCTGGGATTAAGGGCTGTCTGGAGCAGGGGAAGGACAGGGTGACCCCTGGATACCCCAACCCAGGGCATCACCCTAACTGTGGCCCAGGGCAGGGCTGAGAACCCATTTGGAGGCAGATGAAAAGAAATCTGTGTGCCTGTGACCTTGACCGTTGACATAAGAGAGAAGGCGGAGGGGGAAGGAGGGAAGGAGAGGGAGGGGACAAGGGGGCGAGGGAATCAGGAGGAGAAGAGAAGGAGGAGGGGGAGGGGGAGAGACAGTAAAGGGACCATGACAAGGAGAGACACGGGGAAGGGGACAGAGAGAGAGAGGGACAGGCAGACACCCGCAAACCACAGGGACGACAGACAGAGGGCCGTGGACAGAGGACAGCGGTCAAGCTGTGCCTAGAAGGCAGTCTCCAGGGGTGCCCCAGGGCTCTGCTCCCTGCCCAGGCCTCTCGGTTCACTTGGGAGAAGAACTACAAACATCAAGCCCCCAGCTCCGCAGAAGACAGAAGCCGAGGGACACGGGACACGGCCGGCCGCCAGGGGACCTCAGGGTGAGAGTCAGCAGATGGAGGGCAACCCCGACACTTGGAAAAGTTCTGCACTGAGGGCAAACATTCGTTGCACAAGTAGAGAGGGCGGGACGACTGTCTTGTCCGCGATTCCTGGAAAAGCCCCGCTGGAGGCCCCCTGAGCGGCCGGGGGTGC
>CM052900.1:146257208-146273042 GCA_028534135.1 Potos flavus
CCTCCTCCCTCCCCCCCCCCCCCCCCGCCCCCCGGCTCGGACACTTGGGACTGATTCCTGAGCTGAGTCTGGCTCAAGGCAGCCCTATTTCCTGGACGTTCTTTCTCATGCTTCCTCTGGCCATGGGCTCCATTGCCAGGAGGTCAGTCCTGCCCGGCTCATCCCAGTTCCTGGCCCCGGGGGGGCCGGGACAGAGCATGTGGTGTAGAGCCCAGGCTGTGGAGTCCCACAGATTTGGGTTTGAATCCCCGTTCCCCCACAGAGTCACTTGTCTGAGCCTGGCTCACTCAGGGTTCGAATGCCTGTGCCACGAGCTTGTTAAAATCATCGAGGAAGATGATCATAATAGCTACCTTTTCTGAGGGATGATGCGTACCAGGTGCTGGGCTCATTTCGTCCTCTTTGGACCCGACGAGGTATACGCGTAACGCAGTGTCTGGGACATGGTAGGTGCTCAGCGTGTGGTTGCCCCTCCCCCATCTGTCACCCAGAGCGTCAGCTCTAAGGGGCCCCCATGGATATTAATCACAAGGAGGAACGTGTGTGGCTGAGCTTCAGCGGCCCTGGCGGTTTACAGTCAGCTGGCCCCCCACTCCCTCCACCCAGGGTGATAGGCAATGTTGGGTCACCTTGAAGTTTTGCAGGCTCCCATTGCTGGGAAATTGTGGGGCTGGGCTTCTGGGTACAAAAGCCCCCGAAGACCACGTTTTGGAAAAATGTATCACTGGCAACCCACATGATGAGAAATGTTAAAGAGAGTCCCTCAGGCAGAAGGCAAATAATACCACCTGGAAATAGGGATCTGCACAAAGAATCGTGATCACTGGAGATGGTGACTACATGGGGATGTCATTACAGACTTTCTTCTTCTTATTTAAATCTGTTTGAAAGATACAGGGTGCCTGAGTGGCTCAGTGGGTTAAAGCCTCTGCCTTCGGCTCAGGTCATGATCTCAGGGTCCTGGGATCGAGCCCCGCATCGGGCTCTCTGCTCAGCAGGGAGCCTGCTTCCCCCTCTCTCTCTGCCTGCCCCTCTGCCTACTTGTGATCTCTCTCTCTGTGTCAAATAAATAAATAAAATCTAAAAGAAAAAAAAAAAGAAAGAAAATTGACGGGTTCCACACGGGGAGGAAAGGCCCAGGGTAGGGAATATGTCGATGGCATTGAAATAGCACCATATGGTGACAGATGGCAGCTACACTTGCGGTGAGCTCAGCATCACATACACACTTGTTGAAGTCGGATCGCTATGTTGTACACCTAAAACCAATGTAACCTTGCGTGTCAGCTTTACTTCTGTGGGAAAAAAAAAAAAAAAGATGGCTCAGGGGCGCCTGGGTGGCTCAGTTGGTTAAACGTCTGCCTTCGGCTCAGGTCATAATCCCAGAGTCCCAGGATCGAGTCCCACATTGGGCTCCCTGCTCGGTGGGGAGTCTGCTTCTCCCTCTCCCTCTGCCTGCCGCTCCCCCCTGCTTGTACTCTCTCTTTCTCACTCTCTCTCTCAAATAAATAAAATCTTAAAAAAAAAAAAGATGGCTCAAAATAATATAAAAACAGTCAGTTACTAATACATATGATACCAGGACTTGAACTGTGTTTGGGAGTCTGATCACAAAAATCCAGAATTGAGCTCACGTATAATTTATAGATCCCTCAGTACTTATAAAGCAAAAGATTCAATGAATACTAACTAAATAGTGATTAAAGAAAATGATCGACTGCCTCTTAAGCAAAAGTAATGACAATGTATCGTGGGCTTGATGACATATATAAATGCGAAGTGTGTTGGAAAAAATAGCGGAGATGCCAGCAAAAGAGAAAAGAAAGTATATTATTGTGGGATCCTCTCGCTGTAGGTGAAGGAGCGTGATCTCACTTGGAAGTAGACTGCAGTATGATAAATACGTATACTATAAACCCTAGAGGGGTCAATTCATCAAGGAGACATAGAGTCTTATGCTTTTATGCACCGAATGACAGAGTTTCAAAATACAGGAAACAAAAACTAAAAGTGCCCTGTGTCTTGCAGGTCAAAGGTTGACAGAGCAGCGGTCTGCTTTTCTGTGGAGCCAACACCCTGCCCTGCCACCAGTTGCCTGGGGGGTCTCCTCTCCACCACTGTGGAACCTCCCAGAACTTGGCTGATGCCTCTTCTGCCCAAAGCAACAGCCACAGAACCAGGCAACTCTTGAAGAGGAACCCATTTTGCTAGACTCCCGATTTTTCTCCCTATTCTCCCCTTGACTTCAGTCTCTGTAGCATCTTATTACCGACTCTGGCGATTTAGTGTGCCAGCGGGGCTCTGGCAGAACCAGCGACAGAATGTCAGGGAGCCAAGGTCTCATTGCCCTTTGCTTAAGTTTTTATCTGCACAATTTCATGTGGCTGGAGCCCCGGCCACCGCGCAGCTGGAGAAATTTCAAAACAATGTTAAATCACAAGGCGTGTGTGAGCAGTAAGAGAACACTTGTCACCCACATCCTAGCCCTTTCCGGGGAAGGAACATCTTAGCCTGTCTCGCTGTGCTCTCAGGACCAGGCTCATTTCATGCCCACTTTTCTACAATCACTATTGTAGAATTGAAAGCAATGTTCTTGAGATGAGAGTGGAGATGGGCAGGTGCATTCAGCAGAAGTCAAAGCCAACAATGTCTGGCACACTGGTCCCAGGATCCCCACTTCAGGGTGAGATAGGGATATAGAACCCAGCAGAAGGATCACACCATAGGCAACTTCTGGGCTGGGGTTATTCCTTTACCTCATCTTAATTTTAAATAGTATGTCTTTTTTAATTTAGAAAATAACACAAGCATATTGTTCAGACAGTATAAGAATGTATAAAAAATAAAAGTGAGGGACTTCGCTTCTGGCTGAGATGGAGTAATAGGGACTGGATTTTTCCTGCCACCTAAAGAACCAAAAGATGGGCAAGATATATTAAACAACAGTTTGCAAAATGCTGGACATCAGGCAATGAAAGACAGTGATCTCTGAGAGATGGAAGACAAATGAGGTGAGCCCTATGATTGCACTAGTTTACAAATGGGAAAATTTTCAGCTGTGTGTAGTGCAGGGCAGGGGAACCCAGTTCAGTGGACTCCCTGAGTTGAGGAGGTGGAGTTGGGAGTCTGGGGACACCAATGTGGCTAGGATTCACAGGACAGAGCTCGAGAGAGGAGAGAGTGTCAAAGATCTACCCTCTTGAGCCTTCGACTGAGTTGTAATCAAGACAAATAGGTGAAGAATCTGCCCGTGGCTTGGGGCAAATATCCTCCAGATAACAGTGCCGCACCCTCTCCAAAGGCTGAGAATACCATCTGCTATTGCTAGTTCCAGATTAGAAAGCCTTGGGGCTCACATGACACTAAGTAGAATGGAGAATAACTATCCCCAGACTGAACATTCCCCTGGGCCTGCCTAACAAAGCTTAAGCAAGACCTGAAAGGATCAAACTATTTCAAAGTAATTTAGCTGCATCCCAGAACAAAGCAGAAAACTATGTAGAGGAATACATAAATGTCCAGTGCCCAAGAAGATACAGCTCATGATGTCTGGCACCCAATCAAAAATTACCTGGCATGCAGACAAGCAGGAAAATAGGTTCCATAACGAAGAGAAAACCCAACCCAATGAAGCCTATCCACGATTGGCACACATCAGCAAAGATACAAAAGACTTGAACAATGCTATTAACTAACTTAATTGAATTGACATTTATGGAACACCCCACCCAACAAGAACAGAATATATGTTCTCAAGTACACATGGGACATTCACCAAGATGTACCATATCCGGGGTCATAAAACTGATCTTTACAAATTAAAAAAAACAAAACAAAACAAATAAACCAGATACTATACAAAGTATGTTCTCTGGTTTCAATGGAATTAAGCTAGAAATTAGTAACAGAAACATTTCTGGAAAGTCCCCAAATATTTTAAGCACCAAACTCCTAAATAACTCATAGATCAAAAGGGAGAAATCTTAAGGAAAATTAACAATTATTTTTAAATAAATAAGAACGAAAATAGAACATAGAGAAATGTGTGGGATACAACTAAAGCAAGGCTTAGGAGACAAATTTATAGCATTAAAAATATCTATCTATCTATATATATCAGAAAAGAAGAAAGCTCTAAAAATAAACTTCAGAAACTAGAGAAAGGAGAACAAATTAAATCTAAAGCAAGCAGAAGGAAGGGAATAACAATGGAGGCATAAATCAATGAAATTGAAAATAGGTAATTAACAGAGGGAACCAATGAAATCAAAAGCTGATTCTTGGAAAAACAAACAAATTGGTAAATTTCTAATAAGCCAATGAGAGAGAGAGATAGAGAGAGAGCAAGACAGTGAGAGAGTGAGGGTGTGAGGGAGAGAGGGAAAGAGAGAGAGAACACAAATCACCTATATTGGGAGTATGGAGCCTACAGACATTATAATAAGGGAATACTATGAATAACTATGCACACAGACTTGTTAGATGGAATGGGCCAATTCCTTGAAGGACAAAGAAGATCAAAACTCACTCAGGAAGAAAGAGACGACTCGAGTAATCCTACATCCATTATAGCAATATAAATGTAAGTCATCGTATTAAAAATTTAAAAAGTTTATTTCAATAGCAGTGAACAGAAATTTAAATTAAAACATCTTATTTATAATGGCATAAAAATATAAAATACATAGGGATAAATCTAGCAAAAGATTTATATAAATCAGACAAGGTTACACTACTCAGCAATAAAAAGGAATGAACTTTCCATACATTTATCAACATGGCTAAATCACCAAATAATTATGTTGAGTGGAAGGAGCAGACAAAAAAGCACACATATTGCGTGAATTCATTTATGGTAAATTCTAGGAAATGTGATCTATAGGGACAAAAAGCAAATCAATGTTTGCTTGGGCTGGGGGACGAGAAGGGACAGAGTACCAAAGGGCATGAGGAAACTATTGGAGCTGATGCATATGTTCATTATCTTGATTGCGGCGATGGTTTCATGGGTGTGTATGTATGTCAAAACTTACGCAATTTTACACTTTAAATATGTTCAGTTGATTGCATTTCAGTTACACTTCAATATAAGTATACTTTCCATTACGTCACTTTGCTTTTACAAAAGACCTACATTCCCAGCTGCTTTTGCTGACCGAAAGAAATCCAAGAGGATTTTCACTTTTATGAGAAAAGGTGAAAAGCGAAATTCGCATTTAGCATTTGTTTTGCAATGAACAGTGTGCACCCTGAGCAGGGAGAGTGGTCCTGCTGAACTCCTTCCCCTGGAGCTGGCATCTCAGAATCCCAGCATCGAGCCGCTATAGCTTTGAACTGTGTCTGGGAGCATCTGTGCTTTATCTTAATTTATTTTGTGCATCTGTCAGCAAGACATATCCTAAGGTATCAGAAAAGCCTAAGAGAGGTTATTTTTGGGGTCTGGGAATGCCAAAAATAATAAATGAATAGTAATTGCTTCTTCGACTTACACCATTTGGGCTTAGGGATGGTTTCATTGTAAAGCTCTACTTTCGGTGGCAGGAGAAAACTGTATTCTACATATTCTTTCTTTTACAAAAATGGGATCCTACCACATACATTTTATTCAAGTTGCTTCTCCATTTAAGAATATCTTCCCACATGGCTCTGCTCCATTCCTTCACTGGCTGGCTGGTATTCTGTTGCCATAGGTGGTTGCCATAGGCACCATCATTTACTTAGTGAGTTCCCTATAGATGAATATTTAGGTTGTTTTTGGCTTTTCTGCTATTATAAAAATGTTGCAATGAGTGTATCCTGCCATTTCCCTCATTCACTTAAAATTATTTTAATTATGCAAGTGCCGCATGCAGACATTCTCATTATTTTACATTCAAGAATTCAGATAATGGGAAAGTGCCTCTGTTCTATCCTCCTTCATAATAACCCCCATTTGTCAAACTCCTCCCATAGTGCATGTTATCAGTGTGGCATATAATCTGCACAGACCCTTTTAATATGCATTTCTGCACATATAATTGTATGGTGAGCTGTGCATGTTTTTAAAAGCATAAAAGCTATCATATTATATATATATATATTTTTTTTTAATCTGACTTTTTTATCATTTGAAATCACTGACATCTTTCCAAAAAGATGAGCTACCTCATTCTTTTTCACGAGGCACGTGTCATATTCAATTGCTTGGATCTCTTCCCTCCCTCCTTCCCTTCCTTCCTAAATCATTCACCTCCAGATATTCGGACAGTTTCCATTTTTTTTCTCTCTATAAAAATTATTGCAACAAACATCCTTGTGTGTGCCTCACTGTGTGCACATGGGACTTTTTCTCTAGCATCAATACGTGGAATTTTCTCTAGCATCATACGTGGAATTGCTGAGTTAAGGGGTTTGCCAGGCTAGGTCTTGTCTGAGGTCCCAGAAGGCTGGGGAAGATGTGGGTTGTGGGTCCCAGGTGGCTCTTTGTGCAAACAGCCAGCAGAAGGCAAGATGGGACAGGATCTTCTTTTTACCCAATAGTTTGCTGTATGCGGCCAAGTTCTTGGGCAGCTCCTTATGACACAGAGCTCCTGTCAGAGATGCCCAATCGGAGCCCTCTCTGGGACTTTCTGCTGGAGCTCAAGGAAGAGCTCTCCTCTTTGGGGTCATGGGGCTGAAAGTAGATGCTTGGGCCAGCTCCCTGGTTCTCATGGGGCCGCCAGGTCTGGTGAGGGCCACTGAGATGACTGTGTGGTCCGCAGCAGAGACAAGTGGCGATGAAAGACGGGTGGAGGAAGAATCCCGGCAGGCTCTGAGACTCCTGTTCTGTTCTGAGAGCTCCCTCGTCAGTTCCCCGGCCCCGGGGGCCTGTCCAGAAGATTCCCAACCTCATAGAGGGTGACCCATGGGTGCCGAAAGTAGACTTGAGACTTAGTTGGTCAGAGAAAGACCATGTTTGACTTAGGCCACACAGCTGACAGCAAGACCTTAGCATAGCTGCACGCATCACCCTGTCCCCAGCCCCACAGGGCACAGCAATGGGCCCAGGTGGCTGCTGTGCCCGCAGTGGCTTGTATGAGAACTGGGGGCTCAGAGCTAAGACTTCCGCGCTTTTTGAGCATGGAGCAAATATTTTAACAGGCACTAAGCAAGCCAGTCCCCTTCCCACAAAGAGCAAGCAGCTACAGAGTGTGCCTACTGTCAGGTCCCATGGTCACTCCTTGGCATGCAGATGGAGATCTATGTTTGAAGTCCGTTGGGTTATGGTGGCAGGGTTGCTGTGCCCAATCCAGCAATTGATCCCACCGGCGAAGCTGGCCACCTGGGCTGACCAGGACTGATCTGCCACCTTGTTCTACCCAGGGTCATGTGAGTACGGCATCCACATGGGTTTATAAATGTCCCGTTGGGCTGTGGCAATCGCTTTGCAGAGCTCATGGTTCTGCAGAAGGGTGTCTCATCTCTCCGTCACCCACCACCTGTGTCCTGGACTGGATCCCTAGGCCATTAGCTCGAGCCCAAGAGGCAGTGAAAATATAACAGGTCTGGTGTTTAGGCGTAGTGTCAGAGACAAGGGTGATGGCTTTCAGTCAGGGCTTCCAGAATTCTTAGGGCCTGTCAGTTGCCCAGTGGAACCATCTGCTGACGGTTTGACTGAGTGGTCAGTAAACCAAACCCAAGCATCCTGAGGGACTTCCTGGGACCAGAACTGGGATCTCCAGGTGGCCGAAGGGTGCCCCTGTGGCTGACTGAGGAGCGGTACAGTGGCCCCTAAAGATGTGGTTCCACCTTTTCATATTAGGGGGACACACCTGTGGGGCCGCACTCGCTTTCCTCTTGAATATGCATTTTCATTTAATAAAGTCATTAAGCGGTGTCTTTTCAGCACTGTGGTCAACACCGGAGTGGGCCCCACCCAAGATAGGACTATCTGGGTGCGGTGTGACCGGAGGGGCCGCATATGGTGTTTAGTGTCCACAGTGCCCCTTAGGGGACCACAAGCGCTTTCTCAAGGGGAGTGTAGACCGGTAGCTGGGTCAGGGAGGCGGGGCGTCCAAACCGCCCCCAGGAGCGCCTGCAGGCGGGGACCGCCTCCCTTTGCCGGAGGCTCCAATCAGCGCAAGCGCTTGAGTGAAGGCGGGGCCTTGGGTTTGCAGGTGGGAGGGGCAGCCAGGCTGAGACATCCTATCCCGCTGCCTGGAGCACCACCTGCTGATCCCCCGTACTTTCCACGGGGGTTTTTGGGTCAGTCTACACTTGAAGCTCAACGAGATACCTAAGGAGGCCCATGTTGTCTCCGGTACCTGAACAGGTCAATCACGTGTCGTGACTCCTCTCCGGAAGCTGGGCGTGGGGTTTGGGGGGTGGGGAGATGGAGTCCAGTTGGGTGGGTGGTGAGCTAGGCGAGCGACGTCTCCTCTGGATCCGTCTTGGAGCCACAGCCTGCATGGTCCCAGAATTTGACTTGAATTGGGGGGGGGGGTTCCTGTAATCAAGTTTAACCCCTCTCTGTACAGATAAGAAATCCAGGGCTAAGAGATCAGTAGCTTGCCTAAGATTGCACACTGCGTGAATAACAGGGTTGAGATTTGGACCCCAGGCCATGAGATTCCAATGTCCAGGCCTTTCCCCTGTCCTGCATGGTTGTCTGTCTTTCCCCAGGAGAGGATCCTACCCTGTCTCAGGCCCATCTGTGTGCTTAATTTTGCTCCATCTGTGGCCCGGTCCTCGTGACTCGCGGGTGTGGGTGGCTGCTGGGCCCTGGCTCTGTGTTTGCACTTCCCACAGCTGCTGTTTTTCCATCAACACGGTCTGGGAAGGCCGGGGAGCCAGGGCCTGAATTGTACACGGCCAGAAGATGCCTTCTCTGCAACTCAGTTCCTGACCTGGGCCCTGGAATGCGGGAGTGGATGTCTATATGGGTCTCCCTGAAACTTCTTTTTTCTTGCCCCCTCCAGCCCTGCACCAGGCCTATGAGCGCCCCTGGGCCATTGCAGCAGCCTGCTAACTGCCGTCCCTCCGCCTCAGCACCTCGGGTCTCTCCCAGATTCTCCTCTGTGGAGCTGACCCCTCTTCCATCCTCCACCATGTGATTTAGGTGGGATTGGCCCACTCACAGCTTCAGGATGGGCCCTGATTAGCTGGAGTCAGTTAGCCATTGGCTACAGTTACTGGCTTGGTTGGGAACCAATCAAAACAGAATCAGTGCGATGTGGAGATGTTTGCCCTGGCATCAGGGAGACAAACAGGTTTTTCCATTCAGCTACCCAAGGAGATTCTTCCTCTCAACTGGTGTGACACACAGAGGTGAGACTTGGAGAGTGTGGGGTCATCGGGGGTGAGAATGGGTGGGGTGGGGATGGGGGGAGGGAAGGGGTACTATGAGGCAGAGCCTACCGATGAGATTGCTATCACAGAAGGCAGAGCAGGGAGATGAAGAGCACCTGGGTCTCTGGGGCCATCATTTGAATTGCTGGATCAAGCCACACCTGAAGCCAATTTTATGAGTCTGGGCCTCAGTAGGAAACACGATTGGGAAAGTGGAAGGAAGTGAAAGTAGGGAGATATCCAGGCTTAGCTCTGGCCCTCTCTGGCCTTCTCATTTACTTGAGCCAATGTGTTCCCTTGGCTCTTCAAGGCAGGGCGAGTGGGACTTTGCTTGTCATCTCAAGGACTGCTGCTGTGTATACTAATCAGGGTCCCACTTCCATGCCTTTGCTCATTCCCTCAGCCTGGATCTGATCCCCTGGGAATCTGATCTCCCTGACCTTTCTCAACCCTCTCTAAGTCCTGATCCAGGAGCCAAGGACAGGAAGGCTGCAGAGCACAATTAAAACCTGTTGGACAGACCCAGGTCCACCCCCTGTTCCACCGCCTACCCTACTGTGAGTCCTTAGGCTGGTTACCTACCCTCTCTGAGCCTCAGCTTCCTTATTCACCACCCGTCAGGTTCCAACCTTACACACCCTTCAGATTCCACCCTTCCACACTCCAGACTTACCTCTGCCTCTAGTCTGCTGTGTCTCCTTGGGTGGGTCTCTCTTCCTCTCTGGGCCTCGGTTTCCCTCTCTGTAAATCTAGGGGTTTGTATTCAGTGGTTTCCAAGGCACCCTTCCCCCTACCCTGTCCTCTCTGATTTTCTTTGATTCTCTGACTCTCAGTTTCTCAGTTCAACAGACAGACAGCACCGTGGTTTTGTCTCCCCCTGTGGAGGGGAGGCCGCCGTGGGAGCAGCTTGGCGGCATTAAGAAGTGGGACACGTCCACTGCTTGTGTTTAATTACTTCAGCAACTGTTTACTGTCTCCTCGATATCCTGAGCAAACAGCCCCATTATTTGGGGTAATTTACTCACACCAGCTTTGGCTGTGAGGAGTGGAAGCTTTGAGACGTGACCCCACTTCAGCCACCACCCCTGGGCATGCTCACAAAGCCGAGCCCTCTGAGAGGGGCTGAGGGACACCGAGGGCCGTGTGCCAGCTCTCCCTCATGCCCTGGGACTCAGGACTCTCCGCCTGGTCCCCGGGGCCCTGACTCCCTGCCAGCTGTCGTGGGGCATCCCAAGTCTGCCGCCTGAGGCTTTGCTGCCTCATGGTTAGAGCAGAGACTCTGGAACTCAGAGGACCTGGGTTCATGTCCCTGCCCTGCTGCTTGACCTCTTTTGTGTCGTTGGGTAAACTCCTGTGCTCTGTGCCTCAGTTTCCTCCTCCTTCCTCATGAGGATTGCAGCTTTCCCACTTCTCTCTCCTCAAGACACCTGCCCCTATCCCTTTCCACATGGTGCGGCGGAAGCTCCCATGGCCTTGCTTGACCTTGTCCCCTCCCCTGGCCACTGTGATTTAGTCTAAATTTGGCCTCTGACCCAAGTGGAGCTGATCTTGGTCCCCAGCTTGCAGACTTTCAAGATAGAGGTAAGACTGACTTGGCCTCCCATTCCTCATTCTGCTCAATTCCTGGGGTGGGGGCTGCAGAGAAGGGGGCTACCTCACCCCACCAGGCAGCTTCCAGTGGGGTGCAGGCATCCCCTTTCCTGACCCCCTGCAGCCCCACGCCATCCCTCCGCTCATCATTTTGCTTTTCTCTCCCTCGCCATCTTCCTCCTGGGTTACCGCTGGAAACTGGATGCCACCCACCTCCCTGATGTAGCCCCACTCGGCACCCTCAGCCGGACAGCCACACCTCCTTGCCACCCACTCCTCCCCAGGGGCTCCAGGGCCAACTCTGTGCAGGACCAACCCCCACCCACTGCAGAAGGCCCGAGGGGCTGGGAATACTGTAGCCCGAACTCCAGGGAGGAAGCTCTGCGGCTGCCATGGAGAGGGAGCAGGTGCCTGCTTTCTTCTCGGGGACACAGCGGTGTCCCTGGGGACTGAATAAGCCCCTTGGGGGTTGTAGGCTCGCCCTTGAACCTCTCTCTCCACACTGAACCCACTTTCTCTTCCCACTGGCCTGCCTAGCGCTTCCTCGGTGGGGGGAGATGATAAAATATGGCCGCGCTTCCTCCCATCCATTGTGTGTGCGCCTTTGCGTGATTACGTCATTTGTCCCATCGAGAGATGGCCTCTCTTTTCCCTTCCTTTGAATCTGCGCAGGCTTGCAGCTGGCTTTCACCCTCAAATGCAGAGGAAGGATGTTCGGTGCCTCTCGGGAGGCTTCAGGGCTCTGCAGCCTCCTGGAACGCTGTCCTGAGACCACGAGCAAGGAAGCTGGCCGGGTGTGCCGGAGGCGGAGTGGGCACGGGGGCAGCTCAGGCACCCGGGTCAGCATCCAACCACTAGCTGGGTGAGTGAGGCCAGGCTGTGCTTTCCAGGCCACATGGGATACAGCACAGGGGTAGGTCCGGGTGAAAACAGCTGAGAGACCACCCAGCCAACCGCGGGACTATTCACACGCGTGTTTGAGGGCTGAGCTGGGGTGGGCTGGGTTTGGGGCAGTGGGACTTCTCCCCCAGCGGCTCTCGGGAGCTAGCCCCGGAGGTCATTTGGTTTCCATCATACACGATTGTGCACAAAAGAGTCGTGGGAAGAGAAATCAAAGCAGGTGCAATGGTGGACCATACTGTTGTTGCACAAAGCTGCTCGGAGATTACCCCTGATTTCCAGGTGCCGTGTCTGGATCCGACCCACCCAAAGCCATCAGTCAATTCACTCAGCAAATACATGTGGCCTGTTCTCTTCTGTTCTAGAACCCAAGACGACGGGAGGAGACTAGAGCCGTGGCAATACTCACAGGAACTGTCACCTCGTTTCTGGGGACACAGGACTGCCAATGCTCTATCCCCACGTGGACACCTTCTCTTCTCCAAGCACAGCAAGAGCAGCTTACGGAGAGGATGCTTCTCGCTTGAATTCAGAGCCCGAGTAGCGAAAGGAAACACCCGCAGTTGTGACTCCGTGTTCAATGCCGCACGAAAGCCTTGTCGCTTGGACTGAAGGCTGGCCGGAGCAGCCGGGCATGGTCCCCACCTTCAGCCGGTGCAGGTGCAGGCTGGTGAGACCCCTGCCCTTTCTGAGCCGATCTTCTCCCCTTCGATAGAGAGACTCGCAGCTGGAATGCGTCCCTGAGTAGGAGAAGAGGAGGACACTGAGCACAGAGTCCCGTGCAGCTCCGGTTTCCCGCAGTCGTCTGCTCTCTGTGTCCCCCTGTCCCCCGTAACCCAGACCCTTGACAGAAGCCTGGTCTGACTCAAGGAGGGCGTCTTTTGGGGGCATGTCCTTAGGTAGCCCCCATCCTGGCCCAGCAAAGTCCTGGTGTTTAAGAGCTTTTACACGTAGGGTGGATTTAGCCACTGGGTTTCCAATTGATTTCCGGGGGGAAAGGAGGGTGGATTTACAGCTCTCAAAGCCCGTTTGCAGCCTCGCCGCAGATCTGCAGGGGAGGGCGGGCAGGAAGTTATTGATGCGACCTCTGGCCCTGGGGAGGGAAAAATAATGAGTTTATCATAAATCCATCTTCACAGGGTTTATCGCTGGCCACTTAGAGATGTGGCCTGATGCAGACACACAACTCTCCAAGCACCACAGAGAAGAGGAACACGAGGCAGAAACCCCAGGAAATGAGCTTCACTTGCCGCCTCCCCTCCGGGCTCTCCGAGAACTGGCTCTGCCTTAAGCCCTCCGGCTTTGCAAAGGATTGAGGTCTGCAAACTTCGCGCAACTTCAGAACTCAGGGGTGATGTCGGGGGACCTGGGGGCTGGCCGCCCCGCCTGTCCTCCCCACAGCCCCCAGCCGGCCCCTGTCCTTCATCTCCCTCCCCCAGCTGGGCCCTGGGTCCCCTGCAGGCTCCAAACAAGAAAGGGAGGAGGAGGGAACCACTTTTTCTGTGGGTTTGGGAAAGGGAGCCCTGGGTCTGGATTCCATGGGCTTCTTCCACCTGCTCGCTGTGGGACCTCGGGGCAGCTCCGCGCACACCCTGGGCCTCAGTTTCCTTGCCTGTGAAACAGGAGGCTGTGGGATGAGATGAGATGCTGCGTGGGAGTGGGGTGTGTGGAACGGTCCCGGGGTGACGGATACCATGTAGAGAGCTGACTCCGATGGCCATCATCTGTGTGATCCTGGATGTGTGCCTTAGTCCCTCTGGGCCTCGGTTTGCCCCTCTGTGAAGTGGGAATAGAGTGATGGTCAATGCTTCATACTATGTGTGGCATGTGGCCAGTCATTAGGGTGCTTACTGACCCCGTTCTCCTGGGTGGCCGGTAGGGCCGGGACAGAAGGTGGGAGGAGGGGCTCCGTGCTGACGAAGCTGGGGGATAAAGCATCCCCCTTACCCCTTCTCTGCCCCTGGAGAAGTTACAACACTTTGGAAGTTACGATACTCTGAATCCTGGCCCAGCCACAGGCTGTGAGGACATGGGAAGTCATGTCCCCTCTCGTGCCTTGGTTTCCTCACCTGTAAAATGGGAAGGCTGATAAGGAGTCAGACACTGAGGACTTCCACAGGCCAGGCACTGTTCTACACACTTCGCAATAATCCCACAAGGGAGATATCATCGTTAGCCCCGGTTTACAGGTGAGGAAACAGGCTTAGATGGAGGGGGGGATCACTTGTTCAAGGCCAACGAGGGAAGTGGTGGAGGCAGGATTCAAACATGGGGATTCTGGCTCCAGAGCTCACACTCCTGCCTGCTGCTCGGGGCTCTGAGAATCGATGAACAAGGTGTGGGGTTTTGCCAACTTTAGAAAGCTGCAGAAATGCCAGATGAGGTCACCTTCTGCAGGAAAGAGAATTTGGACCAAACAGTGGCCATGTGCTCTATAAACTGTTGATCTCATATTTTGCTGAGACCACCTGATATTTGCGGGAAGCTGGGTTGAGCTCAGAGTTGGCGTGACTGGGGCCTGGAGTAATCAGGGGAGACTACCTGGAGGAGGTGGAGGGGGGACAGGACAGACCGGCCTGTGGTCCAGAGAAGCTGTCAGGGAGGCTGAGCTCAGGGGGCACAGTGAGGGCCGCGCCGGGCCGTGCCAGCCCCAGGGCTCACTTTGGGATACGGGCCTGGCTTCTGGAATCAATTTTGTGGCTAGAAAATGCTCAGGGCCGGCCGCAGGTTCTGAGGTTCCCTCAGCAAGGTTTGCTAGCACATTAGCTGGTTTCTGCCTCTTTTGTTAAGAAGTTGCCTGTTTCCTCATAATTCAATGTCATGGTTTTATCAATTCGGTGTCTCCTATCCTATAATCAGGGCTGAGTTGTGAATTTTTTCCTCTCCATTTACTTAGTTATATTGACTTGTCCTTCCTCATTATTCAGCTAGTAATTCCTTTCATGACTGTCCATCGATTTCCACATTGAGATATTTCTTGGTGCCCTTGTTAATAAGAGTCTGGATTCACGTGTGCTGGCGTCAAGGTTGGAGTGTTTTTATTTTGGACCCGTTTCATTGTAAAAACAGCCACCATACCCCACGGGGGACATCTGTGTACATTCACGGGGCCCTCGTTGAGGTCACCTGAGAAGCCCAGGGCTCCCAGGTGGCAGCTTCGCCATGAACACCAGCACCCCTCTGTCCTTGAGGGGACAGTCCTCACTGGGAGTAGGGAGCACATAGACTGACCAGGGCCAGTCAATAATGTCATAAAGAGAGTCTCTTCTTCTTTCATGTGATATCATCATCAGCAAGCATTTACTGAGCACCACTGTATGCCAGGCCCTGTGCTAAGCCCTGGGCGCAGAGAATGCTTTTCTGAATATGAATTTGTCATTTCCCTCCCCTCCTGACTCCTGAAGCCGACTCTCAGGCTTCTCTTTGATCTCAAGGTCAATTGCCAACTCCTCCCTAAGGCCTGTGTGGTCCAGCTCCTGCCCATTCCTTGCCCCCAGCTCCCTCCCCTCTCCCCTGCTTTTTGCTTTCTCTCTAGGCCACCTCTTGCCACAGGACCTTTGCATATGCAGTTCTTGCCACCTGGAATGCCTTTTCCTGTCCTTTCTTCACTTGGCTCGTCCCTCTTATCTTTGGGTCTCAGCCCAAATGTGACCCTCTAACCCTACCTGCTGCCTTGGTTTCCCTCCCCTGATATCCTCTCCCCAAGCCCTGGTTGTTCCCCTTGTCCCCCTCAGCACCAACTGTCATTCTTTTCTTGGGGTGTTCACTGGTACCAACTGTCACCCACACGAGTCTGTGAGCTCGGGGAGGGCAGGGGCTGTGCGAGTCCTGCTCCCTGGGGCATTCCCAGGGCCCAGTGCATGCCCAGCACAGACTCAGCCTCCTGAGGGGTTCTGTGTAGGACGATGAGGGAACAGAGAGGAGTAAGGAGCCCAGAGGCCCTCGGGTGATGCGCACGTCGGAACGGACCATGCCTGTCTGGCCCAGGTCTGGGGGAGTCAGAGCCGAGGGAGTCGGCCTCCCGGATGCTGACCCTCC
>CM052900.1:146273542-146290550 GCA_028534135.1 Potos flavus
TTTGACCATATATCCTTGGGCTGGTATTTGGCCATATATTCTTACTTTCTGCATTCTCCATGTTCTGGTATTGGGGACTTGATTCTGGAGAAACTGCTCCTCCTGTTGTTAATTCCTGGAGACAGCAAATGATTTTGCTGTGAGTGTGTCATTCATATACAAACCACCCAATCCAGAGCTCCCACTCCCAACCACGTCTAACTCTCATATACCAAGTCAATGTTCCTCCTGCCCTACATCACCCCAGGGTCTACTCTAGATACCTGCAGACCACCCCTATAGTCCAGAGCTGCCAAAATTACATTATTCAATCCTAAACTCACTCAGCATATCTACTTTGCCTTCCTCTTTCCCTTTACAAATAACCAATAAAGGCTCTGGGCCATGTTCTCCCCTCTTTTCCTTCTGCCCTCTGATTCATACTGGTGGTTCTGCAGGTGGCCCTGTGTGGCATACTGTGCCTCTCATGTCTAGGGATCCGTGAATATAAATTTCTTTCTTAATGACAATGATTTCTGTGTCTGTGTGTCTTATATCTGATTGCAAAAGCAAAACAAAAAGAAAACAATAACAATAACAAAAACCAAAACACTGGGTATATTTTAAAATAACCCGGAACTGGCATATCACTTCTACCACATTTTATGGGCTAAAGCAAATCACAGAGCCAGCCCAGATTCATGAGTTGGGGAAAGAGACCTCATTTCTTGATGGCAGGAGAAGCAAAGTCACATTTCATAGGGCAGGAAAGAGAAATAGACAGACAGGAAGTACTGTGGCCATTTTCCAATCAATTTTTCATATATGTTTTAATATTTCATTATTCACCATTTATATTTCTTATAAAAATTCTCAGCAAACTAGGAATAGAATAGGAATTTTTGCCAACTGATAAAGAGTAGCTATGAAAAACCAACAGCTAACATCATAGTTAATGGTGAAAGACTATGTTCCATCCCTAAGATCAGGAATGAGAGAAGAGCACCTGCTCTCCCCAATGTCTTCTCTATTCTACAGTGTACTTAAGAGTCTAGCCAGTGCAATAAAGCATGAAAAAGAAATTAAACGCATCTATATTGGAAAGGAATAAGTAATAATTTTAGTTGCAGACAACAAGATTATCTACATAGAAAACCTAAAGTTTGCAACAATGTGGATGGAGCTAGAGTGTATTATGCTAAGTGAAATAAGTCAGTCAGAGAACGACAAATACCATATGATCTCACTCATATGGGGAATTTAAGAAAGAAGACAGATGAACATATGGGAAGGGGTCGGGGAGGGAAAGGGGGAAAGAAACCATAAGAGACTCTTCATGATAAGAGAACAAACTGAGGGTTGATAGAGGGAGGTGGGTGGGGGGATGGGTTAGACGGGCTGAAGGGTATTAAGGAGGTCACTTGTTGTGATGAGCACTGGGTATTGTATGTAGGTGATGAACCACTGAATTCTACTCCAGAAACCAATATTGCACTGTATGTTAACCAAGTAAAAATTTAAAAATAAAATAAAATAAAATAAACTACGTTGTAGCCGTTGGGAAAAGAAAAAGAAAAAGAAAGCCCAAAGGAATCTATGTTATTAGAACTAATAAGTGAGCTTAGTAAGATTGCAGGATACGAGATCAATATAGACAAATCAGTTGTATTTATATTTACTAGTAATGAACAATCAGAGCTTGAAATAAAAAAATCATTATCACAGTATCGAAAATTTTTCAATACTTAGGGATAAATCTGTCAAAAATGTGCATGCCCTGTACATTGTGAACTAAACAAAACATTCCTGAGGGAAATTGAATAAATATATGGATAGGTAGCTGTTGTTTATGGGTCAGAGGACCTGATAATATTGTTAAGTGTCAGTTCTCCCCGAATTGATGTCTAGATCAACTCAATCTGAATAGGCGATTTTTTTTTTGTAGACTTTACAAGCTGATTTTAAATTTCATATGGAAATGCAAAAGGCCTGGAATAACTGTGAAAAAGAATATATCTGGAGGATTAACACAATTTCAAGACAAATAAAGCTAAAGTAATTAAAACAGTATGCTATCGGCATAAATATTGACAAAAAGATCAATGGAAAAAATAAAGCATTCAGAAATAGACCCACAGCTATGTGGACAACTGATTTTTGACAGCAGTACATGGGATAGACAGTAGAGAAATAGTTATTTCAACAAATAGTGCTGGCAGAATTGGATGTCCATATGCAAAAAAGTGAGCTTCAACTCATACCTTATAGCACATAAATACTCAAGTCACAATGGTTCCTAAATCAAATGTAAATCCTAAAATTACAAAACTTCCAGAAGTAAACAGTGGGAAAAAAAAAAAAATCTTTGTGACCTCGGGTTAGGCACAGCTTTCTTAGATCTGACACCAAAAACATGATGCAAAAAAGCAAACATTGGTAGATCGGAGTGAATTAAAATTAAAAGTTTCTGCTCTTTGGAAGATATTGAGAGAATAAAATACAAGCCAGAGACTGAGAGAAAATATTTACAAAGCAGAGACCTGATGAAAAAGCTATATCTAGAGTATGTAAAGAATTCTCCAAACAACCAACCCATAAAAAGCAGGCAAAGAATTTGAACGCTTCGTCAAGAAAATGCATGAGCGGCAAATACATAAGCACGTGGGAAGATGCTGAGTGCCGTTAGTGATTAGGAGAGCACAGATTTAGAGCCACAATGGAAGGTCCCTACAGACCTGGGGTAATTGAGTGGCTAAGGTTTAAAAGATGGACCATATCAGGTTTTGACCAGGCTGTGAAAGATCTGGCATGCTCACACACCACTGGTGGGAATGCACAATGACACAACCAATTTGGAGGATAGTTGGATGGTTTTACATAGAAGGTGAAACCCCTGCCATCTGATCTAGCCCTTCCACTCCAAATTATTTACCCAAGGGGAGCATGAAGGTTTATAGCAACTTTAAAGATTGGAGCCTCCAACTGGAAATAATCCAGTGTCCATCAGCAGGTAAATGGATGAGCAAATTTGGCATATTCATATAATGAGATACTACTCATTAATAAGAAAATTATTGCTACATGCACCACATGGATGAATCTCACAATAATTACGCTGATGCCGACATAAAGGACCACATTGTGGGATGCCATTGATATACAATTCTAGAAAATGCAAACTAATCACTACTGACAGAAAGCAGATCCGTGGCTGTCTGGGAATGGAGGTGGGGGAGATCCAGGAAGGGCAGGAGAAGGGGATTATAAAGCAGCACGTGGACACTTTTGGGAGTGATGGATACATTCATTGTCTTTTTCTTTTTTTAATAATTAAAAAATCTGAGCGTAGCTGACACACAATGTTACATTAGTTTCAGGTGCACGACATAGTGATTCTGCAAGTTTATGCATTATGCTGTGTTCACCACAAGCGTAGCTGCTGTATCTTGACCGTGGCGATCTATACTTACAGCAAAATCTATCAAATTTTAAATAAATGCAGGTTATTTTATGTTCACCATGCCCAGTAAAGTGGTTTAAAATTTTTCTATTATTCAGATCTCCAGTAATAGTTCAGAGGGTAGATTTCTGATAAGAATCAGGAGAGCAGGGTGGAGAATGAAGGGGAATTCATTCACCCAGCGGTTCTTGACCAAACCCTGTGTCTCCACTGCTGTGTCCTTATTCGGGAAGAGTCGACAGAGAGGACGAGAACCTTGCCCCCGGACCCTTCTGGGTCGCTGGGGCAGATCTTCCCGGGGGAAGTGCATCCCGAATTGGCAGACAGCGAGAGAGGGAGGCAACTAGAGCTTGGTTCGGGGGCTGCGTGACGAGGAGCGCTGGAGGAGTGGGCTTTTCGAAACTGGGGTAGAACATCTCTGGAGGGAAGAGAGAGTTCTCTTTAGGTACAGGACAAACTGCCACATGGAAGAGGAAGTTGTTGCATTCCGTGTGGCCTGCAGGAAGGACTCTCCAGCATTCAAAGCTGTCCAGAGACAGAACAGGCTACTTGGAAAGGCAGAAGAGCTCCCCGTCCTTGGAGCTATGCAAACAGGAGTTAGCGGGAGGTATCGTAGCCAAGCGCTCAGGCTTTGGCATCAGACAGACCTGGATTTGCGTTGCCCTTTGGGTGTTTCAGGGCAAAGGACTCCCCTTCTATGAGCCTCAATTTCCTTATCTGTAAAATGGAGTCATAATACCATCGAATCCACTGGGTTATTACACTTCACTGAAGCACTCCTATAAAGCACTCACATAGAGTCAGGCACTTGTAAGTTCCCAGCGGCTGGAAACTAACATCTTTCTGTTTCATTTTTTACCAAGGGGCTCCTTTAACCTTCCAATGCTCCGAGTCTTTGGAGCCAACCCTATCCCCTAGCTCTGACACCTAGAGGTCTGCCCCTCCTTCTCTCCCGCACCCCCCAGCCCTTCCTCTTCTTCCAGAAGTGGTCTCTGCTGATTCGCCATCCCCCACCTGGCTTTCCTCCTCCCACTGAACTTGGGCATGGAGGTGACACTTCCTTCTTCCTGCTGTCCACACACGTGTGAGCATGATGGACAGACATGACACAGAGACACGGCTTCGCTGGCATGTTTATAGCCTTTGCAGAGCAGAGACCCCTTTCCGGGGAGCAATCGCCTCTCTGTCTCCCACCCAGGGCTGGCGGGCTGGCTGCTCTCTTGATCATCTTCCTTGCTCTGCAAAACGAGCTTTGATTTCAGATCGGAAAAAAAGAAAAGACTGGGGAAAAAAGAAAAGACTGGTAAAACCTTGTTCCCGGGCTCCCGGCAGAGTTATCATTTCTTGGTCTTTGTCAAAGGCCCCCCTCCGTGAGCGACTGGCCACTTAGCACTTGTTAATGGATCTAACTTCCACAGGCTTTAAGTGTTTTCTTGGAATTGATCTGCCGGTGAAAAGTATGCTTAGGAGACGTGAAATAACCATGAGAGCCTTCAATGAATTACACTTTATCAAAGGGAGAAAAACAATGCACTTGAAACGCGTACTACAAGGGAAACAAAGAGCTGCCACGCATCAAGGTGGAGGAGGGAGGAGGGGGGCCCAGGAGCCTTAGTAAGGCTGAATTCACAGCCTGCCACAGATGGCTACATTTGCATTCAAAGGGGAGTGCATGTCCCAGGTCATTTTCTCTGCTCTGTGAGGCGGCCTTTCCTGCTTCTGTCCCCACGGGCTCTGCCCCTACAGAAAGAGGGTGTCGGAGTCATGACTCTCCTCCCCTCTGCGGGCCCCCGGGCTTTGCCTGGAGAAGGGAGGTGGGGAGGGGTCTTGCTCTCTCCTAAATCTCCACCCACTCACTTCCCATCTGCTGGGGAAGGAACCCTGGAGACACTGGGCAAAGGGGGTGCAGGGACCCCAATCCTGTAGGAATATGGTCCTGTGGAGACGTCTCACCAGAGAGGGGAGCACTGAGATCAGCCCCCAGCCCCCACCAGCCCTTCCCCGATGACAAAGGCCAGAGGAGGGGGCTCTGTCCCCGTAGATGCTCAGGTGACAGGTGTTTGCCGAGGGCCAGCCTGGGCCTGGCTCTGTGTCTGGGCTGGAGACGTGGGCAGGACGAGCCCTGGGGCCTACCCTCAGCCTCTAACCGGCACATGGCCACCTCTGTCCCCTCACCCTGCTTTGTGTCCCCTTAGTGCGTGTCACCCCCTGACTCTCGATACAGCTGAGTCTGTCGCCCCATTAAATGTCAGCTCCAGGAGGCTGGGACTTTCTCTGTCTCTCTCAGAGCTGTGTCCCCGTGCCTGGAACGGCTCGGGGCACGTGGTGGGTGCCTGTTCCGTGAATGCCGTTGGACGCGCTCTCCTAGAGGGACCAGGAGGCACGGGGGGCCGCAGGTGTCCTCCGTGGGCAGCCTTTCTTGGCAGGTATAGGAGTGTTGACAATACTGACTCCACCTTTGGCTCTGCACCTTGTTCACGTTCCCTCGATGATGTCTCTGGGGCCTCTGTGTTCCAGGCCCCTTGGAGACTAACATATGTACCTTCGAAATGCCCGCCGAGGCTGGGACGGGGAGACTGGCCTCCCGCGAATCTGTAGGAGCACCGTCTTTCCGCTTCCCGCACAGGAGATGCTGCAATATCTAATTAAAGGTTAGATGTCAACGAGGTGTGTGCAAGCCCTTTGATCTCACTACGGTGCCCTTCTGCGTGTCCCCTCGCCCTCTCAAATCTGTGGGTACGGTCTGGGTCTTGCCGAGAATCACTGCCACTGTCACGGAATGTCCTCCGCCAGGTCCTCCCAGTCAGTAAATTACCCCAAATAAAACTCCGTGTCAACTGTGTAGAGTCATCAGCTTCGTTTTCTGGGTTTTCTGGTCTTAAAGTGACTTCTCGGTTTGGGGGATACCTGACTGTCCACTACCCCACTCTGGGGACATGGGCGGGGCACCCACGGCTCTGAGAAGGTCACTGAGGGCCTCGGGGCATGGAGCACCCAGGGCTCAGAACCAGCCACCTCAACCCTCCCAGGACAGATGTCAGCACAGACCCCTCCCCCCCAGAGACGGACGTGCCCTTGCACTGCGGCCCCCGAGGATCTGCACGGCCCCCAGCCTTGGCCCCAGCCCACCCCTCAGGTGGGGAGCGGACCGGCCGGGGCTTCTCTGCTACATCTGGGTCATTGGCCCTCTGCTCTCTGCTCAGCGTGGGTTTACTGAACGTCATCTAAGTGGACAATCAAGTGGGCAGATGAGACTTGGGACCCGGGAGGAGGCAGGGGTGGAGTGAGGCTCCTGTGGCTGAGGCTGGAGGACAGCCACAGAGAACCAACGTCCTTGACCTTGGAGCATCAGAACTGGATGGGCCTTCCTGACACAGCTCACTGGGCCTTGTGGCCCGAGCCTTGCTGGGCATTGGTGGGGGGGGGAGGCAGGGGATGGGGGGTGGGTAGCCAGAGTGCCGGTGGCGGCTGTGACACAGAGTCGTGGGGGGGGTAGCTGGGCAGCAAGGAAGGGGACACCTTCCCCATGGAGAGGGACAGCCAGAGGGAGGCACACAGGGGAGCACCAGGCTGGGGCTCCGGAAGGGCGGGCAGGCAGCCAGTGTGTAGTGGGGACTGGGTCCCCCTCCTGCCAGAGAAGGGCGGTTGGTTCCAGCTGGTGACCAGAGCCCCGGGCTCCCGCTGACAGCTGCGCTCCCAGCCTGGGCTGCAGAGTGACTTCCAGAGCCGGCCCGCGCTGGACACAGCTGCTCGGGCACTCCCTGCGGTGGCCTGAGCGGGGACCAGAGAGGGAAGGAGACAGAGCCCCATTTACGGAGCGTTTCCTGGGAGCCGGTGTGTCGGGTCCACCACACACTTAATCTTCCTGTCCGTCCTCAGGGAAAGGGGTGCAACTGCGGGTTTTCAGAGGGGAAGGCGGAGGCTCAGCAGGTGACCTGTGAATGAGCATCACAGAAGGTGGCAAAGTGGTGGTGGTGGGGGGGGGAGTCAAGCCTCCAGGGCTCCTGGGGCTTGGATGCATCTGCCCCGAGGTCATGTGGGTGCGGCTGTAACCCTGGAGGGCGAGGTGGTGGTGGCGGCCCTGAGCTGGTGCCAGAGCCTGGCTGGGATGGTGGCCACACTGCCCGCATCTTTCTGGCAACCTGGAGCCGCTACTGGCTGAGGGCCGACTCCCCCGGCGCCGTCCTGCTCTGGTCTTAGCCGTCGGGGCCCAGAACCTGGGGCGTCCCCCTCCGCTCTGATGCTGCACTGCTCCCGCCCCCCACAGAGACACCCCCCCCCCCACAGGCACGGAGGCCGCAGGGCATATGGGTGGCTGATCTGGCCGGGCAGAGGGCTGTCCGGCACCTCCTCCAGGGGAGGCCTGACACCTTCAGTTATCAGAGGTACGGCTTTTGTGTTCACCTCCTGGATTCTCTCCTTGAAGGTAGTTATTAAAGCAGATGCATCAAAGAAGGAACAGCCCCAGGGCTCAGGGGAGGAGGAGGAGAGAGGATGTGCTGCAGACAGGGGTGGGGGATGGGGGATGGGGGAGTAGGGAGGGTGGGGGAATGGGGGGTGGGGGAACTGGGCCACCAGGACAGGCGGCACTGCTTCTCTTGATTTTCTGGGAGGGCTGCTTAGACTTGTCTCTCTCAAGAATCCCCACGGGAAGGAGCAAGTCCAGGGGGGACCGGGGAGGAAGCAGGTCTAATCCTGGGGGATACCTTGATGGGGTAGAAGGAGCACCTGGACTCAGAATGGGGATATCTGGCCTCTGACCCAGCTCAGCCTCCAGACCACTGTGTGACCCGGGGCGAGTCCCTCAGCCTCTCTGGGCTTAGAATGCACATCTGAAGAACAAGGTCGTTTGTAAGACGGTTCCCGCATTGAGCCTTGACTTTTGGGGTTCTGTGTGGTTGCCCTGTCTGCCCCCAGCTTGAAATCTGACCGGTGGGCTCCCGGCTCAAACCCGCCTCGGCCAGAGGAAGGCAAGTCAGCCCCTGGAAGCCACCGCGCTGACACAGCAGCCCTCCCCGTCACCGCGTGAGGCCGGGCCGGGCGGGGACAGCGCTGCGCGGTTCCTTAGAGCCTGGGGATCCTGCGCCCTCGCCCTTGGAGATGCCATTATGGGGGGGGAGGTGGTGGTTTCTGCAGCTTCCTCTTTTCGGGAGGGAGGAGAACAGAGAGACGGACAGCGGGAGAGAAGTCTGACTCTCATGGGGGGGAGGGGAGAGGCTGAGGCGGTGAAGTTTGTGCTGGTCTCAGCTTGGAGACTTAGGTGCTGGCGGGGAGGCAGCCATTAGGCTCTTTCATTTCCTGTGATGGGAACCTCAGGGCTACCTGGCTGGGGCTCGGAAGGGCCTGACTGGGTTATACAAACGGGAAAGCTCAGGGATGGGTGGAGGGGCTTCTAGTGGGACCTTGCAGTGGCTCGGATG
Source organism: Potos flavus (assembly GCA_028534135.1). Taxonomy (NCBI): domain Eukaryota; kingdom Metazoa; phylum Chordata; class Mammalia; order Carnivora; family Procyonidae; genus Potos; species Potos flavus. The sequence continues at coordinate 146,282,402 of CM052900.1, forward strand.
ATGTTGCCAGGACATTCTGTGTGGTTTTGTAGCATCTCCCCCCCACCCCCCGGCTGCCAGGCCACGCTAAGGGGCCCTTCTAGGGGACCAGATGGTTTTCCATCCAGACTGGAGTCCAGCAGCGAGGAGACAGCTTCCCCAACACCCGATCCAGAGTCCTGAGCTGAGTCCCAACAGCCAAGCCCTGAAGTCTGGAAGGTCAGCGAGTGGGAAAGGGGTGATCGGCTTCATCCAGTCCAAGTGTGACCCAGCCCGAGCCCGGGATGGGCTGAAAGTAGGGGAGGGGGGATTTGTGGGCACAGCTTTACTGGTAAAAGGGTACCAAGGTATCAGATGATATTGCTCACTGCTATCCTCCACTGGGCTTAGGGCAGAGGACAAGAAAAGCAAATGTATGGAAAGGAATCAGGAGGAACGGGGGAGAAAACCTAATATCCACAGCACAGAGCTGGTCTCATTTCATCTTCCCCATAATCTGATGAAAGTACAGCTGCTATTGACCTGGATCTAGAATCTTGTATTTTCGTGTTGGAAGGATCTTCGAAAAGTACCTGGTTGGACGCCGTCATGCTCATAGATAAGGCAACAGAGACCCAGAGAGGTTAAGGGATTGTCTCAAGGTCACACAGCTCATTAGTAGAAGACCTGGGTCTTCCCAGAGGGAGCTCGTTCAGGTCTGTCTGTCTGCTCAGAGCCCTGCTGGGTCATGGAGAACTCTCTGCAAGGCAAACCTCGCTCTCACCCTGTGGGGGGGGGAGCCCACGTGGGCCGGAGCCCCCTGCCCTGGGTGAGTAGGAGGAGGGGTCCCTCACCACTCCCTGGCCCCTTCTACTGCCTCCCCTACATGCGCAGGTCTCAGCAGACGCATCCAGCTGGGCCCTGCTGGAGACCTCCCCCAGGGGGTCCTGGGGTTCCTCACACTCCCGACTGATAGCTGACCCTTACCTCGTCACCTGGGCCTGCGTCGCTGCTGGTCTGAAAGCAGCAAAGGTGACTCCAAGAGTAGGAGAGATGACGAGGCCGTTTGTGTCCGTCCAGCCCGAACCCGCACGTTAGCCGGGAGGACACTGAGGCCCAGGAGGGGAGGACCATCCAAGGCAGGCGGAACGGTGCAGGGGAAGGGCTCTGGGCTCCCACGGGAACGCTCTCCTACCACCCCCCTGGCCTCGCTGCCTGCACCAGCCCTGAGGTGTGGGTCTCGTGGCCCCGGTGGGACCATCGGCCATCCTGACGTCAACACTTACACACTGACGACCCCTCCCCTGAACAGTGTCACCCTTCACCGCAAGGAGCATCCATCCACTGTCCTCTCAAAACACGAGACAGCGGAGGGCCAGACAGCCGCAGGGGTGGGGGGGTTGTCCAAGGTCAGCTGCTGCCCGGTCAGAGATAGGACAGGCCCCCGCCTCCCCGCTTCCCAGGACAGAACCTTCAGAGTTTGTGGCATGTTCTCGCCCTTTGCTCCTGGGAGGCCGGCATCCTGGGAGTGCAGCCCCAGTTACCGATGGGGGAATGGGGCTCAGAGAGCCCTGGCCCCGCACGCCTAGCACCTGGCCAGTGGTAAAGAGGGAGGAGGCCCGGTTTCCTGGAGGTCGGCCTGCTGTCCTGTCCCCCGGCCTGCTGCCCTGTCCCCCACCCTGCCGCTCGCCCGCAGAGGATGGCATTCCGCAGAGTAAGGGGAGCCTGGCCGACAGGTGTAAGCAAATTCAGTTTGCTTCCTAATGAGGCAGGGGGCCGGTGATGGCCCGGCAGCTGCAGCTGCCCCGGGGCCCAGCATCCTCCTCTGTTCCCCCGAGTGTCCTCAGTGTGTGTGGTCGCCCCTGAGGTCCCAGCGCAGCCACTCCAGCCAGGCCATGGGGCCCCTCTCAGGACGGGCGGGCAGGGTCCACCGTGAGTCCCGCCGATGCCCCGTCTCAGGATCCTGAGCCGTGTCACAGGACTGGCTGTCGGGGGCGAGCGTAAGGCTTTTAAGCTGGGAAATTGGTGCCTGTGAACAAAACGGGGGTTGTGTCAGTGAGGAGGCAGAGGAGGGTGACCGTCAGTGGGCGGCCCGCTGGCTCTGCGAGGACACTGACAACCTCGTTTTCCTGTCTGTCCCCTCCGTGCACCCGCAGGGCTCAGATGCTGTCGTTGGTCAGGGAGAGGCCGCCCCTTGCTGGGGACCCACGGGAGTGGTTTGTGGGGCCGGCCAGAGCCCCGACTCCTTGCCCCAGGGCACCCCACAGCCCCCCAGCTCTGTGCTGCTGCCCCCGCTTGCCGGCTCTCTCCGTCCCTGTCCAGTTCTCCGCCTTTCCAGCCCCTGGACCAGCCGGGCGGGCACGTTCCCGCAGCCTGGAGATGAGCGGCTCACCACGTTCGGTCCCGACACATTTTCAGGCTGAACTGCCTGCAGCGAGTCTGCTACCAGAAGTCCAAACCGAAACCTCCCCCTCCCCCACCTCCGTGTGACATTCCCTCTCTCGAGTTCTGGTCCTGCCGGTGGGATGTTCCCTGGGTCACCTTAGCGGACGAGGTTGGAACAGCGTCTGTCGAAACTCAAAACGCACACACCCTTTGTCCCAGCAACTTCACTTCTGGGGGTCGGTCATTCTGAGATACTCCAGAGTGCAAACTATGTAAGGATCTTCGCCACGAAGTTATTTGTAATAACAGAGATTGGAGAAATCCAACCGTCCGTTGGGAGGAGGGGGGTTACCTAGACTACGGCACATCCGTACCATTGAGCGAAACAACCATCGAAACGATTGCATTTGGCCTCCATGCTCCGACTTTGGAAAATGTCTATGGTATGTTCTCGGATAAAGAAAGTAGGTTGCTGAAAAATAGGAACGCATGCTAATGATTTTAATAATCTTGGCTTGTACACAGATAACTATCCGAGGGATGTACGCAATATTGGGAGACCCTCAGGGACGCTCCTCGTGCTGAGATCCTCTGAGCCCCTGTGCTCTCCATCCCTGCCCATGGCCTTTTGTGCCCGAGATCCCTTCCCTGTCGCCGACATCATCAGCGTTCCCACCTCCTCTGGGTCATTCCTGTCGGTGTACGAACAGAGCATTGACTCTGTAATCCCCCAAATTAGAACAAGCCAACCTCACACCTCTCAGCTCCCCTTGCTTGCCAGCCCAGCAGAGCAAGAACCACCGAGTCCCCTCCTTCCCTTTACTCTTCACTCTGCTTGAACTGGATTTCAGTCCCTCGCTCTGCACCGCACCTGCTCTTGGCAAGGTCACCGGTCACCGATGCATTGATAAAACCAACAGTCAACTTGCCATGACACTTGACATAACCGTATTCGGCAGAGCAGCTCGCTCCCCCCAGAAACCCTCGCTTCTCTCTGCTCGGGGATCCCGCCTTTCCTGGTTCTCCCCCTACCTCCTTGGCTGCTCCTTGTCTGTCTCCTTGGCTGGTTCTTTTCTGGCTCCTTAGCCCATAAACCTTGTACTGTCCCTGGGCTCAGCCCTTGGTTCTCTCCTTCTTACTGTCCCTCCGCCTCTTGGGGACCTCACCGGACTTGCGTGTGGCCTTTACGTGCCATTCATCTGCCGATGTTCCCAGATGTCCGTCTCAGCCTGGACATCTCTCTGAGCTCCAGGCTCATACATCCGACCGCCTGCTTCTCTCTCCCCCGCCCTTTCTACAAAATCACATATTACTGCTATAATTTACACGTATGTGCCAACCAGCCTTACACGCAGAGACTATTTACAATAGAAAGCAATCCACACATTACAGAATGATTTGCCCAAAGCCTTTCTTGAAAGGCTGCACTCTCCGGGGGCCTACAGACAATGATTTTTATTTATAAACACATTACTTCCATGCTCCAACACAATCCTTAAAAACAAGCTCAATTTCTGTCTCACATTCTGTCCGACTCCACCAGTATCTTCCCAAGTTCTTCTGAAGAGCTCTTGGCACCGTCGGGGACCAAAACGGAGTCAGATCCGTGTGGTGAGGGAAAGGCACTGCCGACTCACAGACAGGCCTTTTTAGAACTTGGCCTGGGGAGGGGCGCGGGTGGCTCAGTCGGCTAAGCGTCTGCCCTCAGCTCAGGTCAGGATCCCGGGGTCTTGGGATCGAGCCCTGCATCAGGCTCCCTGCTCTGTGGGCAGCCTGCTTCTCCCTCTCCCTCGCTCCCCACCCCCCACCGATCATGCGTGCTTGCCCTCTCTCTCTCTAATAAATAAATAAAAGCTTAACAAACGAACTTCGCCTGGGGAGCCGATGCCACAGGAAGGTTAACCAGATCCTAAGCGTCATAAGCACATCGAGGCGGCAGCCCAGAACGATGCAGTGGCCCTGGTCTCTGACAAAGACTCGGTCCTTGCCCACACCAGCCAGGCTCCGCTGAGCCCTCCTCCCCACGAGGCCTCACCCTCGGCCTACAGACTCGAACAAACGCCGACATAGCTTCTCACGGCTCGAGGCTCCCCACTTTTCCCTTCCCTGACTCTACTCTAGCCCCAGCCGCCTCCCTCACCCCCCCATTCTCCCTTTGACACATTCTGTCACCGCTGCACAGATCTGAGGGGCACTCGGCTTGCCCCACCGGCAGTAGTCACCGAGTAAATTCTGGTTTCTCTGACTTAAGGAGTATCCAGCCGCGTTTCCCCCCGACAGAGCTCAGGTTGGCGCGGCAGCCAGAAGGGACTTGACTACAGACGGAAAGGTGGCTGAGGGCGGGGAGGGGGGACAGCTGCTCTGCCCCCTTCCACCATCACTGGGCATTTTCCATGAGAGTGCAGCTTCTTGGGAAACACTGGATACCACCTGGACACGATGATCTGTGAAGCTACTCTAAAAAGGCGTTAATGGAAACAAGTCCCAGGTGCACCCAGAGGAGGCCGGTGAGGAGTGAGCAATGCCTTTCTAGAACTCTCAGGAACCTACCAGCCATACACCCTGCCTTTAGTCCACCCTCAAGTTGTCCTCCTTGTCTTAGAACCTGCTTATATCTCCGCCGTTTGGGGGTTGTGAATCCCTAGGGCAGTTTCGCAATGCGAGCTTTCTTTTCCTTTCTTTCTTTTCCTGCAGGAGCGGGCTCGGGCCCCTGAGCACCGAGTGCAGCTGAGACGGATGGTGGTGAGGCCATCAAGACGGTCTGCCGTGGTGGAGGGGACTGCAGGTGCAAAGGCCCTGTGGTGGGATGAGCACGACATCGTCAGGAAGCATTGAGTGATAACATCACTCAAATCACATACATCCCACCAGTGAGGCCAGAGCCCAGTGGAGAAAGAGAGAGAGAGAGAGAGAGAGGGATCGTGCTGTGAGTTGACTAAGACAGTTGGACCCTGAAGGGCTTTAGAGACCAAGGAAACATATTTCGACTCAGGGGGATACACGGTGGAAGTATCCTTGGCCGGAGGGACGCCATGATCACAACTCCCTCCCAACATCGCAGTGGCTGATGGACGGGGAATGCGTTGGGACTGGGGTGGGGGTTGGGCAGAGAGAAGGCAGGGACACGAGTCATGACACAGGCATGCAGACAAGAGGTGCTGGAGCTGGAGCTGGAGCTGGGGCAAGTGGGCACAGAGAGGCAGTCACGTGGGCAGCTTAGCCCGATGCTTAGGAGACAAGGTCATCGGCGCTTGGAGGGAGGCGGGGTGTTGGAGGTGACGTGGAGGGAGGTGTCGAGGTGGCCCCTTAGGTTTCTTATTCCAGACACTGGATGAGTGAATGGAGGGGATGACAACAGAGCTCCATTTCTCGGTGAGAAATGACAATTGCGGCGCCTTTGAGGTGTGCAATTGTGTGTGACGGGGAAACCCATCCATTTACCATCTCCGTAGTTTTGTCTTTTCCAGAATGACATATCAGCAGAGTTGGAGTACGAGCCTTTTCAAGCTTCTTTCATTTAGTAATACGTATTCAAAATCCACTCGTATTTTTTTGTGGCTTGATGGCCCATGTATTTTTAATCACTGCATAATATCTCATTATCTGGATATATCCCAGTCTCTTTCTCCGCTCGTCTATTGAGGGACATGTTGGTTGCTTAAGTTTGGGGCAGTTGTGAATAAAATTGCTATAAATATGTGTATGAATTTGTGTGTGTGGTTATAGTATAGTAAATCGCTAGGAGTGTGCCTATTGGATCAGATGGTAAGACTATGTTTAGCTTTGTGAAAAACTGCCAAGTTGTCTTCTAAAGAGATGGTACCATTTCGTACTCCCACCAGCAATGAGAGAGAGTTGCCGTTACTCTATGTCCTTGCCAGCAATTGGCATTATTAATTTTTTTTTTTAAATTAGCTTTTCTAATAGGTACGTAATTATCTCCTTGTTGTCTTAATTTGCCATTCCCCAGTGATGAATGATGTTGAGCGTATTTTCATAAGCCCACTGGACACCTGTATGTCTTCTTTGGTGGAGTAGCTGTCCAGATCTTTAGCTCATTTTTTAAATTGGGCCATTTGTTTTTTTATTGTTGAGGTTTCAGAATTCCTTGTATATTTTGGATACAAATCCTTTACCAGCTATGAATTTTGCAAATATTTTCTTCCAATGTCTGCCTTATGTTTTCATTTTTTTAAAAACAGTGTCTTCCTCGCAGGAAAACTTTTCAGTTTTAGTACATTTCAACTTGTCAATTGTTTTCCATATAAGGCACTTTTGGTGTTGTACGTATAAGCTTGCAGCAAAACCCAAGGTTGCCTAGTTTTTCTCCCGTGTTTTCTTCTAGAAATTTTATAGTTTTGCATTTTACAGGTAGGTTTATGACCAAGTTTGAGTTCAATTTTGTGAAAGATACAAAGTCTGTGCCTGTTTTTTTGTTTTTTGCATGTGGATGTCTAATTGTTCCAGCCCCATTTGTTGAGAAGACTATACTTTATCTATTGATGTGTTTTGCTCTTTTTTAAAAATCAACTATATTTATGTGGGTCTATTTCTGGGCTCTCTATTCTAGTCCGCTGATATATGTGTCTAACTTTCGCTGTCTTAGTTACTGTAGCTTTATTGTTAGTCCTGAAATCAGATAGCATGAGTCTTCCAAGTTTGTTCTTTTTTTTTTTTTATATAACCTTAAGTACTGTGACAATTGTTACTGTAGGCTTACCATAGGCTTATTGGTAGGATTTCTGGTAGCGTGCACTGGCACCAGGACCACCAAACTTTTTGGATTTGCAGCACTGTGGCACAGCTACCAGCAGGGGCTGGTTGTACTGAATGAGGAGGTCTTTGATCCGCTTCTCGGAAGCCTCATGCACGTATTTCTGATAATAGCCACCAGGGCTTTGGAGATGGACTGGCCAAGGGTGTAAATCTGAGCCACGTGACTACCACCCTTGACTCAGACTCGGATGTCCACAGCAAATTGCTCCTTGCCCAGACACAAAACAGGTTCCAGGAGCTTGTATTGCAGTGTGCATGGCTTAATCATCTGCAGGAGCTGGCCATTCACCTTGATGAGGCCGTTGCCCTGTTTGCAGTGCACCACGGCTGTGGCCGTCTTCTTGCATCGGAGGACCTGCACGGACTGTTAGACGGCATGGCTGCGAATGTAGATCAGAGCTCCTCGTGGGGCTGAGCCACAGACAGAAAAAGCCACTCTTCTTTTTCACTATTGTGTTGGCTCTGATAGATCCATTGCCCTTGCATATGAATTTCAAAATCAGTTTGCCGATACCTGTGAACTAACTTACTGGGATTACTGGGATTTTTGTTGGTATTGCACTGAGTCCGTATATCAAGTCAGGAAAAATCAACATCTTAGCAGTATCGGGTCTTTTAATCCATGAATGTGGACTAGCTCCTTTACTTAGATTTAAAAAATTCCTTTTTCATGTTTAAAATTTTTCTGTACACAGATCCTGTACATATTTCATTAGATTTATACCTAAAGTACTTCATTTTTTTGGTGCTGTTGTAAATGGTATATAGTTTTTTTCTTTTTCAAATTCTGATTATTCCTTGATGGTATATGGGAAAGCAATAAGGTTTTGTATATTGACCTTGTATCCTATGGTCCTGCTATGCTAATTAGTTCTGATAGGGTTTTGCAGAATTTTGGGGAGGGGTTTCTGTAGAAAATCATGCCATATGTGGATAATATATTTTTATTTCTTTTTCTTATCTCATTGTACTAGCTACAGCTTCCAGTATGATGTTGAATAGGAGTAGTAAGAAAGGATTTTTTTTTTTT
>CM052900.1:146291050-146308079 GCA_028534135.1 Potos flavus
TGAGGGGTGTTCTCTATGCCTCCTGAATCTTGATGCTTGTTCCCTTTGCCAAATTAGAGAAATTCTCTACAATAATTTGTTCCAATATACCTTCCACCCCTCTCTCTTTCTTCTTCTTCTGGGATCTCAATTATTCTAATATTGTTGCATCTTATGGTATCACTTATCTCTCAAATTCTCCCCTCATGTCTCTCTTTTTTGTCTTGTCTCTCTTTTTTTGTTGTTTGTCTCTCTTTTTCTCAGCTTCTTTATTCTCCATCATTTGGTCTTCTATATCACTAATTCTCTCTTCTGCCTCATTTATCCTAGCAGTAAGAGCCTCCATTTTTGATTGTACTTCATTAATAGCTTTTTTTATTTCAATTTGGTTAGATTTTAGTTCTTTTATTTCTCCTGAAAGGGATTTTATTTCTCCAGACAGGGATTCTTTGATATCTTCCATGCTTTTTTCGAGCCCAGCTAGCACCTTGATAATTGTCATTTTGAACTCTATTTCTGACATATTACTAATGTCTGTATTGAGTAGGTCCCTAGCCATTGGTACTGCCTCTTGTTCTTTTTTTTTGTGGTGCGTTTTTCCGCCTTGTCTTTTTATCGAGATAAGAATAGGTGAATGAGAGAAAAAATACTAAAAGGGTAGCAAAAACCCCAGAAAAATCAGAAGGGAGCTGAAGCCAGGGGTTGAAGAAAAAAAAGGGGGGAGGGGAGGGAAAAAAATAAAATAAAATAAAATAAAAAAGAGAAAAGAAAAAAATACATATATATCAGACTTGTGATTCAATTAGAGCCCCACACCTGATTTTGGGTGTTTTTGGTCTGTTAGAAGAAACTACCTCCCAAAATTTCAAAGAAAGAAAAACTTACAAATATACAAAAATAAGGGTAAACACTATGAAGGGATGGACTATGAGTGTAAAGATAAAAATTTAAAGAGATTCTAAAAAAGGGATTGATAAGAGGTTGGTTGAAAAAAGAGAAGAAAAAAAAGAATAAAAGAGGGAAGAATGTGATCAGCCTGGAGACTAGATCCAAGCTATGTGCTAGATTTTGGGTACATTTTGATCTATTAGAAGAATTGTATCCCAAAATTTTAAGGAAAAAAGAAAACCTATATGTATAGAAGAAAAATAAGGTTGAATACAATGAGGGGATAAAATATGTATGTAACAGTGAAAATTAGAAAAGATTTTTAAAAAGGTATTGGTTAGATACTAGTTTAAAAATGTTAAAATAGGAAAGAGGAAAAATAAAATAAAAAAATACAATAAGAAAAAATAAAATAAAAAATTGAACTCTGCAAGACTAAAGGATCGGGAAAAAAAGTCATGAATTCTATGTGTTGCTTTTTCCTAACTCAGGAGTTCTGCAGTTTTCATTGATCGATGAACTTGGTCTTGGCTTGATGTTCTTGCTGATCTTCTGGGGGAGGGGCCTGTTGCCGTGATTCTCAAATGTCTTTGCCCGAGGCGGGATTGCACCGCTCTTGTCAGGGGCGGGGCTAAGTAATCTGCTTGGTTTCGCTCTCGGGAGCTTTTGTTCCCTGAACGCTTTCCGTACCGCTTTGCAGGACGGGAATAAAGATTGCGGCCTCCCAGTCTCCGGTCCCGTAGGAGCTGAGAGCTCAGGGCCCCACTCCTCAGTGCGCCCTCAGAGAAAAGCAGTCATCCCGCCCGTCTCCCTGGTCTCCGGCCGCGCTCCGAGCTCACCCGGCCTGTGACAAGCGTTTCTATCCCTGGCACACGGCCCCATTAGGAGTCTCCAAACCCAGCAGATTCCTGCAGCCGCTCCCACACTGCTCCTCCCAGAGGAGGAAGGTGAGTCTCCCTGATTCTGCCCCTTGTGGGGTCCCTGCTTGAAGAGCAGTGGCCTGACTGTGCCGGGATCACGGTTCAAGGTAAGCCCGAGCTGGTAGCTCACTGTTCGGCTCGGTCTCTGTCGTTGGCTTCCCTGTTCTGATACCTGGGAGCTCCGCCACCCTCAGACACCCCGGTGTTTCTGTGACCCCACAGGTCCTGAGACCACACTGTCCCTGCGAGGGCTCCACCCCCTGCTTAGCCTCTGGAGCGATGTCCCTCAGTGGAGCAGATTTCTAAAAGTTCTGATTTTGTGCTCCGCTGCTCTGCAGCTTGCCGGGAGCAGGCCCCTCCCCCCGCGGTCTCTCTTCCCGTCGCTTTGGATTCACTTTTCTGCACGTCCTACCTTCCGGAAAGTGGTCGATTTTCTGTTCCTGGAATTGCTGTTCTTCTCTTCTATCTCCTGCTAAGTTTGAAGGTGTTTAGAGTGGTTTGATAATTATCTAGCTGAACTTCTGGGATCTCACACTATCTCAGCCTCCTACACCTCCGCCATCTTGCTCCTCCCTTCTGTTATAGTGTCTTTATCTGCTTTAGGTATTAGGATAATATTGGCCTGATAGGATGAGTTAAGACATGTTCCCTCTGCTTCTATTTTTGGGGAGAGATTGTGAAGAATTGGTCCTACTTCTTCCTTAAACATTTGATAGAATTCACCAGTAAAACCATCTGGGCTTGGTGTTTTCTTTTTTTGGGGGATGATTTAAAAATAATTATTGATTAAATTTCTTTAATAGATATATGGCTATTCAGATTATTTGTCTTTCTGTGAGTTTGTAGTTTGCGTCTTTCAAGATCTGTCCATGTCACATAAATCATCAAGTTTGTGCACCCAGAGTTAGTCCCTTAGTATCTTTTTAATGTCAGTGGGACCAACAGCGATGATCATTTTGATATTGGCAATTTGTATATTCTTACATTTTTTTTCTTGTTTAGCCTGACTAGAGAAAAGAAAAAAGCTCCTTAAATGATAAAATTGCAAACTGCAAGATCAGGTTTTACTAGTGTTCTGCAGTTTTTTTTGTTCTTTGACACATGAAATGTTTTGGGAACATAATAATTGCATAATATGATGGATTATCATATTTCAAAATAACAAAAAATTTTGATTGCTACAATCTTTTGATCTTAAGAAGTTTAGAATTTGAACGTTCAGCAATTAACTGAGCATCTACTACGTGCCAAGCACTGTGCTGAGCCCTCAGGTATAATGGTGAGCAAAGTGGATACGGTCCCTGTCATCATGGGGACTGGACTAACACGAATCAAATGATGTCTTAAATAAATGTAAAGTTGCTACTGTGGTAAGTTACATCAAGGAAGATATAATAAGGTCTATGATATTAATTCATAGAGGGATCTGGCTTGCCTCAGGAAGGCTTTCCTATGGAAGAGGCAATTGAGCTGAGGTCTAAAGATTGAGCAGAACTAGACAGGGAGGGAAATGTGTTCTTGGCAGGGATTCTAGTACAGGCAGAGGCCTCGAGGTGGGAAGAACCTTGCTGCTTTGAAGTCCCAAAAGAAGGCCAGCATGTTTGGGGTGGAAATAAGGCATGGGAGAGCAGAGGGGGTCGAAGGAAGAGAGGGGCAGGGCCTGGCCATGCTGGAGTTCTGCCTCCATGCTAAGACTGGTGCAAATCACTAAGGCTGCTCCCCATTCCGTCTCTTTTCTCAGAAGGAAATGAGAGCTGGCAGAGAACGAGAAGGGAGAGAACTGCATTTGCTACTTATCATCTTCTTCATTTAGCCATTTCTATGGGATGCAGAGTTAGGAGTAAGTTTTATTTTTTTTTAAGATTTATGTATTTATTTGCAAGAGAGAGAGAGAGCATGAGTGGGAGGCGCAGAGGGAGAAGGAGATAGAATTCCAAGCAGACTCCCTGCTGAGTGTGGAGCCTGAGATTCGGGGCTCATTCTCACGACCCTGAGATCATGACCTGAGCTGAAACCAAGAGTCAGACGCTTAACCAGCTAAGTTATTTCCTAAGTAAACAGTTTTACTGAGGTATAATTCACAATAAAATCCAACAACCTTAAGAGTACAATTCACTGATTTTTGGTAAACTTACAGAGTTGAGCAGACATCACTACAATCTTGTTTTAGAACATGTCTGTTGCCCCAAAGCTCCCGTGTGTTTGTCTGCAGTGAAGCCCCACCTCCACCCTCCCCTGTTTCCTGCAACGCACTCATACAGTGTCCTAGGCATTCATTGGTCTGATTTCTGTTTCTATCAGTTTGCCTTGCGTGGCCGTTTCAAATAAAGAGAGCCCTGCGGCATGTGGCCTTCTGCATCTGGCTTCTTAGCGTGATAGATTCGAGGTTCATCCAAGAGTGGTGTGTATCTGTGGGTCTCCCTTTTCTTGGCTGAGTAGTATTCTGTTGGATGGATTAGCACATTTGTGTATCCATTCACCAGTGGATGGACGTTTGGGTTGTTTCCACAGTTTGGCTGTTGTGAATAATGCTGCTATGAATGTTTGTGCATGAATCATTTAGTAGACATATGTTTTTTATTTCTCTTGGGGGGATTCCTGGGAATATGGACGGGCTGAGTCTTATGGTAAGTTTCTATTTAGCTTTTTAAGAAACTGCCAGGCTGTTTCGACAAAGGGATTGTACCTACCATCTTACATTCCTACCAGCAACATAAGATAGCTACATATCTCTATATAGATATAGATATATATCTATTTATGAGATTTCCTGTTTCTCTGCATCCTTATGGTATTGTGTTTTAAAAAAATTAGACATTCAAGTGGGTGTGTATTGGGATCTCATTGCTGGTTTTAGTTTGCATTTAACCTAATGACTAATGTCATTAGTTGAACATTTGAGCATGTTATTATTACCTAATTAGCCATTCATATATTTTCTTTAGTGAAATGTCTACCCAGGTCGTGGCCCATTTTTTAATTGGGTTGTTTGTCTTCTTCTTATTAAATTATAAGTGTTGTTGACATAATATGGATATGAGACCTTTAGAGCATGCAGTTTACAAATGTTTCCTCCCAGTCTATGGATTGTCTTTACATTTTCTTAATGGTGTCCTTTGAGACAAAAGTTTTGAATTTTGGTAAGGTAAAGTTGCTGATTCTTAATTTTTTTTTTATTTTTATGCATCATGTTTTAAGTGGCTTTTTTTTTTTTTAATTTTAGAAAGAGAGAGAGCATGAGCAGGGGGAGGAGCAAAGGGGGAGGAAGAAGGATGGGGAAAGAATCTCAAGCAGACTCCACACTGAGTGTGGAGCCTGACACAGGGCTCGATCTCACAACCCTGAGATCATGACCTAAGCTGAAACCAAGAATCGGACACTTAACCAACTGAGCCACCTAGCTGCCCCCTTTTAGTGGCATTTCCAAAAACTCTGCCTAATATAAGGTCAGGAAGATTTATTCCTTTATTTTCTTCTGGAAGTTTTATAGGTTTTGTTTTTACGTTTAAGACTGATTCATTTTGAGTTAATTTTTGTGCATGGCATGAGGTGAGCGTTTGAGTTCACATGAATAGCCCCGTTTGTGGACAAGATTGTTCTTTCCTCATCGAATTGCCTTGGCACTTTTGTAGAACATCAATTCCCCATAAATTTAATGGCTCATTTTAGGACTCTGAGTTTCCTTCCACTGATCTAGATGCCCGTCTTTGCCCCAATGCCACACTACCTTGGTTACCGTGGCTTCATAGCATGTTTTCAAATTGCGTAGGATAAGTTCTCCAACTTTGCTCTTTTTCAAAATTGGTGTATTCTTGGTCCTTTGACTTTCCACATGAATTTTGGGGTCAGTTTGTCAACTTTGGTAAAAAACTTATTGAGGTTTTCATAGGGCTTGCCTTTAATCGTGGATCCGTTTGGGGGAGAATTGCCAAGTCGAGGACTTCGGCCCTTGAACCTGAAATGTCTCACCGTTTATTTGGATCTTCAGTAATGTTTTCAGTGTACAAACCTTACCCTTCACTTGTTAAATTTATTCCTAAGTATTTTCTTATTAAAGATTTTATTGTGAACAGCCATTTGTTTATAGTTTACTGTCACCCCCTCTGGCTGTTACCTCCTTCTGTCAGTGTCTTCTTCCCGGAAATGGCCTTATCCTGAGACCGTGCAGAACCGGGAGACCGGGAGGGGCTCACGGGGGCATGTTTTGCCCTGAGCTGGCCTTCGGAAGACCGAGTTTTCCGCAGACCTAGACACCAGCTGGTTGCAGCTCAGAGTGCAATTAGCCTTGCTACATGTACAGTTAGTGCCGGATAAATGACAGGGCTGTCCCTCCATACAAGAGAATACGGAATGGTGGGATCCACGGGAAGTGACGCCTGGGTGTCCCGATGGGCAGTGACATCACAGGGGTCCTTGGGAGGCAGCAGACCCCAGACGCAGGCCAGAGGCTCAGGGATGGAACCCTGAGCAGAGCTGCGGGCTGGGGACCGGTGTCCCGGGCAGGGAGGGGTTGGTTGTGTATGACAGGGCACCCGCTGAGGCACAGGCAGCTCTGAGCAGTGGGAGGAGGATGTCGTTCCCACAATGCCATTCACCCATGTGCACTGAGTACCCACCACGTGGCAGGTGCTGAGCTTCCTGCCAAGCCTGGGGCCAGGCTGGAGATGCTCAGCTTCTCCGAGGCAAAGTCACGAGCCTGCAGCCCAGGCCGGGGGGGCGGGGGGGGGCAGTGGTCTCAGGAAAGGGAGATGAGACAGGCAGAGGGAGGACCTGAGAGCGGCTCGGGTGGAGCTCAAAACCTGTCAGACCAAGGATTGTAAGCAACTGTTGAGTGCCTACTGTATACTCGGCACAGTGCTATGCTTTATCCCATTTCACTCCACGAGGAAGGAACTGTTACCACCTTTATTTTACGGGGGAAGAAATAGGCTCCAAGAGCTGAAGGAACTCTCTGAAGTCTCCCAGCTCAGACGAGGCAGCGCTAGCATTCGCGGCCGGTCTGGCCCCAGAGTTAGAGCTCTCAGCCACCATCTTGTGCGTCTTTGTTGAATAGGACCCTTGAACGAGGGCGACGAGGGCCCTGAGGGGCAGTGAGGGACAGGGACACACTGGAGGGAGGGCCTTCAGGGAGAGCCCACTCTTTCCCATGGCAGGAATCCTGCCTCTTTCCCGGGGCACCTGTCTCCTCGCCCAGTGTCCAGGCCAGGGAGGCCATGTCCGGGGGTCACATTCGAGTCACCATAGCAACGATGAGGCCTCATCTGCCGTGGATTATCAAGGGCTTGATTATGCTCTGGTGCCAGGTCGGGGGCACAGAGGCTCTCCTAGCTGCTGAGCGAATGAATGAATGAATGAACGAGAACTTTATTTCTTTTACACGTCGACAAGGCATCTTATCCTCATTTTATCACCGAGGAAGCTGACGCTCAGAGATGTGAAGCCACTCACTCAGATTCCCATAATGGGTCAAAGCAGAGCTTGGACTTAAACGCACAGGCGGAAAGCAGTGCTGTGAGTGTCAGTGGTGGGCACAGGGAGAAGGACCCAGCACTGGGCTCTCCGGCCCCACCTCTCACCTCTGGCTCCAGCCCCATCCTCCAGCCATTCCGAGCCCGGTGCTCTTCCTCAAACAGCTCAAATGCTTCCAAGCCTCTGGGCCTTTGCACGTGCTGTTCCCTCTGCCTCGAGTGCCCTTCCCACCATGACCTCCGGACAAACGCCTCCTCCCCCCTCTCGGGTCAATGTCACCTCTTCTGGGAAGCTTGCCCACCCTCCCCAGGCAATGCAGACAAGCCCTGCATGCCCCCCACCCCAGCCGCTGCCTCCCGTTGCACCAGACTCGCCTGCGCCTGCGCGTCCCTCGTGTCCCTCGCCAGCCAGGCTCAGAGCTCCAGGGGGCCTGGGCCGCAGCTTCCTGAGTGCTAAAAAAATGCTCGCGGTGCCTGAACGAATGAGTGTGTGAGTGCACGGGGAGGCCAGGGGGAAGCGGAGGGGCCGCTTCAGCATCTCCCAGTCCTCTTGAAGCGTTAACACCGCGGCCGCCACCCCTGCTGTGACACGAAAGGGGTTTCTGGGACTGGAAATGGCAGGAAAAGGTCTTTCGGGTCATTCCCCTGCCTCTCGGCAGGAAGACAATATCTTTCTTAGTCTATAGATGAATCAGAGAGGTCATCCTCTCCGTTCACGGTCACATAGTCAACACCTGCCAAGAACCCTGATTTCTCACAGCATCAGCCATCACCGGCCACAGTAACAGGAGCAGCCTGGCAGTGACACGCATCGTGTGCCCAGCAGGTGCCCATCGGTCCCGCCAGCCCCACCTAGTTCAACTCCCGCGGCAGACAGATGAGGTGTGGACTCCTACCTTCACTTTATTTCCATTTTGTTGTGCTTCATTTTCTCCATTCAAAAGCAATATATACGCATTTTAAAATGTCAAACAATAGAGACAATGAGAGCCCCCATCATCCATGCTGATTCCCATTTCACAGGTGAGGAGACTGACGTTCGTGGTCCTTCTGCGCGACACAGCCTTTTCCGCTACGAGCGTGCCGCTGAGCTCTCTGTCCGCCTGATGTGACCACAGCAGCTCAGTGACTCCTGGGAGAAAGCAAGGCCCTGGGGAGGTTTCGGGCAGCGGGAAACAGTGGGCTCTCTTGTGGATGTTTTTCTTCAGGCTGCCACCAGCCAACCCGCATTCATTTGGGCCACACGCACTGGTCCCCGCCTCCCCAGTCAGGGATGGTAGGAAAGAGCGATAATCTTGACAAAATCTAAATAGCATTGTCTTGAGTTAACTGGAGGGGAGATTTTATACAGGGGCTCCCGAGGAGCCCATAAATCTGCGGCTGATGAATTACCTGGGCAGGTGCCTCTGCCCCCAGCGTCCTCTCCGAGGACCAGAGTGGGATAATTACTTCCCTGGCGCTGGTTATCTGGAGTGAGCTGGTCCATTTTTCTCTTTTATTGCCATTACATTTCAGGAAAGTGTCTCCCGAAGTCCCCCATCCCAACCCCCTTTTCTAAATGTTGGATTTATTTGATGACTCCACCAGGCTGGGGCTGAGGGCCGAGCGGGCCCTGCAGGGAGGAGGGCTTGGTCCCTGAGCCTCCCGCCCCGGGATTCTCCCGGTGGCTGTGACGGGTGGTGGCGGGACAGCCCGCCATTCATAACCGTCATCCCCATCAGCGGTGCCGTAAATTCTCCTCCCCCTTCCCCTGCTCTGTGGATGGCTGAGTCCAACTCAAGGTAGCAGGATTGGGCTGAGGTGAAGGCTTTTTCAGTCTTGGGAAATGTAATTGGCACAAAGCTGAAATTTGAGGTTCAATTATTAAAGGAAGATGGGGAGAATCTGTTGGCGGGGCCCTGGCAGAGTCACGGTGTTCAGGAATGTGGAGAGGGGAGTGTTTCTGGGAATCGAGGTGGGGGGCTGGCAGTGGTGGGGGTGGGGGAGGAGACCAGCCATTCTGTTCTCTCCACCTTCCCTCCTTCCCCTCCATCTTTCTCAACCTCGACGTTGATATGTGGTTCTCTTATTGCTTTAATTTGGATCTCCCGAAGTGCTCCCTGGATCACCGGTTAGTTCCGGGTTCGCTCAAACTAGTGAGACCCCCTGAACATTTAGATAATTAGTTAATGTTTACACAGGACAGAGCTTTATCCGTCTGTGGCAACCACTCTTGAAACTCCTTATTCATTCATTCCCTCAGTACTTACTGGGTATTCACGCTGTGATAGACACTGTGCTCAGTGTTGGGAATACAACAGAGAGAACAATCAGGTACGGTTCCTGTCCCCAGGAGCTTAGACTACAGTAGGAGCAGATGATATGAAAAAAATCAATCATCTAAATGCACGCGCAATGGCAGCTGCCATGAGTGGTCAGGCAAGACTTTCTGGAGGAAGTGATAAATGGGAGTTTGTCAAGTAAGGGGAGAGAAAAGCATTCTGGGCAAAAAGAGCAGCATGTGCAAAGGCCCTGGGGTGAGCAGGTCAGGAGGACCAGGAGGCAAGCGTGATTGGAGCAGACAAAGGGAGGGGAGTGCGGGGATGTACAGCTGGGGCAAGTTTGGGTCCAGGCCAGGGAGATCCTTGTTGGCCATGCTGAGAAGTTCTGTCTCTCCAGTCAGGGCTGTAGGGAGCCTTTGAAGGCATTTGAATAGGGAAACTTGGGTCTCACTGTTGGGCAGCCTCCCAGACCCTCCTCCACTTCTAGAGAGAGCTGAAGGCTTTGTGATTCTTTTGCTGTCACTGACTTTGTTCCCTGGGGTCCCACGCGTCTGGATTTGGGCATGTTAGAGACAGATTCACTGCAGCTCATGGGGGAAGAAAGAATCCGGAACAAAGCATTAGGGGCAGTTATGCCCCCCATCCTCGGCCAAGCACTGAGCAGGCTCTGCTGCTAACACCCTTCTCTTGGCAGCTGCTGTGACCATGCGCACAGGTAGAAATGGTCCCCATTAGCTCTTGCTGACCTCACTCTTGTCAATAATTGAGTGTAAAGGCTTCTCTGGATTAAATTTGGCCCTTTGGTCTCAACATGAAAAGAGAAAGATCAATCCTTTCAGGGCACAAAAAGCCAAATCACTTTCTCTTTTGGCGTGACCACTCATCCCCATTCCAGGAAGGCTGGGGCAGGCCCTCCCTGTCTCCCTGGCCTCTTCTCTGTGCTCCCGAGTGTACTCTCCCACCTGGGGGGAAAGGAGGGCGTGCCGCTGGCTCTGCTCTCAGGTACAAGTGCAGCCCACTCACCTGCTCCACGACCCGTGGTCCACCCTCCACCCTCTTGGGACTACCGTCCAGAGCACCTGCCTCAGTTTCTACTTCTTTGCTTTCCTTTGAAGGAGGAGGAGGGATGTGTTTGATGAGCGAATTCGATTGACATTGTCCTTCCGGAATTTATGATTGAATTAGGTTTGATTTTCTGTGATACTCATGGTGTAGGGCAATGTCCGCTGAGTTTGGCACCAGATCCACTGGGGCCACTTCTGGGCCCTGTCCCCCACTCGCTGGCCATGTTAGCCCGTGACTTGCTTCCGCAAGCATCTGTTTTGTCACCTGTGCCGGGGGTGGGGGGTATCCAGAGCACTGTGGGCTCTGGGGGCTGGAGTGCGGCGAGAGGGGACTGGGACGGGGTTTGGGGGTGCCGCGGGGGTGGCGGTGGCACAGGTGTGAGCGTTCCCAATCACACGGGCGATTCTATTTTCTCCTGGCCCCCAGCCTCCTCCACCGATAATCTCTTTCAGTGATCACATTACATTTCCTGCACACTATCATGATCCTTGTACCCATAATGATGCTCAGACTCCAAGTCAATGAACCGACACTCAGAATGGCTTGCATAACAATGACATTCATCATGGAACGTGATGAGAATCCAGGCAGGGATGAGGATTGGGTTTGGTTGATTCTGCAGCCCAAGGGGCCATTCCAGGATTTGGGGAGGATTAAGGAAGGGACCCCAGCAAGGTGTCAGTGTGGATCCAAGGGAGGAGAAGGAAGAAGAGGACACCGCCAGCTCCTGTTGATTGAGCACTCGTGTTGCATGATCTTGGGCGAACCCTCTGACTCTAGGAGCCTCCGTTTCCCTGTATGCACAATTGAGTAATAACGGCCCCTACCTCCCAGGTGGTCATGAGGCTCGACGAGGAGATCTGAGCCTTCCGCGAGTTCACATATGTAAAGCGAGTCCATCGACAGATGTGTTTTGAGTGCCGACTATATGCCAAGCACTGAGTTAAGTTCCACGTGCCTAGCACACGGTAAAGGCTCGATACATGTTACTTCTCTTTATCTACGATGACTTAGTGGGGTCCGTGACTGGAGAGGAGCGGAGACTAGTGGGGCTGTGATTTGATGGGAAGACCTGGGTTCAGATCTTGGCTCTGAAAAGCACCAGCTGTGTGAGCTTGGGTAGGAGACTTAGCCCTTCTGAATGTAAGTGGGGTTAATAATCATACCTGGCTCCGAGAGGCGGGAGATTCAGAAAGGCTTTGCCGTGGGGCACTTGCTGCCGGGCTTGTGTATGTGAAATGCTGAGTAAGTGTTGGTCATTGCTGCTCTCGCTCTGGGAAGCAAGCTCGTGCTGGCGTTAGTGCATGAGTGAGAGGCACCCATGCTGGCTTGTGTCTGAGATTGTGGTGAGGTTCAATGCCAGCCCACCAACTGGGTGACGCCGGGCAAATTACTCAATCAGCCCATAGCTCAGCTTCCTTGTCTGTAAAATGGGGACATAATGGTAGATGTCACTGGTGAGGTTTGGCTGAATCAGTGTATGTAAAGCACTCAGTACCACTCCTGCCCATCAAGCCCGAAGACATAGTCAGAGAGAGTGACGTTCAGGGTTTTAGGGCACAGGTGCTGGGACATAACTCCCCTGGGCAGTTAGTAAAAACTGCACGTGGGGTCCCCACCCCAGAGACACTGATAAAGCAGCTGTGGGAGGGGCCAAGAACCTGCATATTTTTTTTCCCTTTGAGAGGAGGGGTAGGGGGTAGAGGGACAGAGAATCTTAAGCAGGATCCACACGCAGTGCAGAGCCCAACACGGGGCTTGATCTTACACCCTGCTGTCACGACCTGAGCTGAAATCAAGAATTGAACACTTAAGCCACTGAGCCACCAGGTGCCCCAAGAATCTGCGTCTTTCTGAGCCTCCCAGAGGAAGCTGGTGCAGGGGCTCCTGGGTCTGGAGCGTGGGAACCCGCACAACAGGCACGCAGGGGTGAAGGAGGCAGAGCCGCTGCCCTTGAGGAGCACACAGGCTGGAGGGCAGACGCCCGCTCGTAAGGAGCTCCAGGGCGGGGCGGAACCAGGCGGTGGGAGTGGGAGCCCTGCATCCTCACACTCCTGCTGGGCAACTTGGGCACATCCCTTGCCCTCCCCAGCCTCAGTTTCTTTATCTGTGAAATGGGGATCGTGTGGGTTTGCTGGGAGGGAGAGATGAGCGACCCACGTGCAGAAATGACAGGGTGATCCCTGCAGGACCGTGAGCCTGCTGCCCCACAGCCTCCCCACTGTACCACCGAGCCACCCGCAGCCTCGCTCTTTGTCCTGTGGAGGGATCATCAGCTCCTGAGGGGCGGGAAGGGGCCGCCCTGGAACCTGGGCCCTGGGCGCCACCTGGTGGGAGGCTGCCTGTTGGGGTCAAGGTCAGAGGTGAGCCCTGGGGCATGGGGGCTCCCGCGGGGTTGGGGCTCAGTGCACCTGTAGCTAACGCCTGTGGAAGTGAGGGAGCCAGCCACCTCTAGGTGCTTGCCGCGTCGCTAAATCCCGGTGGCCCTTCTCCTCTGTACCGCCTGTGGCCGCCCTGTGGCCCTTTACCTTCTGCCCCGGGGATGGGGAGGTCGGGGAGGCTGGGCCTGAGTGTGGCTGCTGGAGGCGGGTGAGGAGGGAGGCTGGGAGTCCTTGAGTGGCATCCCCAGGGTCACCTGGCAAGTCAGTGCCAGCCGGCTCCTCCCAGGCTCCCCACCGTCACCATGAGACCCTCTTCCCCGAGCGGTGTCCCCAGCAGCCGGGAATCACGGCGACCGCCACACCAGCCCCGTCACTGTTGCCGTCTTTCCACCCGGGAGCCCGGCTCCCTCACCTCCACGTCTCAGTGTCTGCGCTGCTGTATTAGGGGACTTCCTTTCAGGAGAGACATAAACACGTCCTGAAAGGAAATGCAGTTTCCGTGTTCTTTCCTTTTTGCTCACCGTAACACATTTCCATTTCAACCGAGCATCTTCCCCGTTTGCGCGTCATATTTCAAAATCTGCAACATTCAAGACCAGCTGGAAACGTCGTGTTTATGCTGACGCCCCTCCCCCCTGCCCCCTCCCCCGGGCCCCACGCAGGTCTCCTCCTCAGGGTGGCTGCCCCTCCGAAAAAGGCTTGAATGCTCTTCTCTGCCTCAGCGCCTAGCCTTTCAACCAGCTGGGCCGCCCTCCTCCGGGCCCAGATGTCACCGGTCAGGCCGGTGCTGCAAAGTGGGGCTGATGGTTCTCCTTAGACGAATTGTGTCCCTCCGGAGTGATGTGCCCCCTCCTGACCAGCGCTCCCTCGGAACGTCACCTTCCTTGGAAATAGGGTCTCCCCACAGGTAACCACGTTAAAAGAGATGGTTAAGGGGGGGCCCTAATCGAATGTGGCTGGAGTTCTTCTATAAAGGGGAATTTCAGACACAGAGATGGACACGGAGGGAAGACGAGGTGAAGACACAGGGAGAAGACGGCCGTCCATCAGCCGAGGAATGCCTGGGGCTCCCGGAAGCTTCAGAGACCAGGGACACATTCTGTCCCACCCCCCCCCCCCCGGCCCCAGCGTCCTCAGAGGGAGTGGGGCCCTGCAGACACCCCAACACAGGACTTGATCCAGCCAGAACGAGGAGACAGATAAATTTCTGTTGTTCTAAGTCACCCAGTTTGCTGCGTCTTGTTACGGCAGCCCCAGCAAACTAATACGGCGATGATGATGTGGTGGCCACGATCGTGGGCGCTGGCAGCAGGGGCTGAGAGCACTGCCCTTGGCGGTCCTGTGGGCGGGCCGCGCACTGCAGTGGTTAAGACCTTGACTTTGAAGCCAGGATACAAAATCTTGGAGCGGCTGTGACTCTGAAGGAGGTTCTTAACCTCTCTGAGCCTCAGTTTCTTCATCTATAAAGTGGGTATAATGACAATATGTACGTCGTGCAGTTGTTCCGAGGATAGATGAGTTGGTGCGTGTAAAACGCTTACAGCAGGCCTCCGTCCGTGGAAGCCCTCAGTTCAAGAGTGTTCTTGGGATCTGTCCCTTTTCCTCCTCTTTCTCTCCCTCTCCTCTTCCTTCTCCTCCACCTTCCCCCTCCTTCTTTTTGTTCGATCAGGTTGTTTCCCTTCTGCAAGCAGCCCTTTCTCCTCCCACCCCTGCTCGCTTCGCCCTTGGACTGCCCGCTCAGATGAGCTAACGTATGTTTTTTCAAACTCAGCCAGGGTGAGCTGGCTTTCCTTTCACCTGTGATCAAAGAGCCCTGACCCACACAGGCCAAGTCTGCCTCTGCAGCTGAGCTGAGCTGGTCCCTTTCTGCTCCTGAACTTGACCTCCCTACTCCAGCCTCTCCCACTGGCCCCTCAGACATGCGCTGTTTCTACCTTTGTGCCTTCGTTTTGGAAGTTACCTCTTTGGCGTGCCCCCCCTTTCAAA
Organism: Potos flavus; assembly: GCA_028534135.1. Classification (NCBI taxonomy): domain Eukaryota; kingdom Metazoa; phylum Chordata; class Mammalia; order Carnivora; family Procyonidae; genus Potos; species Potos flavus. The sequence goes on from CM052900.1 coordinate 146,305,999, forward strand.
TCCTTCCTCTGCCCAAATGCTGCCCGTCCTTCAGGGCCCCAGCACCCATGGACCTCGAAGGCAGAGCACAGAGGAAGGAAATGGACTTTGGAGCCCGAGACGTGTGGTTTCATCGTTGCTCCCCCTCTCACTTACCACGTGATCTTGTGATTTACCCGCCCCATTCACTTGCCCGGTGCAGATGGTAACGCCCAGCCCGTAGGCTTCTTAAATGCGCTGACTGTGGTGGTTCCCGAGAAGGGCCTGGTGCACAGTGGGCGCCTCATAATTGCAGGTTGGCACCGTGGGTGCCGGGCTGACATAAGCCAGCTCTGCCCCCCGCACTTCACCTCCGGAAGGGCAGGTGGGTCCCTGGGGAAATCTCCTCTGCCGGCCTCACTCTGGGAAAGAGAAATAGAAAATTTTCTAATTCCAAAGAGTAAATGTCAGAGGCTTGGGAAGGATTCGGAGGCTCTGAAAATAAACCTGGCATACATGGGGGGAGGAGGGAAGGAGCGAGGGGGAGGAGGGGGAGCGCCAGGCCGGGCGTGGAGATGAGGCGCCAAGGCTGGGAGAGACGGAGAGACAGAGACGGAGAATCCCGCACCCCCATGTAAAACGGAGATGTTGGGCTGGGTCAGGCGTTGTACAAGGGTGGCCTGTAGGATGTATCTGGTGGGAGATGGGCTTTGTTTCCCCCTCAAAATGTCTTCTGAAAAAAATAGAACGAGTTGGGAAAGTGTAAAAATTGGGATAGCACACATAAATGTTTGATTTCCTTTTCTCCTAAAAAATGAAGAGGTCTCACAACCCGGGCTGTGGCCCGGACAGTTGGCTGGAGCTGGGCAGCTTCTGCCCCCACAGGGGACTCGCGGCTTACACTCCGTCTTCACGGCTCCTGGTGGTCCCTCTGCGCTGAGCCCGAGCCTGTCTGCCCCACTGTGTTCCTGCCAGCCCTGACCTTGGGAGGATTCTGGGTCGTGACCCTGGGCCGGAGGATCAGCCTTGAGATTCTATAACTGTCTCAGCCCAAACGTCACCTCCTCCAAGAGGCCCTCCTTAACCACCCGAGACGGTTCACCCCTTTACACGTCACCCTATTGCTCCGCCAGGACATTTCCTGGGATTTCTGCTGGACATTTCCAGCGCACGGGCTGGCCGTCCCTGGGCCAGGCTGCACAGTGCTCGGGGAGGACTCCAAACGGCCCGGCACTGGAGAGGGATTGCTTCCCGGTGAAAGGCCAGCCGCGCTGCCCAGAACACAGGCTGCTGCTTCCTGCCTCTTCACAAGCTCCGGGTCCAGACAGACCCTCTCGACAGGGAGAGACAGGAAGACTGGCGCCTATAATTCCCGACCTGCCTCTTCTCCCCTCCCCATCCCCTGTGTCCCAGGACAGCTGTCAGGGGGCGTCTGGCTAGGGGTCTGCCTCTTCAGAATGAGCAGAAGCTCGGGGAGGCAGACGGCGAGGGGGGGAGCTCTTAGCTGCCCAAACTGCAGTTGAAAAATAGCTTGGTCACCATCATGCAGTCACTGAGCCCATATTGTCCCCTTGGGAGGTATTAAAATGGGCAAAATGCCCCCGGTCTCCTTCACGTGCCTTTGAAACCCAAGCTAGGGCAGGTCTGGGGCACGGTGGGTCCTTCAGCACCATAGTGGCCGAGGAACAGGGGTCAGGAGCCCGCTTCTGGCTTTATCCCAAGCGGCACTTCTCTCTTTCTGTCTCTTTTAGATTCTCCCTGTTTCCCAGGAAGGGACTGAGGCTTTGAGAGGCCCAGAGACCCCGTCGGATGGTGTGGCCAGGAGGTGGCAGGGCTGGGATTTGAACCAGGTCTGCCTGACTCGCGAGGCCTTGTGATCGCAGCACAGTATGATCCCCCGTGTAACGTGAGGCAAGACCCAGAGACAGACAGCAAGAAAAAAGTGGGGAGGAAAGAGGTGGAGCAGTGAGAGGAGGAGAGAAAAAGAGACATCTTGTCCCCAGATTGCAGTGGGTCCCTGAGAAATCACTTCTTTTTGGGCCTCAGTTTCCCCTCTGAAAAATGGGGGGGAAGAGTGGACCAGATGGCTGTAAGGGTTGCTCCTTAGACCCAGGCCCGGTCTG
>CM052900.1:146308579-146334581 GCA_028534135.1 Potos flavus
ACAGGGGCCTGAGTGGTTTGTTCGAAATGCGGGAGCGGCCTGCCCTCCAGCAGCTCAGAGCCCCTCAAGGCCCCACTGCTCCTACAGCAATGACCTGACCTTGAGCCTGTTCAGGGCCCTGGGAGCCCAGCTCTGGCTCTGCCTCCTGCAGCCCCTCCCACACCCACCCAGGGGGGAAACTGAGGCTCAGAGAGGCGATAAGACTCGCTCAGGCCACCCGTGTGGTGAGATGGCCGAGCTGGATTCAAACCCAGGCCCATCAGGCTCAGTCCTTGCACCCAGCACCCCCCGTGGGCCATCCAGGAACGCCGCTTCCGGACGTCTGGCATCCCCAGTGGGCCCTGTCCCAGCAGACAAAGGCTGTGTTACCGCCACATCCATGTCTCGTGGTCCCGTGCTGCTCACAGCGTAAGATCCTGCCGGCCCAGGGCTCCCATGGACCTAAGGCCGGGGCCTCGGCCGTGGTCTGTACAGGAGCCCGCGGGAGGCAAGACAGGCTCTGATCCGTGGCTGCCGTGTTTGCCAAGGGATTCATCGCCGGGGTGGTGGGGGCCCAGCCCGAGGCCCGTGTGGATGCTCCCGGGGCTCCTCACTGCAGAGCTGATAGGGCGGCTTGTGGAGGACTGAGGCAGTGCAGCCGAAGTGTCTCTTGCCCACAGCAGGGTCTTTAGAAGCGTCCAGACTCGGGCACCAAGAGGTCAGTTGAGAGGTGTCGAGTCGTGTGTCCCCTGTGGCTCTCGCAGGGCCTTCAGAGGCTCCTCCGTGCCGGCAGGTACGGGCCGTGGAGCATGGGCGTCTGAGAACTGAGAGCTGGGAGGCCTTCCTGGCAGGGGTGGCCCGCAGGCCCCAGCTCACCCCGTAGGGGACACGTTTGCAGGGGGAGCTCAGGAGTTTGTGATGCTTTGGGATGCCCTGCGGAGCAGAGCCGGCGACGGAGTCTGGCCCTGCTGACTCTGGGCTGGGAAATCCTGAGGGGTCTGGAGGACCAAACCTGGTCCTGCCCTCCGTGTTCACACACGAGGCTCCGGGACTGTCCGAGGTGGAGTTTGTTGTTGGGGCAAAGTGGACACCCTTACCCCGATGCGGGGGCCGGGGGAGGTCGGGTCGGCTCTGCAGGGGTCCCCTCTGGGTTAAGTCCTAGAGGATGAGCAGATTCCCAGAGAAGAGGGGACCCCGAGGACTAGGAGCTGGACTGCGGAGGCCTAGGTATAAGGGGGAGGCTGTGTGGTCAGGGACCCGCAGCGTTAGGGACACTGCAGCATTGGTGCCTGGGAGGACGAGGTGGCACAGGCCAGGAGCTGCACGAGTCCAAGCAGGTGGGGCCTGGAATGCCGAGTTCAGGCTTTGTGTTTCAACCTGCTGGCCACGGGCGCTCAGCAACTTCTTGTTTCAGTAGCGCATGCACCCTGGGGAGGGGGCTTGAGTGTCGGTGACATAGGGAGGGAAACTCTGACGGCAAAGAGACCAGTGAAGGGGCCTCCTTGAGGGTTCAAGTGCATTGGAGGGCTGGGTGGCCATGGTGGAGACAGCAGGAAGTGGGTGGGTGTAGCATTCTCTCCGGGCGTCATCGTGGGGGCTCGAGGGGGTAATAAATATCACCTGCTTTCCTCCTCCTCCCTACCTGAGTTAGGAACCAACTGAAGGAAAGATCCAGGAGTCAGGAGGATGGAGAGCAAAGAATCTCCTTTATTTCTGCTGAAGCTTCTGTTGGAGAGTGTGGCTCAGGTTTGCTGGCCAGCGACCTGTTGCTGCTTAAGCCCCGAATAAATTCGCCTACTTGGGTGAAGCAGGCCTAGACCCTTCAGGCCGGCAGAGCATGCGAGCTGGCCAAGCAGGACTGGGCTTCTTGAGAAGTCTGGCCTTAAGAACACTGGAAGGTAAGCATCAAATCCTGCCAGGCATTGGTCACTTGGACCTGACTCTGGCCCAACACCCACAGACCCTGCTGGAGCACTGTGGAGAATGGACGAATGGCATGATGGGTTTTGAAGGGTGAATAGGAGTTCTCCCAGTAGAGGAGAAGCGCTGAGGCCTGGGCAGAGGCACTGAGGACAGGGCAGGTCTGAAGAACGGCACACACCTCCTGGGCCAGGGGTATAGTTGGCATTGAGAGTTTGGGCACAGGGGTGGGGGGAGGTGTATTAGTTTTCTACTGTTGCTTTAAGAAATCACCAGGCCTGTAGGTGGTAGGTCGGATACCGTCCTCGCAGAGCAATAATGAAGAAATGGCAGAATGGCATCCCTTTCTAGAGGCTCCCGGGGAGGGTCTGTTTCCTGGCTCAGTGGGTGGTTGGCAGAGCTCTGCTCTTTGTGACTGTTGGACCGAGGTCCCTGTTTCCTGGGGCCCACTTCCTTGACTCCCTTGTCCCTTCTTCCACCCACAAATCCATCTGTGGTGCATCAGTTCTCGCCCGTGCTTTGAACCTCTCCTCCCTCTTCCATCTCATGTCTCTGCTTCTACTTTCAAGTTTATGGGATTCGATTGGGCCCACCCACTCTAATCAGACTGACATTATCTCCCATCTCAAGGCCCATAACCTTAACCACATCTGCCAAGTCCCCTTTGCCACACAATGACGTGTTCTTGGCGCCAGGGATTAACACAACGGACATCTCTGGGCTGGGGCACAATTCCTCCTGCCGTGGACAGGGGGGGAAAAGAAAGCAACATTTATTACACAGTTACTAAGTGCCAAGGACCACACAGGTTGTTTAGTATAGGTCATCTTATTTTGTCCTCACACTTGTTCTGCAAATTAGGTAGTATTATTCCCATTCTACAGACGAGGAAACCGAGGGTCAGAGAGACCCGGGAAGGCGGTGAGTAGAGGCAGGATATGAACCCACGTCTGCAGACTCAAGCCTGCACCCTGTCCGTGGAACCTCGGTTCCATCTCGTCCCAGGTGGGGGACGATGGGCCGGGCCAGCTGTGAGGGGCGCAGTGCCCTCGTCTCTCCTGATGCCCCCAGAGCCGCGGCCACACCTGCCCCCTGCTGGAGGAGGCTCATGGGCGGCCCCCTCCTTCCCCGGGATGCTGGAGATGCCGGGAGTCGGAGCTGAGCGAGCAGGGAGCTGCTGACACAGACACGGTCACACCTGATGGTGGCTGCCGCTGGGCGGAGTGGCTCCCACCTGCCATCCCGTGAGCTGAGTAGGCCCCGCTAAGCAGAGGGGCTGGGATATGAGCAGAGAGTTGTGGGGCAGGCACAGAGCTGGGCTTTGGGAGGAATAACATCTGCCCCACTTTGTTTGCGGGTGGATTTAGACAATGAATTAAAAGTACCCATCTGTGTCAGACACAGTAGAATTGCAATAAATTATATGCTTTTTCTCCTTCTTCTAAACCACCTTTTCTTTTCTAGGTCAGGTCAGAACCCGTCCCATGTTACCTGAGAAGCAGCCAGGTTTTTTCCCTTGGAGTAAAGCTTGTTGGTGATTTCCTGTGAAAGATGCAAGTTCGGTACGTTTACAAGATAATGTAGATTCTTCTACTCTCGCTGGCGTGCAGCTGGAATAGCGAAGGCATCTGAAGCTCACTTTCTGGGGGTTTAGCTCCTGATTTCCCGCTGGGTTTCGGGGGCACCTGCGGAGCCGGCTCCGTCTTGCATGCGGAATGGCCCTTGATCGCCTGGCGGGCTGGAGGCTTCTCCCCCGCTTACGCCTCTACCCTTGATGTGCTGAGAACGCGGTTTTAGCACATTTATAAACATTTGGGTATCTTCTTCGGTCATTTATTTTTCAGTTATTTTTAGGGAAAAATAAATTGTTTTTACGCTCTAATAAAATCGCTGTTCTGCAGCCTCGGACGTGCCCCGTGGATGTGAGCAGGGCTGGAAGAGCATCCCTCACCCCGCGTGGAGAGTCAGCACTCCCCTGTTTCAGTCCCGGATGGGCCAGTACCTTGCTGTGCGGCTTTGGGAAAGCCGCTTGCCCTCTCTGGGCCTCAGAAACTCCTACATCATCCCTGATATTTATAGTCTGAATGTTCCGGGAGTGTGAGGTTCCAGGCAAACACGAGCTAAAACACTTTATGAAACAAGTAGGGACCTGCTGTGTGCCAAGCACAGAGCTGTAACCCAGGGAAGCAGACTTGTACCTTGACCTCAAGGAACACATCTTCTGGAGTGAGGAAATTCACTTGGGAAATGTGCAGAGTCACGTTTATATAGACTACAGAGAACAGAAGCTCCACGAGGGCAAGGAATACTGTTCATTTTCTTCACTTCCTTTCTCCTCTGCCTGTGACGCTAATCTCAGCACTGGCATCCCTCTTGGGAATGGGGGCACATCAGGCTGAACGCTGTCTTTCCTTTGGGTGCCACTGTCACTCCTAGACACACCCTGCTTTGCTCCCACGCCACACGGCAGCTGAGCTGTTCCTGTTGAAGCCTTGTTGGTGCCTTTTTTATTTTATTTTATTTTATTTTATTTTATTTTATTTATTTATTTGAGAGAGAGTGAGCATGAGTCGGGGGAGGGACAGAGGGAGAAGCAGGGAGCCCCACACGGGGCTCGATCCCAGGATCCCAGGATCATGACCTGAGCCAAAGGCAGATGCTTAGCGGACTGAGCCACTCAGGGGCCCATTTGTGGGTGTCTTTAATCCGTAACCCGTGTGCCGGGAGGGCAGGGATAGAGCTGGCTGTGTATGCAGCTCACAGCGCCCCGAAAGCCACGGCCTGGCCCCATCCATCAATACACCTGCAACACTATGCCTCCCGCCTCAAATCAATAATGCTTACACAGTTAGGTGGGAGGGCTGTGATTTATTTTGCCTTCCCCTGCGTCCTTTCTGCATAACCAACCATCCCTCTTGCAAATGAATGCCTCACCCCCTCCTGCCCACCCCCCCAGGCCCCAGGGGGCTGTCCGGTCCCTGCGCTCCACACCTGGACCCAGTCCTGAGCGAGACGCCTCTCACTGTCACTCCTCCCTCGCGGCCCCCGGGAGGGAGACGGGGTTTCGGGGCATTGAGTTACTTATCCAAGAATGCACAGTCAGGAAGTGGCAGAGCCTCCGTGTGAGCTGACGACTAACCAGTTAAAAATAGTAACAGCAGTACCTGGAAACACAGAGAACGAACCGATGGTGGCGGAGGGGAGGGGAGTGGGGGGACGGGCAAAACGGGTGAAGGGGAGAGAGAGATACAGACTTCCAGTTCTGGAAGGAGTAAGTCACAGGAATAAAAGACACAGGGTGAGGAATACAGTGTGACCTTACAATAGTGACGAATGGGGACGCATCGTCAGCTACACTTGCGGCGATCCCGGCAGAACATTTCGTGTCCAATCCCTATGTCGTACACCTGAAACTAATGTAACATTGCGTGCCAGCTGCACTCAAATAAAAAAATTAGTTAGAGAAATAACAACAAATATTTGCGGAGCTCTTGCCGTGACTGGGAGGTGGGCTTGGAGAGGAGGGCCTCTGAGCGGGTTCCCAGGGGACAGGTGGGAGCGGATGGTGGGGGCAAGAAGAGAGGGGCTCCGTGGGGGAACAGCAGGGGCGAAGGCCAGGCAGGGAAGTGAGGGGGCTCCCGGTGGCTGGAGGGTGAAGGGCGGGCTTGGAGAGGAAGCGAGGCCTGATCCCGCCGGGTGGGGGAGCTTGGCGGTCGGAGAAGCTATGGAAGACTTTAGAAAGTTCTTCCACGCGGTCGGCGGAACTCTGGCCTCACCAGCCCCTCTTGGTCCCGCTCTTCCCCTGGAGCCGTGGTGTCATATTCCCGTGTCATCCTGGTGACCCCCAGACAGACAGCCGGCTGTCGACGGCCATGGCGCCCACCCACTGCATCTCTGGGTGTGAAATTCCCCACAGGACACACGCGGTGTCCTTCCCCCACTCGTGTCATGCCCTGACAGGTGTCCTCCCGCTCATCGGTCAGAATAGGTTCCATGACTGGGGGCAGTTTTTCAGAGCTGGAGTCTGTGCGCTCCCGCTGCGAGCCAGACCCACTTCTAGCTCCTTGCCTTCGCTTTGTTGCACCTTCAGACACGTCGTCCACAGTCAGTGACGACCGAGGGCATCCCCAGTTTCCAGGAGAGCAAGGTGCAGAGGATTTGCCCTGAGAGATGAGGGAAGATAGTGGCGGAGCCGGGCCTTGAACCCTGGCCTGGGCCGTGCTCCCGTCTCTGTGCTCGGACAGGTGTCTCGCTTTTGTCTTGTTATTCTCTGTACTTTTCCCCGTGTTAAACCTTCGCAATATGTAAGCAAGAAAACAAAATAACTTTAAGACGTTGGACTGTGACATGCTTGGTCCTGGCCTCCCCGAGCCCAGCCGCTGGCACCGGGCCCCTCTCATCGAGTCCTTACCTGTGCGGGTCCTGCACAGGGCCTTCCACCGCCACCTCCTGGAACCCTCCCAGAAATCCCCGCGATGGGGTTAGTTATCTCCATTTTCCAGCTGAGGACAATGTCGCTCCAAGAGGCAAAGGGACTTGTCTAGAGTCGCACAGCTAGGCAGTGCCAGGCCAAGGTGACTGATTCCAGAGCCTCGTTCTGAATTAGTGGGCAGCCACAGTTCCCTGAGCCTGACTTCCACGAAGGGGAGACGGAGTGGGGAGAACAAACTTGTGTGGGGCTTCAGTGGCCAGAAACCAGGGGCCCAAATCTCCACGTCGCCTTCGGGCTGTTCTGCAGACGGTCTGCGCCCTTGAGCTGGGTGTGGCCTGCGTGACCCTCTTACCTGGGTTATGACCTCTGTGGTTTCACTTGCCAAGCCCACGTTCCCTGTGTCACTTCGAGCTGTCTTCACCAGGACTTTGACAGTCTGCTGGCCAGAGCGGGGGACTTGCGTGCACCCGCCCCTTCCTCTCAAGGGCTAGACCAAGGCCTCCAGTCACTGCTGCCCCATCCCTGCCCTATTGGCTCAGCATCAGAGGGCCAGCTCGTGCACTGCACTTAATTCAACGGCCAGTCATGGAGGACACCTGGTTTGAGGCCTGGTCCGTGCGGACTGCTGTATCCGTCAGCCCAGGTAAGGCTCTGCTGTGTAACAAACAGCCCCAAGTCACAGTGCCTTAAACACCCCCTTTTTGCTAATTGCTTAATTAAGCAATGAATTAATTGCTTAATTAGTAAGCAATTAATATTGCTTATTAATCTTACAGGTCAATTGTGGGTTGGGTGGGGGAGGCTCTGCTTGTCAGGCCGCCCACAGACCCGGGATGACCGAGTAGCTATGATGCAGAGGGGATGACAGCTCTGGTGGGGTTGTACCAGCCCCTAAATGCTCAACAAGGAAGTGACGCACATTCCCTCTGCTCACGACACTCATTGGCCAGAACTCGTCACACGGTCCCACTGAACCACGGGGGACAGAAAGTTCGGTCCCACTGTGGGCCTGTGAGGGGGGGGTATGAAAATGTTTGGCAAAATTACGAGGGCCAAGGGGGCGTGGATGGTAAGGACCCTGCTCTCATCTCCTTCTTCACACCCCCTCCCACCATGCCGGCACACAGGGGGCTTATGGTTTCAGCAAGCTGACCGTGTGGATTTTCTTCCCACTCTATCCTGGTGGATAGTTGAGGATACAACTATCCCAAGAGAGTGAGGGTCAACAGCGAAATGGACTGATAGTGATCGCAGAGCTTGGAAGACGGGGCTGGGCCAGGAATCCAGGTTTGTCCTCTTCTCCCAGAACGAGGGTGCCCTTTGGAAGCATCAGCCAATAGGGCGAAGCAGGAGGGAGGCCAAGGCAGGGACAGTCTAGTACTGCAGGCCGGTGTGAGCCCCAGGATGGGCGATGGTTTCGGAGAGGCCCATCCTGCCCCGACAGGGGGATGGACTCCCAGAGGCTGCAGAGAGGGAAGGGCCAGCAGGTGTCCCGTGGGGCTGAGAAGGCCCAAGGGATGGAGAAGCTGTGGGAAATTTTCCCGGCAGTGCGGGTGTGGGAGGAGGAGGAGAAGGACGAGGAGGAGAAGCTCCGGTGGGTGGGTTGGGTCCAGACACGTGGACTTGGGCATCAGACACACTTGGGCTTGCAACCCAGACCTGCCATTTCGCAGCCGATCTTGAATTTGGTTAACCCTTCCTCATATGCGTAAAGAAGACCACAGCTCCTCAGGTGCCTACGGGGTTAGGGAAGGAAACGCAAGGGGCAGCGTGCGGTGTGGAAGGTGTGTAGTCAAGACATCAGCCAAGGCCTCGGATAGCAAGTGATTCCCTTGTGCAGGCCCCCCGCCAAGCACTGGGCGTGAATTCGGTCACTGCATCCTTGGGACGCCTGGCGAGGTGCCGCTGGATGGTAGCAAGGGCTCATGTACCCACTTTACAGACGAGGAACGTGGAGGCCAGAGAGGCCGAGGCCCACGGTTACTCGGCTGGTCAGTAGCTCAGTTCTTCCTTACCACCTACGGCCCTTTGCTTTTGCTTACGAGCCTCCGCGAGTTTGACAACCAAGTTCTGGGTTAAAGGAGCACGAACAGACCCGGACCCCCTCGCCCCCTCCCCCTGCCCCTTTGATCTGCCAAATCCCCAGCCTGCCTTTAAAAAGCTCCATTTCACCCGAGGGGGAACCACTTCATTATGGAAGGCCCTTCTCTAAGAAGGCAGGACGCGGAGGCTGATGAAACTCTCTCAGTCTGAGCATCACTTTGGAAATCGATGCACTGTGATTGCGGACCCGGCCTCCGCGGGTGGCTGTCTAATTGCAGCTGGATCTTTGCAGGCTTCTCACCGGGCTCATCCGCCCCCGTGGACCGGCAGAGCGGTGCTGAGAGCATCATTGATCTTTGGACTAAAGCATCCTCACGAAATACAAATCTGCTGTTCCTCGGCTGGCCGGCTGCTAGGGAGGCACAGGAGAAATGCGCCCGGTGGGGGGGGGAGGAAGGGAAGGGGGGGACCGGAAGCACAGGTGCATGGCAGGACCCTCCCCCTCACACTGTGGCCCGCTTCCCTGCTTTCATCTTGGCCTCACAGCTCAGACCTGCTAACGGCCTGGCCTTATAGTGTCTGGTCTGTGTCACAGAGCAGTAGGGGGAAAGCCATCAATAGGGTGTTAAAGATATCTCCAGCTGTGTGCAAGTTCGCTGGTATGAGGGCCCTTGGCCACGGGCAGTGAGTTAGCACTATTTATTTGCACGAGGGGAGTTGGTGGGAGGCTGATTCAGTGCTCTTGTCCTGGGGCTCTCCCCCGAGCCAAGTGGCTAAGGAGGTGGCAGAGGTGGAGGGTTCCCAGGGGGCTGCAGGCCTGGGCGGGGGAGCCCAACAACATTGTCCTTAAGGGCGGAAGTGAACAGAATAAGTAAAGGGTGTCTTTGCAACCTGGTGCCCGGGCAGTGGGGAATTCCAGGAAAGGGACGGGAGGAAAAGCACCTGTCACTTCTGTGGCGGGACTAGGTCATCAGGTCTGATCTGGGGAAGATCCTGAGGGTCCAACTGCCTCATCGGGGAGATGGGGACTTGGAAACCGAGGGAGGGGAAAGCAGCCTCTTCCATGGTCACCGCACGAGTTGATGGCAGAAAGAGAGATGCTGAGGTCCCCCGTTGGATTATCAGCTCCCGAAGGGGAGATGTCTCTGTGCATGGAGCTGGGGAAAGAAGAGGGTTTCCTTCAGCCACGCTGAGGGTGCCCACAAGTATAGATCAGCAAACTACAGCCCGTGGGCCATGTCTGGCCCTATGGTCTGTTTTGTCAATAAAGTTTTATTCAAACACGGCCACAGTTATTTGTTTCTGGGCTGCCTCAGGCTGCTTTCACACTACCTCTGCACGGCCAAGGAGCTAGGGATTGTATGATCCACGAAGCCTAAAATATGTACTATGTCGCCCTTGATGGAAAAAAATTTTGTAGACCCGCTGTGTAGACACTTGCTAGAGAGTATCTTACACATAAATTATGCAGAGATTTTATGTACATTTTAATGTTGTTATTAAAAGTCAGATGCTTGTTTCAAATGGAAACTGACACAGATTCCCCTAAATCTAAAAGTGCCGCAAAGCCTTCCCAGCTGTGGTCGGGAGAGGAAGAGCCCACCCCCGCCTCATGTCCCCTCCCCCTGGTCTGTCCCTAAGAAGGGCTTTGAAGGAAATAGAGGACATCCAGTTACACTTGAATTCCACATAAACAATGACTTAGAAAAAAAAAAAAGAGGGGCGCCTGGGTGGCTCAGCCAGTTAAGTGTCTGCCTTCGGCTTTGGTCATGATCCGAGGGTCCTGGGATCGAGCCCTACATCAGGCTCCCTGCTCAGCAGAGAGTCTGCTTCTCCCTCTCCCTCTGCCTGCCTCTCTGCCTACTTGTGCTCTCTCTCTGTCAAATAAATAAATACCATCTTTAAAAAAAAAAAGTATATCCCAAATTTGAGTGAGTCATACTAAAAAATGACTCATTGTCTGACATTCAGTGTCACTGAGAGTCAGTCTTATAGTTCTATTTGCTAAATCTGGCAACCCGACCCTTGAGCCACTTCAGAGGAAGCCCCTCAGAAAAAAATCTTTGGTCTCCAGAAAATATTTCAAATTCCTTAGCCTGGCATTTCAAACCTGTCCTTGGCCAAAGTCTGCAGCCACGTCACCCGGCCCGACCTCTCCACGTCCTTCCATCCTTCAGCCTCCAGCTCTACGAAACTCCTTCTGATGGCCTAGCACACCTCTGAGCGCTAGCCACCTCCCCCCAGCAGCCTCTGTCACCCTGCCCCCCACTCTCAGCTTTCCTCTCACAAGATGTCCGATGGCAAAGTCACCGCGTGCAGGTAAGCTGAACCTGGGAAATAGCAGATGCGGAACCTCTGGTGTAGGTTCCTTGTGAACTGTACCTTCTTCTTCTTTTTCTTTTCTTTTCTTTTTTTTTTTTTAAGATTTTATTTATTTATTTGACAGAGAGAGAGAGACAGCGAGAGAGGGAACACAAGCAGGGGGAGTGGGTGTGGGAGAAGCAGGCTTCCTGCCGAGCAGGGAGCCCAATGCGGGGCTCGATCCCAGGACCCTGGGATCATGACCTGAGCCGAAGGCAGACACTTAACCAACTGAGCCGCCCAGGTGCCCCTGACGTGTGCCTTCTTTCCAGGGCACTCCTCCCTTTTCCTTTCCAGAAGATCAGAGCTTTTCGCTGGCAACCTGCCTCCTACCAGATGAATGTAGGAAGCCGACTTCTGGAAGGCGGGCCTTGGCAAGGGCCCTGGTGGACGCATGACTCCTCCTAGTGTGGGGAGCCCCAGGGGCCTCTGAGGAGCGGGAAGGGGAGCAGGATGGCAGGGGCCTGCCGGGCGAAGGGGAACAGGGGAGGAGGCCTAACGGGTCTATTTACTTCCATTTGCTCTAGGTTACCTTTAAGTGGAATAAAATGATCTGCTAATCCCCTTTATTCCCATTCAGTGCTTCTAGAAAAGACTTACTTGACAGTTTAGGAGGAGGAAAAAAAGATAAGCGAAAGGCATAAATTTCAGGAGAAACGGCGGGATGGAGTCCTCTCGGTGAATGCCACCATTTGGTGCTTCCTTGCGTCTCTGTCAATGAGATCAGGTGAGGTGGGAAGGGAGGCAGCGAGTGTGCCAGGGTCTCCCCTGCAGGGCCCTGTTTGGGGGAGGACTCTGGCCCCCTGCACGGGCCTCTACCCCCACATCCCCCCACCCCCCACCCCCGTGATACAAGGCTGACACCCCCCGGCTCCTCATGCGAAGCTTCGAAGTTCATGCAGGGGAGCAGTCCTCTGCTCTCGTTTTATTTTATTTTATTGTATTATTAATTAATTAATTAATTAATTAAAAATATTTTATTTATTTATTTGACACAGAGAGAGAGATCACAAGAAGGCAGAGAAGCAGGCAGAGAGAGAGGAGGAAGCAGGCTCCCTGCTGAGCAGAGAGCCCGATGCGGGGCTCGATCCCAGGACCCTGAGATCATGACCTGAGCCGAAGGCAGAGGCTTTAACCCACTGAGCCACCCAGGCGCCCCTATTTATTTTTTTTTTTAGAGAGAGAGAGAGACAACGAGCCTGAAAGTGGGGATGGGGGAGGGGAAGAGAACCTCAAGCAGACTCCACACTGAGTGCAGAGCCTGATGGGGGCTCGATCTCATGATCCTGAGATCATGACCTGAATCAAAATCAAGTGTCAGACACTTAATGGAACTGAGCCCCCCCAGGCGCCCCCAGAGACGGCCACTCGTTTTCAATATGCATTGTTCCCTGGACCATGGCCATTTCCTTAAGAGAAGCACCCGGGAGTGGATTTGTCAAACCAAATGCATTTGATGACTTGCCAGACGGCCTCTGCTGGAGCCTTGGCTCCCCCATCTATTCTCCTTGTGACCGTAGGCAAAATACTTCCCGATCAGTGCCTCAGTTTCTTTTTCTGGAAGATGGGGATAATAACAGCACCCACCCCCTCTAAGGCTGTTGTGAAGAATTCAAGTTTTCACTTGACTGTCCAACGTGTCAGTTTTTCATCTGTTAAATTAGCCCATGGTCTTATGGGATCACCAAAATCCTTTACGAGTGATGAATTCAGGGCCATTTCTAAATGGCCAGAAAACAAGGCACTCCTTCCAATAGGACAGACATGTCTTTTGCAATCCCTCAAATGACTCAGGAAAACGTGGTGATGAAGTAAAGATAAACCTCACTCCGGGCTCACGGTATGTTCTGAGCCCCGTGGAGCTACCTCGTTCCTACGCGTTACAAACATTGATTGGAAAGCGTCACAGGCAAGGTTAGGGCTTGGGGAAATGGAAATCATGTAAGCATTCACTCTTCGGCTTACATGGTGACGGAGTCCCAGCTGGGCACCAGTCACTGTTCTGGGCACTGGGAACGCGGCTTGGAGAAAGACAGACGGGGGCTCCTCCCGGCAGGAGCTGGCATTCTGGAGCGGGAGGCAGGTCAGCAAGTACGATCATAAGTAGATTGCTTTCAGGCCATGATGAAGGCTATGGAAGGTAAAACTGTGCTGGACTGGGCACAGGAGGAGGGAAATGCGTGATAGCACGAAGAGGGAGGGCTTCCTGGAGGAGACGATATTTGAATGCAGGTCTGAACAGTGAGAAGGATCCAGGCTCGCAGGGATAAAGAGCTCCAGGCGGAGGGCGGCAGGTGGACGCCAGCGGGAGCTGTGTTAGGAATTGAGAATAGGCCACTGTGGCTGGAGCCCAGTGAGGGAGGGAAGAGCGGTAGGGGATGAGGTCCGAGAGGGGGAAGGGTGAAAATTCAAACTGCCAGGCCCTGTTGCTGGCACACAGGAGGTCCTGCGTCCCCGTTCCTTGTTTCGGAGCGCTCACCTGGGTACAGAGAGCATGAGTGGGATGAGAGACGTGTGCTGCCAGACGCGAGGTCCTTTCCCGACTCCCAGATTTGTGAATAAGAGGCTTGAAAACGATCTGCTAATTTTTGTAGGGGAAACACTCTCACTTCCAGTCCTGCTTTTATTATTAATTGATTTAGCAAAACGTCCCTGGTCAGGCAAATGTGCCCAGAATAATGACCAGATGTTACTCTACTTCCAGAGATAGGTGTAAATTTCTCCATAAAAATGCAAAGGTGAATTTCAGGCTCAGAACTTCTTTCTTGAATTTGGGGGTCATCTGACAGCATTCTGAGATTGGCAAAATCGTAAATTCAGCAGAATTTCTCTTTCACACACTTGGTAGCTGCTCTCTGCCCTGTGCCGCCTGGTTTCCCAGGGCTCTCCTGGCCGCACAGGGACCCCGAGGTTGGCCCAGTGTTTCCCAAGGCCAGTCCTCTCCACACTTACAGAGTTACAGGTCCGGGAGCGCGGCCCTGCATTTCACAAATCAAGAAGCCGAGGTGAGAGAGGGGAAGGGACTTCTCCTCGATGGCTCTTAGGAATATCATCTGGGACTAGGATGTCTCCTTGAAACCACAGCGCATGGAGAGCAGCTGCCCTTCCCAGACCGGTTCTGCCAATAACCGCAATTCATTCATGAACTGATTCATTCGCAAGACAGTCATGGATGGCTACCATGTGCCCGGGGATGCTGGAGGCGCTAGGGAGATAGGGGAGCCTGAGATTAAATCTCTGTTCTCAAGGAGGGCTGGGAGTGTGACCAGAGGCCAACCAACGGGGTAAAGCCACGTTAGCCTCATTCACACAACCATCGCCGTTTCACACGGTGCTGAGGAATGGAACCCAGTATGTCAGGGGGCAGGATTGAAGGTTTAGCAGCGCAGGTGACCCCTGAGACTTAAAGAACCCACTGTATTTGCTGTGCGTGGTGTTGGGGAAGTCATCCGAAGCAGACGGAACAGACGCGAGGCAGGGAGGTAAGGTGACAGAGAGCGCCCTGCGGACAATCGGATGTTCATAGTGCGGAGGGCAGGAGGGGTGTGGCTGGAAGGGGTCGGACAGGCGGCCTGGAGCCAGGTCGGGAAGACCTTTGAACACCTGGCCAAAGGCTCAGCTCACACCATCCTTCCACGCCCAGCCCTTCCTCTCTCTCTGGTTTGCCCCTCCCCCACTCTCTGTGTTTCCCGTCTGGTTTCCAATCAACATCCACCCTCCCACTTAGGAGTGAGCATGTGACCCAGAAGTGACCAAGCGCAGTACCCCACCCAGGTGGCTACTGTGATTGGTGCAGGGGTGAGCACAAGGTGCAAGCCAGGCCAATTAGAGCCTGGCTCTGGGGCTCTATGAATGGATGCCAGGGAGGGAAGGGCTCTGATTCCTCTGGGCTGCTGGGAGCCTGGTGCTGTCTTTGGCTATGACCTCCCATCTGTCTGGTCATCTGGAAGAAAGGATGAGCTGGGCTTCTGACCTTGTATTATGTCCATGGAAATGGGTCTCCTATCCGGGTCTGTCTGAGTGGGGAGCCCATGCTTGTAATCACTAAGTGCCTGGTTACATCCTTACCTGAAGCAGGTGCCCCCCTGCACCGGCCCTCCCCGGGCCTGACCAGGCTTTCCCCACCCCAGCCCTCATGCCTTTCCTGACTCATCTTGAAGGAGAGGCTTTCCTCACCTCCACAGGAGCGCTCCGAAGCTCTGCTTTGCTGGGTGGGGGGGAATGGGAGGCCCTCACTGCTCCTCATGGTTCTCAGGAAGCCGGGGCTCTCTCAATTATTTAGTAGGCAGATTTTCTCCATCAAGGGGCCTAAAATTTCTGAAAACTTTTCCCTCAATCACCTGTTGGGAGAGTCGCAGGGTTTTACCAATCTAGTGAGCCCAGGAGAGACATCAGCGTCTGCTGTTCCCAGAGGGGTCAAGCCTGGCCGGGTTGATCTAAAATAAGAGAGGAGGGCGGGCCTGGTTCGGGGCTGGTTATTTAGGGCTGGCTTTCCGGGGTTGCCCCACCAGGGTGCTTTCTGGGTGAGTGCTTGGGGCAGGACCCTTCCAGTGGGTGGGCAGAGCTGAGTAGGACCCTGTTTGGAGGAGGGTTGAAATTTCCGCCGTTGACTGTGTCCATCAGGGTGAAGACCCTGCGAGAGGGTGCCTTGGTTCCTGAGGTCCCGATCTCCCCCGCCAGCCCTGGTCTCGATGAACCCCAGGATTTCCTGACCCTCAGTCTATTTGAGTACCTGTCTATTAGTTTCCACTCAACTAAAGTCAGTAGCCTTTGCGGGCCTGGCTCACCGAGCTTTCCAGCTGGAAGGGGCGTTAGAAGTCACGAGTGATCGGTTTCAGGGGTGTGGCTTGCTTGCAGCTTCGACGCTTCTGGAGTCCCTTGCCTTAGGATGCAGCAGCCCAGCTCTTTAGCACCGATTTGAGGTCTGTCACTTCCAGCCCCGCTTCTGGCTACAATAAACATTTCCCCAGCATGCTGTACACCGGCACTGCTCTGGTCCTTCGCACCCGCCTGGAGTTCTCTTCCTCTCTCCCACCTGCTGCGACTATGCACCTGCCAGGGATAGATCAGGTCTCCTCCTCCCTGGACCCCTTCCCCTCTATCTCCAGGCAGAACTCACCGCTTGGTCCTCCGTCTCCTTATTGAGACCTTGGCTTGAAGGTTCGCTTCGGGGAAAGACCTTCACTGATGTGCCTCCCACAGGCACACAGCCGACCCGCCCAGAGCCGGGCTCCCCACGTCACCCCGTGGTACTTTCTTCCCAGCGCCTCTCCCACCTGGCGCACTCCCGTCCTGCCTTGGCCCCCTGTCCTTCCTGCCTCCCCGCTCCAGACACAGGCTCCCCTCTGTCCACCGCTGCACCCCAAGACCCCACGCAGGCCCGCACACAGCAGGGCCCCAGTGAGCCCCTGGCAGGAGCGGCCCCGAGCTGGCCCTTCTCTGGCATCCCGCGTCTTCCCCCCGGGGACCGAGCCCTGTTCTGAGCAGCAGCAGTGCGACCCCCGGGCCCTCCCTCGGCTCTCCCCTGCAGCGGGGGGCGGCTCAGAGCCCACAGGCCCGGGCAGCCGGCCTCACCCGGTTTGTTTTACGGCTCCTCCCGAGCTCCTCACCGCAGCCACGTAGGGAGAGTTTGGAGAAGGAGCGCGGAGGCCAGTCAAGTGGAGAAATCACGTCTCTTAAATGGGCCAGACATGGATGTACACAATAGCCTGTGACAAATGCATCTTCGGGGGGCCATCTGGCAGGAAGCATCCCTTTTTCCAAAGGCCGCCCCAGCCCTGGGGGAAATAATGAGGTCTTTTTTAGGATTCTAATCATTGCCGGTGTCGACAGGCTGATGCCCAGAGTTGCCTTCTGCTCGGAGCTCCGTGCACCCCGCGCTGGCTGTCCCCGGGCCTCCCGGGTAAGAGTCCTGCTCTTAGGGGACCCTGCGTGTCCGGCATCCGTCCTCGCAGTTCTCGCCTCCCTCCCTCCTGCCCACACTCGATGTCAGAGGACACAGGGCGTATCTGTGTCCCAGGGAGCCCTGCTTCTCCCCCCTCTAGAGAGGACATCCCCGCTCTTCCTCCTGCCTGCATCCTGCCCCCCTCTACTTAACCTGTTGTACCCCAGGCTCTGATCAAATATTACCATGTCACCTCCTGACAAAGCCTCCCTGGACCTCACCCAGGACCAGATCAAGCCTTGTGACCCATCACAGGCACCTGCCCTTCTCCTTGGCAGCACCCTTGCCTGTGGAAATTAACTTTGTGATTAGTAAATGTTTTCCTCACCTGCCGGGGCACGTACTCTGAGCTCAGGCTCTCCTGTGTTAGGGCTGGTGGGTCAGCTGCTACGGGACTTGGGCCTGGCCCTGCCTGGTCATTGGGCTGACATCTGTCCCTGGACCCTTTCACCCAAGGCTCGTTTATTCGCTTCTCCTTGCTTCTCACTTCTCCCCTCCCTCTCCCTCTCCTTTCCCTTCCCTTCTTTTTCATTCCCTCTCTTTCCCCCTCCCTTCCTCCCAGCCCCAAAGCAATTGCTGAGCTAATCCTTTATTCTAGGGCCCCGGGGCTCTCAGATGCTGCTCCTGACTTCAGGCCTCCCAGCCTCCCGGGAAGGATGCCCCGCCTCAGGGTGATGGGTGCGGTGAGAAGGAAGAACAGCCTGCTGGGTGTCTGGGAGGCTGGTCAGGGAAGGCTTTTGTCCCCAAGCTGCATTTTGAAAGATACATAAGATCTTGCCAGGGGAAATTGAGGAAACACACTCCAGGCACAAGGCAGCAAGTGTGGGCATCCAGTGTTCTCTTGGCTGTAGCAGCAGACAGCGGAGGGAAGGAGGCAATTGGTGGAGATGGAGATGGGGAGTGGGGATGGCGGCGTGCCCACGCACTTCTCCCCACCGGATGCGTGCTCCTTGCTATGGAGTGTTGCTGCTCTTGTTGTCACGAGGTCGGATCTGCTTGTCCACCCCGAGTCCCGGCCTGGCCTGGTGACCTGCTTTGGCTAAGGTGACAGTAATAACAGGACACAGGCAGGGACTTGAAAAGGGCACAAGCACAGGACTAGCCCTTTCCTACTGCTGGGAGACCTGGGACCAACACAGCCGGACAAGCTCGGGCTAGCTTTCTGGAGGAGGCGAGACTATAGACAGATGCCCCGGCCGTCTCAGCAGTTCCCCTTGGGGCCCATGCAGGCGACGAAGGCCACCTGAAACCATCCAGCCCCAGCTGGGCCCGCCTGGACTGGAAGAGCTGCCTCGCTGACAACAGATCCATTGGAAATATACATGTTTGTGTTTTAAGCTCTAAGTTTCAGGGTGGTTTGTTACACAGCAAAAGCTAACTGATACGCATGAGAAGGAGACAAACTGGGGGCGGGAGGTGACTTCTGGGCTAGGTTGGGGGATCCGAACTTCATTACAGTGATTCTACCAAAGGCTCTGGAACCTGGTGGTTTGGGTTCAAATCCCAGCACTGCTATTTATCAGCTGTGGGGCTTCAGGCAGGTCATTTCACTTCTTCATGTCTCAGTTTTCTCATCTGCTAAATGGGCACAATGAACAGCGACTGGAACATGGCAAGTACTCAGGAAATACTGGCTGATTTTTGACCTCACATTACAGTTGCTGATGGCTACATCTGCAGACTCTGGGGCTCTGGCCCATGTCACCTGACCTCCAGGACAGGATGGGGTGCTAGGTGTGACCCCTAGCCATGTGATGGGTGCTGTTGCAAGGCCATTCTGTGAGGCTCACGCACTGTCTACTCCTGAGCCTCCGGCCGACTCGGGCCCCTCCAGATGTTCTGCTGGCGCAGAGACGTCTCTGTCTTCTACAGCTGAGACTCCCCTGGTTTTCAAATCAGCATGAGTGGCACGCCCAGGGCTCCAGGGAGAGCATAAGCACACAAGGCAATAGCCATACTGTTATGTCATTTCCCTAAATACCTGGGGGCCTCTGGGTAATGCTGGGTTTAGATGGAGCATCTGAAAAATTAGAGATGACATCAGTGTTTCTGTGACAGGCTGTTTGGCTTTATGAGAATTTAGGAAAGCATTGAACCAGCTCCAGTTACGGGGGCTGCCTAGTCTGCTCTGAGACAGACGCATGACACCCTTTGCCTCTGTTCTCCCAAGCCCCAGGGCATGGGGGTCCCCAGGATGGTGGGAGTAGGAAAGGAAGCTTGGGGGGAAGTGAAACGAAAGGGGTGAGGGTGAATGATGTAGAACTCAGGGGGATATGATTATTTCATTTCATCCTTGCAATTCAATGATAAGGAAAACTGTGTTATTTCCCCCCATTTTACAGATCAGAAAACCAAGTCTCAGAAAACCGAGACAACTCATCTAGGGTCACCAGGCCGGTAGGAGATCACTGCAGTGGTTCTGCCCACACCCAACTGGTCCAGGCCTGTGCTGTGCCCTTCCCTGCCCATGATGTGGTGTAAGCCTCACTATGGCCTACAAGGCAGCTGTTACAACTCCCTGTTTATAAACGAAGAAACTGAGGCTCAAGGTCACAGAGCTCAGGAGGACTCAGGCTTTGAGCTTATGTGTCTCTGATCCCAAAATCCATGTAATGAATGTTCTTCCTTCAACTCATGGCGAGAGCAGCAAACCTGTTGGAGGCCCGGAGCAGACTGGAAGGACCCACTTGTAATCGAGGCTAACGGGTACACGGAACCTGGGAGAGTCAGAAGTGTCCCGGTCCAGTTCCCCAGAGCAGGAGCCCCCATGGGAATTTGCAGCTGACACCACGTGCTTTTAAATGACGCGCATTCTCTGGAACTGCTGGTATGTGGCGATGGCCAGAGGCGCCATGTTGAATCACGGCTCTGCTGTTAATAATCATATCAATAACAGCAGCAGCAGCAGCAGCAGTGACAGCTACTTTGTCGAGTGCTTGCTTGGAGAGGGTGGACCTCACAGGGCACAGCTTTACTTTCCACCTGGAGAAATGGCAGCATTTCCCCAGCACGCTGGGGGTGGAAACAGTGCTGCTCCCCGTGGGACAACTACCAGGAGTCTGGAAATGCGGAGTCTCTGCAGAATGCATGCGGGGCCCCAGGGGCAGGAAGTGGTGGGGAGGGTGCAGAGGGCAGGCTATGGGGCAGCCCGGCCAGGCAGGAATCCTGGCTGGACCACTTCCCAGGTGTGTGCCCTTAGGCAAGTAATTTTACCACTTGCCCCTCAGTTTCCCCATCTGTAGAATGGGACAATAATGGTCCTATATGATAGGCTGCTGTGAGGATAGGATGAATTCATACGAGCGCTATGACTAGAGCCTGGCTAATGTAAGCGCTCAGTAAATGTCACTAAGCGTTCTGCTTCCGGCCACACTAACCCGCCTGCCTGCACAGCTGAAAACACGACAAATATATGAAATAACACTCTCTAAGTCATTAGCCACCAAACGACAAAGGAAAGTGAGCCCTGAGAGAAAGGGAAGAATTTCTTTTGTTTCCCTTGTTTCCAGCCTGGAGAGGGATCAGAGGCTAGGGGTCAGGCAGAACTGGGTTGTCTGTGGAGACTGAGGTAGAATGTGGGGAAAATAGGGCAACTTGGGGTCACAGGCAGAGTGCCAGAGATGAGCATATTTGGAGATGAGATGAGAGCACCGAGAGACATCGCTGGTTTGCAGAGTGCCTGCTTGAGGCTGGGGTGTGAGGAAACTGCCGGGGGCCGAGGAAACACAGCCAACAGGAGTTAAGTCGCGATCCTGAAACTCAAGAGTTCTGCTCCCACCAGCGTGGAAAGCCAGGTCAGGCACGGGCAGCGGTTAAAGTATTCAGAAGGGTCCTGCGTCAGAAGCGGGGAATTGGCCCAGACTGAATGTCGCTTTGTGCATGTGTAACAAAGTTTACAAGCAAGACTTAAAAGACACGTGTCCCTTTTACTTAACTGTGTCCCAGAACAATCTTGAAGAGTATTTATAAGAATACAAAATATCAAGTCCCCCAAAAGACAAATACACAATGTCTAGCATTTGATGGAAAATATCCAGGCAAGCAAAGAAGCAGGAAAATATGACATACAAGTAAATGTAAAAACCAGTCGATCAAAACGGACTTAAAACTGACAGAAATGATCTAATTAGTAGACAAGGAAAGTAAAACCAGTTATTAACACATTATTGAGTACATTTAGACATACAGGAAAAAGATAGGAAATGATCTGTAGAGCCATGCTAGATACGCAAAAGACCAAAACTGAACTTTTAGAGCTGAAAATCACAACGTGTGAGATGAAAACTGTTTTAGATGGTTGTAATGGCAGGTGAGACACTGTAGAAAAAGAGATTGGCTAACTTGACATGGAAATGCAAATTACCCAACATGAAACACACAGAGAAAAAGAATAATATAAGAAACGAACAAGTCATCAGTGCACTGTGGGATGGCCTGCGGCTGCCTATCACACACATAAGTGAGCAGGTCAGAAATATACTTGAAGAAATAATGGTCAATTTTTTTCCAAATTTGTTGGCTTCTATTAATCGATAGATCCAAGAAGTGCAATGGACTTGAAGCACAAGAAACATGAAAAAAATTACACCAAGGCATATCATAATAAAATGTCTCCAAACCAGGGATAAAGAGAAAATCTTAAAAGTAACCAAAGGAAAAGGACATGTTACTGATAAAGGAGCAAAAATGAAGAGGATAGCAGACTTCTCATCAAAAACGGTGTAGACCAGGGACAGTAGAGCAATATCTTTAAAGCACTAAAAGGAAAAAAAAACCAAAACAGTCATCCTAGAATTCTACAGATAGGGGAAATATTTTTCACAAATAAAGGCAAAAAATGTTATCAGCTATAGAAGCTGAAAGAATTCATCACAAGTCATTACACACAAGAAGTCTTCAAGGTAGGCAGAAGCAAGATGACAGACAACAGATGGGAATAGGGATCTGGACATCTAGGGAGAGAGCTCTGAAAATGATGACTATGGGGAAAGTGAAAGACATTTTTTTCATTATTTCAATCTCTTTAAAAGAAAACTGACTATTCACGATTTATATGTAGAAGTAAATGTGTGGCCACTTCAACACAGAGAGTGGGAAGGCTGTTGTACGACTTGTACACTGAAGGTGAAGTTGTTTACTATCACTTGCTAGTTGGCTGTGGGAGGTTAAAAACAAATATAATTCATTGATCCATTGATAGGCTAAGACCAAAGTAACAAACGAAGGGGCGCCTCGGTGGCTCAGTCGGTTAAGTGTCACACTCTTGATCTCAGCTCAAGTCTTGATCTCAGGGTCATCATGCGGGACGTGGAACCAACTTTAAAAAAAGAAAAGATGTTTAACAAAATAACAAAAAAAGTTATAACTCAGAAGTTACCAAAGGGGATAAAATAGAATCATAAAAATTATCCCCTTAATCCCAAAGAAGGCAGAAAAGGAGGGAAACAGGACCAAAGAACAGGGAAGAAGCAAAATAAAAAGCAAGATGGCAAATTTAAACCCCACCGCATCAGTAATCGCATTACATAGATCAATGAAAAGGCAGAGATTGTCATATCGGATACAAAAGCAAGACCTAGCTACAAGCAACCTATGGGAAACCCACTTTAAGTAGAAAGACAGCAATAGGTTAAAAATAAGGGGTGGAAAATTGTATACCATGTAACACTAATCAGAAGAAAGCTGGAGCCGGAGAACAATAACAGATGAAGCAGACTTGGGTGCAAACAATGTAACCAGGGATAAAAAGGGGCATTTCGTAATGATATAGATGTCAATTCATCCAGAGGCTGTTACCAACCATGACTATTTATGAATATAATAACAGAGCTTCGCAATGCATGAGGGAAAAGTTGGGAAGCTGCAAAGATAAATAAACAAATCACCACTGGAAGGTGATCACAACACCCGTCTCTCAGCGATGGAGAGAACAAATGGGCAGAAAATTAGCAAGGGTAGAGAAGGCTCGCACAGCGCTGGCAACAAACTTCACCTAATTGGCATTTATAGAACATTCTACCAGGCAGCAGCACAATACACATTCTTTTCAAGGGCACGCAGAACATTCACCAAGACAGATGATATTCTGGGTTGTATAAAACAAGTTTCACAAATTTTTAAAAAGATACAAGTCATACAATGTCTGTTCTCTGACCGCAATGGAATGAAATTAGAAATCCGTTAAGAGAAAATACCCTAGTATTTGGAAGCTAAGTAACACACTTCTAAGTAATCCATGCTACAAAGAAGAAATCCAAACGCAAATTATAAAGTATCTTGAAGCAAATGGAAATGAAAACACAACATAGACAAATTTGTGAGAGGCTGCTACAAGGGAAATTAAAGGGAAATTGTATAAATGTTCAAAGTGGTTTTGTCTGCAACAGTTCCAAACCAGAGGCTGAACGTTCATCAGCCGGGCCATCAATGGATGAATAAACTCTATCCTACTCATACATAAAGAAGAACAAATTATTGATACATGCGACAATAGGAATAAATCTCAAAATGGTTAAACGCTCAGCGAAAAAAGCCAGACGAAAAGAGTGCATATGGCACAGTTCCATTTCTAGAAAATCCTAGAAAATGCAAACCAAACTGGAGAGATAGAAAGCAGATGGTGGTCGCCTGGGGGCTGAGCGGGGTGAGCATGGGTTGTAGGTCAGGCTAACAAAGGGGCACGAGGAAGCTTCTGGGGTGAAGACACATTTCATTTTGCTTGCGGCAATGGTTTCACCGATGGACACATATGTCAAAACATCCGATTCTACGCTTAAATACGGGCAGTTTAGTGTATGCCAATCACATCTCCATAAGTCTGTTAAAAAAGATCTTAGCTATTATAATATTTTGTCTCTGGCTGAGTAGTAAGGACTTTCACACTCTTCTGTTTTTGTTTTTTATTTCTAAATGAAACCCCGGGGAGGGTCCATCCTCTCTCCCATTTTATCAACCAGCCCAGTTAAGCGCAGTGAAGTGGCCAGAGTAATGCCACACGGTGGGAGGGGACAGAGCCGGCACCTGGCCCATCGGTTTTCCTCCAGAAACAAGGCAGCTGAGATCTGGGCTGCAGGCTCCATATCGATCCTGGTGACCATTATTCACCAGAATCACAGTGACGTTGGCGCCGCTCCTTGGAAAGTGAGACGTCCTGAGAAATGTCACTGGGGGGGCAGAGTTGAGGCTCGGGGCTCCCGGAGGAGCTAGTGTGCGCCTGAACAGAAGGTAAACAAGCACGTTGCCTGGGCCTTCCTTCTCCGCCACGGAAGGGAGAGCTTCTACTGTGGTGTCATGGAGAGGTCGCGGCCAGGCAGGGCCACGAAGCCAACTCTCAGTGGGGTTGGAGTCATCCTCAGTGCCATGTCTCCAACGCCAGTGCCCTTCCCGCACCCCTGGAACCCCCCAGCTCCACCTCTCTGAGTGACCCCGCCCGCAAGGCCCGCTACTCCTCCGAGCCTCCTTTTCAATTCTGAGCTTTTCTGGCCCAGAATTGTGAAGTGAGGGGCAGCCCTCCATCGGAAAGGCGAGGGGCAAGGGGCTTCCAGCAGAAAGGACGGACGCAGGAAAAGGCATAGCACTTAGTTCTGTCAACGTCCGACCTTCAACAAACTCTTTGATTTCTTTGGGGCTCAGGTTCCTCATCTGTAAAATGGGGCAAATCATAGCAACCTTACATGGTTCTTACGAGGCTCGGGGCTCCGTGCCAAGCACGCATCGGTCCCCTCCCTTGCCAGGGCCTCCTCCTCAGAGACCAGATGATTCCGAGACCTCCCTCCTCTCTCCCCACCCCCGCTGAAACTTTCTTTAAGAACTACAGAAGAAAATTTATTTATCCCGGGGCTCCGGGGCTGGGAACACGGGCAGATGGCTCCGGAATTAGCAGCTTAGCAGACACAGAAGGTTCCAAATACAATCGGCTTGGAACAGCCCAGAACGTCTTCCCTCCCCAGCTGAGTGCATGGAGCAGCGCGGGCAGCCCTTCCCAGGTCACTGCCCCTGTCTTCGTGCCCTTCTGACCCGGGCATCGTGCCAGCCAGAGACAGGGAGAGGGCTCGGAGCCCAGAGGACCCAGGAAGGGAATCAAAATGACAGGAGCCATCCATCGCCACCAGAGGGGCAGAGACAGCTGCCGCCCACCAGTTCCCGCTCCCTGTCACAGGGCAAGGCTGGTGAGGGGCAGAGGCTGCCCAAGCTGGGACCACCCTGCCCAGCCCCCCGTGCATCCAGGTGGGGCCCGGTGGCACCTGTGGTCGATGGAACGCGGCTGGAGATGACGTGGTCCCCTCTGGGCTGAGCTGGTGGGTCACTTGGTGACCTTCCCCTCACTCACTGCCCCTCCCCGGGAACCCTGGAAGCCCCGTGTATCGGTGACGTCATCACAGATGAGAACGCCTGGATCCCCGCATCAGCGCTCAGAGGAAGCCCCTCCCCGGACCAGCCACACCCACCCGGACCTCACATGGAGGAAGACCCCCTCCTCCTGGGTGAGGCCACGGGGATGTGGGCCTATTTGTCACAGCACCTGGCCCATCCTGACCGATGCGACCCAGGCCCTCTCCTCATGGGCCCCTCATCCAGCGGGCACTCGTCAGGCTCCTCTGGGCGCCTCCTCAGGGTGCCGAGCACTGCGACACAGCCGCAAACGGGACCCCCAGGCCCCTGCCCTCGGGGAGCTCCTGGGGGCCACCGGGGAGACAGCCAAGCAAAACTTGTACATGAACCAAAAAATATTTTACAAGGTATGAAAAATGCTAGGGAAAAAATGAAGGAAAATGGGATGATGAGAAATAGATGTCAGCTTGGGAGGTGGGGGTGGTGAGGGGGGCTAGGGAGGGAGGTCGGGTGGTGACTGAGGGGGGTGCAGCACCGTGGGAGAAGCTGCTGCAGAGAGTAGGGCAGGTGCGGCCTCTACCCCCCCATGCTGGCCACCATTATGCAAATGACTTCCCTCCATCATCACCACAAACCTGGGGGGGCTGTTATTGTCCCCTTGTACAGGGGAGGGGACCGAGGCCCTAGGGAGGTGGAGGGAAGGGCGGGGATCCTGGAGCAGGGATGGGTCAGATCCCAAAGGAAGATGAGCTTGGCAGCTCAGCCCCTGGGGAATGGCCTGGGAGGCCCTTCTGACTCTCCAGGATAGGACCCAGGGGTGAAGAAGGTGCCTTTGGGGCCAGAAATGCAACCTGGGGTCATGGGAAGAGCATGGTCTCTCCTGGGGCCAGCTGTGTGCCCTTGCGCAATGCATTTGACTTCTCTGAGCCTGCCCCCCATTCCCCCAGCACCCAGAGGAGAGGAGGTGAGTCAGTGCCTCCAAAAGCTCTGAG
>CM052900.1:146335081-146350659 GCA_028534135.1 Potos flavus
GGACGCATCTCTCTTTCACAGGACATCCACCTGTTGTCCCCACATCTGCCTTGGGGGACCCCAGAAGTAGACAGACCTTCACCCGAGACTCCTGGGGGGGGGTGAGCAGCTACCCGAGGTGGGGCCGTGACCGCACAGGAGGGGAGAGGCTCAGAGAGGAAAGCCCCAGCTGTGAGAGAGAGCGGGGATCACCCGAGGGAGGGAGTCCGCGGAGCCGGTGGGAGCGGCGCACTAAGGACTAGAGAGAGCAGAGCGCCGAGCCCCGGGCGGGGGGGGCAGGGATGAATGTACAATACAGGAGAGACTGTTATGCCCAGATTTTTAGATCCCCAAAGACCACCAGGGAGCCGAGTCCGGCTTTCAAGACCCTCCCGCAGTCAGAGTTAGGCGGCTTCCTGAGAGTAGCATCCTAAGTGCTGTGCCTTTAATTTCTTGGCTCTTCTCCCTGAAAACTTATTCTACAAAATGTGCCTGTGCCATCCATCCTCCCAGATGGCTTTTTAAGCGAAGCTGTTTGTTAAGTGGGAGACGGAAGGGGAGGGGTGGGAGGAGCAGGGGGAGCCTCTGCAGGCCCCAGGAGGAGACCAAGTGGCAACCGGGAGTGGGGATGGGAAGCAGGGGCAGGGAGGGCCTCTGTGGTCTGGGAAAAGCACAGAGCACGGCCTCCCGGTGTGGGAGCTCAGGCACAGCCCAGCGCACGTGACCAGAGTCCCAATGACAGTGGCAGAGAGTGTCCGGCCCCACCGGGTGCCCAGCTCTGGGATGAGCACTTTGGACTCATTGGTCCAATTCGTCCTCGCACAACCTGTGCAGCGGGTCCCGTGAACATCCTTGTCCCACAGAGGAGGAGCTCAGAGAGGCGCAGGCACTTGCCCAAGGTCACCCAGCTGACGAGAGACAGACTCGGGATTTGAGCCTGGGACCGTGGGAGTCTAGAACCCCGGTTCTTAACCAGGATATCACACAGCCCCTCCCAGACCATGGAGATCAGACCCATGGTGGCACTCACACCCCCAGGGCCTCAGTTTCTCCATCTGCACCATGAGGCAGTCGGTGTGGCTCCATAGTTCTCAAGCCTGACTCCACATCAGAATCTCCTGTGACTTTCCAGCAACGCTGAGGTCTGGGCCCCACCCCAGGCAGGTGGAGTAAGAATCTCTGGGCATGGGGCCCATGTATCTAGATGTTTTTCAATCCCACCCAGACGACACTAACTGCTGGAGAGGAAGCAGAGCCACCGGAATTCTCACCCGCCGCTGGTGGGAATACAAAATGGTAGAGCCGCTTGGGAAGACGGTTTGGCAGTTTTGTATGAGGCTAAACATAGTCTCAGCATAAGATCCAGCAGCACGTGCCCAGGTATTCATTCAACTGATCCGAACATTTATGAACACACAAAAACCTGCGTATAAATGCTGACAGCGGCGTTATTCGTAACTGCCAAGCGTGGAAAGCAAGCAAGCTGTCCTTCAATAGGTGGATGGATAAGGAAACCGTGGTACATCCCTACAATGGAAACGTACTCAGCGATAAAAAGAAATGAGCAATGGCGCCAGACGAGGACATGGATGAAGCCTAAATGCTTGTTGCGAAGGGGAAGAAGGCCATCTGAAAAGGTTACATGGATATGACATTCTGGAAGAGGGAAAATTACAGAGAGAGGAAACAGATCAGTGGTTGCAAAGGTCTCAGGAAAGGGGAGGATCGAAGAGGTGAAGCACCGAAGACGTTTTTCAGGGCAGTAAAACTTTAAGGATCCTACCATAATGGTGGATAAATGATATCACACATTTGTCAAAATTCATAGAACTTGACCGTAGGAAGAGTGGCTGTTAAGTTAATGTATGCAGATTTCAAGACATTGTCTATGAGGTTAGGGGACTCCAGGATGGGATTCAGACTAGGACGAAAGAATCTCGCCATAGTACAAATGTAATATGAACAACCTCAGGGAAGCAGGTAGAGGTGAAAGGTGCTGATCTATGCAACTTTGGAAATGAGTAGAACCCATAAGATGAAAAGCAGAAGGGGATGCACAAAAACACTGGACTCTAGTGGATGGAGTTGCTTCCCACACACAGAGGCTAACAATTCTGAAATCACTATGTAAAGACACTGGAAATGAACATTAGTGTTTGGAGGACAGAGGATGGGAACCAGGTTTCTCACTGCTGGGGTAGGAGTTTCCAGACAAACAAAGGGAGGAGGCTAGAATGACCCATGTGGTCATGGATCAGAGTTGGAAACATCAGTAGCAACTCACGTTTAGCTGAATGCAGATACAGATGTTTACATATATTAATATTTATACATCCGTGTATGGGCATGAGTTAGTGTAGCTATAGTTCCTTGCCCTGTGAGCTGACAGGGCCTCCAAGCAATGACATCCAAGTAGCGACAAGCATACCTAGCACCCAAATCTTGGTTTGTCATACGATTCTCCAGTAACAGAATCAGGGCTCCTTGGAGAAAAGGCTGATTCTAGAACTAGGGTAGGAAATGGACGAGATGAGCCCCGGGTACCTTTTAATGCCCAAAAGTAAGGAAGTGCTAAAAAATAAAAAAAATCTCACCATGATGGGCAAATAGTAAAGGAGGACAAGAGCCCAACTGAAAGTGTCATCAATCACCAAAGCTAGAACAATTTGAGCAACAAAAGAAATAAATTAGTATTGGATTATAACCCAAAGTATAAAATAAATACCTGTGAGTCCGAACTGATAGGAACGAAGGAATAAGAAAAGACAGATTTCACTTGCAGGAGATTCCAGATACTTTATGTAGAATTTGTGATGTCCCCTCTCTCATTCCTGATATTGATGACTTGTGTCTTCCCTTTTTTGTTTCCTGATCAGTGTGGCCAGAAGTTTATCAAATTTATTGATCTTCTCAAAAAACCAGCTTTGATCTCATTAATTTTCTCTATCGCTTTTCTCCCCTGATTTCTACCCTGATACTTATTTCCCCTCTGTTATCTACACGCATTTAATTTGCTTTTCTGTTTCTAGTTTCTTAGAGTGAAAACTGAGGTCACTGATTGAAGACATTTCTCCTTTTCGAATGTAGGCGTTTTGTGCAATAAATTTCCCCTAAGAACTGCTTTAACGACATCCCACAGATTTCGATAATGTTGTGTTTTCATTTTCTTTCAGTGAAAAATACTTTCTAATTCCCCTCTGGTTAGTTCTTTAACACTATGGGTTATTTGAAAGTATGCTATTTAGTTTCAAAATATTTGGAGACTTTTAAGAAATCTTTCTGTTAAATTGCCGGGTTCCAATTAATTTCTGTTGTGGTCAGAGAGCATGCTCTCTACTCGAGCCCCTCGAATTTATGGAGACTTATTCATGACCCAGAATATTGTCTATGTAGCATATTCAGATACGCGCAGGGGAAAGAATGTGCACTCCATCGTTGCCCGGTGGAATATTCTATGTCACATAGGTCAAATTGGTTGATGGTGTTAATCAAGTTCTCTGTATGGTTTATGTCAATTTCTGTCCGGTCTCTCTGTCAATTATTGAGAAGGCGGGGTGAAAGCCTCTGACTATCACTGGGCTTCATCTACTTTTTGTTTCACGTATGTTGAAGAGCTATTAGGTGCATAAACATTGAGGATCGGTAGGTCCTCTGGATGAATTCACAATATGATCTTTACCTCCTGTAAAATCGTTTGCTTAAAACCTCCTTTTTAGACATTACCATAGCTACCCACTCCACTAG
This sequence comes from Potos flavus, assembly GCA_028534135.1. Lineage (NCBI taxonomy): Eukaryota > Metazoa > Chordata > Mammalia > Carnivora > Procyonidae > Potos > Potos flavus. Next base: position 146,338,805 of record CM052900.1, read on the forward strand.
TCTTTCCAGACTCTGTGAACATCACCTTGCTGGGTACTGGGTATTTTTGTTTGGCTCTAAATATTCTCGAGCTTTGTTCTATAACTCGAAAATAGAGTGATATCTTTAGGATCTTGCTTTAATATTTCTTAGGTGGGACCAGAGCGGTTCTCAGTCTAGGGCTAAATTTTCCCCACATCTGAGGCAAGCCCCTTCTGCGAACTCTCTAGAGAGTTCTCGCTCCGTGCTGCTCTCTTCCTGGTACTGGGTCCTGCCGACTCCAGCCACCCTGGTCTTCTGGAATCTCAGCCCCACCGCTTTGACTTTGGGACCCCGGGGCTCCTCCTGGGTCCCTCCTCCCTCCCTGTCCCAGGGCCTGGCAACTCTCCCAGGGCTGGAAGCCAGGGCAGTTGTGGGGCTCCCTTCATTTGTCTCTCATCTCTCATCTCTCCTTCGTTGCCTGATGCCCGGTGTCTTGTAAACCACTGTTTCATAATTTTGTCTTTCGGTCACTTCAGGTGGGAAGGTAAATCCAAACCCTGTCACTCCTTGCCGGGAAGAGGAAATCTCCATAGCTGGAATTGAGGACCCCTGAGCTACACCGATCACCTCATTGTTCCGACGGGGAAACAGGCCAGGGGTCACAATGCAGGTTGGAGGGTCTAGAACGTGCACCCGGATTATGAACCCCAAGGTGATTTCTGTTGGAGAAGATCTGCTTCCCAGCGAAAAAAAAAAAAAAGAAAGGCTTTGGCTTCTGCCCCTCCCCCAGAGGCAGCAGCAGATCCTTGCCCGGGGCCCTGACGGTGACAGGTTCCTGAAGCGGAAGTGAAGTGTTTTAAGGCTTAGCTTCCGGAGCGAAGGATGCGGGGAGTGAGAGGGTTTCCATCCCAGCGTGCTCTGCGGCAGGCAGGGGACTCTCGCAGACCAATCCCCCACCGCCGGTCTCCGCCGAGCACCATGGGAAATGGCTTATGAATGAACGTGAACTCCGCTTGCGTCTGGGACTCACAGGAACACTAAGCTGTCATGCTGGTCCGTAGTCAGCCTTTAAGAATTCATCAAAATATTAGCTGTTTGTTCCTTACCGGCCTTGATGGCAGCCGCGTGTCCCTTCGGGGCTCTGCCGAGGGGTAACGGTTTCTATATTCTGTCTCTCTTCTGAGGGTCTCGTTATCCTGTGGATTTCCGTTCACTTGGGTGCCTTGCAGCCCCGCCTCCCTGGTGGGCTTAAGAAAAGTTATGACTTTGTAGACTCCTTGGCTTTTTTCTCATTTCCTCTCATGTCTTTTCATATCCTAAGGAGAAGCAGAAATTCAAGAGAAGACCAAATAAGTCAACAAAATGCTAGGGCGCTTGGTGAAGGTTAGAGGCAGCTTAACGAGGCGGCAAAGATTTCCTTTTAGAAAGGTCACCGCGGCAGCTCGCTCTTCGGCCAATATTTGTTGTACGCAAATCATGTGCCAGGCACTACTCTAGGCACTAGACAGATTGGAGGGAGGGGGCACCAGCCGGAAGGCTACTGTAGTAGATTGCTAAACAAAGGCCCAGAGAGGGCAATATAAAATCCCCAGGTCACACAGCAAGTGAGCAGACCTGGGGAGCCCAGCTCTTTGACTCCCTGCCCGGGGCTACCCTGCCACAGGCTGCCTTTCATCACAAGGCTTGCTGGAAGCCCCCGAATGTAATTTGAGGATCACTCTGTGGGGAAATAGAAGCCACAGGGCAGAGCTCTGTGTCTCCAAAAGACAATGAAATAGAATTTGGGGTCCACGGAATTAGTAAAGACTAAATAAGAAGAGAATAATCGATGCTGTTAAGTGTATGGTGAGACAGAGACCCTCCCGCCCCTGCTGGAGAACTTTCCAGAAGACACTTAAGTAACAAAGATCTTGAGCTGGAGAAGGGCCAGCTCCAGGAACTGGTCCTTAGGGAGTGGTCAGGGATCTGAGCAAGGATTATGTCTAGAGATGTTTATTGCAGCTGCGTGGTAAGATTGAGAAACGGTAACATGCGGTTTCCCCAGCCGTAAAGGGTAATGAATTAAATGATGGTGCATCTGAATGAGGGACTATTACGAAGCTGTTAACATCTTGCTCTTGAGGAACTTCCGATGATGTGAGAAAACACTCGCGACGCGGTGATAAGCAAAGAAAGGAAACTGGATATACAGTAAGATCTCAAGTATATGAGGTATATGGTATGGAAACGCCTGCCATCCCTGCCTATGGAAAGGCTAGGTGATCGTACAAGGAGAAGAGCTCCTACTGGGGCCCTTAGTCTGTGCTGGGGCTTTCACCCCAAATGGACCTAGGTGGGTGGAAGCGAGGCACAGAGAGGTTGAGTCGCAGGTCCGGGGTCACAAAGCTGAGAGTCCATGCTGGGACGTGAACTCCGGTTTGGAAGACTCCCACGTCCACTGTGAACCATGAACTGAGGCTAAGTAGGGAAAGGGCCAGGGGAGGGCACGCACGCGCAGGCACAGTCCTGTGTGCCTAGCCCTATCCCAAGCCCCTGGAGAATCCACATGCTCTGTCCGGGGCTGCTCGGACTGCCCTGATGACCTGGGTTCCAGAGCCCACCCTGACCGCGCCCCACCCCTGCAAGCTGGTGCAGGCCCTTGCTCTCGGTCGGGCTGCCTCTGCCTGTCCCCCGAGCCCCAGTCCTTGCGGTGAATGAGTGTGTTTCCCTGATGGCCCGTGCTGACAGCTGGGAGAGGGTAGAGATGGAAAGCCTTGCGGATGTCTCCAGGGCCAGGCCCCTGCTCATCAGAGCTGCTTTGCACCCATCACCTTCAGCGAGAAGCAAAACCCAGGGCAGGCGGATCCAGGAACCATCATTCAAGGGCTCCTCGAACAGGAAGGGGGGTTGGTTCCTGCCCTGGTTTGTTGATAAATATTTTCTTTAATGCATCAGTTTCTGGAGCCCCGGCCCGGGGTGGGCCGCCCATATCTCTCCCCACCTAGCCTGGGGCGCTCGGGAGATATATGGCCTGTCTCGGCCCGTCTGCTCGCTCACACACGGAGTGGGATCTCGTGAGGCTCTCCTAGACTTAGCCTCCCCTCCCCCTCATGTGCGGCTGGCACATCCACGTCTCGTTCTGATGGATCGAGATGTTCCGATCTGAAAGGAGGCATGGCAGCCTGAGCAGGGGAGGCTTCCTGGAAAGAGGGGAGAGAATGGACTAGTTCCCCCCCACACACACCGTGCCCTCTCATCCTGCCCCGCCCCGCCCCGCCCTGCGCCTCGGCCCCCTGCCCCTTCCTTCTGCAGGGACTCGGAAAGGCGGGCTGAGCAGGGCGCGCTGGTGTGTTGGCCTCGGGCTGCTGAGACCTCTTTCCCAGCAGGATCTCAGCTCCAGCCAGGTCCCCTCCTGTAGCTCTCAACCTGTACCATAGGCACGGGGGCAAGCGGAGAGGTTTTTAAGGAACTATGTGTGTGTGCGTATTTTCCTTTACAAAGCATTCTCCCGTCCATCCTCTACATCCCTGCTGGGCCAGGGATTCATTAGCCCCATTTCATAGATGAGAAAATCGAGGCACAGAGAGACAAGGTGTTCGCCACCCAGTAACCCGGCTGGTTAAATGGCGGGCATTGGACTCACAATCTGGTCTGACAGATCCGAAGTCACCGGTTTCCCCTGTGTCACAACATACATCCCGGAGATAGTTTGGGGGTGAGAGACATTGATTAGCGATCAACTGGGCAAAGGCAGGGGGAGGAAGCAGGGCTGGAGGGAAGGAAGCTGAACTGTGACACAGGGCTGACCACCTCTGCCGAGCGGGTCCAGAGCGGGGAGCGAGGGGCGTGAGTGGCGTCTGTCCCAGCTGACTGCATGGAGCAGAACTGGCAGGGCCCCTCTGCCTCTCTCTGCCCTGAGTGGGCCCCCAAGAAGGGAGCTGTCTGCGGAGGAGGCCGAGTGGACGAGCTGGATGGCCAGTCCCTCCGGGAGGGAGCATCAGAGGCACCCACCAGATCATCGGGGGTCCGCACGGATTGCTCCCCGCCCCGGTGCCCGGCAGCCGTCCTCCCCTCTGCAAGCAAGATCCCCTGATCTGCGTCAATGACCTTTCTCAAGATAGTGCCCTGGCCCCCGCCACCTTCTTGCCATCTAGTCCCTGGATACAGGGGCCCAAAGCACCTAGGCAGCCACCATAGTAAACCAACCAGAGACTCTTTCTGTGTTTCCTGGCCCGCGTGGGTCCTCTGGGGAGCAGGACATCGAGCCCCGCAGGGCCCAGCATTGCAGGGATGGGAGTCGCCAGGTCCCATCCCCGCCCCCAGTCCCCAGGAGTGGTGATAAGTGGAGCCGCTTTCACTTCCACCTGCCGTTTCTTAACCCCTTGTCTTCTTCTCATTAGGGACACAGACCCTTATAAAAGGCTCTGGTCCAGGGCACACGCTGCACCCTGCAGGATGGGCCCCCGGCCTCACACAGCGTTTCCTCCCAAATGGCACTTCAGCTGGGCGCACGGGTGACCATTCCAACACCCCGCGCGGCTGGCAGGTTCTGGGCGGACCTCGTGTGATACAAACCAGCCCCTTGGCCTTGAGCCTGTTCCTGCCCCTGCCTTACATAAGCCAGCCACCCCCCGGGACCGACGCACTGTTACGTGAGATCCCAGGCTGGCGGATCGGACCCTCTGGAAGCCCCCAGACGGTGGTGCCGGCCGAGGCCCCGCAGGCAAGACAGTGGACCCCCACCAGGAAGACAGGGCTACTCGTAGGAGAACAAACCACTGGGCCTTGCCACCTGCAAGGGACTCAATGTGGCCAACTCGCCGGTTCCTCTCCTCAAGCAATGGCGCCGTTTCTGGGGCTCAGCCATGGTCTGTGCCGCTGGCAGGTTGGTTTGCAGAACCAGCAGTGCTAGACCATTCTTGGGTAGTGGGGTCAAGGCCATTGTGCCCATGCATTCCCTCCACCTCTGTCACACCAACATTGGGGTGGCCAACGGCTGGTGTTAGCTATTGGGTCACTGTATTTACTCGGTCCTTTAGTGCCTCTTCCTTGGGAGATGTTCTCTGGTGAACACAACTTACGTGATACAAAGACTTGAGCACCTATTGAGCCTTTACTGTATACCAGGTGCTGAGCTACGAGCTTTACATCTATCATCTCATTCAGTGTAAGAACTCTCACCATCCTCCGTTTATAGTTGGGGAAACTGAGGCACGGAAGCGTCGAATAACTTGTCCAAGGCTACTCAGCCAAGGAGTGGAAGAGCCAGGCTTTAAATCAGGCATCTGGTTCCACGGCTGGGGCTCTGACCCACTGGGTTACGTGGCTTTTCTGAACACCCACACAGATCCTGTCCTGCCCTCTCCCCCTACAGTGTTCCTGACCCAGTGACCCCCCCAGTAGAGGAACGTGGACACTGTCTGCACACCCTCCCCCATGTGGCTCAGCCAGGACCCAGTTACCCAGAGCTAAGTGGCCACGGATCCCACCTTACAGAGTGGTTCCATTGCAGTTGGAGGGGCCGTGTAGCCTTGTGGGGTGGTTTCGTTGAGTCTCTGTGCTGGGGATTCATGAGTGAACAGCAGCAGATCCTCTCTTATCCTCCAGAGTTCCCAGTAGGGGTAGGAATCAAGTTTAAAATGACACTCCTGGTGGGTCTCATAAGGCAAAGTCGATGGGGCCATAGGGCCTGTGATGGGGGCTCTGAACCAGTCTGTGTAGTCAAGGAGGGCTTTCTGGAGGAGGTGCTGCTGGGACAAGATGCATTCACTGCAACATTGAGGAAGGGACTAGGATAGGCCAGCTGGGTGTCTGGGCAAGATGATGGGGAAGGGAAGATCCCGAAATCCTAAAACCCTGTGATTCTGACTGAATTTTTTATAGTTTTAAGATTCTATTCACTGGAGATTCGAAGACTTTGGAATTTAAGATTCTGGGAGTCAAGGACTATGGGGTTCAAAGGTGCTGGGATTCCCACATGGGAGTCTCTGCTGCTAGAGAAACACCAGTCAAATCTTTCAGGAGCCAGAAGCTGCCGTTCCCCCCTCCCAGGCCCCAGCCAGGCTCATAACATGGATATATGTGTGGCTCTTGCGGTTCTGAGAATGTAAATTTATTCTGCACTTCCAACATCAGACACTCACCTTATCTGCATGTTCCAGTTGCCAGAATAAATATTAGGAGACAAGCGTGTGGAGATTTTCTGTGTGTACACGAGTTAAATCCTCCAGCCGGTGGTTAATCCAGACAGGGATTTCAACGGAAATGCTCTGCTTATATTCATTCAAGGAGGAGCAGTAACTGGGCCTCTGTTGCCATCTGACGAGGGCCCCTGTCTCCTGCGGAAGGGACTGAGAGGGCCTTTGTGTGCAGGCTTCAGGCCAAGGTCGGACGAAGCAAGGGGGAGAGCGTCCTCCAGCGGGTCTGGGCCATGTGTGCGCAGATGGGACCATTCTCTGCAGGGCATCTGGGGTCTCTCGGGAACCTCGGGGTCCGGACTCACTCGGGCGGGTGCAGTAGGAGCCTCCCCAGAGGGCTGGGAGGGGCAGACACGGCGCTGGGCGCTGGCCCGGCTCCCAAGTCAGACCGACAGGGGCGGACCTCGGCTCCCACGCACCAGCTCAGCCGTGTGACCTTGAAGAAGCCACTTCACCCCCCTGGATTCAGTTTCTTCAACGGGACCAGTGGCCCTGACCACGCCCCCCACTACCTGGCTGCTCTCAGGATTAGTAGCTGAGCATCAGTCCCAGAAACACCCTCACGATGCCTGCTGGGTGCCAGGCACAATGTGAGGGCCTTTACACAGGTTTATCCCCACCCCAGCCCAGGAAGGGGAGCTGTCACTGTCTCCACTTCACAGATGAGGAAACTGTGGCACAGAGAAGTTTGGTAACCTGCCCAACATCACATAGGTAAACAAATGGCAGAGGCCAGATTTGCAATCAGGCATTTGGCTCCAAAATCCATGAACCTAAACACTCCATGTAAATGTTTCCAACAACCTTATTATCTGCGTTCCCAGGAATTAGCCCACATTTCAGCAAAGGCACCCTAAAACTGAACCTCATTCTTTTGCTATGATTGATGCTCTGATTATAACCAGGCAAGAGTGAAATACAATTTATGCCTCCAGGCCTTTGCTTATGCTGTGCCTTCTCCTTGGAACACCCTTCCCCTGCCTTGTCCACCTACATTCACTGAATTTGGCCCCTGTCCTAACACCGACCCCGTGATGTTGGTATCATTGCCCCCATTTTAGAGAAACTACTACTTACGAAGGTTTTGCAATTTCCTGAGGCTACAGGCCCCACTAGAAAGCAGCAGTCTGGACCTCTGACCTCACTCTGGACTGCCGAGAACACCTTGGGAGGTCAATGGAGAAGCCGTTCCATGAAGCCATTACATTCGGAGCCTGTGAGATGCCCCCTCCCCTCGTCCATGTCAGTCCCTCCTTCTTACAGCCCTGAGAATGGGAAACACATCTCCTTCTACACAAACCGCACCACTAATATTTAGTCATGTTAATTAAATATGGATTGTCAGAGCATTACTTGAGATTTAAAAGAGACACACTTAAGAGAATGATGAAGGAAGAACATAACAGAACTCTTGCTTTAACAAGTTTTTTTTAGAGCTAGCCTCACTAAGAAATTAAGGGCTGAGTTTTTGAAATTTTTGGTTATTGTCTCCCCAACTCACTCCCTCCAGTTCGAGAACATAAACTCCATGTGGGTGGGAGTTTTTGTTCATTTTCTTCACTGATGAATCCCAAGCACTAGCACATTTTGTGGTGCACAGTACCAGGATAATAAAAATTGCATAAATGAAAAATAAATAAAAATAAAAGAGATACATTTAGGTGCCAGGTAATTAAACAATTAAAAGGTGTATTTTAAAAATTTTAGAAAAGCAAATCAATTGAGAAAATCAATGAAACTAGAGCTAGTACTTTGAAAAGATCAATACAATCAATAAGCCTCCAGCTAGGCTAAATAAAGAAGAGAGAAGCCAAAACTTATTAATACCAAAAACGAAAAAGGGGACATCACTACAGATCCCACAGAAATTTAAAGGATGACAAAGGAACATTATGAACAACTCTATACCCACAAATTTAATAACCTAAATGAATGGACCAATTCCTAGAAAAACACAATCTACCAAAACTCACACAAAAAAAGTAGATGCTCCAAATAGGCCTGTATCTATTAAAGAAATTAAATTGATAATTAACAACTTTCAAAAACAGAAAGCGCCAGGCCCACAGGGTTCACAGGTCAGTTCTATCAAACATTTAAACAAGACATGATACCACCTTGTACAATCTCTTTCAGAGGATAGAAGAAGAAGGACTACATCCTAACTTATTCTATGATGCCAGCATTACCCGAATACTAAAACCAGACAAAGACATTACAAGGAAAGAAAACTACACTCATGAACATTGATGCAAAATCTTCAGTAAAATATTAGCAAACTAAATTAAAAAAACCATTAATTAAAAGAACTATACACCACAATCAATTGGGATTTATCGCAGGTAAGTAAGACTGATCCAAAACTTGAAAATCAATGAATGTAACCCATCATATCAACAGACTAAAAAAGAAAAATCACATGATCATATCAATAAATGCTGAAAAAGCATTTGACAAAATCCACCAGGATTTCATGATAAAAACTCTGAGTAAACTGCAAAAAGAAGGCAACTTTTACAACTTGATAAAGACTATCTATAAAAAACCTACAACTAACTTCATTCTTAATGTGAGAAACTGAAAGAATTCCCACTATGATCAGGTACAAGGCAAGGATGTCCCCTTTCACCACTCCTTTTCAACATTGTACTGGAAGTCCTCGCTAATGCAATAAGGCAAGAAGAGAGAATAAGAGGTATATGTATTGAAAAGAAAGACATATAGCTGTCTTTGGTCACAAATGGCATGATTGTCTATGTCAAAAATCCAAAAGAATCAACAAAAAACTCCTGGAACTAATGAGAGATTCTAGCAAGATTGCAGGATACAAGGTTAATATACAAAAGTTAATTGCTTTCCTATATATCAACAATGAATAAGTGGAATTTGAAATGAAAAATACAATACTATTTACATTAGTTCCCCCAAAATGAAATAGGTATAAATCTAATAAAATATTTACAAGATTTATCTGAGGAAAACTATAAAACTCTGATAAACAAAATCAAACAACCAACTAAATGGAGAGATATTCTATGCTCATGGATAGGAAGACTCAATATTGTCAAGATGTCAGTTGTTCCCAACTTGATCTATAGATTCAGTGCCACCCCAGTCAAAATCAAAGCAAATTACCTTGTGGATATTGACGAACTCATTCAAAAAGTTATATGGAGAGGCAAAAAAACTCAGATTAGCTAACACAATATTGAAGGAGAACGAAATTGGAGGACTGACACTCTTGACTTCAAGACTTACCATAAAGCTGAAGTGCTCAAGACAGTGTGGTGTTGGTGAAAGAATAGACAAATAGATCATGGAACAGAATAAAACACCCCAAAGAGACCCCCATAAATATAGTCAGTTGATCTTTGACAAAGGAGTAAAGATAGTTTTTCCAATAAATAGTGCTGGAACAGTAACATCTACATGCAAAAATAATAATAATAATAATCTAGACCCAAATCTTACACCCTTCACAAAAATTCACTTGAAATGGATTTTAGACCCAAGTATAAAACACATAACTATAAAACTCCTAGACGCCCCTGGGTGTGGTGATGCCTTTTGAGATATAACACCAAAGACACAATCCATGAAAGAAACAATTGATAGCTAGACTTCATCACAATTAAAAACTTCTGCTTTGTGAAAGACAATATCAAGAGAATGAGAAGATAAGCCACAGAATGGGAGAAAATATTTGCAAAAGACGTTTGATAAAGAACTGTCATCCAAAACACACAAAGAACCATTGAAACTCAACAATAAGAAAACAAACCCAGTTAAAAAACAGACCAAAGACCTTAACAGATACTTCATTAAAGAAGATATATGGATGGCAAATAAGCATACGAAAAGATGCCCCACATCATAAGTCAGCAGGTAAATGCAAATTAAAACAAAGAAATACCAGTTACACCTATTAGAATGGCCAAAACCCAGAACACTGACAACATCAAATGCCGCAAGGATGTGGAGGGACAGGAACCCTCATACATTGCTGATGGGAATGCAAAATGGGACAGCCACTTTAGAAGACAGCCTTACACTTTCTTCCAAATTTAAACCTACTCTTACCATATGATCCAGCAGTCACAGTCCTTGGTATTTACCCAAAGGAGTTGAAGACGTAGGTCTACACAAAGACTGCACGTGAAGGTCTACAGCAGCTTTACTCGTAGTTGCCAAAACTTGGAAACAGTAAGATGTCCTTGAGTAGGTGAATGGATAAACTGTGGCACATTGATAATAATAAATAACAATAAAATAAAATGTTATTCAGCATTAAAAATAAATGAGCTATCGAGCCACGAAAAGACGTGAGGGGAACTTAAAAGCCTACTCCTAAGTGAAAGAAATCTGAAAAGACTACTGTAGAATTTCAATTACATGACATTCTGGAAAAGACAACGCTATGAAGACAGGACAAAGATTCGTGTTTGCGGGTGGGGTGGGGAGGGAGATGAATAGGCAGAGTGTTGAGGATTTTTAAGGCAGTGAAAACACTCAGGATGGTATTATAATGAAGGCTATATATCATTATACATTTGTCCAAACCCATGGAATGTCCAAGAGTGAACCATAGGTAAACTACAGACTGTGAGTAATCAGGATAGGTCACCAGAATGGTGAGTAATTTTTTTAAAGATTTTATTTATTTATTTAGAATCTGGGTGAGAGCAGGGGGTGGGGCAGAGGAAGAGGAAGAGAGACAATCTCAAGCAGACTCCAGTCTGAGCATGGAGCCCGATGTGGGGCTCGATCTCATGACCCTGAGGTTGTGACCTGAGACAAAATCAAGTCAGATGCTTAACTGACTGAGCCACCCAGGCGCCCCGGTGAGTAATTTGGATCATGTGGGCAGGCTACCCACGTGTGGGGGGCAGGGAGTGCATGGGAAATCTCTGTACCTTCTTCCTGATGTTATCATAGACCTAAGGTGCTCCCAAAAACGTCTTCTTGGAAAAACCACAGGCAATAGATGCAGAACCGTATTAATACAGTAACTAGTGGGCATCTTCAAATTCTTTTTAACCCTTTCACTTTGAGTCTTACAGTGGCTGCCCCAATTCTTACCAATTAGCGAAGCTTTACAAATGGACGTCCAGTTGAAATTAATGAGCCGCAGTGAGGGGTGAGTGTGACCCAGGCCAAGAGGTCTCTGGAGCAGCGGCGGTGAGACAGGAATGGGGTAAGCTCCATAAAGGAAGCACCAGCCACACGGACACCTGGGGGTCCTGTGCCTCAGTGGCTCTCATGGGGTCTCCATCTAGGCTGGGCTTCAGTGCTTGCTCACCTGCACTGTGGCCCCCGCCCACCATCTTGCCGACCCCAATCCCAGCCCCAGCCCAGCTCCGGGACCTCCTGCCCCACCTGCTCTCCAGGCTGTGTGCTGAGGGCGTCTGGAGGGGCCAGGATGGGTCTCGCTATGGGACGAGAGAGCGAGGACTGTGCACTTGCAGCCCTTATAGGGAACCTACTTGCCTTAATTCAAACCATGCAGGCATTTATCAGATCATTTGCCTACTGTATGCTCAGTGCTGAGCAGGACAGAGTGGGACATAAAGACAAGGCACCTCTGAGTTCTTACCCAAGTAGCTTTGGCCACTCACTTACTCTCCCAGAGCCTCAATTGTCTTATCTGCAAAATGGGGATTTGGGGATTTAAATGCCCCTCTCACAGTGATGGGAGGGTCCGATGAGACTGTCCTTTCC
>CM052900.1:146351159-146381970 GCA_028534135.1 Potos flavus
GCCATGAAGGGACCTTGTTTTTAACAGAACGAATGCAGAGATCGGGACAAGCGTTGAACTGGGCAAGGCGCCATCACACACAGCTCGTATGACTGCCCTTGCTCGGCTCCGATACCAGACGGCCAGGAAATCCCATTACAGGTGTTGAAATATCGCTTGATGTTGCCTGATGGTCCCTCGGCGAGGGGACAGATTGTCCTGACATATTGTTGGTGGGAGGTGGGGTGGAAAGGAGAGAGAGAGAGGAGAGAGGGAGGTGCAGAGAAACAGAGGTAGAGAGACAGAGGGAGAGGGGATATGCAGAGACAGCCCTGGCAGGACGTGGTGAATATTGACTCAAGCCGCTTTTTGTGGGACTAGAACGTCCAAGAGAATTTTGAAAAAGAAGCTGCTCCCCAGCCGAGGCAGGAGGGCACAGGCAGGCGTGGGGCCTGGGGAGCACGGCGGCTCCTGCAGGGCGCGTGGGCGGGGGACCCAGTGGGGGCGGCAGGGATGACAGCGTCCAGGTGCAGAGGGCCATGTGTGAGCAGAGGAGAGACACCTACTGGTGGGAACCCACCGCTCACACCGCAGTGTGGTCATAAAGCTCCGGGATGAGGTCTACACTGACCAGGGACCCGAGTAAATCAGCCTAGTGCAGAGGCGGGGGTGGGGCTGAGGTCAGCACGGTAGCCTCACTAGAGGGTCTCCATACCCGTGTTCCAAGGGCAAGGGGACAAATTCTGTTAGCCAATCATAGCCGGGCCCCCGTGAGGGGTGGGGTTTGGGGCTCCTGCCTGCACACCCCTCGCTCTCAGAGACAATCTCTGGGTCACCCGACACACACTCCAACTCCCCCTTCACGTCCGCCCAGTGGACACTTGCCTGGTGTGGGCTGGCTCCCAGAGTAGCGAGTGACGGGGTCCCAGTTGTTAGGGGCTCAGAGACAGATGCAGGCGACAGAGAAAGAGACACACGGAAGAGAAGAGCGTGCTTAGGAGCCGTCCCCACGCCGCCAGCGTGTACTGAGCGTTCCCTGCGCGGCAGGCACTGGACGCCATCATGTTCGTTCAGACCACCGGGAGCCACCAGGCGGGTGTCCTCCCTCTCCACGGCTGCCCTGCCGGTCCCAGCCGGGACCCGCGCAGCCCACTGCTTTCTCCGCCCCTGTACTGATCACGGAGCCGCTGCCACTAACAGTTCGTGTCCGGGAGGACTGGCACCATCTCCAGGGCACACGGGCCAACCTCAGATGTCACTGGTGTCCCCCATCCCTCCTCTGCCCTTGCCGTGGTCTCCCCACTCTCCCCGACCCTCTAGGTCTCCTCCGTCTCCCAGACCCTCTCTCTTATCCTCTAGATCTTGAGATTCCAGATCTCGAGCTCTGCCTCCAAGCCCAGCCCTGTCACGAGCCACAGGTCTCCTTTGCCCTGAAATGAGAGGCCATGGGACGCTCCCTCCCCTTTCCCTCATCTCTTTCCCTCACCCCACTCTGGGAGCCTTCCCTGCCGGGAGGCCAGACCCTATACCTCCCTCCAGATCCCGCTCCTCCCACTGCCACAGGAGCTCTGGACCACCCCCCTCTCTCCTCGTGTCCTCAGACCCCCAGCTCACCACTTCACCCCGCTGTGTACAAGCTACCCAAACCCTTCCAGCCTCGGCCTCCCGGCGAGCCCTTCTCTTCGTGTCCACTGCCCACTCCGGCCTCTGCCCGCTTCCCTTATCAGCGGCTGCTGTTCAGAGGAATTGTCTTGGTTCTCTTCTTCCACTTTCTTCTTCCCTGTTCCAACTGCCTGGATCAACCATTCCCCAAGCTCTTCTCAGCTGGCCAGTGCCTACCAATTCCTCCAGACCCAGCTCCGATGTCTCCTCTTTAAAAGCTCCTTCACCCATGTCCCCTTGGCCCATCCACGTTGTCCTGAGGCAGCGTCCCATCCCGTCACTCCTCCAGGAAGTGAAACGTCCACTTCTTTCTTCTTCTCTGCCTGTGTACTTTCTCCAGCAACACGGAAGCCCGCTCATCTGTGGGCAGGTACAACGTGCGACCGGAGGGCCCTAAACACTTCCCACAGTGGGGGGTGAGGGTGGGCGGATAAAGGCCCCAGCCCCCCCGGCCACCAGGAGGATGGCCCGAGTTGTCTCTCCGCAGCTCCTCCAAGGTCCCCAGGGGGACTGAGTGCACTGAGTGCTTTGTGCTTCCTCGCTGGCCTCCCCGAAGCAGCCCCTGATGAACTACCAGAACCCCAGCTCTGGGGTTCGCACCCCAAGACAGACGCCCACCGCATCTGACCTTCAAGGTGCTCCCTCCTTGTGCTCTCTGGAGCCCACCAGGCCTTGATATGCCATGAAGACTGTGAGCATATTGGAAAAGTCAGGTTTTTACTGTCCCTGTGTTCCGGCCCCTGAGCGTAGTTCCCCGGGGAAGACAGAGGGTTCTTAAGGGTTCCTTGAGAGAGTGAGAATGTGAACCATTGAATGAAGGAGAAATGAGTCTCGAAGCAATCTGGGCCCTGTGGCCCAACCCAGAGGGCAGTCGGTGCCTCTCAAAGCTGCCCTCCAACCACAGGCCAACTGCCACAGGCCCGTCCAGTCCCGAGTCCCTTCACTCTGCTCTCCAACCCCCTCCCCGACTCCCCTGCTGCTCCGCACAGCCTGGAGCGCCCTTCTGCCGGGAGATCTCAGAGCCTCGAGCCCCGGGTGGGAGGCTCCAACTCCGGTGACAGAAAGTGAGAGGAAGGCAGTGAAACACTGCGATCATGGGACATAATGCGATGTCACCTCCCAGCTGATGTCACTTTAGAGGGATGGACATGTCTCAGCTGGACTTCAGGCCTCATCCAGAAGCACCCAGAAGAACCATCTATTTGCAGCCAACGGGAAGAGCCCCGAGGAATGATCATTTTGACAAATCAGTGTATTTGTCTCAAATGGACCCATGGAGGTTTCCAAGAAGAACAGTTAGAATGGAAGGAAGTGGCTCAGACCCTCTGAACACGGCCAGAATGTCTGGGGCACGCGGACGCAGCACCCTCGTTCCACCAACGGTCATTTTCCAGGGAGTAAACGGCTGCAGAAGGGATGGGGTGACCCAAGCTTACGCCGCCTGCTGGTGGCGGAGCTGGGAGATGAGCCTGCACCGGGACAATTCCACCCTCTGATTTTTCTGAAGGGCAGGCAGGGTGGGAATCATGCTGAATTCTAAGAACCTTCCTGGACTGGTTCGCAGGGTCCTGCCTGACACCCAGTGAAAGGCACCGGCCTAGGAGTCAGGGAAACTGGGGTCTGGTGCTGGCTCCACCCTTTGCTTGCTGTGTGACTTTGGGCAAGTCTATTCCCCTCTCTGAGCTTCAGTTTCATTATTTATAAAATGACATGATATAAGATCTCTAAGGAACCTTCCAGCTCCAAAAATCTAGAGCAATCTGTTTCCACATCTTTCAAGTGGGCATGATGCTCTACCTTCTCGAGTGCTGGGAGGATCGAGGGGGTTCCCAAAGAAGCCCCTTGGGCGCAGCTGCCCAGAGGCAGACCCTGGAAAGGTGGGGGAGGGGTTTTTGAGGGGAGAGCTGGGTCCATGTGCGAGCACTGGGCAGAGTAAAGGAGAAGCAAGCATGTTACTCCCCTTCAGGCTGGCAGATCTAATATTGGGAGGGGGCCTCAGTTCCTGGGAACTCAGTAGGTCCCTGGGGGTGACTCCCTGAGGCCAAGTCCCACTCACTGTTTCCACCTGCGAGACGGAGTCTCGTATCTCAGCCTTCAAGTCCAAGGGCTTGGCAGTGTTGGACTATGAGCAAGGAGCAATGCGGGGAGGGGAAGGGAGGAGGAGGGAGAGAGGGGAGAGGGGAGAAGAGGGTTAGGCTTCTTTCTTTGGTGCAAAATGTCAGAAGTATGGGCTCTGGAAATGGAGACACCTGAGATCAGAGGCTGTCTCCTTCATTCACTAGCTGAGTGAGTAGTGGAAAGTTCCCCGAGTTTAGTCCTCAGTTTTCACATCTGTAGGTTGGGAACAAGAATGGTACCTCTCTCATGGGGCTGATGCTGACGCGGCACTCGGTACCACACTTAGTCCGGGTGAGCTCTCGGTACTCAGCGGCCAGCAGGACAAGAATCGTCACTGTAAATCTACAAAGTGATGTGTCTTCGGGCTACAACGTCTATCCTGCTGACCACGAGGACAAGAAGGCAAACGCACTTCTATGAGACAGAGACATGTGGATTTGCCCGAGTGGAGAGAGATGGAGAGATGGAGAGAGGCGCAGGGATCCTGGCCACCCACTTGAGGGAGTGCAGTTAACTTTTATGATGTTAGTAAGAGCAGCAAAGCTTTGCCTCTGCCCAACAACAATCATAGTAGCGTCAAGAACAGTTCTGAATGCACATGCCATTGGCGATTGTGATTCTTATAATAAGAAGCTGAAGACACATTTCATTCCAATGGTTTGATCAGGATGAGACATCAACTATGATTGAATGACTGTGTATAAACATTGGGTGTGAATCTTAGTGGGACAGGAGAGGAGGTCCTGTCTGTGGACAGGACAGAGCCCTGACTGTGTGCAGCCGCCCTGGGAACTCACCGGGGTCCGCATTCAATATCAAATGAAGTGCGGCACGGTCACCACATCCCCCATGTCCCAGGGTGGGCAAGTGCTGCCCGGACTCCAGCCAGTGGTCTGAGATCTGCCCGCTCATCAGAGTTGGCCAAGACCATGTCTTTGCCCCAGGAGACTGGGGCCAGAGCAGCCCGGAATGAGGGGTATAGGCAGGTGGGCCATCCATGCTATCCTGATGGGTTGGAAAGTAATATAACCAGGGGCCCTGTCTCTAAGGCCAGAAAGCTGAAAGGGAAAAAACTCATATTTCCATAGTAAGACCCTTAGATCGTGGAGTGTCCTGGCTGAAACAGCCTCTAGGGATCATGTGGTGTAGCATCCTTATTTTAAAGGGGAGACACTGATGCCGGAGGGAGTGACTGCCCAAGGGAATGGGGGAGCTGGTGGTCTCCGAGAGGGACGAGAATCTGGCTTCCTGGCTCCTCCCTGATTCTTTCACCTCGACAGCCTAACGGGCTTTTCTGCATGTTTGTAAGTATGGCGTGGTCTTGGCAAAGTACTGCCTAGATGCTGCAGGCTGAGCGAGGTGTATTCCCCCTGACCTGGGGTTTACCTTGGTGCCATTAGCATGAAACCTTCCAGGTCCCCTTTTTCTGCTCCTCCTCATGCTGCTTCCCGGAAGAGCTTCTCTGCAAATCTCTGAGAAAGCAGGTTCTGTCCGTGGTGCTGAACTGGGATCTGTTTATTAAAAACAAACCAACAACAGCAAAAAAGAGTGATGGCCTCCTGCCCATCTCTATCCTTCCCTTGAACTACCTACCCCCTCCACCCCCACTACCTGTCACAGCCCAAAATGTTGCTGTTCGGGGCCTCTGGCTCCTACAATGGGACTGCGCCTCCTATCTCTGTGTGGCTCAGGCCACTGTCACCCTCACCAAGAGCATCAGCGAGGGTTCCCAGGGCAACCATGAAATGCTCGTTGCCATGGCAGCCTTTGCCACACCCAGTTAGTTTCACTCTAGCATGGACCCAGTTCCTGAACCTCGGTGAACCAAGAGCAGGGACTTTAATAGAATGTTCTTGGGAAGGGCAGACATCGGAATTAATGCCTTGAAGGGTCTGATAATGAGAGAAGGGAAGCACACATACTGAGTTATGTGCCAGGCGATATGGTAGATGGTGTTCATATGTTATTATATACAATGAAGACCGTTTCGCAAATGAAGGAACAGATTCAGAGAAGCTGGGTCACTTGCTTGAGGCCACACAGCTCACACAAACTTATCCCCTGCTTCCCGTCCCTTAAAAGCTGGCCTGCGATTTGGTTGTGGAAGACACATACCCTGCTCCTTGGGGCTCAGGGCCCCTGCCCTTCCTACTTCCATGTAACTAGGTCACCGAGTGAGCAGCAGGACCCTCAGGAGCCACAAAGAAGAGCCCACCCTGACTTGCTCATTTTCTTCCCTGGAATTTTGGGACTGTTGAACTGGGAAGATTCCTCTAGAAACTAAATCCTGCCCCAGGTCCAGCATCATCAAAACAGTCAAGGGACACTAATGATAGGGATGACAGGCGCCTTATCCCTGTCCACCCTATTATGTCTGGGGCTTAGTGCTGATTTGGTTACCTGTTCGCTGCCTGGCAGGTGACCTATCCTCTCTCATCGTCCTTGAAATAAAGCTGTAGAAGGCGAACTGCAGCACCAGCAAAGCTCAGCCCCCAACCAGCTTTCTGAAACCTTTCTCTTCCTCTCTCTCACACCCGTTCACCTGGTCATTTCAGAATCCACCATATGCGTGGATAGGAACCCGCGCTCTGGACAGAGGTTCTGGTCCAAGCTGGACCCATAGCACTGTCCTGGGATTTGGGAGGTGGATGTGAAAAGGTAAGACCCCTCTTTGTTCTTTGTATGCTTGGGGGCTAAGAGCAGCCCTGCTCCTCCATGTGGGCTGAGGGACAGGGAACCCTTATCTGGGGGAGGAAGCAAGCAAGCAAGCAAAAAAAAAGAAAGAAAGAAAGAAAGAAAGAAAGAAAGAAACAAAGAAACAAACAAACAAACACAGCTTCTCAGATGGAAACAGGGACATAGACTAGGCAAGCATTTTCTGGGTTTGTCTCTATGCCAGCCCGTTCCTGGCCTTCATCTCAGCTCCTGGATGCCCTGCACCTCTTCAACACATCCGCATTTTTGTTTATGTCAGCCAGAGTGGGCTGCTGTCTCCCGAAACCAGAAAGGCTGAATGTAGTAACTATAAGTGTTCTGTAGTAAGAACTAAAGACCCTAGTCTGGAGTAGGACAGGTGCTGCCTATTGCCCACCCACAACCACAACAACGTGTCTCCCCTGTGGCCCCTCCTGCTTCCCGCATGGCTTCGCAAGAGAACATTCTCCCACCTCTGAAAACTTCCGGCTTAACCTCTGATTGAACTCAGAGGCCACTTCCTCGGGGCAGTCTTCCAGGATTGCCCCAGCGGAGCTCAGCCCAGTCTCCTGCCCATGAGCCCCACGCATGCCAGATGTCATTCATATCCTCTGGGCCCCTGCCTCAGGCTCCCCAGGAGGGCCACGCTCCTGAGGGCTGGGACCTGAGCCGCTGAGCCAAGCACTGAGGACAGACCTCACCCCTGCTGGATTCCCTCTCTCCCTCCCTTCCTTGTCTGGGAGACCAGGGCGCTGCCTCCCCCTGCCCACTCACGCAGGGGCCCATGCTGTGTGATTTCACCTCCGGTCCTCCATGTCCCTGCAGGCAAGATTCTGAACTGAGGCCAAGGCAGACAATTCCCCCAGGTCCAGCTGTGTGTTCTCCAACTTTAACTCCTAAATCGACTCCCGTTGCACTGATATGGGAAACAAAGGCAGAAGAAAAATTATTAAATTTCTTTACTACTTATAGCCCACTGACAAGTCCTTGAAACAGGCAGGAACATTCCTCTAGGGACACAGCCGTCTTGATGTTAATACTTTGCTGAGCGCAAGAGGCAATCCTAGCCTGACCTCCCACCCCCTAGGATCATGTAAGTCTACTTTAACATATAAAAGTTCCTTTGGAAACTTCCTTTATCTCTACCCCCAAGATACATGTTGGCAATCATCCTCCAAGCATATGACCCACCGATATACATCTGAAGAGTCTTATGACTGAGTTTTTACTAAACAGTAATGAATGACCTTTCCCTAACAATAGCTAGCCCCCTCAGGGTCCTGGAAACCTTGTTTCCAAAATACCTGGGAGTCTTACATTATCCCTAACCCCCTCCTGATTTGAAAGTATATCATGGGCCACTCCTCATGACCCCAGTGCAGCTCTTTCTGCCCACGGGTCCTATCCCTGTGCTTTAATAAAACCACCTTTTTGCACCAAAGATATCTCAAGAATTCTTTCTTGGCCTTTGGCTCCAAATTCTAATGTCTTTCCTACATCAGCTACCACTGCTCTGAACTAGCTGGGCTCTGAAGGCAGGAGTGGGTGATTGAGTGTCCGAGAGTGGATCTTCCCAGCATTTTTATCCCCTAAGGCCACTTAATCCCCACCCCAGACCCCCCTTCCCACACTTACTGCCTCCTGTCAGTCTAGACAGGAGCCTGGCCCTGCCCATCCCCCCTTCCTGGCTGCTTCGGAAGTTCCTGGAACAAATCCTGCCCCTCAGGACTGACCTGAAGGTTCCTTCTTCCTGGAATGGGCTTCTCTTTCCCCGCCCCTTCCCACTCACTCCCCATGGTACAGATCACGGAGCTTTTTTTTTTCCCCCAAAGATTTTATTTTTTTGAGAAAGAGTGAGAGTGAGTAAGAGAGAGAGCACAAGCCAGGGAGTGGGGCAGGGGCAGAGGGAGAAGCCGAGCAGGGAGCCCAATGCGGTGCTCGATCCCAGGACGCTGGGATCATAACCCAAGCCGAAGGCAGATGCTTAATTGACTGAGCCACCCAGATGCCCAATCACAGAGCTTTTCACAACACAAATCCCTGGCATAAGAACCCAGTTTCCACAGGCCCCATAGCCCCTACTACCCACAGATAAGCCACTGGACTTTGGGGCAGCCCACGTGGTCCCACCTGATCTGATCCTTGCATGTTTCCAGAGTCTTTCTGGGCATGCTGACAGCCTATTCCTGGAATGCCCAAGCTCCTTCCTGCCTCAGGGCCTTTGCACAGGCAGTTCCTGCCACCAGGAAAGCTCTTCTCTTCCTTTTTGCCTGACTGACTCCTTCTGACCAGTTTGGTCTCAGTTCCAATGTTTCCTCAAGGAAGTCTTTCCTGACAAATCAGATCCTGTTGTTCTCTCTTGAGTATTGTCTCAGTCGTTCCCTTATTTGTGCACATCCCAGTTTCCATTTATGTATTCATCTGCTTGATTGTCTAGTTCTCTCTGCCTCCTCCCTAGAATATGAGCTCAGTGAGGGCAGGAAGCATCGTGTGCATGGTGCCTAGTACAAAATAGAACCCAAGCAAAGGGAATGCATGAGTGAGGGAATGAATAAACAAAGCCGAAGGCCCTCAGGCCCCTGAGTGAAAGGGACACCTGGAGGTAGCGTTCCTGGGATGCCGTGACAGGTGCTTTCTCCCCCAAATGCCCATGTCCCCTCTTGTGAGTGGGGAAGTCGGCAGGGATGCTGACATCGTGGGGACACATTCAGGAACCCACATCCCATTTCAGGCCTATACTTAATTCCACTTGGTTCCACGCATCACTTCTCCCAGGAAGATCATAACATTTTGACCTCATCAGGGGCCTGAAGATGCCCGGGTATCAACGTGCCACTAAGTGTCAGGCAAGAGTCCTTCCCCTGCATGCCTCTAAAGTGGGTCACCCAACAGGAGGCCCTTTTGTCCTCTGCGTTGGGTAGGACGTGCCCCCTGCTGCAGGAAGTGGAGAGAACCCCTGGAGGTCCTAGGTCTTTGGGAACCAGGAGTCACTGCCAATGCCAGCTCACCTGTCTCTTAATAGGAGCTCATGGTGGTGCTCAATACGTGATTGGCCAAACAGATGAATTAATCTGATTGATCCAGCTAACCGGAAGCAGTTACTGATTGGTTCCTGGTGTGGTTTGCTTGTGTGATGAATACCTGTTTCCCTAGTCCTGGGATATTTTAAGGTATCCACCTTTGTACTGCTTCTTGGTCTTGCCTGGAGCCCATGAGGCAGCCTAGCACAGACCATAGCCCTTGAGAGTGCCTGGGGCATGTAGCTCTTCCAGAGTCCAACGGCACTGTGGTGGGTGTTGGGTCCCCGACGCAAGTCCCTCCAGAATTTCTTTCACTTCCCACCATTAAGCAGAGAGCCAGAGAAACTCACTGAAAAGTTCTGCTTTTCCCACAAGGCGTGTCCCCTGAGCTCTTTGAACTGAGCCACCAGATAGGGGAACCCCACTCTCAGGCACAGGGAAACTGACTCTTGGTTGGTCCTCATCTTCCTGCCCCCAGATCCACCAGCACCACCAGAAACCTCACACATGCACGCGGGTGCCTCCAAGTGCCTCCCACAGGCTCTGCAAGCAGCCACCCCTTGGCATCCCTCAGGTCTGGTGCTCACCCCACACCACAATCCACCCTCAAGAGAACAGACTGATGAAAGAGGCTCATGTGGCTCAGAAAGTGGGGTCCAGGCCATTTGGGCCAGGACTTCTGGGGTCCTAGGTACAGAAACTGTGAGCCAAAATAGGAGAGGGACCCAGGTTTCAGGCAGCCATGCTGACTGTAAGTTCCATGGGGAGAGACACAGCTAGAGTGGGCTAGAATGCAGTCCTTTAAAGGGCAGGGCCTAGGCCAGGGGTCAGTCTTGCCCAGGTTTGAGGATGGTATGACATCTAGCCCATCTAGCACCCCTACTCCCCTTGCTGGGCCATCTGCCTGGGTCTGCCGTGGGAAGGACCCAAGAGGCTGGAGCAAGCCATTAGGAAAGTAAGACTGACAGCTTCAATACCAAGCCCACATATGAAGGTCAAGAGAGAGGACTATAGCTGGACCATGGATCGTCAAAGACAGATTTGGCAGTAAAAGGGGTCTGGGCTCAGCAAGGAGTGTTCAAAACAGAACCTCACTCCTGCTTCCTCCGGAGTCCACCTAACCAGGGGTGAGGGTACAGGTAGCACCTTCTGGGCTTCCTGACAGGGCTGAGGGAGGACTGGCAGATCCAGCCAAACCTGCCTAACCATCTGAGCATCACAGCGTGCAATGGAAGCCATGGGAACCAGATCTACAGCAAAGACAGATCTACAGCAAAACAATTTAACCTGTACCATGAAATTGCCTGAGTTTGCACACTCACACTTGGTGGTATTTCATGTTGCAAATGAGTACAATTTTAAGAGCCACAA
The DNA here is from genome assembly GCA_028534135.1 of Potos flavus. Classification (NCBI taxonomy): domain Eukaryota; kingdom Metazoa; phylum Chordata; class Mammalia; order Carnivora; family Procyonidae; genus Potos; species Potos flavus. The sequence goes on from CM052900.1 coordinate 146,362,004, forward strand.
CTTCCAGGCGTTCATGAATTTTATAGACTCATCTCCTTTCTGGGTTTTTCCCAAGATGGAAGAGTAAACAAGAGATTTTGTCATTTAAAGGAAAGGAAGAAGAAAAGGGAAGGAGGTATATGGGGGAACTGCTTTCTATATAATGTGTCTTAAAGGCTTGGCTTCGTTTTCCCAAATTGTCAGCAACAGGCCCCTTACTGGTGAGGAGGGAGTAGGGGACAGTGTGTGCAGCCTGAATTATTCATAGAGAAACAAAGCAGGACCCTGACAGGTCTGTGCTCCCATCATGAAGTGGAAAAGAAAATTGTTTTCTATGATTCTCGGGGTGAATCGTCAGCTTTTATGAGCACAAAAAATTCATTTCTGCAGACTGTGTTCAGGCCAGACTTGCCCTTATCAACGGTGGACAGAGAGACACAAGATGGTAGGGGATCAGGGGTGGAACAGCCTCGGGCCCCCACGTGGGATTCTGGAAGGCCACCCAGAATGAACGATAGTTGTGGGAATCACAGCCCTCCTGTGGATCCAGAACTTCATGGTCTAAAAGATCCCTTCAGAACCCCCTGGTCCTGGGTGACACCTGCCATCTTTGGTGAAGAGCACTGTGCCAGGCACTCTACAAGGATTATCTCACTGAATCCTCAGCATGACTTGGAGGGAGGTGCTGTTATGATTCGTATTTTGCAGATGAGAAAACTGAGGCTGGAGGAAGGGGAAGGACTTGCCTAGGGTCCCACAGCTAGGAGGCAGTGGAGCAGGACACAAGTCCCAGAAGCATGACTGTGGGGCGCCGGTTAAATGAGGTAGCCAGTGTGGGTGTACGGGGTGACGTGAAGCTCCATAAATAGGAATGATTATGCTTTTTAGCTGCTCTAGTTTACATGACTTCCAGGAACATCCAGCTCCCACCAGTGACGCTCATTCCAGAGTTTCCACTGCTGCTAGAATCCAATCAGAGTGGGATGTAGATCTCTCCTTTTTCTCAGTTCAAGGAGAACAAGATGAGGAGTTGAAATAACCGTCCAGGTGCAGCCAATGCAGAACCCACAGCTGAACGGAATTAAGGTCATTCAGTGTCTGATGAGCTGCAATTTACCTCATTGTAACCTGTGTCCTACAGTAAATTGAAGACTCTGTCCTGCTTCCTCCCTACCCCTCTCCTCCTCCCACTCAAGCAGGACTAGGAGCCTGGTGGTCTGTGTCCCCACATTTCCTGCTCACTGGTCCATGGTGAAGGGATGGGGACAGAGTTCATTAGAAGGCCCAGAACCTTAAATCTTCCCTCTGGGTTGGTAATGAGAGACAACTGAAGTGGTTGCCTTGGTTTCCCTAAAGTGGTCCTGGGGGGGTCAAAGAGAGAACATTTCAGAGAGATCTTGAGTGGAATATGCTCTAGGCCTATTGAGCAACCACCTGTCCTCAGAGATGGCCTCCAACCATCACCTTCAAATCATTCGTTCTTAGGTTGGGTTCTCAATGCACCTAGGAAACAATGGGGCCATCACCCCTCCCCAAGCTCCACTCTCCAGTCATCCAGGGATGCCACCAGAGCAAGTTTCCATAACCAGGTCTTTGACTGTCCACCTGTGAAGTCCAAGCCCAAGACAACTTGGAGAGGAGCCCAGGCTTTGGAGCAGGGCATCCTTGAAATCAATCACTGGCGGGGGAGGGGGGGGCTTTGAGCTTTCCCCTCTTGGGGGGAAGCCAGGACTCACTCTCGTAATAGCAAACATACTGCTTTACCTTAGATAATGCATCTATGTAAGATAGTGGAGTGGCATGAAGATCATGGGGTGGGCTAAGCTCCAGCAGTCCCTCCCTGATGGAATCAGGGTTGGAGTCCTGCCTCCACCTTGACCTAGTTGTGAACCTCAGATGTGTTCCTTCACCTCTTTGGTCCTTAGTTTCATTGTCCGTAAAATGGGAGTAATGTTGCAGGGTTGCTCTGGAGATGAAATGTGATTAACATTTGCAGTGGTTCAGCAGAGGGCAGGGTCCATGGCCACCAAGGCAGCCATGCCTTGAGCCTATCCAGAGTCCTTGGGACAAGTGATGGGAGAGCTTACCTGCAAAGGGTCCAACAGCAACCCTGCAAATATATGCATCTCATAGGAAACATCTGCCTTACTGGAAAATAACTGAAGGCACCAATCGCCATAAAAACCCAATCCTAACATCCCCAGGGTGATGACAGTATACCACACCTGTCCAAGATTACCTGATGCAGGCAGAGAGAGGGACTTACTGAGGGAAAGCACAAACTGCAGAGTAGGCTTTATTTACTGATTTTTAATTGCCTTACTGAAGTATAATTGACTTACAACAAACCAGTCATATTTAGAGCATACAAATTGATAAACTTTTAAAAAAACATATTTTTATTGAGGTGTAATCGACTTACAATAAACTACACATATAGAAAGCATGCAATTGGGTAAGTTCTGACAAATTTATACGTCTATAAAATAATCACCACAATCAAGATCATGAATTTAACCATCAGCCCCCAATCAGGTTCTTTTTACCTCTTGGTAATCCCTGTCTCATGCCAACCTCCCCACTAACCGTCCCCAGGCAACCACTCATCTGCTTGTTGTTACTGTAGATTAAATAGAATTATATGTAAATGGAATCATTCAGAATGTCCTCTTTTTGGTCTGGCTTCTTTCAAGCTGCATAATTATCATGTGATATATCCATATTGTAGTGTGCATCAATAATGCATTCAGTTTTTGAAGTTCCAGCTCATTTTAAAAAACAAACTTCATTTTAGAATAGTTTTAGATTTACAGAAAATTTGTGAAAATAGTATGAAGAATTCCCACATACTTCATACCCAGTAGCCTCTATTTTTTAAACCAATGTTTCAGCCTCAGATTAACCCCATTTGGTCATGAAGAATTATCCTTTTTTTTTTAAGATTTTATTTATTTTTATTTGTCAGAGACAGAGAAAGAGAGAGCACAAGCAGGCAGAGTGGCAGACAGAGGCAGAGGGAGAAGCAGGTTCCCTGCTGAGCAAGGAGCCTGATGTGGATCTCGATCCCAGGACCCTGGGATCATGACCTGAGCAGAAGGCAGCCATTTAACCAACTGAGCCACCCAGGTGTCCCAAGTGTTATCCTTTTGATATTATCATTGAGTTATAATTGCTAAATTTTTGTTTAGAATCTGTGTTCATATGGGATATTAGTCAATGATTTTCTTTCCACTGTCTGATTTTGATATCCAGACAATGGATTGCTATCATTTACCCCTATCATTTGTTTCCTCCTGTGTGTTTTGAGTTTAATTTGCTGGTTTTTCTCTAGTTTTGTGCTGAAATGTTGTATACTGAATTATATGCCCCTCCCCCTCCAAGTCCATATGTTTTTGCTCTAACCCACAAAGTGATTGTATTTGGAGATACGGTCTTTAAGAAGATAATTAAGATTGGGAATGAAGTCATAAGGATGAGGTCTTTCTCCAATAGAACTGGTGTCCTTAATTTTTTTGACAGAGAGAGAGTGCGAGTGGGGGTGGGAGGAGGGACAGAATCATAAGCAGGCTCCATGTCCAGTGTGGAGCCCGACATGGGTCTCAACACGGGGCTCAATCTCATGACCCTGAGATCATGACCTGAGCTGAAATCAAGAGTTGGACGCTTAACCGACTAAGCCACTTAGGTGTCCCAGAACTGGTGTCCTTATAAGGAAAGGAAGAGATACCGAGTGTGTGTGTGCACAGAGGAAAGGCCACATAAGGCCATAGCAAGAAGGTGGCCATTTACAAGTCAGGAACAAAAGTCTCATGAGAAACTAACTCTGCCAACATCCTGGTCTTGGATTTCCAGCCTCCAGAACTGTAAGAAAATAAATTTCTGTTGTTTATACCTCCCAGTCTGTGGTATTTTGTTATGATGGCCTGAGCAGATGAATGCATGCATTTAGTGCTATAAATTTCTCTCTAAATACAGCTATGTCCTCTAAATTTTGATCTGCCTTATTTTTATTTTCTCTTTATTTAAAATTTTTTTCTATTTCCCTTAAGATTTCCTTTCTGACCTATATATTTTTTAATTTACAAATATTTGGTCATTTCCCAATTGTATTTCCATGGTTGGTTTCTAACTTAATTCTATTCTCATTTGAGAATATAATTTATATTATTACTCTTCTTTTAAGTGTGTTTTATGGTCAGGAATATGATTTATATTGATGAAGTTTCCCTGTGAACTTGAGAATATATTCTGCTGTTGTTGGGTGGAGGGGTCTATATAGGCCAGCAAGGTCAATTTAGTTGATAATGTTCTTCAGGTTATCCATATTCTTACAGATTTTCTGGTTTTTCAATCTATCACTTACAGACAGAGGTGTGTTGACATTTCCAACTATAACTCTGAACTCGTCTATTTCACCATTCAGTTCTATCTGATTTTTCCTTAAATATTTTAAGGTTCTTTTGTCAGGTGCATACACTTAGGGTTGCTAGGTCTTCTTGGAGAATTGTCCCACATATCATTATGTAATGTTCCTCTTTATATCTGATGATATTTCTTGTTCTGAAGTCTATTTTTTTCTGATATTAATATAGCCACTCCAGCTTTCTTTTAGTTAGTGTTTGCAAGCTATTTCTTTCTACATCCTCTTACTGTTGAGCACTTGATGCTTTTATGTTTAGAGAGAGTTTATTGTGGACAACATATGGTTCAGTCTTGCTTTTTTAATTCAACCTGAAACTACATTTTAACTTGTGGGCTTAGTTTCTTCACATTTGTGGTGATGATTGATGTGGTTCATTTGAAATCTATCATCTTGTTAGCTACTTCCTATCTTGTTCCATTTGGTGTTTCTTTCCTCCTGTCCTGCCTTCTCTTAAGTGACATTTTTGATGATTCAATTTTATTTATTCTGTTATTGTCTTTCAAAAAAAATTTTCGTGGTTACCATAGTGTTATTTCAATTAATCTGAGAATATCTTAAAATAACATACCGCTTCATGAATAGTATAATGACATGAAAACAGTATATTCCCAAATCCAACCTCTTACCCTTTGTACTATTTTTGTCATGTTTTTCAATGTCACATCTGCTACAACCACATGGTACACGGTTACAATTTCTCTTTAGACATTTATGTTTTAGAATGATTGAAATAACAAAGAAAATTAATTATGTCTTCATTTATTTCATTTATGATACTCTTTATTTGTGTAGTTCTGAGATTATACTGATAAATTCCTTTTGCCTGAACTCACTTAAATATTTCTTAATCAAAATAGGTCTACTAGCAATAAAGTTCATAAGTTTTTGTTTGTTTTAGAAAATATTTATTTCCAAAGATATTTTCACTGGGTATAGAATTGGGGTTTACACCTTTCTATACATTATTTTTCCCAGCACCTTTAAGTTACCATTCCATCGTCTTCTTGTTTGCGTGTTTTCTGACAAGAAGTCTGCTGTCATTCTCATCTTGTTTCCTCTGTATATGCATCTTATTTCTTTGGCTCTCTGTAGGAGTTTCTCTTTGTTTTTGGTTTTCAGCTATTTGAGTTTGAATTTATTTGCCTATAAATTTTTTGTTTTATTTATATACTCTTTTTTTTTTTTTTTTTTTTTTTTTAATTTTTGGACTTGATCCTGTTCGATGGTCTCTGAGCTTCTCGGAGTTGTAGTTTGGTGTATGTCATTGACTTTGGAAAATTCTTGGATATTATTTCTTCAAATATTTCTTTTGTTCATTTTCCTCTGTTGTCCTTCTGGGATTGCAATTACTTGTATATTATACTATTTGATATTGCCTCACAGTTCTTGGATGCTCTTTTCTGCTTTTTTGTCTTTCCCTCTCTTCCTTCCCTCCTTCCCTCCTTCCTTCCTGCCCTCCTTCTTTTCTTCCTTCCCTCCCTCCTTCCTTCCTTTTTTTGTTTCAGTTGGGTAATTCATTGACTTATCTATAAGTTCACTGATTCTTTTCTCAGCTATTTCAAGTCTACTGATGAGCCCATGGGGGGTATGCCTCATCTTTGTTACTGTGTTTTTGCTTTTTATCATTTCCACTTGATACTTTCTTAGAGTTTCCTTCTCTGCTGAAACTAGTCATTAGATCTTGCATACTGTCATTTGATCTTGCCTTTTCATTAGAATCTTTAATATATTAGTCGCAGAATTTAAAATTCCCTGTCTGACAGTTCCAACATCAGTGTTATAGCTAAGTTTGGCATCGATGATTGCTTTGTGTCTTTTTTGGTAGTTTTTTCCTTGCCTTTTCACCTGCCTCATAATTTTTTATTGAAAGCTGGACATCTTTTTTAGGATGATAAATTCTGAGGTAAATGTTTTTTCATGCTTGGAGATATGAACACCTTTTCTTTTGCTAGACTTTTGTGTGGGAGTAGGTGTTAATCTAGTCAGGAATGGGGCTTAGTTTGAGGTCCGTGGTTGCTATGGTTATTCTCAGTATACCACAACCTTCAAGTTCATCTAGTGACACCTTGTATTTAGGGTTTGGGCTGGTTTTTCAGAGGTTAGTTTCCAATGTCCTCTCCCCATGTCCCTGACTTTGGGTCTTTCCTTTGTGCTGCACTGTACAGATGATCTATCTTTTAAAGCTCTCCCAGACATATTCCATTGTTATTTTTACTCAATGCTTGTTAGTCAGTGTGGGAGGAGTGTGAGAGGGTATATTTCTGATGATGTGATTAATTTTCAGTCTTAGGCAAGTACTATGCCCTTGTGTCTCCAGGTGTGGACTTCACAAGTGTTTCTGCCTCCAGCTGTAACCATGGGCCTATCTTAAGCATGCATTCCTGCCCCCCCCATCACTAGTACTTATTTTTATCCAGTTTCCTTTCGCCAATTACAATGGATTTCCACCAGTGCCCTAAGGCAACAGTTTTTGTTTCTCTTTGCTCTACAGATTAAGGTTTAAGGTCCTTAGAGAAACCTAGTCTGGGTGGATTTTTGCAGTAGGAAGCATCCCCTCCCTAGCCTGCACTCAGGGATGCTTTCTCAAGGAGGAATCTCCTTGATTTTTCCTATGAGTGCCTGGGATTTGCTAAAACAAACAAACAAAAAAAGCCCTGAAGCTTTTCTTTTTTTTTTTTTTTTTTTGACTTTGTCTGTTTATTCCTCCAGGCTTATATTCTTACATCTACCCCAGATAATACTTTCAGATTCCACCTGCACCATGGGCTATCCTGGGTCTCTCTGCCTGCTGGCACACACTGCAGATCTGGACTTGCCAGTCTCCATAACTCCTGCTAACAATTCTCTTTCTTGCTACATAAACACATCCCATTGTTCTGTTTCTCTAGAGAACCCTGACTAATGCATGTTTTCATATTGAGTGTGGTTCTAGAGGAACAGAATCTTAAGGAAAAATTATTTTCTGAGTTAATTTTGGGGTTTCTGGAATTGGCTCTCTAATCTAATTGAAGACACTAATGACTCCGTATCTAGTCATTGGTAAAGAAAGCGCTGATAGTCCATGGTGTGATTTGGCAAGAGAAATATGCAAAACATCACCATTGGATCATCCTAATCGAGCACTTATAAAAAGCAAGGATCTGAGTGACCATGTATAAAATATGTTTGAACAGTCTTGTTAAATTAACAAATATAATGAGATTGGACGGTTATACCTAATGTCACTGGACAAAGTGGGAAAAGAAAAGAATGAGCTCAGGGATTCTAATTCCCAGCACAAGTGCCTTATAAATGACATGAAATCTTTTAGTCTGCCCTAAGAGACTGTTACCTCCTATAGCCACAGGGCTGAGACTGCTAAGAAATAAACCCAGAATCTCATCCTGCAAGGGGTTGACCTAAAATGCAAATTGAATTCCCAGCCTCCCAAGGTGGGAGGGAGGGGCTGCATGCCCTGTTCTCACTCTCTCTGCAGCCCCAACCCCTTAGAGAAGAAGAGGGGCACGAAGGCTCCCCCAGGACCTATGTGTAGTCTGGGAGTCCTGTGGGGTCTTACGCTCTCACTGGGAGACACTGGAGCCTAGAAGCCCCTGGCGAGATCTGAGTGGGGTGCAGAATGGGAGCTTGACAGGCCTCAGGGGGCCTTTCCTTCTCTTACCTTCTACCTCAGATCTGGTCCAGAAGTTTCTCTTCACTCAGCCTGTAAGTAGGGACCCTCAGGGCTTCCCTGTGGCCTCCTCCACTAAACCCCACCCAACGCTGGAGAGGGTGGCTCAGCTCAGAACTGGCTCAGTGCCTGGGGCCGAGCAGCCCTGTGGACCCTCCGAAGTGAATTCCCACTCCACGAGTTGGTCTCATGATGGTACCTGGGGCCGGATGCAGACCCTGTCCACCCCCTGGAGGATGGGCCAGTCTCTGCAGAGAACAGCAGGTCCCCAGCCAGGCCAAGTACCAGAGGCCTGAGGGCTGGGCCCCACCACTTGGACCTCAGGACCTAAGTCCTCATCACCCATGGTCATGCCCTGTCACCTGTGCGGTCACCACACTGTCCCCTGCTGCCCCCCTGGGTGAGTACTAATAACTAACCCTCCCTGAGCACTCACCCTGTGTGTGCTGAATTCGTGGCCCATTGCACTTAATTCTGACACCTAATGGTCCTATGCGGAAGGAACCATCACTGTGCCTGGTTTGCAGGTGAGCGGAATGAGGCTCCAAGAAGGGAAATTGACAACCAGGAAGTCGGGGACTCCTTGGGCTCCAGGGTTCCTGCTGACCCTCCAGGGACAGACCTGCACCTGTACCCCATTACCTACTCCCCAAGTAGCCGTACACCATTATCAGTCACCAGACCCCACGTCCACCCGTGTCCTGCCTGCATCTTGTCACCCTACCCTCCTTTCTGTCACTGTGTATGCTCAGAAGCATGTGCTCCTATGCACATGCTCAGGGGCATTCATGCGTTCACATGCACAGGTGACACACACACATACACACACACACGTGAGGGTCCTCGTCCCTGACAGGCTGTCACATCCACATTCATCCCCCACCCACCAGACTCCTTTTGCCCCTCAGGGGTCTCCTCTAACTCTTGTTTCCAAGCGTGCTATGTAATTCACCATCCGATTCCAGCTGAAAGGAGAGAGACAAAGCCATGCTGAATCTCATTTTAATTGTCTATGGCAGGAACTTGATTCCTCAGGTGATAATTATAATAATTAAAAATTTGGCTATCAGAATGGCAAGGGGGAGGCACTCACTGCTGGCTATAGGACAAGGAGCGGGGAGAGTGTCTGACTCGTTCTGAGCCTGGGAGAGGGTGGAGGGAGACAGGAACACAGGGGACCTGACAGGTGACCCTGATCTGGCTGGTCTAGGAGCCCCTGGCCAGCCCCATGGAGACAAAAGGGGCCAGCAGGGCCGGACCTCTGGCGACGAGGAGATGCTCTGCACGGGAGCTGGATGTTCCCAGAGAAGGGGGAGAGCCCACCAGGCCGTGGGGCATGGAAGTCAGGGGGCTCCGTGCTAGGTACCATTGCAGCATAGAGCCACCTGCATAATCGGGGCCACCCGGGTGCTTCCATGTACCCCCCCAGTGAGTCACTTGTCCCCTCTGCGTTGTCAGGGCTCTCAGCAACTTCACGGGCTACTTTCCAGCCAGGTCCTCAGTGCAGTGCAACTTGATGACCCACCTGAGGGGACTCTGAGAAAGCAGAGCCTCGTCTCCACAGCCCACCTCCGTGTCCTCAGCACCCAGAACAGGGCCTGGCACCCGGGAAGCCCCCAAGAAACGTGTGTTTAAGGACCACAGGGCTGTGTCCATGAACAGGACAAATCCACGAGGTGGGCATGCGTATCCCCATTCAACAGAGGAGGAGACTGAGGCTCAGAGACGTGAAGGACTTGCCCAAAGTCACAGGGCTGGTGAGGAGGTAGGGAGAGGAGGGGAGGGTCGTGCTGGGGTAGGGGGAGCAGCATGGGTCCTGGGGAGACACAGCCAGAGAGGTCCTGTATTTAGACTGTAAAGCCAATGTTTTACCAGGGTCCAGCCATTCCTGGGGAGACAAGCCAGCACAGGAGAGGCCCCAGTGGTGGTGGCCTTGGGGGAGAAGAGGGAGCAGGGAAGGAGCAGCCTCTTTTGCATAAGGCTCCGCCTCCTCCAATCAGCTGGGCTCCTAGGGGCGGGGACGCCAGTGCCTGGCCAATCACCAAGAGGCTGGGAGCGGAGGCAGGCGGAGCAGGGCCAGGCCCCCTGTGCTCCTGAGGGACCCTCCTGACTGGCTCTTCCCCCCAGGACCTCCGTGAGTCCTCCCCGCAGCCCCACATCCGGGGCAGGAACAGTCATCCCCACCGTACAGATGAGGCAGTGAGGCCCAGAGAGGCCATGTGACTTGCCCAAGGTCACACAGCCGGTCTGCAGCAGAACCAGAACCGACCCGGGCTCTGACTCCCAGTCCAGGGTTCGGAGTCCTGCCCCTCTGGCTTCCTCCCTGCCGCCCTGGCCCAGGTCCCCAGCTGGGCACACCGACCCCTGGCCTATCCTCAGGGGCCACCAGCTCCCTCCTCCCAATCGCCCCGACCCAGGGCTTAGCTCAGTGATGCTGCCGACTCCAAGTCCCCTGCTCAGCCTCATCCCTGAGCCCAGACCCTTTGCTCCAGCTCCCACGACTCAGGGTCAGAGACCCACAGAAGGTCGCGGCAGCAGGTGCCCCAGGAATCGTCTGGTGCATCCCCTCTGGGGACACAGGTGGGGGCAATGGTCCCTCAGTGGCCAGGCTATGCCTGTCCCCTCCAGCCCAGAAGCCCCCCAGGGCCCGACTAGGGGCCCTGCTCTTCTCCCCCTACTTACTTCCTGCCTCACCTCCCCCCAGCAGATGCTGCAAGTGCAGGTCAAAGGTTTGAGTTAGACTTGCTGGGGAGGGGCAATGGTATCTGTCTGCATCCGCAATTACTAAGAGGCCCAATGATTTACTCTTCCCCAAAATGTTTGCTTCTCCAGAAGGATGCCTTTAACCCCTCCTCCTCGAAAGCTGGGATTTTCTGAGGCTTTCCTCTCCCAGGGGAGCCACCTGCTGGCTTTGGCCAGAAGACAACAGAGGTGGAGGAGCCCCAAACTGGGAAGAGCTAACCTAGACGATGTGGTTGGGAGGAAGAAGATGGACTTGGGGGTCACCAGGAGCCTGGCTTTGAACCCTGGTCAGGCTGTTTGACCACGTGTGGATCATTTAACCTCTCTGGGCTTCAATTTCCTCATCTGCAGATTGGGAACAATGACATCTATTCCATCAGTGCTGAGGCTGATATGAGAAGTCACAGGAAAGGGACCATTACAGTAAGGGCTCAGCTAATCTGAGTTCTTCCCCCTAGTCCAGTGAGTCTGCCCTGAATATTTCACCTCCTCTAGGTCTCCCTCCTAGGTGTCCTCCAAATCCTGCTCCCTACACAGGCCCTTCTGCTCCCAGGGGTTGGGGATCTTGCATGTTTAGGCTCAGTCCTCCGCGGCTGGCAGGAAAGGCCCTGCCCCGGAGGCTCTGTTGGCAGGAGCAGACTGTCGCGGCTGCAGCATGCCCAGGACGCTGGGCCCAGATGGCGGCTCATATGCTCGGGGATGATTTAGAGTGCGGCTGCTTCTCCGCTAACGATGAACAGATCTCACTGTTGGAATGGGCCCTTGGCAAAGTAAGGGGCCTCTGGAGTCCGAAGTTCTGCTGGATCCTGGGGAGCGTCAGAATCCTGTAACATTCTGATTTCTAGGAAGGCAGAGAGGGACTGATGGGGACTCTGGCCTTATTAGATGACCCAGGGTCTGGGGGCAGGGGTGGGCTCAGAACCCTGCAGGGAATGAACAGAGTCGAGACTAGGACCCCACTGAGCCAATAGCTTCCTCACAGCCCCTCTACAGCGGGCTCTGCAGTTAGATCCTCCAGAACCTGCCAGAACCCGCCAGAACCATCAGCACCTGAGACCCAAGCCTGGCTCTGGGCAAACCCCAGCAGCAAATCCCTGTGGCCCCTGAGCCTCTGTCTTTTCATCTGTAAAGTGGGAGCAGTGGTCCCTCCCTCGTGGTTGTTGCGAGGGGTAAGTGTGGGGAGGAAAGCCCCCTCATAGTGCCCGACACACAGTGGGTCCTCCACAGAGGACAGCTGTCACTACGGGAACCGTATTTTAGAGGCTTGAAGGAGAGTTGGGTGAGCCATGGACTTGGGAGCCGACTGCTGGATTCGGTCCTGCCTGGTTGGCACCAGCACCATGACTTGAAGAAGCAACCTATGCTTTCTGTGCCTTGATCTGCTGTCCGTGAAATGGGCTGGTAACAGTCCCTTCCTCACAGGGCGGTGGTGCAGGTTTCCTGAGATGCTGCGCGCGGAGGGCGGGAGAGCGGATCGGCGCTCAGGGAGCCCCGGCAGTCACGGTCAGCTTCGCTCTGGTTGCTTGTGGTCGCTGTTCCAGGGCCTTCTAGCCTCTTCCTTCCTGGCCCCTCCAGATCTCTGCAGGCCGCCTTCGTGCCCCCCGGGGTCTGTGAGAGACCTCATGGTTCCCTCCGCGTCTGCCCTGCCCTCCTTCTGCTCCAACTCCTGACCCACCACTGCCATCTCTCACGCGCACATGTGCACACACACACATGTGGGCACACACACATGGACACACAACACACATGCATGTATGCACACATGCACGCGTGCATGCACACGCACACACACACACACGCCTCTCTCCAGGTCCCTGACTCAGGGGGTGCAGGGCCCCCTCAGGCTCCTTCCTGTCGACAAAGCACACCGTGGCCTCTCCCCGTCCGGGGCTGCCCGTCCTCACAGCAGCGTGGGCGCAGGGCGGGGGCTTTCGCGCTGCGTCACCCCACCCCGCCCCAAACCGCCGCATCTCTCCTGGAGCGCGCACTCCATCAGCCCAGTCTGCCGCGGCTTACAGGGATGGAGGCTTCGGATTGTCACCCCCAACTCTGTTCCAGCTTCACTGCTGGGCCCTCCACGTCTGTCACTGACGGATGACCCTTGCGAAACAGGCCTGCAGGCCAGACCGCCCGCAGACACGTGGGGTTGTTGCCTACAAAATGGGTTGTAGCTTCTTGTTTGTTTTATAAAATTAAAAAGTCTAAAGATTTCATGTAAACTAGCAGCAGAGAAGCCAACACACTGGGCCTGCCCTTCCCCCGGCGGCCGTCACTGGTGCTGAGGGGCAGCACACGCTGGTGATGGCCCCCGCCCTCCAGCTGACATCTGTCACTTGTGTCCCCTACTTGGCCCCTGGCTAGCATCTGAGCTTGTGACTTCGCTGCAGAGACCCCAGGCTGCCCTCTGTGCAGATGGGTAAGCTGAGCCTGAGGAGGAATGGCGGGTCATGTGTCCACCCTCCCTCATGGTCACGGCCTGAGGGAGGGATCATCGGTCTGTTTTGCGCACGGCTGTCTCCCCAGACCCAGAGTAGGGGCTGGCGTGTAGCGGGGGCTCGGTAACGATTCGCTGCGTGTGAAAATTCCTGCATGTCCCTCAGCAAGTTTTAGGCAGAATCAGGGCTTAAAGTGATTCCAGCCCAGCTGCTCTTTCCCTCAGATGATCCGAGCCCAAGATCGGCTCCCCCCTCCCCCGTGTCCATGTGTGGCCTCCAGGCCCTGCGTGTCCCTTACACACAGGCATACATACTCATTGTCTTCACCCAGATGTTCTTAAGGCATGACCCCAGTTAACCTGGAGAGGAAGATGAACCTTCTATGGAAACCACCAATGACCACGGTGGTCTTTGAGCTTTAGGAGCCTTGCTTAGCATCACTAAAAGAAGACTTAGAACTCCTATGTTATATGGGCTGTCCTTGTAAGTGGCGGGAGGTAGAGAGCAGGCTCTGGTGTGGACGGACCCGGGTTCAAACTCTGAATCCATTGCATCTTGGCTATGCGGCCTCGGAAATACCCGTTTTCTGGGTTTCAGTTTTCTGGCATATAAAATGGGAATAAGGACAACACCTAACTGGTCTGCTTGTTGTCAGGGCTGAAGGAAATAAGCCGGGTGAAGCACCAAGTTCAGGGCCCGGCTCATCAGAGATGCAGTGAGGAGAGACACGGTGGGCGGATGCCCATTGGAATGCTCTCCCGTGACGCTTGTCGGATGATTTCTTTGTCATCGCAACCACCACAGCGTGCACAGGTAAGGGAAGAGTGGTCCCAGTGTGCCAAGCCAGTGATCTCGTCTGCAGACGGTACTGGGCCCGGAGATGAAGGTGAGGGCCCCTTGCGATAACCACCCGGAGAAGTTTTGGACGCTGGTCAAAGCCAGTGGGATTTCTGCCACTCACGGTTACGAGTTATGGTCATGGGGCGACGCCAGCTCCCGCCTCCCTTTCCCTTCCCCTACCACCTTCCCTGCACCAGAACTGAGTTCTCCCTGCCACTCCCATTCTCACCCCTAAACCCCAGGCGCTAGCAGCTGCGGTTTGTAGTTCTCTTTTTTCCCAATGAATACATAAGTGCCTCCCAGGATGGGCAGATGACTAGTGTAATAAAACCAGTTCATTACATCCCCCTACACAGAACTATTTAATGAACATGCAGCCAACGGCACCAAGGCCTCTGAGCCAAATGCAAATGAAACATGTTCCACGGTATCATTTAATTAGCTGAGAGTGGGGGTGGGGAGAGAGGAGATAGTATGGGAGACAGGCAGAAAAGCAGGAGATGGTGAGAGAGATGATGTCAGGGAGGGACAGAGAGAGAGAGGGAGGTGAGGAGAACAGAGGGGATGAGCAAGGAAGCAGGCAGAATGCGGGGGGTGGATATGAGACCATGTTTTATCTCTGTCTCTCCAAATCCCCCACCTACGGAAGACAGGGTCGGGCAGCCTTATTCTTCCCATTGGAAAAGTGAGGACACCAAGTCCTACTCTGAGCATCACGATGGGTACTAGAGCTCATGACGGTCGAGACAGACAAGGTACCTGCCTCCATGGTGTTCATAGTCTGATGGAGGAGGCAGACATTGAGCAAATAATCACACCAATACCTGTAAGTACAAGTAAGCTGTGGGATTGTTGTCTGATGGTTGCATGGTTATGGTAAGAGGGTTGGACAGCCCCCTTAGAAGGTGGGCTCTGAAATGCGCCTTCCTGGGTTCAAATCCTGGGCCTTCCAGGTCCTGGCTGTGAGCCCTCCAGCAAGTTGCTTGACTTTACTAGCTCTTAATTCCTCATCTAGAAGATTGAAATCATAAAGTAACTACCTATTAGGGTTTTTGTGAGAATTAAATTTGTTAATACAGGTAAAACACTCAGAACAGGATCTGGTATATAGCAAGTGCTCAGTAAATGTTAGCTATTAATATAATAAGACCTAAAATGGAAAAGAAAAAGATCGAAGGTCCTGGTTTCAATCAGTAAGGCAGAGAGGTCCTCCCTGAATAAGCTGAATAAGAGGTCCTCCCTGAATAAGTCATATAAACTGAAACCTGAAGCAATCAGTCACAGAGACGGAGAATAAAAGCCACGGGCATCTAGTTTTTCACTTTTTAATTTTTTACTTTACCTGTTCAGCATCCTTTGTCTCTTCCTCAGTTAACACACCCCGATCTGGGGGGGTGGCAAAAATGCCCCCCTTTGCTTTCAGTCCATGTAGGTGGGGCTAACCCCAAGGTCTTGCTCCAGAGTGAACACACCATTCAGGTCTGGCTAACTAGTGAACTCCACTCGTGGTCATTCCTGGCTCAGAGGTGGGCAGATGATCCAAGCCAGACCAATAAGAGAAAATACCAGAAGCTTTTGCTTAAAGTATTAGCAAAGAAGTATGATAAACCTTCATAATAGAAGTTTGGAGCTACCTGTGGCCATCTCTCCTGGAGGGTAGAACCCTGCTGAAAAATAAAGCCAGTGAATAAAAAACCCTGTTAAGAGATGGAAAGAGAAGGTCCTGACAATATAATTTGACTCCCTGGATCCAGCTGTGCCTGAGTCAGACGCTTCAGGAGAAAGAGCTAGTTAAACTGCGCCCCCTCTTCCTGCCTATATTTCATTATTTTATTTAAATTATATTGAGTCGAGTTTCTGTCCTTTGCAACTGGAAGAATCCTGTGTGATGGTGCACATTCCTATCAAAGGGAAAGATATGACATAGCCCACAGGGACAATGATGGCCTATGAAAGGATGCCAATGTGGCTGAGATGTGGTGAGCAAGTAGAAAGTGATGACTGTCTACATATGCGAGTTCAGAGGGTCCAAGGAGCTTGAACATAAACTGGAAGATGAGGGGAGGTTCACTGTTGGATTACAAGACTGGGCATGCCCAAAGCAAAGACATGTTACTCCTTGCAACAGGTGCCTCTCCTGGCCTTCCCAAATGCCTTCCTTCTCATCTAGCCCAGTACTTTGTATGCTCTTGGAAAGGCAGAAGCAAAGACCAGGGTGGGTTAGGACTAGAAAGGACCTCATTTGCCACATGGTCTGATATCTCCATTGTCTTAGTTCAGCTGCTGTAACAAAAATACCACAGACTGGGTGGCTTTAACACAGAAATTTATTTCTCATGGATCTGGAGGCTGGAAGTCCAAGATCAGGGTGTCAGCACGGTCGGGTTTTGGTGAGAGCCCTCCTCCTGATTTGCAGATGGCTGCCGTCTCATGTGTCCTCACTTGGCTGAGAGTGAGCTCTGGTGTCTTTCTCTTCTTATAAGGACACTAATCCCAGCATGGGCCTCCACCTTCATGACATCACCAAAACCTAATTACCTCCAAAGGCCCTACCTCCTGATGCTATCCCTTTGGGGGTTAGGGTTTCAACATATGAAAAATATGAATATGAATGGAAACATATGAATAGAAACATATTGTTTTGTTTCTAATTGATCAAGCAATACATGAATATATACTTGGAGAAGAAAAGAAGGAAGGAGGGAAGGAAGAGAAGGAAAGAGGGGGAAAGAAATAAAAAGAAAAGGAAAAAAGGAATTTTAAGCACATGTATTATACAAGAAGTCTCACTTTCACAGGGGAATGGAGTCTGGAAAGTTTATGACTCATCTCAAGTAACATAGCTCATTGAAAGTAGCTGGTATCAGGATCCTGGCTTAGCATTTCTTATTCCATCAAACATCCTGCTATGGACTGAATGTTTCTGTCCCCCCCACCCTGCACCCCTCACACTCATAATGTTGAAACCCTAATCCTCATGTGATGGCATTTGGAGGTGAGGCATTGGTGAGGTAATTTGACCATGAGAGTGGAGTCTCGTGATGGGATTAATGCCCTTACAGGAAGATACAGGGCAGAGCTTGCTTCCTCTCTCTGCTCTCTGCCACATGAGGATCCAATGAGAAGACAGCCACCTACAAGCTGCAAAGTGGGCTCTCACCAGACACCAGATCTCCCAGCGCCTTGATCTTGGCTTTTCCAGCCTCCAGAATTGTGAGAAATAAATGTTTCTTATTGAAGCTGCACAGTCTATGGTATTGTTAAAGCAGCCTGAGCTTCATAAGATATATCCCAGTGTCCCTCCTCAAAACTATACTTCCCGCAGCAGTGTTGTCAGACCTGTGAGGATGGGAAAGCCTTCTGTGACACCACTCCTCCTCATTACTGTATAGGGAAAAACTCTTGGGGATAATAGTAACAAAATTTTAAAGCACTTACCATGTACCAGTCTCTGGGCTAAGTTCTTTAATCTCGTTTCTTTTAACCCTCTAACCCTTAACCCTATAAGGTAAGTACTCTTATTATCATCACTTGCCAGAGAGCAGCCAAAGCATAGAAGAGATGAGGCCAAGTTCACACAACTCGTGAAGGGTAGGTAGTCTGATGCCGGAATCTGTGTCCCCATTTCTGATCACAAAGTATTCTTTGCAAGGGCAGATTTCTTTGAGCAGCCAGATATTTCCAGAAATATCTGTAGATATTAGATAGAAATCAGTGAATGGCCCCACAACTCTGAAGACAAAAGCCTTCCATAGGCCCTGGAGTTGTCCGTGGTGCTGAAATGCAGCCCTATGTCCCTCTGGCTCATCTCAGTGTGTGTCTTCCTTGAGCCTGGCCCGTTGGTTCTGCCTACTCTTAATAATACCTCATGTCCCAACCCGATGTCAGGTCACCCCTCTCCCCATGAGCTGTCCCAGCTGAGCCCTGGACCAGCAGTCCTGTTGTGACATCTCTACTACATCTCTACATCTACATCTCTACTGACATTTTCTCCTAACCAAATCCTCTTATCCCTGAATTTAAATGAAGAGAAAACACAGTCCCTGTCCCCAAGGAGGTACAGTCAATGTGGAGAGATAAAACTGTTAAGGGGCATACTAGGTAGGCCCTGGACATACTAGGTAGGGCCCAGAAGTCTTAGCACAGTGCACAAGGTCCTGTGGAACCTAGTTCTAATGTCATCCATTGCCCCTCACATCACCTGCATGCCTGCAGCTCTCTGGACACAGGACACATTGCTCCCTCCCAGTACCAATCATGCTCCAACTTTCCTCGTCCCCCCACCCCCACTGTGATTGCTTGTCTGTGTATTTCAAGGAAATAGCAGAAACAAGAAGCCAAGGGCTTTGTCTGCCTTGTTTGCCACTGTATCTCTGATGCCCAAGCATGGTCTGACACAGGGCCCCAGCTCAGTGAGCACCTGTGGAATGCAGGGAGGGTTGGGGTGGGGTGGGGAGACTACTGATAGCAAGTACAAGATGCCTGGCACAGCACATGAAGCTTAGGGTGCAGGAATTGGTGAGGAGTCCCAGGGGTTGGGCTGGAGCCATCAGACTCTGCTGCTACAGGTCAGGGATGATCCAGGGCTCAGGCAGTGAGCCTGCTGGTGCAGCCAAGTGGCCTCAGCAGTGGGGAGGGTGAGGGATAGCCTGCTGAAGCTATTCGGACAGTGCGTGATGCACTCTGATGGTGACCTACATCCATTAAGATGCCCGGGATGAGTTGGGGCAGAGGGCCAGGCGCCAGTCCCTCCCGAGTCTCTGAATTCCTGAGCCAGAGTTTAGGTTTCCTGGAATTGTTCCCCCCCCATTCCTTTTGTGCCATAAAAGCTAGTGATTTAGGCTCTACAGTTAGAAAAAGGGATGAGTAAGAGGTCACCTGGGAGGTCAGCTCGTGTCTCAGCATGCCCACCTCTCCAGACCCTTACCCACCGCCATGCTGCTGGGGATGGGGCAGCTGTGATCCCGCACCTGGGTGCCTCCTGTGGGAGCCTCCGCCCCAGGCCCTGGGCTGTCTCAGGCTATCCCTGCCCTTGAGGAGCCCCCAGGCTAGAGGAGTAGGGGAGCGGCGAGAAGGACAATAGCCAGACCAGCCGTCACCACCCAGCGGTGAAGTGCTAAGAGCAGGGTAAGGCCAAAGGTTGTGAGGATCCCAAGGAGGGGCCCCTAGCCTTGCCTGTGGGTCAGGAAAGACTTCCTGGAGGAGGTGCTATGGAGCAGAGGCTTCAAGGGTGACTTGGAATTAGACGAGTGACAGGTGGTGGAAGGGGATTTGGGGAGAAGGGCTGGGTGTGGGAGGCACAGCAAGGAACCCGAGGGTCTGGGCCTGGGGATGCTGGCAGGAGGTGAGGCTCGAGAGGTGAGTGGGACTTTACCACGTTCATCCCAGGGCTCCTGCTGTGCTCAGTGATGAACCAATCCTCTTTGCCTCAGTGACCCCATGAGGCCACAAGGGTCACAACCTCCTGATCTGGTGGAGTCCTGGGCCTGATGTGACCATACTCCCCAGGCAGTCCTCCTGTGCCCCTCTGCCCCTCCTGGGGGTCCAGGGCATTTGGATGGAGTGAGGCCTGGGGAGGGAAAGCTGCCAGCAGGCCGCCTCTCTGTAGGCGATTTGTGGAAGAGGTTTCGAGAAAGGGCAGCTGCAATGAACTCAAATGAACTCTAACACTCTATTTGGTTTAAAGGCCTTGTGGATGAGGACACTGGCGGCAGGCTGTGCTGAGGGTTAGGAACAGGACGGGCCCCGAAGTCAGCAGGCCTGCCACCGGAGTTCCTTACTTAGTTGACACTGGCCGAGAGGACGGCACATGGAGAGGCCTGCAGGCCGCTGGGGCTGGGGGTGAGCGTGGGAGCCGGGGGTAGGGAGAGATGGGGCCGGG
>CM052900.1:146382470-146406551 GCA_028534135.1 Potos flavus
CCGTCTCTGCCCCACCTCCCCTCCCTGACTAGGGGCAATTCCCAGGCCCCAAACTGGGGAGAAGGACAGGGACTTGCTTCTTGATGAGGCCCTTCACATCCCGGGCCATGAGGGGCAGGGACTTCGGAGCCGGGCCTGGGTTTGAACCAGACCGCGTCACTTATCAGGTCAGCGGCATGGTCAAGTCCATCAATTACAGTTTCCTCATCTGTGAAAAGGAGCCCAGGCCTGTTTCCAGATCCAAGAAGCAAATGTTCTCTGAAGAATCCCGAGGGCTGGAACAGTGCCTGGCACACGGTAGGCGCTCAATAATTAACGTTCTAATGGATGGTGGCACATAGTGATCACTCAACAAATGATGGTGTTAAATGTTTGCATCAAGAAGGTGTGCAGCAAGGGCAGGGACGAATCAAGCCTAGTGCCCTGGACAAGCCACCCAGCCCGGCAGCTGCTGTGCAGAGCCCGGGGCGGGGGTGGGGGAGGGGAGGGGGAAGGTGGCCAGGCTCTGCCTCTGCTCCCTGGGTGATCTGGGGCAGGTCCCTGCCTCCCCCTGCCTTTTGCAGTCTCTGGCTTCCCACTACAGGCTGCATCCACAGGGCCAGACGCCCAGGCAGGAACTGAGCCTCAGGAAAGGGGTGGGCCGCCGGAAGGACCCCTGCTCCCCGATCGCCCAGCCCCCAGGAAGCGGCCCCACTCGGCTCCACCCACTGCGCCTCTGGGCCCACCTGGCCGCTCTGGCCACGGCAAGGGTGGAACAGGGCACTGGCCCCACTTACCTCTTGCAAGGATGGCAGTGAAAGAGGATGAGGGTGGAAAGCGCCCCTCACCCACCACCCAGAGGCCCAGGATCAGCCCCCCTCCCCTGGGGGCTGGGATACCTCTCAGTCTCCAGGGTCTGGGGCTGCCCTTGCAGGCAGTGGAGAGTACGAAGTGGGGAAAGAGGCGATGGGAGCCACCCGCTTTGCTGTTAGGACCTGAGTCCCCACCTCCTGAGCTGCTCTCCCCGCGCGCACAGACCTGTCCCTGGTCCCCAGCACGAGTCCTGTCTTCCAATCAGGCCTATCTCCTCACCATCCCCTTGTGATGCCACGTAAATCCTCACCTCTGAGCCTTTGTTTATGCCATTCCTCTGCTGGAAATTTCTTCCCTCTCCTCCCTGCCTTGTCCAATCCTCCCCATTTCCAGTGTGGGGGGGCGCGGGGATGGCGAGGACACCTGGGCTTCCTGGGAGGATGAATGTTGCCCCCACCCCCCCATGCGGCATCTCGAGGTTGGGCGAGGAGACCATCCAGCACATGCTTGGCCTGGGGCCAGGGATAGCTCTCCCTGCCCCCACCCTGCCCCAGCTTTCCTGTCTCCACCCTTTTCTCCCACTGTGGGAAAGGGGGAACCAGAGACATGGAACGCGGAGCCAGCATCCGGCTGCCATGACCCCGTGGCCCCAGCACGAGGGACCCCTTCAGGGGCCCGTTTCTGTATCCACCCTCAGGGAGGCCGTGGTGGGCCGGGCTGCCCAGCTGGAAGGAGGAACCCGTGACAAGGTGGGCGCGTGGGACCTTCTGGACCTCAGGCCACCCTCTTCTCTTCCCATAGCCCTGGGTCCTCCGAGTCTGCCTCCTTAGAGCCAGCATGTCACGGCCCTTCCTCGAAGGACTAAAGGGACCCAAGGCGGGAAGCTTCAGGGGGCCTACCTTTCCCGGTGACACCGGTCCACGGGGTCTCCTGCAGGCACAGGCGGGGGCGCCCTCCCCAGCCCTTGCAGCGCTGGAACCGCAGCCAGGGATCCGGGCAAGGGCTCTCGCCTGGGTCCTCCCAAACTGTTCCCTCCTCCCAGTTAACGAGCCGGAAGCTTCCAAAATGAGGCGGCTTCATCATTCAACGTAGCAGAACAGCCTCAGAGGGCGAGCGGATGGGATAGGAGAGGAGAACAGAGGAGGGAGGAGGCGCTGTCCCCCCACAGCCTGGCAGCCCTGGGGTCCCCCCGTCGCCGCCAGCGTGGACGGCTCAGTCACAGAAAGGAGAGGGCTCTCCCACATCCCTGCCACGCTCCTTGTGAAAGCCCCCGTGGGATGTGAGGGGTGAGCCCAGCCCCATCCCGGCCACTGCCCCCTGGCCTCCCCAGTGACGGCAAGCTTGCCCCCTCCATCCAGTCCCCGAAATGAGCCCCGTGTCCCTGCCTGGCACCTGTTGCAATGGCCCTTGCTCCTCCTTTTGGGGCCCTGGGGCCTTCCGTGCCCTCCTCACCCCCAGGCCTTTGCACGCGCTGTTCCCTCCTCTGTCTCCACTTCCCTCCTTGGGCTCCTGCTGCCCCCTGAGCTGCCCCAGACTGGCTCTGCTCTGAGCTAGAAGCGACAGTTCTCTCCTCCCTCCCCAGCACGGGACTGGGAGCCCCTCTGGGAGCCGGCTCTGCGTCCGGCTCAGTCACCACTGACTCCCCCGAATGCAGGGTGCTGCCTGACATTTATTGAGCGCCAACTGTGTGCCGGGGACTCCACTCAGCCCTTAACAGGCCTATATTAACTAACCGTCAAGGTCATCTTCAAGGGCATATTGGAGAGAGGACGGCATTGGGGCTGGAAGCACAGACTTAAGGCCAGGCCTGTTGGATCAGAATACTGCTCTGCATTTGCTGGCTGGGTAAACCTTTAAGTTTTATGCCAGCTCTCTGTGCCTTGGTTTCCTTGTGTGAGATGGAGGTGGTAGTGGCAGCACCTGCCTTGTGGAGATGTTTCTAAAGATCAGAGGAGTGAACACAGCCCCTTACATATACTAAGTGCTATATAGCGTCAACTCTGAGCATTGCCCTCCCTTAGCCTGCTTCGCCCTCCATCTCTCCCCTCCCCTATGCCAGCAAGCCTCATGGACTTGGGGAGCTCGCATCAATGCATGTTCCCTAAAAGCTTGCATGCCAACCCCGGTGTGTGCAACTTTGCTCCCTACACATCAGTTGTGTTTCTCTGCACTAGCAACCCCAAAACTGGCAATAAAATAAAAATATTATTTACTATCTCAACAAAACCCCAAAATCCATACAAAGAGATTCAATCAAAAACAAGTATCAGACTTTCCTTATTAAGAGCGTAACGAAGATGATCAAAATACTCCAAGGGGCACTTCCCAGTAGTTTTAAGGTGGCCAAGAAGTCCGTGAAAAGATGGACAATATTACTCGTTAGAGAAACACAAAATAAACCAAAACAGATACTCTACTCCCACCAAAATGGCTAAAATTAGGAAGCCGAGCACACCAAGTGCGGGCGAGGCTGTGGGAACACCGGGGCTCTCGCTCCCGCGCCGCGGGTGGGAGTGTGGGCCACCGCCCGGTTTCGGAAGACGATCTGGAAGCCTCTCACAAAGTTCAATGTGCACCTAATCTATGCCTTCGTGGTCCCCCCTCAGCTATTTCCCTGGAGAAATGAAAACATATGTCCACAGAAAGCCTATTACGGAAGTGTCTGCGCTAGCTTTATTTGTGTGAACCTGAAATTGGAAACAAACGGCCATCTTTTCTTTCAGGTTCCTCCTGAGCTACTCCCTCATTAAATCACTCGCACAAGAGACAGTCCCTCAGCTGCCACCCCCGTCCCCAACCCATCCCTCCCTGAACCGGGCACTGGAGCTGGGATGCAGGTCCGGGCCCGGCCTACCCTGGAATTGGGGCTGGGGGACTGATTTCGTCCTGAGAGGGGAGTAGCCGTCATGAGTAGTGGTTCCGGAGGACAATGAAGCCAGGCGGGCAGAGCCGTCGTCGGTCCCTAACAGGTGGGGGCAGAGCTGGTCGGGGAGGGGGCAGATAGCTTTCACCAGCTCAGGGTGGCCATCCTCCACCTGCGATGGGTGTCGGCTGTTAACGGCTGGCGGAGCCCTCACCCACACGCCCACCCTGTGCCCGCCCCCTCCGCCCACGGTCTCCCCGGCCTGGGGATCCGTCCTGCCTACCCGGGCCCCCAGGAGGGCAGCGGGTCCTCTCAGGGTCCCTCTCCCGCCCAAACCCCTGCCAGGCGCTCATCTCAATTCTCCCCACATCCGCTCTGCATCCATCGGAGACCCAGCTTCCAAATCTCTCTCTGCTCTTGGTTTGATTAACAGAAGGCTATAAACAAGCTTGACAAAGGAGGGAAACCAGCGTCTCCCAGGGCAGCTGCAGTCTATTGGCAAATGTCACATTTCTATGCAGATAGATATTTCTTTTATTTTTGTGTAGATAAACAGAGCTAAGCTAATTAATATATTTTTCCTTCCCTCTTTCGGTCTTGGGTGACAACGGAATCTTTTTGCCCCGTGGTGAACAGGCCACCAGGTTTCAGTGGGGGTGTAATCCCTGCAATCACAGTTAATTAACAGACTTACAAGAGGGGGAGGTGAGGCCCATCTAAGAGGACTGCTTAGCGTCCTCTTGTCTAATTACACGGTTATCTCTTGGACCAAAGCTCTTTGAAAACCAGGAGAGGGGAAGACCCACCACTCCACTGCTTCCAGGTCTGAATACAATTAATGTAGGAGGAGAGAGAGGCTCCTTGGGGACTTACCCTCCACTTGGGAGTGGCCGGTGGCCAGAGGTTCTGCCCGGCGGCCATCCGGTGTGTTGGCCCGGGGAGGGGCGGCTCTGTCGGGACGCACTACTGAGGACCCAGGTCAGGCAGGCTCCGTCCTCTATGGAGCTGCCGTTCCCAGGGATCTACCATGTACCAGGGACTTTACATGGATTTGCTAACTTAAATTTCGCAGAGATCATTGCACAGACCCATCTTACAGACAGAAGAAGTAAGGCCGACGGACGTGTGCAGGGCGCTGGGCGAGGTGCAGAGCGGGCAGGGGAAGAACTCATCATAGGTCTTAAGGAGGCTCCGAGAGAGCAGGATTGGCCCACCGCACTCGAGTTGGAGCTGGAATTGAGAGCCTGGCTCTGAGAGCCAGAGTTGTCTTAAAAGTTTCTGCTATTTCTTCTCCCTCTTTGTTGCCATCTGGTAGCTCTTTCTGGGCCTTGGCTTCACGGTCTGTGAAATGGGCCCCAGAGATAGGACAAGATGGACGTGAAGGTCATCTTGGGCTTTGGGGTGGTATGTTTTGAAGAAGATGGCCTGGAATGGCAGGCATGGGGCTGGGACGGTGTCTGTGTGGTCCGAACACAAGAGGCCTCTAGTCCCTAGCAGGGAGCAGGGCTCAGGCCTCGTCAGAGAGCTGGTTCCGTCCCTGTCACTTGATCCTTTTCACATCTGCTCCCAAAGCTCCCACGGAGGGCAGTGAGCTCTCTCCCATGAAGGAAGACTACCTTCAGAGAGGACTGTAACGTCTCTCCAGCCAGGCCCCCCTCCTGGATCCCTTACCCCAAGGTGTTTGTGGAGGGTTCCCAAGGGGGCTCCTTTTCCATCCCCATGTCCACGAGCCGTCCGGAGGCTTTGCCAGGCAGAGGGTGGGAGGTGGCATGGGGGCAGTTCATGGTGACCAAGGGAGCCCTGGTCAGTTACCAATTCAACTGCCAGGAGTCATCAAACTTCCCATAAAAGCCAAGATATTAAATATTTTAGGATTGGTGGTTCAAGAGACAATTGAGGGGACGCCTGGGTGGCTCAGTCGGTTGAGTGGCTGCCTTTGGCTCGGGTGGTGATCCCAGGGTCCTGGGATCGAGCCCCGCATCGGGCTCCATCCCAGGGTCCTGGGATCGAGCCCCGCATCGGGCTCCTTGCTCGGTAGGGAACTTGCTTCCCCCTCTCTCTCTGCCTGCCTCTCTGCCTACTTGTGCACTCCTCTCTCTGACAAATAAATAAATAAAATCTTTAAAAAAAAGGGAGAGAGACAACTGAGGATACGATGTAGGTATTTGTATAACCAGACAGAAAAAACAAATCCCCATAATTTTTTAACCGACACAATTCGAAACTTAATTTATGTTTCGAATGACACCGAATTTCATACAATTTCATGTCAGAAAATATTCCTCTCTCGATTATTTTGCCCTCATTTAAAAATGTCACAACCGTTCTTGACTCATGAACCACAGCAGGACAGGTGACAGGCCGGTGTGAAAGGCGGGGGTAGTTTGCGGACTCCTCGGTGAAGGACTGGACTCTGAGCACGACTCCCGGGCGAGACCACGTCGGGCTTTGCCGGCAGAGGGCGCAGAAAGGACGCTGCCGGGGAAGGGGCCCCTCCCTGGTCAGCCTGAGTCCATTTCGCTTTTTCTGGCTTCTTCGGCACCTGGGGTGCGAGTGGGGGAGGGGGGAGCAGGGGGCCTCCAGGGGTGCTTTGCCCCAGCCGTACACCCCGAGTGCATGGTCCCTTGCCCAGCTCACAGCCACCCCGGGTCTGGGGACCACCTCCCTGTGTCCCCAGCCACAGGTGATCCCCAGGGGACCATGTGCACCAGGCCTGACCCGCACAGCCCGCCAGCCGCCTCGATGCACGCTCGTGAGCCGTGGCTGACCCGAGCGGAGGTGCCGACGGTGCTTCCTGCCCGCTGACACCTGCTCTGGCGGAAACCAGCAACTTCTCTGCCACCTTCTCCACCAACGTTTGAACCCTGGCCTGTCCTTCCTCAGTCCCCGGATTCCCTTCAGACGCCTCCTTACATCCTCGGAGTCAGCCCCCCTCATAGCTCCGTCATTCTGTATAGTAAGCATCCCCTATCGGAATTGTCGCCTGGTTTCGGTCTCCGGATGGAAGTGTGATCCCTAGGGACCCGGACAAGGCCCCACAATCCGAAGAGCTGGGAGTGCTGCCCCTGGCGTGCTGTGGGACTCAGGGCTCATGACTGCATTTCTGGGTCTCAATTTGCTCACCTAGGAAATGGGGGCGAGCACGCGGTGCGGTGCCTGTCGGTGCTCAAGATGGAAACTGCTCCCTTGCTGTGAGGTGCTGTGAGGGTTACACGCGGGCAAGTGCGGGACCTGCCGGCCAGGGCCTGGTGAGGAGCCGCCCTCCCCCTTCCCCTTCTCTCCCAGGCCAGCCCCTCCCTCAAGTCCTCGGCTCCTAGTGTCTCTCCCCTCAGCCCTGCCCAGAGCCACGTGTGTCGTCCCCAGCCCCCCACCCCGTGTGTGCGGTTACTATGGCAACCCCCCCCCCCCCAGCTTCTGGGCGCAAAGTGGCAAACGGGCCAGAGCGGGAGTGCGGCTGCGCGGTTCCGGGCGCCTCCCGACGGCTCTGGCTTCACAAGCATCTTCCCACCCCAACGGGGCCTGGGGTCCGGTCCCTGAGCCTAAGGCCTGTCCCGCCTTAGCCTGGGTGGGTGCAGGTCTCCCCTCTGTTCATATCTGGCCAGAGGAGGCCAGGCAGCGGCAGCCAAGTTCACGGGAAGCGGGTTGGTGGCGCTCTGGCCGCCTGGCCACCAGCGATCGCCCCTCCTCCCCGGTGTGGGACTCTGCCCCTGCGCCCAGGGAGGCTTAACCTCCAGCACCGCTGTTCCTCTCCTCCCCGCTGGAGGGCGCAGCCCAGAACGTGTCTCCACTCCCGGAGGCAGCCCGCCAGGAGGGCTGGGCGGATGCTGAGTGCTCCCACGGAGGACATGAGGCCGTGCATGAGGGGCGTCTCTTTCTAAGGGGGGTGAGCGTCTGAGACCGCTGCATGCCTTTCTCCCACCCGGCCAAGTGGCCCCCAGTGGTGGTGAGCCAGCTGTCTCTGGGCCCGGCTGTGGCCTGGACGGTCTGTCCGGTGGCTTGCATGCAGGGAGTCCCTCCTTGCTCCTCCCAATAAGCCATGCAGTCACTGGCACCAGTCCCCACCTGTTTCATGAGAGTGTCATTAGCTGTCTGGCTCCGCAGTGAGCAGAGGTCCCTAAGCAGGGCCTTCTGTCCTAGACAGCTCCCCCTGGGCTGCCTGAGACCCTGCTCTGGGCCCAGTGTGGCTTCCTTCCAGGTACCGGTATGTTGGAGGGAGTACGAGGCCCTGGGCCAGCCCTTGGCTACTCAGCAGAGAACAGCTCTGGCAGCTGAGGTCCCTGAGATGAGACCAACATTTCGGGGGGAGAAGGTGGGGTCAACTGGAGTACCCGAGCTGAGAGCCCCTGGAAGCCTCTGCCCCTCCCCTCCCAGGGTCAGAGCGCCCCTGCCCCTCATGGGGGATCGGCGCCCCCAGCTGGGGCTATTTCAGAGGAGGCTCCTGGGGCCCAGGGAGGGGAGCAGCTTGTCCCTGTCCCCACTAAGTCCACCAGGCTCTGAGCTCCGGGTTCCCTCTGCCGCAGGTGCGCGGGGACCCCAGGCTTCCTGCGGAGGTCTGGTGGGTGGGGAGCAGCCCCGGGGCCGTCCTGGAGGACTGAGTGCGAATCCAGCCCCCTCCAGAATTCCAGCCCCGCCCGCCTGGTCTCCGAGTCTCCCCTCCCGGGATCCAGTTCCTTTCCAGAGAAACCCAGCCAGACCGCAGGACAGCCATCGCCTAGAGCCCACCGAGAGCGCCCCCGATTGATAGTGAATCTGGGAGAGACCTGCACTGTGGGGCAGAGCCCATGCGTCAGGAACAACACACAGAACTGAAATGCAAGCGGGCTCCTGGTTCCCACTCCAGCTGCTGCTTTTTTTCTGAGTGAGTTGCACCAGAAAATTCTGGCAGTATCCAAGGCTGTGCCCACCATCGTCTTCGTAATTAATATCCCAGGGGAAAATGTGTGGGGCTGGGAGCACGTCTGCCGAAGTGTTGGCCTCATGGGCTCGGTCAGCCGGGGCTCTGGGGCCCGCTTGGCCTGTGGGGGGCGAGCTCAGGGGGCCCAGGGCCCATCGACCTCAGGAGTTACAGCAGAGAACCCTGCCAAGGGGCTCCCTGCTGGTGTGCCCACGCTGGCTGCCGTGGTGCAGTGGCTGGAGGGGCTGGAGGGGAGAAGCCAGGACTGAGCCCAGCCCTGTTTGGGGGGTTGTGGGTGGGGAAATCCAAAAGCACTTGGACACGGACTGGTGTCAAGTACCAGGGCCCGCCGGGAGGTGTCCGTTTCTGCGGGCTTGTTTACCAGGCTCAGGTAGGGGTGGCGGCGGCGAAGGGGGGCTCTTCTGGGATGCTTGGTTCACCCCTAGGACCCTGAGATCCTTGTCGGGGGAGACTGGGGTGAGCCAGGTGATGATGGGGGATGGGGCGCGTAGGGTCAGGGGCTCCCAGGGACCCACATCGAGCTCTGAGAGGAGCTCGCGGGTCGGCGACCCAGTGTCCTCCCACTGTGACTCGTGCCGGCCGAGGGTCGTGGAAGCTTCCTCCATCTTCAGATCCGCCTGTCCTTCCAAGGCATCCGTGACGCACAGGATCTGGGAAGTAGAGCAGATTTCAGACTCAAAGCTACCTTAATGGAGTCTTTGAATTGCAGAATCTGAGAGTCTTATCCTTTTCACAAAATCCTAGAATTATAGGATCACAGATGTATTCATAGAATCACAGGCCCAAAGAATCTGAGAATTAAGGAACTGCACAGAAAGACTCGTAACCACATTCACAGCATGCCTGGACCTTGGGAATACAGAACGATTCAGAGAAATGGGAAGCCGAATTAGATACCCTGGAACCAAAATCTTAGCACAGGAGGCAACCTTGGTCTGGCCCCCTCTGGTAATCAAGATGTGCTCTCTTCCCTGTCCTGCTAGGAATAACTTGGACTCCCATGGGGATGGGGAGCTCACTCCCTGACAAGAGCACCTGCCCCATGGTGGGGCAACTCCTTCCCTCCCTCTCTCCCTGCATCCCTCCTTAACACCTCCTCCCCCTTCCTCCTTCTATCCCTCCAGAACTAGAGCATCAAGCTGTCCTGGTAATGGGGAGCCACCCTGGCTCCAGCCCCTGTCTTGGAGTCTCCCTAATTCTTCCTCAAGCTTCACCCCCTGGTCTCTCAACTTGGCGACCCTCTTTTCCTCTGAATTCTTGCTTTGCCTGGTGGGGTATCTGTTAATTCATGGCCTGGCCTCCCAGTGTCTCCCATGCTTAAGTTTCTTTTCTTTTTTTTTTTTTTAAGATTTTATTTATTTATTTGACAGAGAGAGATCACAAGTAGGCAGAGAGGCAGGCAAAGAGGAGGAAGCAGGCTCCCCACCGAGCAGAGAGCCCGATGCGGGGCTCGATCCCAGGACCCTGAGATCATGACCTGAGCCCAAGGCAGAGGCTTTAACCCACTGAGCCACCCAGGCTTAAGTTTCTTAAGCCACCCCATGCTTAAGTTTCTTAAAAAGAAATTCACACCCTGGAATCATTCCTGCTTTCTAGAGAGCAGGGAAATGTTAATCACCGTCAGTGCCTTCTCTGTCTCTTTTGAAAACTCCCATCTCAGAGCGCTTCAATAAAGGAAATAAATCCTAATGAATAAAAGACACACCATTCTGAATGTGTGCTCCCCTATTCACAGAGATTAGCACCAGCAAGGGAGGATGAGGGAGAGATGGAGGCAGGAGGAGGGAAGAGAGAGGGATGGAGGGAGGGAGAGAGGGAGAGAGAGAGAGAGGAAAGGGAAACATGAGAAAGAAAACAGCCATGCAGCTGGGGGAGGAACACATGGGGCTTTGAAAACACAGCCAGGCCTTGGGTGATCCCTGGAGGGGACAATAGTTGACTATGAGTCAGACCAATAAAACCTGCAGAACTTGAGATTCTGCAGAGGTTTCTAGACCTTCGCTCTCTGGACACAGCGTACTCTTTCGGTTGCGTGGAGAGCTGATTTGTTCAAAGGAAATAAAGCCGCGCTGTCCGAGTGCCAGGTACGAATGCGGGCAGGCGGGCACGGCCACGCTTCTGTGCGCCCAGCCCCCACCCCCACCCCCAGTGCCCGCCGCGGTGCTGAGCTCCTGGGCGTAGATAAGATGCCGGCAGCCAAGCAAGGCTTTCTTCCCGACTGTAGACCTCCACCCTGTGTCGGGCAGCCTAAGTGGGGTGGGCACCAGCCTCTGGGTGGCAGGGCACAGGTGTGGGGAGCCCGGGGGGAAGAGCACTCCCGGCTAGGTGCCCACAGCCTCTGAATGTCCCCATCTCGCCGGGCTGTGGATAGAAATGATGCACAGAACAGCAGACCCGGCCTGGCCAGCTCTAAGCAGTTCACCTGCAGTAACTCAATTAATCCTCATAAAACCCCGTGAGGTCTATTACGTGAGCCTTCCTATTTAACATCTGGGGAAACCGAGGCACAAGGAAATAAGTGATTGACCTGAAGCCATGGGGGCGGTGTCAGAGCCAGGGTTTGAACTTGGGTGCTCTGGTTTTAGAGTCCGGGCCCTTAAAGACCAGGCCAGGGGCGCTGAGACTGATGTTGCTGGCCTGGCGACCCCACTTTGACAACCGCTGGTCCACAGGAATAGCATTTACTGAGATGCTGCGTGACGGCCCTGCTGTTGTTACAAGGACCATGCTGGGCACCTCGCTCTCTGCCTCAGTTTCCATCTCTGGAAAATGGGTTTGCTGTGAGGCTGTGGTAAGTCAATAGGCCATGCGAGGAGCTTGGTCCGAGGCTGCAGGCGGGGAGTAAGTGGGGCTCTCAGCCGGGTTATCCCATAACCCTCCGTTAACTCGGACAAGACACTGCACGGACAGAGAACTGAATGAGTCGGGCCCCAGCTGCTCAGGGGTCTTGCGGGGGGAGCTTGGCTTTGGGCGGGTCCCTGCAGCACCAGGAGAGGGGGGCAAGGAGAGGGCAGAGTGGGCATCTCCCGCTCTGGAAAAAGTCGGGGTCTGGAAGCCTAGCCAGTGGCTTTCTTCCTCTCCCTCCCTCCGTGCCTCTTCTCCCCTTGCTGGGCCTTCATGGGGTCGCTTCCAAACAAACCACTCACACCCACACCGTCCTCGGAGGACTCAGCATGGCAGGTGCCTAAGCACTCACTGTGGGCGTGGCCGCACTGTTTCTCCCTGCTCGCGGTCCCGCCCCCCTGGCCTCTATTCACCCCCAATTCCATCCACAGCACCAGCCCCTCCCTGATGCAAATCTCCAGGGGTGGGCATCTGGGGTTTCCCGGCCTGAGGGCAGGGCTGCGGTGCTGTGACCTAGGACCCTCCTGCGGGGATGACGGATCCAATGGGGCACCACCCGCTTCCGGTCTGGCGGTGACTCTCAGAGCTGCGTGTGTAGACGGTGCCGTTAGTCAAGTCGTGTCGGGAACGAATTCTTCACCTGTGTTATTTTTCACTCATCTCTTGACATGGTCACTTTTTGCCTTGTGAAAATGACAAAAACAGCCCTTCCCGGGGCTTCATGCCCAGGAAGTGTCCCAGGAGGGGATGTGACTGAAACAGTGAGAAGGAGAGAGGCAGGAAGTCTGGGGCACGCGCTGCTCTCCAGTGGACCTGCTGTGTGGCCCTGGGCAGGTTGCTAGCTGTCTCTGAGCCTTCATGTCATAGAAAGTCTAGGAGAATCTTAGAGATAATGCAATCCAACTCACTCTTCACAGACGGGAGAGAGGGAGAGATGAAGCCCCGGGGAGGCCCGGAGAGGGGAGGAGGGCTCACAGACGGCCCTGAGGTCCCGCTGTCCGAGCAGCACTGAGCCGTACTTCTTGGGTGTGTCCTGCGGGAGGAGGATTTGGAAGCACAAGGCTGGATCTGAATCCCAGCCTGGGTGACCTGGGACCAGTTACCTGACTTCTCTGTGCCTCCGTTTCTTTATCTCCAGAAGCCCCTTCTCAGAAAAGCACTTCAGCCAATGGGCAGGCTCGGTGTTTTAGGCGGGGACCCCGGGCCTTTAGGTCCTTAGCCCCGCCCCTGTCTGCACCTCCCCTGTGGGCGGAGCTGCAGCCCGGTGTCTGGGGCCCAGGCCGTGTATCTGCCTGTCACTGGTCATCTCACGGATCATTGGGCAAATAGATTTTTGCTAAATTGGTCATTTGATGAATTGATTATTTACGAAATGGATTTTTTAGTAAATTGACCCAGAATCTCTTCTTCTTAGGACTTTTTGAAAGGCCTGTTAAATAAGATAGTGGATGAAATTCCCTTAGTGTAAGGCTGGCACATGGTGGGTACTCACTGAATGTTTCCATTATTATTATTGTTGTCGATGCTGTTACCGTAGTGACAAAATACGACGGATGCTGGGCCAGTGAGCCTGGCAATATCCTACTGTTGGTGGAGGGGCTGTGGGGCGGTGATTTGGCAGAGGGAGGGGCTGTGGGAGCACAGTCAGCCTCTGCCCAGCATGGCCTGGTCCCAGGCAGGAGCCCCATCAGGGACCCAGCCAGGACCAGGGGCACCGGTGGCCACACTCGGGGTTTCTAGCCAGAGCGTTGGTTCCCCGAGGCCAGGGAGAGGCACAGTCCGAGGGTGGCCACTGCCTCTGGAGCCCCTTTCTGGCTCAGCCCGTCTGAGCTGCAGGGTCAGCTCCCCCGCAGGCTGAGCTCACCCGCCAGCACAATGAGGCTCCTGGCGCCAGAACGGCCTCCCTGGGGGGCCCGAAATCCCTGCCAGCACATTATGTCCACTGGGCTCTGCATCGCCCTCTCCAGAACCCCTAGGAGGGGCTACCGGACCTCCCTCACCCCAGGGCTGGCTGCGAGCACCCCTGCGCATCCAGCCTCCCCACCCGGGGCACACATCTGCCCCGGGAAACCCGTGCTCCTATTTCAGCTCGAGGCCCCTCTGGCCACCCCCCGCCCAGCATCAACGGTACTGGGCTTCTAGTCCCACAGCGAGGAGCCCGGGGAGGCTCCACTTTCCTTTTCTCTCCTGTGGGCACAGGCAGGGGCTAAGTCTGGTCTGGGCCCTGCACATCCTTTTCCATTACCTCGGACAAGACGCTCTCCTGCACCCAGCTCGCTTCCCTCCCAGCTCAGGGCTCAGACCCTTGGGTGTCAGAGGACAGAGAGCACGGGGCCCCACGCAGTCATCCCCGCGGGCCAGTCTGGAGAGTCAGGGCCTCCCAGCGGGGGGACAGGAGACAGGTGCATGATGTGGGGGTTGAAATCTGAGCATCAGAAAAGGCCAGATTTAGACACATAGGATTGTTTTGAATTATAGCTTAAAAATTTCTCGAGCTGATGAGCTGCTAGAAATCTCGAAATAAATGCCCACTCAATTCAAGAGTTGGGTTCTCTCTCTGCGTCCCAAGGACAGCGGTCCTTCTCCCTATTATCTGCTCAGCCTCTCCCCTCGCCCCTTCCTCTTGCTCTCCAACTCCACTCCCAGCTGTAACCCGGAGGATCCAGGGCCTCTGGAATGGGGATGGGCACGGAAGGACTCCTGTTTCCTGCTGTCCCCCGCACGAATGGGAAATAAGTTGGGGCTCTCTGGTCAGGAAAGCCCACTGGGCTGGCTGATGTCAAAACTGGGAACTGATTCCAGGAACGGCTGCTGATGGGAGAAATCTCACAAAGGAGGAAGGGACAACCCTGGGGTTTTATATTGTATTGAAACTGCTGTGGTAAGTACCATCATCGTGAATAATACAAATGAATATTCATCACTCACTTGTGTGCGGGACCAGCGCTGGGAGCTCCCAACGCTTTGTCTGATGTGACCTCCACTCACAGCCCTCCGGGAGGAGCGGGCGATGCTCTTGGGCCTTACAGAAGAGGGAAGGGGACCTCGGGGGCAGAGTGTCGGGGCCCCTGGGGACTCCTGGGTGGTGAAGAACAGAACCCAGATTCTGGGCCCGGCTGTCTGAGTCCAAGTCCTTGTTTGGATAAGTGCCCAAGCAGAGGAACCTCTGGGCGTCCTTGACCGCTCATCCCTGGTGCCTAGCACTGCGTCAAGAGTGTAGTAGGGGCCCAGTAAATATTTGGTAAATAAATGAATGAATGTAAGATCCCTCCTAGTTCCCCAAATTTTCACACGTATTGAGGGTTTCCATTCACCCCAGGCTCCCCAGGCCAGGAGGAGGAGCCCAATTTTCAAAATAAAGTGCTGCTTTGGGGAGGTTGAATGACTCACTCACCCAGTGTTCCACAGGGCTCCATGGGACTTGAACTTGGGGCCTCAGCTCCTGGAGTGTTCTGAGCATCCTGGATGGTATGCTAGAGGTACTGCTCCGTGCAGTAGGTCGGAGCGTAGACTCTGGGCACACACCTGACTCGAGTCCGAATTCGGTCTTTCCACAGGGGTGTCATGGCTGGGGACTTGCTTTGCCTCTCCGGGTCTCAGTTTCCTCTTCTGTGAAATGGGAATGATAATAATCCTACTTCCCGGGGCAGTTGTGAGGGTTAATGAGAAATGACGATAGAGCAAGTGTCCTCGACTTTGACACTCTTGCCCCCCGGGCGGGATAATCCCTTGCCGTAGGGGGCTGTCCTATGCATTGTGGGGGGTGTCCAGCATCGCTGCTCTCCACCTGCTAGAGGCCGGGAGCCTCTCCCATCTCTCTCCATGCGTGACACCCCAAAGTGTCTCTGGACCTCATCAAACGTCCCCTGGGGACAATCACTGGAGCTCTTAGCACAGAGGCAGCACATAGAGAGCACGAAGGATTGTTATTTGCCATTATCATCCTCGTGATGGGTGTCCAAGTGCCTCAGCTGGCCGTCACTGCTGTGTCCCTGGGACCCCGCTGGCCTGGCACACAGCAGGTGCTCCAAGGCCACTGCCCATGACAGGGCCCCTCGCATGGTGGGATGCAGCCTCCCCGGCGCCCCTTCCACCGCAGGGACAGCAGCAGAGCCACCTGACTCTTGAAGAACGCGCTGTTTCTGGAATTCTCCATCTCTTTCTCTCTTTTCTTCTCACTCTCACCCCCCCCAGTGTTCATGCCAACTGGGTTCTGGCAGAGTGGGTGGCAAAATGACAGGCAGCCGCGGTCTCTGTGCCCTTTGCTCCGGCTTTTATCCACCCGATTGCACGCACGCAGCCAGATTCCTGGCCGCTGCTCAGCTGGAGAAATGTCAAAACTATATTAAATCACAGGGCACGAGTGAGCAGGAAGAGAACACTTATCACCCACCCACGCCCCAGGTGGGGAGGGACCGTCTCAGCCTGACTCTGTGTCCTCTGAGGACCTTGCTCGCTTCCCCTGCCCCTCTCCGTAATCACACCGCTGGAATCCGAGGCGCTTTTGCCAGCACGCGAGTTGGAGGAGGCTGGGTCCGCCCGCCTGCAAGCATAGCCAGCAGTGGCCAGGTTCCTGGGGCTCCTGCCAGGGCAGCGCAGCGAGGCGGAGGACGGCAGAAGGGGCTCACGGAGAGGAGCTGGCGGCTGGACTTATCCTCCCCTTTTCCAATTTTATTAGTATATTTTTATTTATTTATTTATTTTTAAAGAGTTTATTTATTTGACAGAGAGAGAGAGAGAGCATAAGTAGGGAGAGCAGCAGGCAGAGGGAGAGGGAGAAGCAGGTTCCCCTCTGAGCAGGGAGCCGGACATGGGGCTCGATCCCAGCACCCTGGGATCACGACCTGAGCCGAAGGCAGATGCTTAACCGACTGAGCCACCCAGGCGCTCCTTATTAGTATATTTTATCAGCTGTACTAAGGGACTACAGACATAAAATAAATTTCCCTTTCAAAAATGGGCCATGTGGTGAGTTCATGTGCCATCCCCAGAGTAAAGATGAAACCATCCCTGCAGTCAAGGTAGTGAACAATTTCCTCATGCCCCTTGGCTACCCTCCCCGCCCTGTCCATGCCCCTTCTGCTGACCAGCCGGCTGTAATTACAGAGTAAATTGCATTTTCTACAATTTCTATCAATGGAATCATATAGTATGTGTACTCAGCGTAGTTAAGATTCATCTGTGTCGTGTGTTTCAGTAATTCATTAATGCCGAGTAGTATTGCATTATATGAATAGACAAAAATGTATTTATTCCTTCACCTGTTAATAGATATTTGAGTTGTCTCGGGCTTTGGCTATGACCACATAAAATTGCTATGAGCATTCATGTGCAAGCCTTTCTATAGATAGCATGCTTTTCTTTTGGAAAGATACCAAAGAGTGGAATGGCTGGATAATATGGCAGGTGTGTATTTCAGTTTTTAAGAAATGAACACATTGTCTTACCCACAGTAGGTGGCATCCTTGTTTAAGGTCCGTTCCTGCACGCCCTCGCCAACCCTCGGTGTGGTCAGTCTTTTTAATTTTAACCAACCTAATTAGGTGAGTTTTTATATACTTTGTAAATAAGTCTTTATTAAATATGTGACTTGCAAATATGTTCTCCTAGTTTCTGACCCATTTTTTTCCTTCTTTTTTTGTTTGTTTTTTTGAAGAGCAGTTTTAAATTTGGGTGGAATCCAACTTGCCAATGTCTTCTTTTAAGGATGTGCTTTTGGTGTACCTAAGAGATTTTTTGCCAAACTCAAGGTCATAATTTTCTCCTATGTATTTGCTAGGAGTTTTTATAGCTGTAGGTTTTGAATTCAGGTTTATCATGAACACTGAGTTTTCCTAGATGGTGCAAGGTATGAATCAAGGAATTTGTTGTTTCGCTTATGGACATCCAAGTTGGAAAGATCCTCATTTTCCCACTGAATTGCCTTTGTCCTTGTGTTAAAAAGCAGTTGTCCAAATATATATGGGCTGATGTCTAGACACCTGTGTCAGTGCAAAGTTTGTCTACCCACCAATGTATTACCTTATTTTCTGAAAGCTTACAATAAGTCTTCAAGTCAGGTAGTGTTAGTCCTCTATTTTTTTCTTCTTTTTGGCTGTTCCAAGCCCTTTGCATGTCTATATGATTTTTAGCATCAATTTGTCAATTTCTATTTTTAAAAAAGGCTATTGGGATTTCAGTGGTGCTTGCATTGAATCTATTGATCAATTTGGGGAGAATTGACATCTTCCAACCACAAATATGGAGCTCCTCCCCATTTACCTAGGTCCTCCTCAATTTCTGTCAGCAGTGTGTGGGAGTTTTCAGAGTTTGGGTTCATCACATCTCTTGTCAGATTTATCTCTAAGTATTTCACGGTTTCGAAGCTATTGTAAATGGTGTTTTAAAATTCTTATTTCTGGTTTTATTGCTAGTTTATAGAAATACAACCGATGTTCGTGTATTGACATTTTATTTTACAACCTTGCTAAATTCACTTATTTGTTCTAGCAGCTTTTAGTGTAGATCCTATTATAGTTTCTAAAAAGGTAATCATGACATCTATGAATAAAGACAGTTTTACTTCTTCTTTTCCATGCTTTGCCTTTATTTTTTCTCTTGCCTTATTGTACTAGCTAGAACCTCCCATAAAAATTTGTGCAGAAGAGGTGAGCACCAGTATTTCGGGCTTGTTTCTGATCTTAATGATATTTCACTATTAAGAATGATCCTAACTGTAGGTGTTTCATAAATGCTCTTGGTCAGGTTGACGAAGTTCACTTATGCTCCTAGTTTGCTGATCACTCGTATAATTAATATTGGATTTTGTCAAATTTATTTTTGGCAGCTATTGTGATGATTATATGGTTTTTCTTTTTCAGTTATTTTATGGTAAATTACATTGGCTGATTTTTCAATGTTAAACTAACCTTGCATTCCTAGGATAAACCCCATTTGATCATGATGCATTATTATTATTATTCTGTATTGTTGGATTTGATTTGTCCAAATTTTGTTATAAAATTTTGCATCTAGGCTCATTAGGGACTTTCCTTTCCTGTAATGTCTTTGTCAGGCTTTGTTATCAGGGTGATGTTGGCTTTATAGAATGAGCTGGGAAGGGCTTTCTCCTCTTCTATTTTCTAGAAGAGTCTGTGTATAAATTGGTACCATTTCTTCCTCAAACAGTAAAGTTCTCAAGTGAAATCATTTGGGCCTGGAGCTTGTGTGTGTGTGTGTGTGTGTGTGTGTGTGTGTGTGTGTGTGTGTGTGAGAGAGAGAGAGAGAGAGAAAGAGAGAGAGAGAAGGGGGAAAGGTTTTAATGAGAAATTCAAGTTTTAAAGTATCTAGAATATCTATTTCTTCTTGATTGGACTTTGGTAGCTGATATCTTTCAGGGAATTTGCTCACTTCCTCTAACCTGTCCAAGTTATTGGCATATAGGTGTTCACTATCCTTTTCACTTGTTCTGAATCTGTATGAGGTCATGTTCTCAACCTGATATTAGTACTTTTTGCCTTCTCTCTCTTTTTCTGGACCATTTGTCTTGAGGTTAATCAATTTTATTAATTTTCTTGAAGAAGCAGCTTTTGGCTTTGATTTTCTGTCTTGGTGTTCTGATTTCTATTTTGTAG
This sequence comes from Potos flavus, assembly GCA_028534135.1. Lineage (NCBI taxonomy): Eukaryota > Metazoa > Chordata > Mammalia > Carnivora > Procyonidae > Potos > Potos flavus. The sequence continues at coordinate 146,401,498 of CM052900.1, forward strand.
ATTTCTGCTCTGTTTCTTACTACTTCCTTTCTTCTGCTGAGTTTGGGTTTAATTGCTTTGTTTTAAGTTTCTTAATATGGAAACTAAAGGCATTAATTTGAAATCTCTTTTCTTTCAAATAAAGACGTGTGGTGCTAAAGTTTCCCTCTCGCTAGCATCCCACGAATTTTTAGTATGTTGTGTTTTCATTTTCATTCACTTTAACATGCTTTTAAATTTCCCTGCCAATTCCTTTTTGACCCATGGGTTATTTAGAAGTATGTGATCTAATTTCCAAATGTTTGGGGACTTCATAAGAACCTGTCAAACGATTTTCCAGAGTGGCGGTCCTATTTTGCATTTTCACCAGCAACGAACAAAAGTTCTAGTTGATCTACTTCCTCACTAGTATTGGTTTTTTATCTTAGCCATTCCAATGAGCATGTGATGGTGTCTCACTGTAGTCTTAATTTGCATACTTCTATGGCTAATCATGTTGAGCATCTTTCCATGCACCTATTTGCCATCGTCTCTGTCCTTTCATAAAATGTCTCTTCATGTCTTTTGTCCATTTTTAATTAGATTGTTTTACTGTTGAGTTTAGAGAGTTCTTTATATATTTTAGACACCATCCTCCATTGGATAAGTGGTTTGCAAATATTGTCCACTGTTTTGTAGCTGGTCTTGTCATCCTCTTCACGAAGTATTTTGAAGAGCAAAAGGTTTTAATTTTGATAAAGTCCAACTTATTATCAGTTTTGCCTTTTATGGATTGTGCTTTTGGTGTCAGTTCTTACAAATGACATGACACACAAAAAAACCCAGATCATGAATATTTTATCCAAAAAAATGTTGATTTTACATTGTTTCCTATATTTATCTGTGATTTATATCCATTTTGAGTTAATCATCTGTGCAGTGTGAGGTCTAGGTCAAAGGTTTTTTTTGTTTGTTTGTGTTTGGTTTTATGTTACGTTAATTTGTTATTTACTTATTTATATGGGAAGAGAATATGGATGACCAATTGTTACAGCACCATTTTTTGAAAAGGCATCTTCCTCCATTGAATTACTTTTGCATTTTTGTCAAATATGAAATGTTTGTATTTGTGTAAGCTTATTGCTGGGCTATTTTGCTCCACTGATTTATATATCTGTCTCTTGCCATACCACATTGTCTTGGTTGCTGTAGATTTATAGTCTTAAAATCAAGATATGTGATTCCTTCAGCTTTATTTTTCATTTTCAAAGTTGTTTATTCAGTTTATTTGCCTTTTCATCTATATTTTAGAGTCAACTTCTCTATATACACATGAAAACTCTTGGATTTTGACTGGTATTACATTAAGTTAACAGATCACGTTAGGGTATATTGACCTCTTTACTCTATTGAGTTTTCCAATCCATGAACGTGGTATATCTTTCCATTTATTTAGGTCTTCTAAAAATTTCTTTCAACAGCATTTTGTAGTCTTTGGCATACAGGTATTCTACATTTTATTAGATTTGTATTTAAGTATTGCTGTTTTCTTAGGGCTTTTGTAAATGTTATTGTGTTTTCAAAGACATTTTCGTTGAATATTGAATGATAGATTTACCATTTGTGTGTGTATGTGTGTGTTTCAATTACCTTTTAAAGAAACTTAAGTAATAAAAAAATCTTACATTTCTGGTGCTCTTTATTTCTTTGTGTAGATCCATATTTCTATCTGATATCATCTTCCTTCTACCTGAAGGGCTATCTTTAATGTTTCTTGTACTGAAGATCTTTATATGTCTGAAAAAGTTTTTATTTCACCTTCATTTTGAAAGACACTTTCACTGGTCAAAGAATTACAGGTTCACAGATTATTTTTTCCTTTTGATACCTAAAGGATGTTCCTCACTGTCTTCCTCTCCTCATTTCTGAAGAGAAATTCAGTGTCATTGTTATCTTTGTTTCTTTGTCCTTAAAGCTTCTTTTTTTTCGTGTTGGCTTTTAAGATCTTCACTTTATCACTGGCTTTAAGAAATTTGATTCTGGTGTGTTTCAGTCTGTTTTTCTTCTTGTTTCTTGTGTTTGGCATCTATTGAGATTCTTGTATCTCTGGGTGTGAAGATTTTATTGAATTTAGAAAAATTATTTCTTCAAGTACTATTCTGACTTCACTCCTTTTCCTTTTTCTCTTCTGGGAACTCAGATTACACCTATATCAGTTTCCTTGAAGTTGTCTCACAGTTCATGGATGCTTTTTTTATTTTTTAAAGATTTTTTTTTCTTTGTGTTTCTTTTTGGATAGTTTCCATTGCTATGCCTTCAAGTTCGCCACTCTTTTCTTTGGCAATATTTAATATACTAATCCCATCTGGTAAACTTTCCATCTCAGACTGTAGTTTTCATCTGTAGAATTTTGATATGGCTCCCGTAAAATATATTTTTCCATGTCTTTACATAACTTTTTGAACATATAGAATACAGTGATAATAACTCTTTTAATGAACTTATCTGCAAATTCTAACATTTCTGTCAGTTCAGGGTTGGTTTTAATTACTCAATTTTCTCCTCATTATGGGTCACGTACTCCTGCTTTGTATGCCTGGTAATCTTTAATTGGATACCAGACATTCTTAATTTCCTTTGTAAGATGGTGGATATTTTTGTATCCTTATAAATATTCTTGAGCTTTGTTCTGGGACCTACTTAAGTTGCCTAGAAACAGTCTGATTCTTTTGGGTCTTGCAGAGCTTAGGGCTAATTTCCCCTAACATCGAGGCGAGACTCATCTGTATTCTCTAGCCAGTGCTCTGTGAGTCAGGCTCTTTTCCAGTCTAGGTGGTGGAAGCAGCACCCTTCCCAGCCCAGTGTGAGTACTGGGCACGATTCTCTCCAATTCTCTTGGATGACTCTTTCCCAAGACTTAAGTCCTCTCTGCACAGATATATGCTGATTATATGAGGCTGAACACTCGAGGAGGACCCTCTGCAGTTTCCAGGGCTCTCTGTGCAGCTCCTCCCTCTGCAGTAGTCTGTCCTGTGAGCTCTAGTCGCTTTGTTCTCCTCAGACTCACAATTCGGGGTGTCCACAGCTCTGCCCGAGTTCACCCTCCCTGTGCTGGAAACTCTCTCACACCTGCTGGAGCAAACATGGGCTCCCCTCATTTATTTCCTTTCTCTTAGTCTCATTCTCATTGTCTGAAGTTCGGTGACTTGACAACTCTTGTTTCATATTTTTGTTTGTTTGGTTGGACACTGTTACTTCAGACCGGAAGGTTAAGTCCAGACCCTACTACTGCAGCCTGGTTGGACATGGAAATCTGGCCTGCGAGTTTTCCTGCTGCCGTAGATGGGCAAGGCGGACAGCAGCTTTCTGCTTGAGGGCCGAACAGAGGAAACACCTCAAACCTCGGTTAGTTTCTGGCCCAGACCTGGGTTGGCCTGGAGAGGGTAAATGCAACACAGAGAGCCTGTTCCTGCAAGTCTGCCCACCCGTGGGCCCTTCACAGGAATGCAGTTCTTCCTTAAGATCATATCTCCCCAAATCTCAGAGGCTGTGGATTTAGAGGTCCACCACCAATTTAATAATAATTTTTTATTATTAGAAACAAAGAGACATGAATACTTGAAATATTTTTTTGTGAGACACGTTCCACTTTTTATAAATATAACAACAACAACAACAACTTGAATTAACAGCTAACATGTTTGAGGCGTCTAATATATGCCAGGCACTGGCTCAGGGCTTTGCAGGCATGACCTCATTTAAGACTCTCATGGGGACTGTGATGTGGGCACTGTTATGGTGGTCATTTTACAGATGAGTAAATTGAGGCTCAGAGTTTCGTGCCCACACTCCCCCGGCTGCTAAGTGACATAGCTAGGACTGGAACTCGGGTCTGTCGGGTTCCCCCAAAGTCCAAGCACCCAGACGCTGTGTGGTCCCTCAGTCAGCGTCTCCCCAGGTGCAGAGCTGAGACCCCAGAGCAGAAGCGGGTCCCCCTGGAGGGCCGGTGAGCTCCTCACTCTTGCTCTGGCGCCCTCCCCACAAGCACACTCCGGACTTGACCTGCTGGGGCACCGGCTCCCCAGCGCCGGCCTTCCTGTGTGGAAGCCCACATCTCTGCAGTTGACATATTGCCGGAAGAATTGGAGAACGCAAAGAAAACATGAATTAACTTCTGAAAAATGACGTTTTAGCGTTGTCTTCTTTTTCTTTTCGATGAAACCGTGGCTCTCTGAAATATTGTGGTGGTTGTTTTTCTCATTTCAAATGCTGTGTTGTTTTTTAACTGTAAATGTTAGGAGACCCCGCCCAGCGGTGGATTAGAAGAGCCTGGGGTCATTAGCATCCCCCCCCCCCCCCCACCGCTTTCCCTGGGTCCCCAGTCAGGCAGACAGGGCTCTGCTGGGGCACTGAGCAAGCCAGCGGGCAGGTGGCCCCAGCACTTGCTGGCGGCGCTCCCCAGGGAAAGGAAAGGCTCGCTGGCCTTGAGTGGGGGTGGGGCTGAGAGCCCAGCCGGCTGCTTCTAGCACTTCTGAGCCTCCCCCTGGGCCAGGCCTTAGCAATGCTGAGTCACTTAGGTCTTCCACCCACTCTGTGAGGGAGGTGCTATGATTCTGTCTGCTTCACCCATGGGGAACCTCTGGTGCCGCTTCTCCACCCGGGGTCACAAAGCCACTATGAGCAGTCAAGGACATGGAGCCTGGGCTGGGCACGGCTGGGGTTCCTGCGCAGAAGGTGAAATCAGGCTTCAGCTACTGACCAAGCCTCGCTGTTCTCACCTGTAAAGTGGAGGGAATGACACCTCCCTGGGGGGTGGCTGGATGGGGGAGATCAGAGAGCCCGCGGCTGTCCCCCCAGGGTTTTGGGGTTCCTGTCTGGTTGGCCCACTGGGCCCCTGCTGGTCCTCTCCGGAGAAGCGTGTGTGGCTTCAGGCGGCCCCTGGAGAGGCCGGGCCGGGTGGGCCACATCCAGGCAGGGGCAGGGCAGGGGAGGGCAGAGGCGCCCATGTACCCTCCCTCCCGAGACAGGGATCACACCTAACTCGGCGATGGGGCCCACAGCCCGTGCTCAGCACAGGACCCGCGCCCGGTAAATGC
>CM052900.1:146407051-146422515 GCA_028534135.1 Potos flavus
GAGAGGGGAATGCGTTAGGGCAGGTGATGCGGGAGAGAACAGAGCCTGTGCCTCTGCAAGGACATGGCTTGTGTCGCTCCCAGAAGGAAGTCCCCTAATACAGCAGCGCAGACACTGAGACGCGGAGGTGAGGGAGCCGGGCTCCTGGGTGGGAAGAAAGCAGCAGCGACGGGGCTGGTGTGGCGGTCGCCGTGTGTCCCGGCTGCTGGGGACGCCGCTCGTGGAAGAGGGTCTCATGGTGACGGTGGGGAGCCTGGGAGGAGCCGACCGGCACTGACTTGCCTGGTGACCCTGGGGACGCCACTCAAGGACTCCCAGCCTCCCTCTTCACCCGCCTCCAGCAGCCACACTCAGGCCCAGCCTCCCCGACCTCCCCATCCCCCGGGCAGAAGGTAAAGGGCCACAGAGCGGCCACGGGCGGTGCAGAAGAGAAGGGCCACTGGGATTTAGCGACGCGGCAAGCATCTGGAGGTGGCTGGCTCCCTCACTTCCACAGGCGTTAGCTACAGGTGCACTGAGCCCCACCCGCGGGAGCCCCCACGCCCCAGGGCTCACCTCTGACCTTGACCCCAGCAGGCAGCCTCCCGCCAGGTGGCGACCAGGGCCCAGGGCAGCCCCTTCCCGCCTCCTCCAGTCAGGAGTCCTACTAGGCAGATGTGAAATATTCAGCCAGCAGGGAATTTGAATTCGGGGTCTCCTTTGAAGATGTTCCGTTCCAGACCGCACCCCAGAAAATTCCCCACCTCAACTGCCACAGCCTCAAAACAGGTTTGGGCAGGGAAAAGGAGCAGGGAAAAGGGAAGGAAGGGAAACTTCCGGTCCTTCTGATGGGGATGACCGTTATGAACGGTGGGCTGTCCCGCCACCACCCGTCACAGCCACGGGGAGAACCCCGGGGCAAGAGGCTCAGGGACCGAGCCCTCCTCCCTGCAGGGCCCGCTCGGCCCTCAGCCCCAGCCTGGTCGAGTCACCAAATAAATCCAACATTTAGAAAAGCAGGGGGTGGGGCAGTGAGGGACTTGGGCAGGCACTTTCTTAAAATTCAGCGGTAATAAAAGGAAAAAAACGGGCCAGCTCGCTCCGGATAACCAGCGCCAGGGAGGTAATTACATGGCCCCTTTCCTCGGCGAGGACGCCAGGGCAGAGGCACCTGCCCAGGTAATTCATCAGCCGCAGATTAATGGGCTCCTGCTCGGGAGCCGGGGCACATGTCTCTGCCCAGGGTGCTCGGGACGCTTCTGTTTAGATTACATCACGACTGTTTTTCTCTGTCATCCCTGAGCGGCGAGGTGGGGGTGCCATGCCAGGCGGCACAATCGAAGATGAATTTGCTGACATTTAACCAGCAGAGAAACAGTCCATTCAAGCGAACCAGTTGTTTCCAACGGCTCCAGACCTCCCCGGGGCCTCGGTTTCCCTTGGAACTCGGTGAATTGTAACTCTCGTCGCACCAGGTGAGCACAGAGCCCAGCCGGGTGTTCACTGGGACTAAGGCTTGGTCGTGTGGAAAGTACGGCAAGCCTCAGTTTTCTCATCTGCAAAATGGGAATCACAGGAATGGGAGGATGGGGACTGCTGCTTTCTGATATCTATGTTTCTCTGATATTTGAGTTCTTTCAAACAAGCACGTTTGGGAAATTGGGAAATTTCAATTTTTTTAAATTTTTTCCCCTGGGAAATTGGGCGCCTCATTGGCTTGCAGTGAGCGTTGGAGACAGTACAACGTCCACAACACACAGCTGGACATTCACCGGGTGCTCAAAGCCTGTAGGGTCGGACGGCTCTGATCATCACGTGGCTCTGGGAAATCAAGGTTTGTGTCCTGGGGGTTTGCTGTGTGACTTTGGGCAAGTGTTACTACCTCTCTGGCTTTGGCAAATTTAACTCTAAAATTAGAATGTTGGGAAATTCCTCAGCCTAATAAAGGACATAGTAAAGGAAAAACCCACAGTTAACATCATCCCTAATGGTCAAGGTTGAATGCTTCTCCCTTAACATCAAGAACAAGACGAGGATGTCTATCTCGCCACCTGTATTCAATATTGTCCCCGGAGCTTTAACCAGGGAAATTAAGCAAGAAAAAGAAATAGAAGGCATCCATTTTGGAAACAGAGAAGTAAAATCGTGTCTTTGTATGGATAACATGAACTTGAATATAGAAAATCCTAAGGAATTCTCAGAAAAACACTATTAGAACTCATAAATGAGCTCAGCAAGATTTCGGGATAGAAGATAAATATACAAAAATCAGCTGTATTTCTTTTTTTTCAAGATTTTATTTATTTATTTGGGAGAGTGTATGTGAGCGGAAGAGGGGGAAGGAGCAGAGGCAGAGGGGAGGGACAAACAGACTTTGAGCTGAGCGCAAGCCTGATGCGGGGCTCAACCCCATGACCCTGAGATCATGACCTGAGAGGAAAACAAGAGTTGGTCACTTAACCCACTGAGCCATCCAGGTGTCCCAGTTGTGTTTCTATATATGAGCAATGAACAATCTGCAAATGAAATTAAGAAAAAGATTCCATTTACAGCTGCACCAAAAACAATAAAATGTCTAAAATTAAAGTAAGGTAAAAGTAATAAAATAATAAAATTAAAGTAAGGCATTTGTGATCAAGTGGTTTCGACAAGGGCACCAAGACAATTCAATGGACAAAGAATAGTCATTTCTTTATTTTTTTTTTAAAGATTTTATTTATTTATTTGACAGAGAGAAAGAGAGAGGTAGGCAGAGGGAGAAGCGGGCTCCCCACGGAGCAGGGAGCCCGATGTGGGCCTGGATCCCAGGACCCTGGGATCATGACCTGAGCCGAAGGCAGACGCTTAACTGACTGAGCCACCCAGGCACCCAAGAATAATCATTTCAGCAAATGACCCTGTTATAACTGGATAAACACGTGAGGGAAGTTGGATGCCCACCTCACACCACACACAAAATTTAACTCAAACTACACGCCTAATGTGAGAGTTAAAATTATAAAACTCTTGGAAGAAAACATAGGAGTAAATCTTTGTGACCTTGAACTAGGGAAAAAGTTCTTAATTATGACACAAAAAAAAGCACAAATAATAACCAAAAAAATAGATAAACTGACTGCATCAAAATTAGAAATATTTGTACTTCAAAGGACACAATCAAGAAAATGAAAAAACAGGTGCCTGGGTGGCTCAGTCATTGGTTGAATGACTGCCTTTGGCTCAGGTCATGATCCTGGAGTCCCAGGATCAAGTCCTGCATTGGGCTCCGTGCTCCACAGGGAGTCTGCTTCTCCCTCTGACCCTCCTCCTTCTCATGTTCTCTCTCTCTCTCAAATAAATAAATAAAATCTTTTTTAAAAAAGAAAATAAAAAGACAACCTACACTGTGGGAGAAAATATTTACAAGTCATGTGTCTGATAAAGACTCTGACCTGGAGGGGTGCCTGGGTGGCTCAGTGGGTTAAAGCCTCTGCCTTCGGTTCACGTCATGATCTCAGGGTCCTGGGATCGAGCCCCGCATCGGGCTCTCTGCTCGGCAGGGAGCCTGCTTCCCCCTCTCTTTCTGTCTGCCTCTCTGCCTACTTGTGATCTCTCTCTCTCTGTCAAATAAATAAATAAAATCTTTAAAAAAAAAAAAGACTCCGACCTGGAATATACAAAGAACTTTTACAACTCAACAATAAAAAGACAACCCAGTTTTTCTAAAGGGCAAAGGATTTGAATAGACCTTTCTCCAAGAACATCTATCGATGGCCAATAATCACATGAAAAGATGCTCAGCACCCTCAGTCATCAGGGAAATGCAAATCGAAGCTAGAGTGCACAGCTGCAGGAGGGCTGTAATCAAGACGACAGACGACGGATAATAACAAGTGTTGGCAAAGATGTAGATCATTCGGAACCCTCGTGAATGCCAGTGGGAATATAAAAGAGGGTAGCTAATCTGAAAAATAATTTGGCCCTTCCTTGAGTTAAACACAGAGGACCGTAAGGACCCAGCAATCCCACTTCTAGATATATGCCCGAGAGAAACGAAATGTTCACACAAAAGCATGTACATGGCGACATTATTCGTAAGACTGAAGATCTGGAAACAACCCACATGTCCATCACCCGATGAAGGGGTAAACAAAAGGGTAAACAAGAGGGGTAAACCCTGATTGGGGACTCCCAGGCTCCCGCAGTGTGGGAGGTCAATGTCGCTGCTGAGGTCTTGGTCCATGGTATTTGTTAGAGCAGCCCCAGCTAAGAGCTCATTGATATGCAATGTGGCGAGCGGGCAAATCCAGAGACTCCTCAGGTGGATAAGTGGTTGCCAGGGCGGGGGAGGGGAAGGGAAGCGACTGCTAATGGGCACACGGTTTCTTTTGAGGCGATGAAAATTCTGGAATTGGGTAGCAGTGCTGGTTGCATGACCCAATGAAAATGCTGAAAGCCACTGACATGTACCCATTAAAAGAGAGAATTTTCTGGTACACAACTTCTGCCTCAATAAAGCTATTTTTAAAAGAGTGGCAGTGACTCTCTTTTCCTGCCTAGAGGCAGGGGGATGGATCAAAAGACCTTTTCCTGCCATTTCCAGTCCCAGAAACCCCTTTTGTGTCACAGCAGGGGTGGCGGCCGCGGTGTTAACGCTTCAAGAGGACTGGGAGATGCTGAAGCGGCCCCTCCGCTTCCCCCTGCCCCCCTACCTCCCGGCACTCACGCACTCATTCGTTCAGGCACCGGGAGCATTTCTTTAGCACTCAGGAAGCCGTGGCCCAGGCCTCCCGGAGCTCTGAGCCTGGTGGGCAAGGGACACGCAGGCACAGGCGAGTCTGGAGCAGTGGGAGGCAGCAGCTGGGGCGGCGGTGGGGCGGGGGGGGTGAAGGTGTGCAGGGCTTGTCTTCATTGCCTGGGGAGGGTGGGCAAGCTTCCCAGAAGAGGTGACATTGACCCGAGAGGGGGGAGGAGGCTTGTCCGGAGGTCATGGTGGGAAGGGCACTCCAGGCAGAGGGAACAGCACATGCAAAGGCCCAGAGGCTCGGAAGCATTTGGGCTGTTTGAGGAAGAGCACCGGGCTCAGAATGGCTGGAGGTTGGGGCTGGAGCCAGAGATGAGAGGTGGGGCCGGGGAGCCCAGTGCTGGGTCCTTCTCCCTGTGCCCACCACTGACACTCACAGCACTGCTTTCCACGCATGAATTAGGACATGGGCTTAGATAACGCCCCTCTGCTCCCTCTGCCAGGAGCCCCGCTCCCTGCTCTGTGGCAGAAATTCTACTGCTCTTCGTCCACAGCCCTGCCCTCATGAACCCTGACCGTTCATCCACACAGCCATCAGGTAAGGTGGGCCCCCCGCCTCCGGGTGCCCGTAACCCCAATACTCATCTCCGGCTCACTCCCCAGAGGTGAGCACTGCATCTTACTCTTTTTTCTTTATTTCTACAATCTCCCGCAGGGCCTGGCCCCCTACTGACATGCATGCGGTTTTTGACTCAATGAGCCGTTTCCACGCGACGCGGGTAGACTGACGGGCAGATCACGGTGGTGATGAGCACTGGTCACAGAGTCAGAGAGACCCAAGGTCAAATCCGGCTCAGCTGCCAACCTGCTATGACCCTGGACAATGGCATAACGTCTCTGCCCCTCTGTCTCTACAGGGATGAAATGGGGGTGAGCATCCCATTATGTATTCGTTCAGCAGGTGTTTATTGAATAGCTCCTATAGTCCGAGTGCTGTGCTAGACACAAGGCAACGGCAGAGGACACAGCCCTGGCCCTCTGCTCAGGTCATCCACAGTCCAGCAGGTCACGGCTCAGAGGTGTTAAATAGCCACTCGTTAACATATGATTGTGGGGTTTGATGAATGATGTGGGGAAAATTAACGGTATGGTGAGCAGTGAGAGCCAGGGACCCAGTTTGCATTGGAGGAGGAGTGGCCGGGAGCCTGGTCTGAGAAGTGGCAGGTTGCAGGGGTCAAGGCAGGACGGGGTCTGGGGAGGGGACAGTGCTAGGAGGGGGAGCATTGTGTGTTAGAGCCCCCGGGCGAAGGGGAAGAAGGTGCACTGACGGAATAGCCGGAAGGCTAGTGGGATCAGAGAGGGTCGGTGAGAGGGAGACAGGACGTGGGAGGTGGACTCAGGGAGGGGGCGGGGCCAGGTCACCGGGCCTGGGCAGAGCTGAGAGAGTGGATGCCTCCTAAAGGCAAGGAGGGGGCCTGTGACCCCCCCCCCCCCCCGAGCCTGTCACTGGTGCAATGACTACGAGCCCTTGATAATCGATGGTTGATGTGGCCTCATCATTGCTGTGTGGCTGCTGTGGTGACTCAAATGTGACCCGTGGACACGGCCAACCCGGCTTCGCCGCTGGGCAAGGAGGCTGCTGCCCAGAAAGGAGGCCAGAACATCCGCTCCAGGAAAACGCACAACCCTGTCCCCTGCCCCGCCCCTCCCCCTCTCTGCCTCTGGGGGCCCCTCTTACCCACTGAGCAATGAAGAAGCCCAGAGTAGCGGTTGAGACCTTGAGCTCTGGGGAAGTTCAAATCCCAGCCACATGCTATGTGGCTTCAGGCAAGTCACTTCACCTCTCTGAGCCTCATTTTCCTTATCTGTCAAAAAAGGTTGATGGTTACCACCTTTTTTTTTTAAGTTTATTTATTTCAGAGAGAGAGGGGGGCACAAATGTAAATCATATTATATTTTTATTTCAAATTCCGTATGTCATTGCTGATAGATAGGAAAATGATTGCCTTTTGTGTATTAGCTTTGTATCTTGTAACACTGCTATTCATTAGTTCTAGGAGGTTTTTAGTCAAGTCTTTCAGATTTTCTACATGGACAATCATGTCATCTGTGAAATAAAACAGTATTATTTCTTCCCTGAAAGTCTGTACACCTTTAATTTCCTTTTCTTGTCTTACCGCCTTAAATGAGACTACCAGCACAGCGTTGAAAAACAGTGGTAAGAGGGAACAACCTTGCCTTCTTAGTGGAAAAATTTCGAGTTATTCACTGTTAAGTATGATGTTAACCATAGGGTTTTTTTTTATAGATACACATCTTTCTTAACTTACAATAGAATTACGTCCAGATAAACCCATTCCAAGTTGAAAATATAGTAAGCCAAAAATGCATTTAATACCCCTAACCTATCAAACATTATAGCTTACACTAGCCTACCTTAAATGTGCTCAGAACACTGACATTAGCCTACAGTTGGGCAAAATTATCTAACACAAAGCCTATTTTATAATAAAATGTTGACTATATATAATTTATTGACTATAATTTTGTCACAATATTGACATATAATTTATTGACTACTGCACTGAAAGTTAAAAATAGAATGGCTGTATAGATATAGAATAGTCGTAAGTGTTTGGGTTGTTTACCGTCACGGTCATGTGGCTGACAGGGCGCTGTGGCTCACTGCTGCTGCCCAGCAGCATGAGAGAGTATTGTGCTACACATTGCTGGCCTAGGAAAAGATCAAAATTCAAAATTTGAAGTATGGTTTGTATTGAATGTGCATTGCTTTCGGACCGTCAATAAGTTGAAAAAGCATAAGTTGAACCACAGTAAGTCAGGGATGGTCTCTGTTCTTTATCAAATTGAGGAATTTCCCCTCTATGCCTAGTTTACTAGGAGTTGTTTTTTTTTTTTTTTAACAGAAATGGAAGTTGAATGTTGTCAAATGTTTTCTCTGCATCTATTGATGTGATCATGTGACTTTTCTTCTTTCGACTGTTGATGTGATGGATTACATTAATTGATTTTTGGATGTTGAACCAGCCTTGCATGCCTGGGATATTATATCCCACTTGGTCATGGTGTATAATTCTTTTTATACATAGTTGGATTCCATGTGCTTATATGTTGTTGAGGATTTTTGCATCTATGTTTATGAAAGATATTGATATGTAGTTTTCTTTTCTTGTAATGTCTTTCTTTGGTTTTGGTATTAGGGCCATTCTGGTCTTATAGAATGTGTTTGGAAGTATTCTCCATGCTTCTATCCTCTCAGTGAGAGTGTAGAGAACTGGTATAATTTCTTCCTTAAATGTTTGGCAGACGTCACTGGTAAACCTATCTGGGCCTGGGTGCTTTCTGGAGGTTTTAGAAAGTTGTTATTAATTCAATTTCTTTAAAAATATCAGCCTGTTCAGATCATCAGTTTCTTCTTGTGTGAATTTTGGCAGATTGGGTATTTCAAGAAATTGGTACATTTCATCGAAGTTATCAAATTTGTGGGCATGAAGTTGTTCATAGTATTCCTTTATTATCCTTTTAATTTCCATGGGACCTGTAGTGATGTCCTGTCTTTCATTTCTGATATTAATAATTTATGTCCTCTCTCTCTTTTTTTTCTTTATTAGCTCGGCTAGAGGCTTATCAATGTTATTAATCTTTTCAAAGAATAGGCTCTTGTTTTCATTGATTTTTCCCTATTGATTTTCTGTTTTCAATTTCATTGATTTTTCCTCATTCTAATTATTTCTTTTCTTCCACTTATGTTAGATTTAATTTGCCCTTCTTTTTCTAGTTTCCTCAGATGAAAACCTAGAAGACTGATTTTTATATTCTTTTTCTTCTCTAAAATGTGCATTCAGTGCTATAAATTTCCCTCTAAATAATATTTTCACTGTATCTCACAAATATTGATAAGTCGTATTTTCATTTTCATTTAGTTCAAAATATTATTTAATTTGCCTTGAGTTTTCTCCCTTGACTCATGTGTTATTTAGAAGTGTGCTGTTTATTACCGAAGCATTTTGGGATTTTCCAGCTACTTTTCTGTTATTGATTTCTAGTTTAATTGCACTGTGGTCTGAGAGCAGACATTGTATGAGTTCTATTTTTTTTTAATGTATTAAGGTGTGTTTTATGGTCCAGAATGTTTTCTAGCTTTATGAATTTTTCACGTGAACGTGAGAAAAATGTATAGTCTGCTGTTGTTGGGTGAAGTACTCTATGGATATGCATTATATCCAATTGATTGTTGGGATAGTTGAATTCAATTATGTCCTTACTGAAATTATGCCTGTCCATTTTGATAGAAGAGTATTGAAGTCCCCAACAATAATAGTGGATTCATTTGCTTCCTGAAGTTTTTTAAGTTTTTGCTTTACACAAAACCTTCCATTTATGCTTGACACTCCGTTATGAAGTGCACACATGTTAAGGATTATTATATCTTCTTGGAGAATTGACCACTTTATATTATGGAATACCCCTCTTTATCCCTGATACCTTTCCTTAGTCTGAAGTCTGCTCTATCCGAAATTACTATAGCCACTCCTGCTTTCTTTTGATTAATTCTAGCATGGTATATCATTCTCCCTCCCTTTCCTTTTAATCTAACTGTTTCTTTATATTTAAAGTGTATTTCTTGTACACAACACATATCGATGAATTTTAAAATAGACAAAGAGTTGAGAAAATCAATGAAGCAAAAAGCTGATACTTTGAAAAAATTCATAAAATTAATAAACCTCTAGAAAGACTGACAAAGATGTACAGAGAAAACACATGAGTAATCAATTTCAAAATGAAATAGGGGATATTATATATCCTGCAGCCACTAAAATTATAGTAAGGTAATAATATGAACAATTTCATGCACATAACATCATAATTAGAAGAAATTAACCAATTTGTGAGAACCACAAACTATCAAAACTCAACCAAGATAAAATAGACAATTCAAATAGTCCTATAACTATTAAAGAGATTGAACTTATAATTAAAAAACTTCCCCAAAAGAAATCCCCACGACTAGATGGATTCACTTGAGAATTCTACCAAATATTTAAAGAATTAATTTCAGTTTTACACAATCTCTTCCAGAAAATAGAAGAGGAGGGAACACTTTCCAATTTATTTTGTGAGACCAATATTACCCTGACACCAAAACCACAAAAGGCAGTAGAAAAAAGAAAACTATAGACCAGTATCTTTCATCAACTTAGATGCAAAGAAAATCCTCAACAAAATATTAGAGCATCAAATCCAGCAGTGTATAAAAAGAATTATAAGCTTTGAACGTGTAGGATATATCTCAAGTACGAAAGGCTGGTTTACTAGTCATTTTGTTTTGTTTTGTTTTGTTTTGTTTTGTTTTGTTTTTGTTTTTAATTTAAATTCAATTGCCAACATATACTACATCATTAGCTTTGGTTTACTATTAAAAAATCAACCAATGTAATCCGCCGTATCACCAGGCTATAGAAGAACAATTACATAACCATGTAAATTGATGAAATAAAAACATTTGATAAAGTCTAATGCCTATTCATGATAAAAACTCTCAGCACACTAGGAATAAAGGGGAACTTTTTCAGTGTAATAGCAGCATCTACCAAAGCAGCAACTAGCCCTATAGCTAACATTGTATTTGATGGTGAAAGACTAAATGCTTTCCCCTTAAGTTTAGGAGTAAGGCAAGGATATATGTTGTCACCTTATTCAACATAGTATTGGAAGTTCTCGCTAGAGCAATAAGGCAAGAAAAATAAATAACGGCATACAGACTGGAAAGGAAGGAATAAAACTGTCTCTGTTTATGGATGATATGCTTGTCTACATAGGAAACCTCAAGGAATCTAAAACAAAACAACAATGACAACAACAAATAGACACTTCCAATTTTCAGTCTGGCATGTAGGAAGCTGAAAGTCACCACTCTGTCCTCACTGACACAGGCAAGGAGAGTGGACTGGCAAATAATCCTGTCTCACAGCCCCACCTCATTCCTTCTTGTTGATGCCAGGTGGAAGCCCAGCTTCTCAATGAGCTCCACTGATACCAGGGGAGACTGGGGAGACAAGAAGGCCACCAGAGCCTTGCCTCACACTCCCTCACTCAGTCCCATTGCTGTTCCATGTGTGTTCATCTCTCCACTATTCCCCGTGGAGATTGGAGCAGGGTGTCTGGAGTGTGTGGAGTGTTGACTAACCCTGCTTCATATTTCATCATTCGATCATGTGGATACTGGGTAGAGGTGGAAGTTCTGATCATCACCAGACCCTGCTGACATCGCCGGTGGGGAAATCAGAGCACCAGCCCTGGAAGATCAGCTTCCTGCCTGCCCTGTGGACACCAGAGAATGTGGATGGTTTTCCCATTGGTGTGTGGGTAAAATAGGGCAGCATTGCCAAAAAGTTTTTTGTTGTGTTCGACAACACTTTCCCTGGTTATTTGCCTCAGGAAAACAGGCTTTGCTTGGAGCTTGTTTTTTTTTTTTTTTTTTTGCCTGTGCGTGTTAGTGATCCAGGTCTAGGTGTACAGGACACGATGAGAGAACTCAGGAAACTCACTGCCATGTTATTCCTAAAGTCCTGAAGTCTTAGGACTTCTTCTTTCCACCTTCCAGATTCTTCATATGAGTTTTTCTTGCATTATGTCCAGAGATTTTAGTTGTCAGAGGGAGGAAATGGGAGAGATAGAGTTACTCTACCTTGGCTAAAACCAAGTCTAGACATAATCTCAGGCAAAGTGAATTTTAGGCAGGCATTTGTGGTCATTACGTGTCCTCTTCTCTCTATGCAGACATAGTCTTTCTACTAGAAGGCCACTCAGAATTTTGCAGGACTTTAAGAACAATAAACATTATCTGTGTCAGTTATTTCCATGTCTGTAAATTCTTTGACACTCCTCCATCAGAAGGATAAGGTCTATGTCACTTTGCCCCGAATAC
This sequence comes from Potos flavus, assembly GCA_028534135.1. Lineage (NCBI taxonomy): Eukaryota > Metazoa > Chordata > Mammalia > Carnivora > Procyonidae > Potos > Potos flavus. Next base: position 146,418,706 of record CM052900.1, read on the forward strand.
TGGGTAAGCTTAGGGACTGGTCAATCGATAGAGTAGAGCAGAAATGACACCATGTGACTTCCAAGCTATGTCATAAAAGATAATGAAGTTTCCCTTGGTTCTTGGGAACAGTCATGCTGGAGCCTTGAGCTGCCATATGCATATTCTGACTGCCCCAAGGCCATCATGGTGAGGAAGCTCAAACTCATCCACCCAAGGAGACTCTGAGCACATGCTGCTGGACTTCATTTGACGAGTTTCCTAAGATCACACAGGGCCCTCCATGGGATGCCAGCTCTTGGAGGAGACTACCTCCATGAGGCTACCATGATATCCAGGAAAGGGAGGATGTGACTGGGATGGGGACCAGGGAGGGAGCCATGGAGATGATGAGAAGGGTCAATTTCAGACATCTTTCAAAGGAGAGCCACCGGGTTCACTGACAGATGGAACATGGGACGCTAGGGGAAGAGAGAGCAGATCCAGCCCGACTCCAGGTTTCCAGCCCGAGCGACTAGAACTCACGGAGACGAGAGAGATGGTGGCAGCAGCAGGCGGGAAAGCGAGGCAGGTGGAGCAGAGAGTTCCAGCTGGGATGTGTGAAGGACACCGGATACCCGTGGGATGCCCAGGTAGAGATGTACGAACCTAGAGTTCAGGGAGAGGACCAGGCTGAGAGGCAAGTTTGGGAACATCCGCATATGAATAACAGGTACTGGATGCCTTCTGGTGAGGTCTACAAGGGAGGGAGAGAGGGTAAGGAGAAGAAGACCAAGGACGGAGCCCAGGGACAGCACCTGTTTCCAGGGAGAGGAGCCAAGGAGGAATTTGGAAAGGAGATGGAGAGGGACAGCCAGAGAGGCAGGAGGAAATCCAAGGAGTGTGGGGGCAAGAGGTGGGGAGAGGGTTTCAAGGAGGAAGGAGTGACGTTGAGACAACTGAAAACTGCCCACTGGATGTGACAGTTAGAGGTCACTGGTCACGTCCCCAAGAGCAGTTGTGGATGGAGGGGTGGGGAAGAAATCCAGACATGAGTGTGTTAAGAGTAAATTGGAGGAGAGAAATAGGAGATGATGAGCATAGATAATGTTTTTAAGGGGCTTAACTGTACAAATAAAGCAAAGAAATGTGTTTTACCAGTAGAGTTTTTAAAAAAATTTTTATTGTATGTTTTATTTGTGGTTGTAGAAACAGGTCCTGATATGTTTGCACATGGATGTGAGCGGTCCCGCAGCGAGGGGCACTTTGATAGCACAGGGGGTAGGAAGGGGGGTAGGAAGGCTGCTGGAGCGATGTTCCCAAGCGGACGGGAAAGGGCGGGATCTAGTGTACAAGTGACCTTGGAAAGGGACAGATGAGTCTCAGATGCATGATGAATTCCCCCAAGGCTTTCCCCACAATGGTGCACATCCTTCCACATATTTATTTGTGCACAGACCAAGGTGGATAGAATATTTTTGCATCACGCTGCCTGTATATTTTAGCAACTTGTTTTCTTTATTCAAAAATATGTTGTGAAGATCCTCCCATGTTAGTGCCCAGAGACCAAACTCAATCTTTTTAATGACTGCTTAGTATTCAGTAGTATGGATGCCCCATTATTTATTTAACCAATCTCCTACTGATGGACATTTAGGCTATCTCCATGTTTTATTTGCTATTACAAATGATGCTGTGGAGAACTCCCTTGCATAAATGCATATCCCCGAGCTGTTCAGAATCACTAAATTCTAGGAGTGAAATTGCTGGGCGAAAAGATGGGTGGTTTTGAATTCGCTGGATGCTGCCCAAGTGTCCTCCACAAAGACTGCTCCAGAGAGCATCCCACTACTGGTGCAGGAGTGTGACCAGTCAATAGTAGGTTTGCTTAAAGTAGGGCTTAACTTTAAAGATTTTTTAGAATTTTATTTCAGAGAGAGTTACAGAGTGAGAGCAGGAGGAGGGGCAGAGGGAGAGAGAGGATCTCAAACAGATTCCATGCTGAGCGCCAAGCCCGATGCTGGGCTCGATCTCATGACCCTGACATCACGACCTGAGCCAAAATCAAGAGTCAGGCGCCTAAATGACTGAGCCATCCAGGCATCCCGAAAGTGAGGTTTAACTTTAAAGGATTGCCGGGACCATAAATGGTGAGCCCCATCACTGCTTGTCTCTGCGCTGCGGGAACATGCCCGCCCGGCCGGTCTGGGGGCGGAAAGGTGGAGAACTGGATAGGGCGGCAGAGAGGGCCAGCAAGCAGGGGGCAGCAGCACAGAGCTGGGGAGCTGTGGGGTGCCCTAGGGCAGGGAGTCGGGGATCTGGCTGGCCCCACAAACCACTCCTGTGGGGTCCCAGCAAGGGACTGGCCTCTTCCTGCCAGACCACAGCAACCAAGCCATGCGGGTGCAAAGAGGTGACAGACAAGAAAATGAGGTTGTCGGTGTCCGGGCAGAGACAGTGGGCCACCCACTGACGGTCACCCTCATCTTCTTCCTCACTGACACAACCCCCATTTGTCATGGTTCCCCTGCTTAAGAACATCACATTTCCGCCCCGTCTGTGGGTAGTCATACGACACAGTTCCAGCCAGATGTGGAAAACATTACATTTCCCACATTAGTCCTGGGACACAGCTCAGGGCCACTGTGATGAGACAGAGGTTGTCACCCGGCGTTTGCTGGGCTCGCCATGGACCCCTCACTGCCCGTCCTGAAAGGGGACCCAAGGTGCAGGTGGAGTGGCTGTGCTGGGACCTCAGGGTGGACCGGGCATTCAGAGGACACCTAGAGGAAACAGACCAGCAAGCTGGGACCCATGACATTTCTGGGAGCTGCCTCCTTGCTGGGAAAAAATAGCCCCTCATGTATCTAAGCCCCTGATGGTCAGGTTTTCTACTCTGAGTGATGCCTGGGTTCTCCACTGATGGCCCCCTAGAACTTTCTGCAGTCAGGGGACCTCTTCGGGTCTCTCTTCATTCACATGTTAAAGTGAGGGAGTAGAACCAAGGGATTTTTTCATTACTTTTTTTTTTTTTTGGAAGAACTTAGATTCACAGGAGAGTTGCAGCAAGAGTATGGGGAGTACCCATGTACCCCTCGCCAAGTTTGCCCTCGGGTTAACATCTCCCGTAGCTGGGGTGCCTTTGTTAAAAATACAAAACCGACATTGACACTTTAGGATAAACTACACTCTCAGTGTTACTCAGTCTTCGTAGTTTCCTTCCTTAATGCCCTTTCCCGGTTGCAGACTCTCATCCGGGATGCATTACGTTCAGTCCTCCTGCCTCCTAGCCGCCCCCCACCCCCACCCCGACCGGTCTGCAACAGTCTCTGTCTTTCTTGTGCCCTGTGACCTGACGTCTTGAGGAGAACTGGTCAGGCGTAGAATGCTCTTTGGTTTCGACTTCGCTTGATGTCTTCCTCAGGACTAGGCGGGGTTATTGGTTTCGCAGAAGAATAGCGTGGAGATGAAGTGCTCTTCTCCTTATGTCCTATGAGGGGGCGCGTGCTACCGGCGCAACTTATCGCCATGACACTGACCTCCACCACCCGGTCAGGGTGACGTCTGCTGAGTTTCCCCACTGTAAGCACTCCCCGAGCCCCAGCCCTGGTCCTCCCCTCGCTCTATTCTCAGCAAGCAAATCACTAAGTGAGGACCCAAGCTCAAGAGGAGAGGGCAGTTGACCCATAAGCAATATGGGCTTGAACGGTTAAGCTGAGTCCGCTTAATACTGATTTTTCTTTTAGACTTGACCGCAAAAGCCACAAGGCAGCTGCCCACCCCAGTCTCCAGGGGACCCAGTGGGAGACACCTGGCACACAGGTGGTGCCGACTGCCCTCTGAGTACCTGGC
>CM052900.1:146423015-146468273 GCA_028534135.1 Potos flavus
CCCTCGGGTGATCCCCGCTCTCTCTCACAGCTGGGGCTTTCCTCTCTGAGCCTCTCCCCTCCTGTGCGGTCACGGCCCCACCTCGGGTAGCTGCTCACCCCCCCCCAGGAGTCTCGGGTGAAGGTCTGTCTACTTCTGGGGTCCCCCAAGGCAGATGTGGGGACAACAGGTGGATGTCCTGTGAAAGAGAGATGCGTCCGCAGTTGGGATGCATGGATGGCCCTGGGGAGGGGTAATGAACTCCCCGTCTCTGGAGGTGTGCAAGAAGGACAGGTGAGCACTCAGCAGAGAGACCTCCAAGGAGGTGAACTAGCCGAGAGGCTGCGAGTTTGGGCTTCGGAGGCCGAGAGCTGTGGGCTGAGTCCTGACCGGGTCCCGACTGCGCTGATTACAAGGTTCTGACCTTCAGCATCCGCTTACACTCACCGAGCCTCGGTTTCTTCATCTGGAAAGTCATGCAGAATAACAGTTCCCACTTCCCAGGGTTGTCATGGAGACTAAGTGACATAATGTATGCGGAGCCCTGAGTGCAGAGTGCGTGCTGTCACTAGTGGGGCAGGGGTGGGGTGGGCTGGGTTGTGACACCTCGAACAATCCAAGATCCCAAATAGCTTTATTTTTTTAAAACTTGAGACTCTGTGGGGCGCCTGGGTGGCTCAGTCAGTTAAGTGTCTGCCTTCGGCTCAGGTCATGATCCCAGGGTCCTGAGATCGAGCCCCGCATCGGGCTCCCTGCTCAACAGGAAGCCTACTTCTCCCTCTCCCACTCCCCCTGCTTGTGTTCCCTCTCCCGCTGTCTCTCTGTCAAATAAATAAATTAAAATCTTAAAAAAAAAAAAGACAAAAAAAAAAAAGACTCGGATATCCAATCATTCAATTATCTTAAGATTATAAGGTTCCCTCAAATTCTAAGGCTTTAAGAAATTATGATTTTATTATTCTATTGCCTAAGGCTTACTACTCATCTGAGGCTGAGCGCTTCAAAGAAGCGTGTTTGAACCCCCGAGCTGTCGGGCGTCCTTCTCCCAGCCTCACGCCTGTCTGTTGGACAAGGAGCGTTTATCTCTATCCCCCGCCTGACTTCAGATCTTCTGTTTTTATTCCCACCAGAATGGGCTGGGGCCCATTTTTATTCAGTCGGGCTTACCTACTGGATCTCTTGTCCCAGACACACACGAGACACCTCAGCATTCCTGAACCCTCTGTGCCCCTTCCCGGCCCCCAACCCTGATCCCTGTATCTGCCCATTGAACTCTCCCTTTCAAGGCTGAGGCTGCAAGTAGAACTTTCCCGAAGCTTCTCCTCCCAGTGGAAATCAGTAGTAATATCCACCAGGTGTTTCCAGCATGCTTTGTTCAAACTGCTAAGACAGCCACTCACAGTCTGATTCATTATTATTATTATTATTATTCAGGAGGAAACCTCTGACTTTCGGCCCATGGCGACCCACTTCTGGTGTCATTCTGAGACCCCTGCACACTCCCCAGAGAAGGCAGCTGCGTGGACCTGACTGCTCAGAGGCCAGATGCTGATGGGCCATACTCACTAGCCGGCAGGGTAAGCACACAGAAGGCAAAGGCCCTGGACCCCCTCTCTCCTCCCCGCTCCTCTTCTGCAGCAGCTGGGAGGCCGGTCAGCTCTGCAGACCCAGCCGGTGACACCAGGATGGAGGAAGCAGCAGGTCTCCCTTGAGCCTCCCCTTGACCTCCAGGCCTATGCCAGTCATGGTGCAGACTCAGCAAAAGAGAATCCACTCTAGAGATTCAGACAACCAGCTCAAAGCGGTAACTGGTGACGCAGGCTGCAGAGAAGCTGGGGAGCCAAGCAGCCCTGCGCTGTTCAAAGTGCGCTCAGCCGGCCAGCAGTGGGGGCATCACCTGTGTGCCCTGCAGAGGGTCCCGAGCGGGCTCTCGGCCTCCCTGTGTGCCCTGCAGAGAGTCCTGAGCAGGATCTCAGGCCCCCCGCCAGGTCAGCTCCATGGGGATCTGCGTGTTAACCAGATCCCCAGGGGATCGGGTGCCCATCGAAGGGGGAGGAGGGCTGGAGGGAAGCAGGGGTCCCGGACAGCCGCTGAATGTCAGGATCACTCGCACCGGCTCAGACCAAGGGGAATGGCATCCGGGGTGGGTGGGGCTGGCCGTTTTTAAATCCTTCCAGGTGACTCCAGTGTGCCTCCTGGGTGAGACCCGAGGATGCCCCCAGGGCCTGACAGTGTCTAGTTTTGTGGGGAGTCAGTGATTGTCTCATGCCCGGACATCCGGCAAGATCAAGTGTGGGCATGTTTACATCCCGCAAAGCTGGTTTCAGGGACAAAAGCAGCTCTGAGCCTTCGTCTCTGCTGCTGCTGCGTATACTTTGCTGCGATGAGGAAGATGGACCCGTGGGAAGGGAGCCGATTCTGTGCTGTGACAGCCTCAGAGGCTGCGGGCCCGGCTCTGGGGATGGGAGCGGGAGGAAGCATCCTGAGCAGCTTGTGGGCGCTCGGGGAGAGGGTGGGGTGCCGCGGAAGGCAGCTGGTGGGATCACGGGAGACTTAGCCATCCCACGTGGTCCCTGGGCATCCCCAGACAGACCCCTAGAGTGGGGCCAAGGGCAGGCAGGTGTTCACGACCCAGCACAGCTGGCCCCCTAGGTGGGCACCTGGCCTGCCCATCTGGGAGCCCAGGCCGGCAGAGGAGGAGGGGGCAAGGGTCCGCTGCCCCCGCTTCACTCTGCACACCGCCCCCCCTCGGAGGGCCTTGCCTCCAGTGCAGTGACTGGAGTGAGTGCCCCCTCCCCCCCAGGGCCAGCTGAGAGCCCCCACGTGACCGTCATTACTGGCTCGTAATGGAAAGTTTTAGAAGTGGCAGACATTTTAGTTGCATCAGGGCTCCATCGAAGCCATCGGACTCTGGTGGCCAGCATCTCCCCGTGGTCATCCTCCAAGCCTTGTCCCCAACAAATGTATCCCCTCCCCCAGCCAAAGACCAGAGGGCCTCTTCCTTCACCGTGGAGTAGAAATCTCAGAAATGACTTGCACTGGTTCCCTGGGCCCCACGCCCACTGCTGATCCCGTCTCTTCATCAGGAGAGTGGAAGGGACTGCCTGGCCCAGCCCCACAAACGCACGTGAGCGAGTGGGCTCAGGAGAGACATTCCTGAGAAAGATGGGATTCTGACACCAGAGAGGAATGCGTATGGTCGGCTAGACGGCCGCGGACCCCAAACAGGACTGGGAAAATGACGGGGCGCCGTGGCTCTGCAGGGTCAGCTTGTACAGAAGAGCTACCGACAGGACAGATGGCCCTCCCTCGGCTCCTGCTCGGGTTCAGCGGTGACCGTCCGGCCCGGAGCCCACCTGCTCGGGGGAGGGGGGAGATGGCCGAGCCGCCAGCAGCCTTGACCTGGTTTCTGGAGCCGAGCCTGTGAGACAGAAGCATCCGCGGGATGTCAGGGCCCGTGCCCGAGTGCTGGGGGGCCCTGCCCGCCGCCTCAGGGCCAGCGCTCCCATCCAGGCAGGGGACAGACCCAGCCCAAGTCTCTGGCCCCCCAGCCCGCCCCCGGCAGCCCGTTGGCAGCCCCGGCAGCTCTGGTCTCAGCGCGAAGGCCCCGAGCACAGCTCTGCGCTTCTCGGCTCTGCCGGCAGGACCTGCGGGGACAGATGAAGCTGTTCCAGAAGGAGCCTGGGTGACCTCCTCTGCCCTGGGGGTTCTGACGTGGGGGGCCGGGCGGGGACCGGAGGTCCAGGGGGGAGTCCTGGCGCCTGAGGGCAGCTGGCAGAGGCCTGGCTGCTCCCAGGGCCCCCTGCTTCCGCTCTGGGCTGACCCTGCTCTGCTCCCCTCCCACTGCCACCTGCGGATGCCTCCATGGGGTCTGGTGGGTCACGGAGAGGGGCCCAGGTAAGATTTAGGTTTTGGAGGCAGCAGTCCTGGGTTCGAATCCCCAGGCCCCGCACAAACCTCTTCCTGTCCGTGGAGCTCTGTCTCCTCATAGGCAGAGTGGGACGAGGAGGCAGAGGCCCGGTGGGTCCAGGGGTAACGCGGGGCACGAGGACAGCTCTGTGAGGGGCAGGACAGGGCACGGTCTGGGCACTGGCTCTGGGCCAGACTCCGTGGCAGCAGCTGTGGGCCTCTGCCACCTGGCCCAGCTCCTCCCTGCTGTGTGACCTCAGGCAAGTCGCTCCCCCTCCCTGTTCCCTGATCCAGGAGCGGGGTCCTGGGGACAGGAGGACACAGGTGGGGGAGTGTGGAGGTGGCGTGCGGGGCTCACGCTGTCTGAGGCCGAGGGGGAGCCCATCCCCGGGACACTCACAAGCCTGGACGCCGGACGGGAGCAGGGTGGGTTTAGGGAGCTCGGGGGCTAAATGCACATTATGGAGGTGTCACAAAATACCCCGGCGGGGGCGGCCTCCCTCCTGTCCCCCTCTCCCCCATCTCAGAGCCAGACAGGGCCCCGTCCTGGGGCCGGAGCCACGGGTCCTGACCTGCTCTGTGGCCTTGGGTCTTTGCAGGAAGGAGCTCCGCCCTGGGGCACAGGCCTGGGAGGCACGGTGGCCGCAGTGACAAGGAGGGTAATCAGCTCAATCAGGCACCGGGCCCTGTGCCGAGAGCTGCCCGGCATCCCCCGTGCTCGTAGCGTCCCTGCGGTGCCCGTGAGGACCCGGGGCTCAGAGAGGGCCAGCGCTTTTCCCCAAGATGCACAGGAAGAGGCAGGGGCAAGAACCGCCCTGTGCCGACCTCAAGCCTCAGCCCTTGAGAAGAGCCGTGTGCCCCGTTCCCAGCGCTGTCCTCGGCTCAGCCCCTGTCCCCCCACCCCGCACCCCCCAGGCTGACCGATGCGGGCTTGGGCTAGGAAGGTGCCCCCTCCCCTGGACGGCTTGTCTCCACGTGGATGGGCTCCTGGGGCCGGGCCAGCTCTCAGAGGAGCCACGACAAGTCGTCTATATTGAGAGCTGTTGACAGGGACGTCCTTCAGCCTGGGAGCAGAGCCACGTGAAAGCAAGGAAGTACTTGATGGCAAGGGCAAAAGGCCGCACCTTCGAACCCCGAAACGTCAGCAGCAAGGCCGGGTCCTTCACTGGGCAGGAGGAGGGGTCCGGTGCGGCCATAGACTGGGAGGAGGCCTCCAGCCTGACCGGGGGTGTGGGGGCAGCAAGGGGGCGCAGTCACTGTCGCCCGGCAGGCACAGCCGTGGGACGGACCTTCCCTGGCAGGTCACCGTGCCTGAGGCTCGGTCCCCGGGGCGCCCCCTCCCCAGAAGCCCACTCACTGCCTGGGTCCCTGCGAGCTGTCCGTACTACCCCCTCTCCCGGGACCACCCCCCACACACACACCCTGGGTTCTCTCTCTCTCTCTCTCTCTCTCTCTCTCTCGGAGACCTCGGAAAGGTCTGCAGTGCTGTCTCCCATCTGAGCCAGGCGGGGGTCACACAGTCTGAGCGTCGGCCCCCTACCTTCCCCCCCTTTCCCCACAGTGGGCACCCCTTGTACCTTTTCTGTCCTTCTCCAGAGATGTAGCTCTCCCCTCCCCGCCCTGCTCCTCCCCTGCCTGCCCTCATCCTAGCTCACCAGCATCCTGCTCTTTCCCCCTGGGACCTGCTGTGGGACCCAGATGTCCCCAGGCCCCTCCAGCAGAGCCAGGCTACCTCTGAATTTCTCTGTCCCCTCGAGCCCGCTCTGCTTTCCTAGTCGGCCCCCAACCTCCGTGCCTCTCACCACCCCCAGCTCCCCACTGCCCAAGGCCAAGCAGGCACGGAGGTCTCCTGGGGTCCCTATATCCCATCGCCTCCTGGCCCCTCTGCCACCTCCACCCCGGGCCTGACCCATCAGCTCACATTCCAAGGGCAACACAGCCTCATCCCTGTCCCCAGCCGTTAGCCTCCTTTAATTTGGACAGAAGATCTTCCCAAATCAGACCCTGACACTTTCCTCCTCAAAAATCCTTCTGCCCTAAGGATAAAATCAACCTCTTGGTACAACTTTTAAAGTTATTTGTTCATTCCTTTACCTGTTCTTTCACTGAACAAGTATTAACCAAATCACTACTATGTCTGAGATTCATTCCCGGTGCTAGCGAGACAGCAGTGAATACAACAGGCAAAAATCTCTGCCCTCGTGGAACTTGCAGACACAGTAAGAGGTGCGACGTACTCCTCATTCTTCAGGGCCTAGAGCAAGAGTGCTTCCGCCAGGCAGCCTTCCGTGAACTCTCCTCCACCCTTTCCCTGACAGGAACAGAGATTTTTTCCTTGTTCCAAAACTTTCCTGTGCCTCCTCCATTAGGCAGGCCTTGGAATTTCCAGTCATCTGAGTTCCTCAGATTATCCCAAGTATGTTTCTACCTCAGGACCTTTGCCCTTGCTGTTCCTTCTGCCCATACATCTCAGACATGCTCCTGAGTCTCTCTTCATGTCTCTCACTCTCTTCATGTCTCTGCTCAAATGTCACCTCCTCCAGGTGGGCCTCTGGGCAGTCAGGGGTTCCTCCAGGCCATTACCTCTCTATAGCTGGTGGGGGTGGGGCATGAGGATGGTCTCCTTACTCTGTCACAGCCCTTCTCCCCCGCTCTGCTCTCTCTCCCCAGGAGGAATGCTGCTGTCCCCAGGGCGCCCTCAAGGTGTCTCCCGCTGGGCTCTCCCCCGCACCCTGCCATCTGGACGTCCAGCTGCTCCCTGTCCCTTTCTCTGCCCCGCTTAGAGCCACATGCCCCCCCTGCTCCTTGTCCTTGTCACTCAGGAAATGGCAGCTCCGTCCGCCAGGACCCTCAGCCAGAAACCCAAGTACCCTGTCCACAAACCCCTCAGCCCACACCCACCCAATCCCCAGAGGGGGTGTTTCTTCCTCCAAAAGCCTCCTGATCCGCCTACTGCCATCCATTCCCTCAGCATGGCTCTGGTCGCCCTCAGCCTCCTCACGGACTCCCGCTCCCACTCCACCCTCTAGGGAGGAATCAGAGGATCTTTTGAAATCCCCAAACTGCTCAGACCACTCCCTTGCTTAACACCCTTCCATGCTAATCAGGGAGCCTCGAGAAAACCGCCCTGCCGGCCAAGGCAGTGAGGCCCCTGCAAAGTCTGGCTGCTCCTGGCCCCCTTCTTGTCCTCCCTCCTCACTGCACTCGGCCCAGGGGCCTTCTATAGCCCTCTGACGCTCCTTCCCACCCCAGGACCTTTGCACATGCTGTCTGTGCTCCCTTGATCATGCTGCTCCCCGCTCTTCAGGTTACCAGCTCCTTAGAGTCTCAGCCGAAATGTCGGCTCCTGATTCCCCTGTCTGAGTTAGTCCCCCTTGTTATCCTCCCACACTGCCTCCTGTCTGTGGCATGCTTGGCCCCATCCAGAGGTGTAACTGTCCATGTGACTTTTCCTTGAAAGGCCCCATCCCCCTCTGGACTGCGGGCCCCAGGAGGCCAGCGCATAGCCCGACTTGTGCCTCTCCCAAACCTGGCCCAGCGTCTACCGGCCCAGAGTAGGTGCTTCGGAAATGATGCAGATGGACACGTGGAGCTTTGAGACTCTGAAGGGGGCAAAGAAGAAACAGCCCATGTCCCTTTAAATTGAGCAGAAATAGCTGTGAGTATTGTTAATTGTTTTTATTTGGAGGATGTTGGTTTTCATTTTATTTTATCTTTTAATAACTCACACTGCATAATCAGCTGGTAATTACAGCTTCCAGCTCTGGCTTGGGCCTCCCTGACTCGGGCTCAGAGGACGGGTGCCGTTTCATCTTCAATCAGGATCTGAGCCGGAACGCTCTCGGGGGAGCGAGCTCATGTCGGGGTAGAGAGTTTAATTCTCAGTGATGTTAATTAGAACAGGAAAACTACCTGAGCTCAGAGCACAGGGCTGCTGGGGGGCCTCCCTGGGACGAGAAAACGAGAGGCCGCACCCCGCTCGACTCATCCCAGCCCAGCACCGGGCGAGCCTTTGACAGGTGTCATCCTGGCCAGGGTCACGGCAGGATCAACTATCCCTCCAAGACCTCCGCACCTTTGCCAAACCGGGCAGCTGCTGGTGGCCTGTGAGTCCCCTCAGGGGCGTCCTGGTGTGAGCGGAGCAGGAGGAATCACAGTGGCAGACGGGGGGCATTTCCGGACAGTCAGCCCCATGCCCTGTGCCGCAAGGACAGACCCTTTCCCTTAATCAACCGCCACCTCCCTCTCTCTGTTCTCACCTGCCGGCCCCAGGGGCTGCTCCCTCCAGCACAGGGAGAGGACGGACCCAACCCCGCTGGCCCGAATCACCATCACACACACATTTTAACTTCCTGGAGCATCACATCCTCTCCTTCTTGGAATGTGTCGCATCCCCAATCCACATTTATTTGTGTGACTAGACCGTGAGCTTGGGAAGGCAAGGTCTGCTTTTCCCTTGCCCGTCCGCCCCAGCCCCTAGCGCGCTGCCCAGCACACAGCAGGTGTTTGCTGGAAGAACGAGGGAACCGAGCGCAGAGCAAGTGACAGGCCGCAGGGAGAGGGCGGCCCATGCGCCAGGCCAACGCCCATGCCAGGAGCAGGTCAAGAGGTGGGGACTGTCCCCACCCACCCAGCTGAGACTTGACTCAAAGTGACTTCTGGGAGCAGGGCCCTCTCCTGGCTCGTGGAAATCTCACGCAATTAACATGCCAGCATCCCAAGCGTGCTCCACATCAGTGAGAGCCAGTAACACAGGATTTGGGACACAGAACGCATCCCATGGGAGCCGGGAGGGGCCATGGAGAGCTCATCCTTCCAGCCGTAGTGGGTCACCTCTTTGCCACACTAATCAGGGTTTCTCAGAAGAGCTGAGCATCTGTTGAGCACCTGCTGTGTGCCCAGCTCTGGCATCTGGACCTCGCACATATGACCCCATTTGCGTCTCCACATCAGCCCTCCAGGGGACGAATGTGCTAGTGTATCATCGCCATTGTATAGACGGGAAAGTTGAGGCACCAGAGGTACGTGGTAAACGTGCGCCAGCACAGCTCCCACCTGGTTTCAACATCAGCCTGGTGACGTAGCAGTCCCCTGCCCCGGGGCCTGGACAGCTGGGGTGGGGGAGGGCCTTGGGGTAGACAAGACTTGGCGAGGCTGAAGAGAGACGGAGTGATCGCTAGGTGTGGGCGTGCGGGAGGGACACCCAGGTGAAATGCAGGTGTGAGGCTGTGATGATCGGTCTCCAGCCTGGGGGACAGGGAGGCCACTGACAGAGCCTCCTGGAGGCCCCTTAACTGGGTCACCATTCATCTCTCTCGGTGGCCTGACCCAGAGGGCCTGGAGCCAGCGCGGGATCTGGCTGACCCAAGGTGGCTGTGCTAAGGCGGCAGCAGGCGGTCGTAAGGAACGAGGCGGACAATGGCCAGAGAAGCCCGGAAACTGTCTGGGGTCCTCTGGGCTCCCTTCTTCCGCCCGCCCCCACAAGGCAAAGCAAAATTCCTTTGAAAACGAAGGCTTAGCTTAAAGTAAACAGATTCGTAATGGTGACGTGTTAGCGCTTTGTTAATTACACGGACTCAATCCATTGAAACCCAGGCCTTTAATTCAGATTTATAGGAATCACTTAGATTTATAAGAATAGTTATTATGCATTAAGTACAGAAAATGCCAATTGGTTTTCATGGGCAATATTTATTGAAGTATAAAAGGGAAAATATGTAAAATCTAATTGCCCTTGAGTTTCGCTTCAGAGCTGACGGGGGAGTCAGGGGGTGGGGCGGATACACCTCAGCTCACAAGGCATTCTCATCTCTCCTGGGTTGTAATTTTGTACTCCCCGTGCTGGTTCATTTAAATAAAAACCAGACATCACACCACGACTGAAACACACACCTGCCCACAGTGGAAGATGCTGTCTGGGGCTGTGTCTGCACCAGCCTGAGAGTGAAGGAAAAAGGTGGGGGGGCAGGAAGGCGTGGTGGAAGGAGCACTGGATGGGGAGTCCAGAGCCCCGGGATCAAGTCCTGACACTGGCTTCTTACGGGAGATCCATGAACCAGGGGGCCTGGGGCTGGGCGGTCTGATACCCTTTCCGGCTCTGCAGTGAGACGGATCTGGAAAGGTGGTCTCACCACCAGAAGGGGATGGGCACTCGGTTCCCACCAGCTGTTGGCTCCCATGGCCCTACTATCTCTCTCCTACACATCCAACCCTGCATTCCCAGAGCTACGGCTCTTACGAACTGAGGCACCTCATGTGGCATGGTCAGGTGGCCCCGTGGGCAGGCCTCCCTGCAAGTGGGGTCAAGCCCAAGATACAGGGAGCATGAAGGAAAGGGAAATGGGAGCAGTGAAAGCCAGGCTCTGGGCTAGGGACATGCATGGTCTGGTTGGTGAAACAGGCACTTGGCGCCCAGGAGCCAGATATGGGGGAGCCTGGGAGGCTGCGTAGGGTGCCTGGAAGCTGCTAGTAAAAGTTTCGGTGTTTACCCATTCCAACCTCCTGATTTTCCAGAGGAGACCCTCACAAGGTCCCACAGCCAGTTGGAGACCTGGCGCCTGAAAGTAACATGACGAAGCGCCTAACATGTACATTTCACTGCTACTAAACAACTTCCCTCCCAGGATCTCTCCTGAGTCCCAGGACAGTGGTGCAAACCACTCCTGATCCTTCCTTCTTCAGTCTCCAGGAACCAGCTCTTCTGCTCTGTCCATTTCTCAGGATTCACGGTCAAGAGCGGCCCGGCAGGAGGCAGCTGCAGGGAGCATCTGGAAGCTGGGGTGGGAGGTCTGCCTCCCAGGATGGTTTCCATGATGATTACAATCATATCTACAGCTGTTTTTCAGACTCACCGAGAACCAAACCCTTTAATGTATCCACTCATCTAATCCTCCTGACAGATCTCAGAGGAGGCCACTGTGATCCCTGCTAGACTGATGAGGAAGACCAGAGATGTTCAGTGCCTGCCCAAGATCACACAGCTGGAAGGAGGCAGGGCAGGAGGGGACAACCCAAGCTCCTGCTCCTGCCGCAGGCTGCTTTCCTAATCGCTGTCCCTGCTGCTTGTCACTTGCCCTCTAACTCCATTCTGTAGCTGGAATGACCTTCCCTAAATATCGCCTAGTCCACAGCCTGCGGTATCTCTCTGCTCCCCCAGAAGGAGTCTTGCCCCGCCTTTGTGTGCTGAAGGCCCTTCCCAGTCTGGCTCTGACCCATCAGCCTCTTGGCCTGCCTGTCTCACCTCTCACCGCGCACTAACAACCGAGCATCCCGGACAAGCTGTGGGGTTTTAGAGCCCTTGGCCTTTGTGAGCCAGTCCCTCTGCCTGGATTGGGAACACATTGTCAAAGCGGACCCCTCCCTCTGCACTCCAGCAGGGCTCACCTCACACCGGGGCTCTCAACTCGCCTCCCCGCTCCCCTCTGCCTCATGCTCTGGGTCAGAGACCAGCAAATGTTTTCTGAAAAGGGCCAGATAGTAAATATTTTAGGCTTTCAACCATATTGTCTCTGTTGCAACTTCTCAACTCTGCCAGCATGGCGGCGTTCCAAAAACTATTTACGGATCCGAAAACATAAACTGCATATACTTCTCTTCTGTTACAAAATATTCTTCTGTTGATTTTTTGGTCAACAATTAACAAATTTAAAAATAATTCTCAGCTTGCCAGCCACATCAAAACACGGCAGGCTGGATTTGGCTCATGGATCATAAAGTTTAGCGGCTTCTTCTCTAAAATGGAAGCTCCTTCAGGGCAGAAATTGTGTTTCATTGCTTTGTATCTGGGTACTTGTTGAGTGCATGAATTAATTTACTCTCAATCTGTTCGGAACACATCTGCCGAGCCCATAGTCACCCTTCACTGCAGAGAAGCCACTGGAACTAGAGAGAGTAGAATAGCTTTGCTCCTCCTTTGGCCTCTACTGGCCCACCGAAGCCTCCCATTGGCTGAATGTAACAGGAAGGCTGCTGGCAAAGGATTCTGGGCAATGTAGTTTTCAGGGGTCCATCCCTGGACTATGGTCTAGAGGAGGGGGAGGTGGGGATGAAGCTGGTAGCAAACCGGAAATCCCCTGTTCATCACCTTTCCTGCTCAGCCCGCATCCCAACCTTTCCACGCATATTCAGGAACAATGGCTTCCTTGCCTAACAGCCATAGCCTCAGGCTTCCACCCAGCATAATTAGCCCTCCTATAAAGGAACACATCCTTCATTCTTTCCCAGAGAGGGGACACACCAAGTTCCATCGGCCACTGCCTCCGGCTCTGGGTGACTGAGGATTCTTATTCCAACTTCATCACAGTCTCGCCTGGATATTGTGTTAATGGAAAAAGTGCAGTTGTCTAGATCCTTCTAAGTAGATCCTTCTTTATTAGATCCTTATAATTTAGATCCTAACCTGAAATAATAGAGAAAGAGAAGGGGAAAACATAAATGGTGTTTTTGTCCATTTAGGCTGCTGTAACAAGATCACCACAGTCTGGGGGCCAGGGGGAAGCTTACAGACAACAGAAATGTATTTCTCACAGGTCCAGAGATAGGAAAGTCCAAGATCAAGGCAGATTCTGTGTCTGGTGAGGGCCTGTTTCTTGGGTGATAGACAGCTGTCTTCTGTCTGCGTCCTCACATGGGGGAAGGGTGAGGGGGCGCTTTGGGGTGGCTTTTATGAGGCCGCTGATACCATTCATGAGGATGCCACTCTCCTGACCTAATCACCTCCCAAAGGCCCCACCTCCTCATATCCTCACAGGGGATTAGGTTTCAACATAGGAATTTTGAGGGAACACATTCAGTGTGCAGCAAATAGTTACATATATATAATGATCAAGCACAAAAATAAGCATATTCATAACTACTACCTTTCTTCTTTCCTGTACTGACCGAAGGCAATAGTTAATATTTGTAACTTTCTTCTTCTACCATCCTTTTCCCGGTCCGTTGGCCCTCAGATCATGCTATTTACCTTGTGGGTAATTTAATCCTTTTTCCTAAAAGATCGGTCTCCGGTGGACCTATCTTTAAGGAGTTGAGGGTAGCCTTCCATCGCATTTTACTACTGAAGACATCCTAGAGAATCCCCTGGGTTTCAAACATAGATGCCCCTGCCCTCTTCTCCACAGCTGTGACCCAGGTCACTCTGGATAATTGGGAGCAATCACCCAGCCGGCTCAGAAGCCTCCTCTTTGCCTGGGGATTCAGAGGCAGGAGTTGCCCAGATTGGCTGAGGGACCATCTTAAGCTCCTAGTTCAAAGGCCCCATCGCCACGATTCCTAGGGGGAAACATTCTCTCCTTGGGAATGACTCTATTTTAGGCATCAAAGCCCAGATTGTGGGGACAGGAAGCAAAGGTTCTGTGATTGGGCAATTAGGTCTAATAGTGGGAGGAAACACTCCCGCTTCCACTGCTCAATTCTTGGACCTAAGGACCATGTATTGGTGGCTGATTCACATGATGTACCCCATCTTGTAGGACCCCACACAGAATTGGCAAGGTGTTCTCATCGAATCATCGGTAGGCCATCCTCCCATTCAATCAGGGTAGCTGCTTCAGGGGGCAAGGACAGCACCCTATGAATTCCACAGATACGGGCCCCGTGCTCATGTCTGGTTCTGGAAAATCAATTCCTTAGACAGAAGCAATGTTGGAAAGGGCAGCTTGATAGTAAGTCAGGCATAGATCCATCGTTGTGGAGGAGCTGACAGAAACATGAGTTTCTAATTTATCCCTTCCAGTGAAAGAGAGAAAAAGTAATCCACCTGCCACCAGGCAGCTGGCTGGTCATCCCAAGTAATGTGGCCATATTAAAGGCCTGGGGTTGGATTCAGATATTGAGAAAATTGGGCTCGCGGTGGCTGCAGCTAGATTAGGCTGGGGTAAGAGGAGTCACATTGTTCAGAATCTACCGTTGTCGCATGACCACGGCACCGGGAGCGCTTCAAGCACCTGAGAGTCTGAGGACACGAGCCGGGTCACCTCCACAGGATGGCTGTCTTGTCAGCGGATATTGGTTGCATCTTTTGCATTAATGCCCTTTGTACACTCCGCCACTTGTAAAGACCCACACACCTGACTCTTCGCCAAATCTCCTCGTCTCCAGGACTCCCATCTTGTGATTTCCCTAATCATCAGGCCAGATTTTAGACCGAGCCCGCGGGTCAAGGAAGATGTCTGGCTCTGGCCCTCTGGCCACTCAAGCCGAGTGAACAGACGGAAATGCTGCTTGGAGCTCCCGTCCCCGAGAGAGTGTCCCTTCATTTCTGCCTTTTAGGGACACTCCTGGGGGAGGCTGTGGCAGCCATCCCTGTTTGTCATATAAACTTCAGGTGCCACGACATCTCCTGGATCAGAAGTCTGGATGGTAAAGCATCTTGCACGGCAGCCTGGCCCCACCGTGGCCCCATTTCCTACTGTGCACCCCACTCCCCGTGGGCGGCTGCACCTGCCGCCAAGTGATTCTGAGTGGAGGCAGTTGGTGCAAGACACAGACAGTTTTCTCTCTTTATGGATGGCATATCCCCAAATTCCACATACCAATGGACTCTAGAAACTTCTCCAAGGTGACAAGCCACTGAACGTCCATGGGATTATTTCCCATCCATCTGCCATGCACACACCTTAGTAAGGCCCGTACGGTACTTTTTACTTCCCGATGAACATCCCTGATCGGCAGGATGTCGTCCACCTGGCGAATCAGCATGACGTTCCGTGAGACCAAAATGACCGAGGTGACTCAGACCAGGTTAAGACGGATCCAGAGAGTTGATGGAGCCCTGACACTAGCTAAGCTCTGCCTTCTGGGTTAAAGTGAACCGCTTCTGGTGGTGATGGCTAAGCATTTGGCAGCTCAGTAAAGGGCAAACAGCATCGGAAACAGTGTCCCCCCCTCCCACGGGGGGGCTAGAGGTGGTGTTGACCTTGAAGAGCAGCTGAGACTAAATTCATCACCTGAATTTCTTGGTCAAGAAATTGACCAAGGACGGGGCGCCTGGGTGGCTCAGTGGGTTAAAGCCTCTGCCTTCGGCTCAGGTCATGATCTCAGGGTCTTGGGATCAAGCCCCCACATTGGGCTCTCTGCTCAGCAGGAAGCCTGCTTCCCCCTCTCTCTCTGCCTGCCTCTCTGCCTACTTGTGATCTCTCTGTCAAATAAATAAATAAAATCTAAAAAAGAAAAGAAATTGACCAAGGATGACCATGGTCATCGTGGCTATTTTCTGAGCTAGAAATGCTGTCCGCACAGGCCAAACCAGTAGGTCAAACGGGTTGTGATTGGAATTTCCACCCGTGCACGTTTGTTATTGCAGGATCTTCAAGAAACAAAGGTTAGTTTCCTCAGACAATGGAGGGACGTCTGCCTTGATGACAAAGAAGGTCTTGGGGAGATGTGCAGGTTCCTCTGCGTTCTCATGCCAATTCTCGGGGACCCTCCGCTCCCCAACAAGTGCCCTAATGTCTGCACATGAAAACTGCCAAAGCTGTGAGTCTAACTCATAATTCTGGAACGCACATAAATGCATTTGTTTTGGTCTTCAGTCGGCGCTGCATCCCACACAACCACATCACTTAAGGACTTTTGGTTATTTAAGGAATTTAGATGCCACTGCATCTAGGGAGTCCCAGGATCCTATTTGTCACTGGTAATGAGGTCATCAGCACCCCCAGACAATTGACACCGAAGTCCCATTCTTGATGGATTGTTTCCCGCAATCACTCCTGGGGCCGAGTGCTGTAACCTTCAGGGTTCATTTTGGGAAACCACAGGAGAGATTTCAAGTGCAGAAGATTTGATTCAGGGATCCATCTATAACAGCCTTAAAAGAGCAGGCAGAGTAAAAGGAGAAGATGAGGCAGCCTGAGGTCAGATGCTTCTGGAAGCTGCTCTCACCGACGAATGAGGTGCTTTAATGGGGCTCAGGACCTTGCTTCTTACTGGCTCCAGGGCGGTCTGTGTTGCTGCCCCTGCTGAACCCCTAGTTGCCAGAGGCCCCCGCACATGGAGAGAAGCACCGTAGAAGCAGGAACATCTCCCTTTTGGATATGCCGGAAAAAAAAGAGAGAAAGAACACCCAACGGCCCCTCCTCTCCTCGCACCTTCCAGTTTTCCTCTGGGCCTCCTTTTGAGTGCGGGTAACTGCGAGCCAGATGACAAGGTTGGCCTGGCATCCGTAGGCTGCCGAGGTCCAGAGGACATAGGAGAGCTGTAACAGAGGGAAGAGAAACTTCAAACAGGCAAATGATGTGCACCGTGGTGCACGGCTTGGATTTTTATAACAAAAATGAATATGTTTGAAAACCAGCACTGTTTACTAGCTGTGTGACTTTTAGCAGGCACTCAACCTCTCTGAGTATCAGTTTCCCCATAAGGAAGCTGGGAGATATTAATACCCGCTTGCCAGGGTCACCGTAAGAGGATTGAATGAGATCAGCTATGTAAATACGCGCCATGGGAGCGCACCGCAGAGATACGGCCGGTTTGGTTCCAGACGGCTGCAGGAAAGTGGATTTGGAATAAAGCGAGAGAAATGAATTTTCTGGTTTCCCAGTGCATATACAATTCTGCTTACACTATACTGGAGTCTGTGTGTGCAATAGCAGCACATCAAGAAAAGCCATGTACGTGCCTTGTTTAAACAATACTTTATTGCAAAAAAAGTGCTAACCATCATCTGAGCTTTCAACGAGTTGTCATCTTTTTGCTGTCAGAGGGTCTCACCTCGAGGTCGATGGCCGTTGACTGATCGGGGTGGTGAGTGCCGAAGGCTGGGGTGGCCGGGGCAGTTTCTTAAGATAAGACAACGATGAAGTTTGCCGCATCTATGGACTCTTCCTTTCAGGAATGCTTTCTCTGTAGCTCTGTGACGGGCGATGCTGTTTGATAGCGTTTTACTCACAGTAGAACTGCTTTCGAACTTGGAGTCAACCCTCTCAAAGCCTGCTGCTTTAACAACTCAGTTTATTTGATAATCTAAATCCTTTGTTGTCATTTCAACAATCTTCACAGCGTCCTCACCAGAAGGAGAGTCTCGTCACGTTCTTTGCTCGTCCCTAAGCAGCAACTCTTCGTCTGTTCAGGTTTTATCATGAGATTGCATCCATTCAATCACATCTTCAGGCTCGACTTCTAATTCCAGCTCTCTTTCCATTAACGCCACATCTGCAATTACTTCCTCCACTGAAGTCTTGAACGTCACAAAGTCATCCAGGAGGGTAGGAATCGATTTCTTCCAGAGTCCCGTGAGTGTTGATATGTGGACCCCTTCCCATGAATCATGGATGTTTTTGGTGGCATCTAGAATGTTCTAGAAGGTTTTCAATGCACTTTTCCCAGATGCACCAGAGGAATCACTCTCGATGACAGTTACAGCCGTATGAAATGTATTTCTTCAACGATAACATTTGAAAGTCAAAATTATCCTTGATCCATGAGCTGCACAACGGATGTTGCGTTAAGCAGGCATGAAAACAACAGCAATCTCATACATCTGCATCAGAGCTTGTGGGTGACCACCTGCATTGTCAATAAATAGTGATATTTTGAAAGGAATCTTTTTTTCTGAGCAGGAGGTCTCAATGGTGAGCTTAAAATATTTAGTAAACCACGTTGTAAACAGATGTGCTGGCATCCAGGCTTTGTTGTTCCCGCTGAAGAGCATGGGCAGAGTAGATTTAGCACAGTTCTTAAGGGCCCTAGGATTTTTGGAATGGTAGATGATCACGGGCTTCAACCTCAAGTCACCAGCTGTGACTTGAGAGAGAGAGTCAGCCTGTCCTCTGAAGCCAGACATTGACTTCTCCTCTCCAGTTATGAAAGTCCTGGATGGCACCTTTGGTGCACCTGGGTGGATCAGCGGGTTAAAGCCTCTGCCTTCGGCTCAGGTCATGATCTCAGGGTCTTGGGATCGAGCCCCACATTGGGCTCTCTGCTCAGCGGGGAGCCTGCTTCCCCCTCTCTCTCTGCCTACCTCTCTGCCTACTGTGATCTCTCTCTGTCAAATAAATAAATAAATACAATATTTAAAAAAAAAAGAAAGTCTGGGATGGCGTCTTCTTCCTCGAAGGCTATTTCCTCTACATTGCAAAACGGTTGCTTAGCGTCGCCACCTTCATCAATCACTTGAGCCGGATCTTCTGGAGAACTTCCTGCGGCCTCTCCATCAGCACCGGCTGCTTCCCCTTGCGCTTTCATGCTACAGAGACGGCTTCTTTCCTTAAACCTCATGAACCAGCCTCTGCTCACTTCAGACTTTCCTTCTGCAGCTTCCTCCCCTCTCTCAGCCCTCACAGAATTGAAGACAATTCGGTCTTGCTCTGGATCGGGCTTTGGCTTAAGGGAATGCTGTGGCAGGCTAGATCGCCTATCCAGACCACTCAAACTCTCTCCATATCGAAGATGAGGCTGTTTTGCCTTCTTATCATTCGTGTGTTCACTGGAGTAGCACTTTTAATTGCCTTCAAGACCTTTCCTTTCCATTCACAACTTGGCTAACTCTTTGGTACAAGAAGTGTAGCTTCTGGCCATCTTGACCCTCAACACGCCTCCCTCACTAAGCTTAATCATTTCCAGCTTTTGATTTAAAGTGTGAGACTTGTGACTTTTCTTTTCCCTTGAACACTTAGAGGCCATTGCAGGGTTATTAATGGGCCTAATTTCAATACTGTTGTGTCTCAGGGACTAAGGAGGCCTAAGGAGAGGGAGAGAGATGGGGGAATAGCCAGCTGGTGGGTAGAGCGGTCAGAACCCACACAATACATATGGATTAAGTTCACAGTCTCATGTGGGCACAGTTTGGGGGTCCCCCCAACACAAAAAAATTACAATGGTAACATCAAAGATCACTGATCACAAATCACAATAAAAATATAATAATAATGAAAAAGTTTGAAACATTTGCAAATTACCGAAATGTGACACAGAGACACAAAGTGAGCCAATGTTGTGGGGAAAAAAAGGCCCTAAAGACTTGCCTGACCCACGGTTGCCATAAACCTCCAATTTGTAAAAACCACAGTATCTGTGAAGTTCAATAAAGTGAGGTCTGCCTGTATTTTCCTCGATGACCTTGCATCAGTACCCAAAACTCTCTGGGGCTCTGTTTGCTCATCTGTTAAATGAACAAAGTTGGACTAGAGGCTCCCTAAAGTCCTTCCAGTTGATGAGCTGTATGGCTATGAATCACCCCTTAAATGAAGTGAACAGATTGGGACTGGCAGGAGGGGTAGAAGGAGGATCTGGCTGCTGGGAGGGAGTCCGGGGGAAGGGCCAGGGGGCAGGAAGAGGCTGTCATTGCGCCTGCGAGTTCTGGCTGGTGCACTTTGCTGGAGAGCATGTTCAAGTGACAAATAGATCATACTTCAGTGCCCTTAATGTGTCTTAAAATGTTGGCTAATATCGCCCCTGGCAACGACCACTGTGGTCTCTATTCTCTTTGATGATCCCTCTCAATGCTGCTCAGACAACAGGAGACCCCGCCGCAGCATGTTCTGCACCTCTTGAAAGGCAAAGCAAAGCAGCCTTGTATCAAAGCCATCGGGAAGAATGGGTTTGTACTCTCTCGAGCTGCCAGGGTCTCTGAGCTTTAAGAAGTCTTCCTGTCTGGGTCAGAATCCTGAGCTGAAGCCCGTTGGGGCTCAGGTTTAGGGGCTGGTTGAATGGTTAAGAGCCTGATGGCCAGCGGTGGGGCTCCCGAGTCAGGCACAGATGGATTTGAGGTCCTGCTTTAGCTGCCCCGCTGACTAATGTCATTTATCGACTTCCCTGAGGCTGGGCTTTCTTGTTTGTTACACTGGAATGGTGATAGCTACTGTTGGTGCTCACTTGGTATCTCCTCCCTCTTTCTGGTAACTGGAGCCCCTCCACCCTCTGTTAAAGGAGTTACTCATCTTTACTACTTAGACCACACAATTCTGATAGGCTTGCCCGTCCCCGCCCTTTACTGCACCTCCTTAGATGCGAGTAAAAGGCCTGGGCTGGACTAATCACATCATAGATTCAAAGAGCGAGCAATGACCAATCTGGTTCCTTTCTGGGACTGTGTAAACCAGTATCAGGAGACCACAGCTCTCTATACCCTCTAGAGGCACCACGTGGGATGACATGCACGCGGAGCTATCAATGGTTCTAATTCTCCCTTCTCTCCCTGCTTCCTCTTGAAGAGGTCCAGCCACAAAGGGAGAGAGAGGCCTCCACCCAAAAAAGAGTCCAATAATTAGAGGGAAGGATGGACAGAAGGAGGAAAGAAGAAGAGAGAGAGATCTACTGACCCAGCGGGACGTCTCTGGCTAGTTAAGCCAGTTTGAGTTGGGTCTCCATCATTTCGGAACAATTCTGACCAATACTCTTACTTCTTTGGTATGTTGTTAAGATGAAATGAGATCATTTAAGCAAAGGGCTTCAAAGAACTCAAAGTACATGCTCAAAACACTGGCTCTTTCTATTGTTGTTCCTACAGTCCTTTGTCTCATCCAACTCTGGCTGGTGAGTTGCTGTGACACACGACCTTTGCCCCTGGTGTCCCCTTTGCCCCAAACACTCTTCCCAGCTCTTTGCACAGCCTCTTCTCATCATTCAGGTCTCAGTGCACATGGCCTCTCCCCGAGGGGCTCCCCCCGACCATGGGAAGTTGGCCTCCTCATCACTCCCTGGGACACTTCCCACCCACCTGAGGCTTCAGGGCTCACTCATTGGTGGTGTATTCATTGTCTGCCTCCCCTACCCAACTGTGAGCTCTCAGAGGGCAGGAACCATGTGAATCCTGTCACCTCCGTGTCCCCTGAGCTAAACACAACACCGGACACATGCTAGGCACTTACAACAGTCAGCCTTTGCTGTGTAACAAACTACCCCAAAACTCAGTGTCAACAGCAATTTACTCTGAATCAAGCCTCACAGATTGGCTGGAGGTCAGTTACCCAAGATGGGGCTTGCACGGATGGATACATTTCGAGCTGCAGGTCTAGCTGGACTGATGTCCTTGCTGTGTCCTGGGCTCTCGGCCTGCCATGTGTGTGGCTAAGCCAGGGTTCATGGAAACTCACGACAGCATGAGCCAAACTACGCTTGGAACACAGCAGCCGCTTGAAACCTCCCTCCACCCTGGGACCCTGGACCAGGCTGCTCTCCTCAAACCTGTGCCAGCCAGGCTCAGCCCCACCAAGCCCCACCATCCGCAGGCGCTCCGGGCACTGGGCTGCGCAGTGGGCCTGCGGAGATCCTGCTGGGGGCTTCACTCCCCGTGAGTTCTCAAGTCTGGTGGCCTGAGTCAGCGGGAGCCCGGGGGCGCCCAGAAGCCCCGTGAAGGACGAGGAAGCACATCAAAGCGCTAGGCTCACCTCCACCTCGGGGTGGGAAGAGGGAGTCTGCCCGGGAATGCCATTTCCCGCTCAAAGTGAACACTGCATCTTCCTGGGCTTTGCTTATTCTCTGAATGCCTCGGGTTTGCCCTGAGAACCCCACCCCCCTCTCTCCCCGAGACCCCACCTCCCCGCCCCGCCCCCCCACCTCCCCGCCCCGCCCCCTCACCACTCCTCCCCCACCCACCACCTCGCCCCGCCCTGCTGGATCCGGGATGGGGGAAGTCAGAGAAAGCCCGCTGCTCATTTCCGGTAGTCCTTGCTCCAGTCTCCACTGTCTGCAGCCAGTCCCGCCAGCTCCCTCTAGCTTCTAGAATCCTCTTCCCTCGCCTCCTCCAACCACTTGGCTGCTGCGCGAAGATAAGGATTTTTCTGAGAACTTGCCAGGAAAAGGCACTGGAGAACCCCTGCCTTTGATTCAACCCACTTCTTCCAGGGTGATTGGCAAACTAGTGGCTTGGAAGGAGCCTAGGCCTGTGTGGGCTCTGGGCCCCCCTCATTTTACAGATGGGGAAACTGAGGAGGAGAGATCATGATAAATAACCACCAGTGTCAGAGCATCTCTAATCAGCTTGCGAAGATTCCCACACGTGATAGTGTCCCTTGCTGCCTGGAACCCTATGGGAACCCTGTGAGGCTGGCTGGACAGATCATATTATCTTTCCAATTAATGGAGGCCCAGAGAGAGGAACTGACCACCCCAGGGTGGGCGCCAAAGCAAGAGACAGAATTTGGACAAGAGCGAGCCCCCCTGTTATTCTCCCCTTGCCCACACTTGCCCAGGCCTAAGGGATGGAGAGGAGTCAGGAAACCAGAGTCTGCCTCCCATCAGTGGGCATCTCCTTTGTGCCACCCTCCCCCGCCCAGCCCTGCCGGGTCACTGTGACCATCTCTGCCTTCTCCACCCCTCTGTCTTCACCTCCAGCTCTGTGGTGTTAAGGCCAAGGCTGTCCCGTGCACGCAGCAGGGCGTGGAAAGGGTGGCTGGATGAATTGGTGTCTGATAAATGTGTACGTGGGGGGGGTAGGCTGAGCTGGCAGGAGCCCAAGGACTGAGAAAGCCTTTTCATGAAAAATAAAATGCATCTAACCCTTCCTCCTACTCGTGCCCTCTCTCTCCGGAGTGGGAAGCCTGCTCAGGAAAGCATCATTTTCTGTTCATCTCTAAGCTGAGCAGCCTCTGCTGACGCCAGCATCACCCCTCCCTCTGGGGTCCCCCCGTTCTGCTCCCCCTTCCTTCATCCTCACAGACCATCCCAGACTCTGCCCTTCTGGAGCTCCAACTCCCGGCCCCTCGGTCGCCGCGGGTCATCTGGCCTCCTCCAACATTGGGGAAGTGGAGGCCAGGAGGAACACACTCCCAGTGTCCTTCCCTACTTATTCTCACCCCTTTCAGGCAGAAGGGCCCTGCCCTGGTGGAAGGCTGTCCCTCTGGTCATCTCTGGACCCCAGTCTGGCAGGGATGCCTGTAAGGGCCCAGCTATCTCCAGCATCCTGTCCCTCTCCACTTGTCTCCCTTTCCTTCAGATTGTCCCCTCCAGTGGCCCAAGGCTTCTCTGTATACATACAAGCTGCCCAAACCTTTCCCATTCTCGGCTTGGAAACAGATCTCATGAACACTCCTGGCCCTCAAGCCACTTCTCTCTTCCCATCAGCAACAAGTGTTTGAAAACAACGTCCTGCCTCTCATCCCATCCCACGATGTCAGCTTCCCGGAAAAGCCATTCTGCACACCTGCTTCAGCTGAAAACTCCTATTTAATCTTCAAGGTCCACTCAGACATCTCCTTTTCTAAAACGCTGCAGTAGATGCTGTCCTCAGATGTCCACTCCCCAGTTCTTCTTTGCCTGTGGATTTTCTCTGGCATTACAACATTCAAGTGGAGGGGACTCATATCCCATGGCGGGGGGCGAGAGCTGGTGAGGGTCAATGGAAAAAGGCTTTAGCTTCCCGGGCACCGAGAGGATGGTCCTGAGATGTCTTTATGCAGCTCCTTAGAATTCCCCAGTGGGGCTGAACCCATTGCCCACAGAGGCAACACTCAGCAATGCTCCTTTGTGACTTTTCTACCCTCCTTGTGTCATTCTTTGCACTTCCTCCCTGGGCTCTGAATCAGCCCCCAGATGAAGTTCCAGAACTCAGCCCTTATCCTGAGTCTGCTTTGGGGCATCCACTTGAAGATAGACATCTTGAAGATAGACTCCCTTCCCAAGGGAGTTAAGTGCTCTGCTATCCATTCAGATACTTCTCATGACAGAGTCTCCCTCTGGGACAAGACTGGGCTCCCTGAGGCTAAGAGGGTGTCCTTGTCACCCAGTGCATTAGTCTAGCAAAGAGATGCTCAATAAATGTTTCTTAAGAGAATGAGAAAGTGAATGAATGAATGAATGCATGAGCGAATGAATGAAAATCGCTGTGTCTCTAGGGTATCTAAGCTGGGTATCTGGTAGAAGAGATTCATGCCCATGTGTCTGGGCCTGCCAAAGCCAGCCTTCTCCTACCACATCAAAAGGTCTATAAGCTTCACCCGCAGCACCCCCAAAGCCTGCACTCTGCCACCCCATTCCACCATTCATAACAACCATCTCTGTGCAGTCAGGACATCCTATTGCTATGAAAAGTCTCCAGACTCAGCAGGAGGTTCCGACTCCAGTTAAATAAAGGTTAAAGAACCGAGTAAAATGCTATTATAATGTGCTATAATTCAATGTCGCCTCCCAGAAAATGTCACTTGAGAGAGATAGATTTATCCCAGCTGGACTCCAGGGCTCATTCAGAAGGCCTCGGACAACCACCTGTTCACAGCTGGTGAGAGCAGCCCCGGGGAATGGTAATTTCCTCACATCAATTGATTGAGTCCACACGCATGGGTCGGGGTTTCCAGCAGGAGGGGTTAAGCCATCATAGGCGAACTGAAGTAGCTGCTGCCAACTGAGATCAGCTGAGTTGTACAGACTACATCTGGCTTTGATGTTCCTGGGGGGTGAGCTATTCTAAGCACATCCAGAATATCCAGGTCCCAACACCCTGGGCCAGTGAGAAAATATTCTCCAGAGGAGGAAACTGAGGCCACATACATTGAGTCACTGGCAGACCTGGGACTCTGAGCCTGAATCCAGATAGCGCCTGCCCCACCCATGGCTTCTCTGAACAGCAGCCTAAGTAAGAATCACACTGGAAAGAAACAAACGAACTAAACCCTGGACCTCTTCATAGCCTGTGTGACAGACGGGGGAGAGACCTGGTGCTGGCCTCCCCACCAAATCTCTTCCTTCTCTTGGTCTGTTTTCTCATCTGTGCCAGGAGGAGGTTGATAATGTCTAATGCTTTCTTCTTCCAAAAATATGGTACTCTGGGCCTCAGTTTCCTGTCTTTCAAGTGGACATAATGTTCTACTTTCCCAAATGCTGTGAGGGTCATATGAGCATCAGGAGCTCGTTGGTATAGTTGTGTGAAATAAATCCTGGCATAAGATGTCATGCCTCACATATCAACAGCAAAGTGATGCTGGGGGAAGAGTCAGGCTACATTTGAGCTGCTGCAATGGGGGAACTGATATGTTGGTTCCTAGATAAGAAGCTCTAGACTCAGGAAAGCGGTCTCAGGCTGAACTATAGTGCTTGAACTCCTTGAGATGTTCCCTATAAAATGAGGGAGATTTTTAAGGCAAAATCCTCTTTGCTGCCAGAGCAAATTGGGCAGAATCATAGATCTCAGGCTGTCTATCCAAGGAGACTTGGAAGTTCTGGGCTGTGGACAAAGAGCTGGGATAGAGGAAGGGGAAAAGGAACACAGAGAAGGAGGGGCAGGACAAGGACAGGCTCCTTTCTTGGTGCAAAAATGAGAAGGGTATGACCTCTTGGGTCAGAATGCCTGAAACCAAATGCTGGATCCATCACTCATAAGTTAAATGACTGAGGGAAACTCACTCAACTTTTCTAAGCCTCAGTTTTCCACAACTATGCAAAAGGGGATGAGGATGGCAGCTGTCTGTCAAAGTTCTCAACGCCACACCCAGCCCAGGTCATTTTTAGCAGTGGTTGCAATAACAGCAAGAGTAGTAACTACAAATCCATGAAGTGGTGTGTTCTCTAAGGAGGGGAGGCAGAACCCATCCCACTGACTGTGGGGACAGGAGGAGAAAGGGCCATGGTTTTGGAGAAGAGCAAATGGGTTGGCCCAAGCTAAGTGAAATCTGGATTGGCACAGAGATCCAGACCATGCAAGTGAAGGAGTGCAGTTAACAATGTTTGATTATGTTAACGATAGCAGGAATTATTCATATCAGTCCAACAGCAATTATATTAGTGGCAAGAACAGTTATGAATCCGTGTTCTAATGGTGGCTATAATGAGTATTATAATAAGAAGCTGAAGGCAAATTCCATCTAGTATATGAATCAAGAAGAAATTAAAATGGAGAATTACGAGTGAATCATTGTTCTGTGTACAATTGCAGAAAATAAAAGGGGGGAGGTGAAAATGTTAGAGCAATGGGAGAGAGGAATTCAGATTGCTCAGCCTAACTGTGAATGATTACCATGAAGCTAAGAAAGTGAAATGGTGTTCCCAAAATTCCACAGAGAGGAGTAGTGGAGCCTAGACCCAAACTCAGTTCTGTCTGACACCAAAACTCCATTTGTTTGTCAAAGTTGATCAACTTTGAGTCTTTGTCTATGACTGGCTTCCCTTGCCCAGCAAGAAAAGACCCAGAATGGCTCAGGAGAGAGGGCTGTAGACATCCAGGGTGAGATTCCCTTCAGTGTTGATTGGGCTATATAGGATATATTCCCAGGACCCATGGTTTTCAAAACTAGAATGCAGAGTTATTTTTAAAATTGGACCAAAACCCACATACATTGCCATACGGAAGTTGTAAAGCCCTCATATTATGGGGGTCATTACTAGAAGTGCCCTCAGAGATCATAAGGTGCACCCCTTCACTTTAAAGATGAAGAATTGGAGATCCAGATGGTGAAGATAACTTGCTGAAGGTCATGGCGTGAGCAAATGGTAGGAGTCAGGGACTAGATTCATAGTTTTCTGAACTTCCTCCAATGTTTTCCCCATCATGGCTAGACGACATTCTCTGCACACTTGTAAATGTGTAGTGGTCTAGTTAACATGCTGAGTACATGCAATGAGCTATGTTTCCCAAGTGTCTTGACACCATTAGCCAGAAGATACCAGGTTATCTTCCTGGGCCTAACAGTGCCGTAGCTACCCTCCAGCTCTTCCTTAGTGGGGTGTCTCTGTCCATGGTACTGAAACTGTGTTAGCATTTCAAGAGATGTATTCTCATCATAATTCCCCTATTCTGTCCCCACACTGTGAAAGATGAATGGAGAGTAGAGGGGCTGAGTACTAGTAGAGGGGCTGAGTGAATTTTTTTTAATTAATTTTATTGCATTATAATTTACAGGCATTAAAAATGGACACATTTTAAGTGTACAGGTCAATAACCTTTGACAAATCTATACACATGTGGATTACACTATTCCAATCAAGATATGGAAAGTTGCCCCACGCCCCTTGTCTGTCAATCTCTTCCCACCTCTCCCCATACAGTATGGTAAGTTATGATGGGGCAGAACAGGCATAAGGGATGGTAGGACCATGGGAAGGGAACATGCCTGTCAGAGAAATCTTCCTGGGGAGAATGAACTTTAATCTAATGTGAGTAGGTGTTAACCAGGCAAAGAGGTGGTGGAAAGAGAACTCCAGGTCTGTATTCTGGGTTGGTGTTACTCATGTATCTAACTATTTTTAGCTTTGTAACTTTGAATGAGAAGAATATTTCTTTAACTCTTTGCAATCACATCTCACTTAGATGCTATTATCTCCGAGCCATCCAAGCTCACAGATTATTTTTAATGACAATAACAGCTGACCTTTCTTCCCAAGGACCACGTTTTATTCTTCAGTGGCTACACTAGGGATGAAAGGAGTAAAAACAATCCCATCTACTTTCTGCCTAGGGAGGGGGGACTGAGTGGCTAAAGAGTAGAGTAAGTCACATCTGCTACCATAGACCCTAAAAGCCTTTTGGAAAAACAGACCTAACGTGGTTCCTGAGAAATCTGAAAAGGTTTTAGATACATAAGTACCCATATGCAGATATCTGAACCTACACATAGAAACACATTGACACAGTTACCCACAAGCACATGTACATTCCCACATTGATACATAACCATACAAATACAGATACACATATGTATGTGCACCCTTCTTGTCACACCAAGTGACTAAACAAATGCAGCATTTCATGATGTGATCCTGCTTCTCCAACTCCGTAAACTGTTAGCTCCAGGTAGGCGTGAACCATAGGAATTTGATAAAGTCATTAATTGTGAGTCTGGGCAGTCACTTCTACTTTGGGTCCTTTAGGTTACTCATCTATAAAATAGAGGTAGGAGTGGGAGTGGGTGAGGGTAGGGATTGGATTGGTTGATTCCTTAAGGACTTTCCAGCTCTTGCATTGCAGGGGTTAGGACTTTGCCTGTAAAAAGAAGGTAACACTAGAATCTTCCTTGGAGAGTTGCTGGAGGATTACATGTAAAGTGCTATATATAGTGCAAGTTATGGCTTTTAATCTTATCCATTCTAATTGGTGAATTTTCATATCTCACTGTGGTTCTAATATTCATTTTCCTAATGAATACTATTGTTGAGTATATTTTCATGTGCTTATTTGAATCGACGTTGCTATATCTGCTTTGATGAGGTAGTTGTTCACATTTTTTGACCTTTTAAGAAAGAGTTGTTTGTTTTCTTATATGGAGTTTTGAGAGGTCTTTATATATTAAGGATACATGTCTTTCAGCAAGTCTGACTTGCAAATATTTTTTTTCTGTCTGTAGCTTATCTTTTCATTCTCTTTAAAGGTGTCTTTCAAAGGGTGGATTTTTTTTTTTTATCTTGATGAAGTCTGATTTATCAGTTTCTTCCTTTTTCAATTGTGCTTTTGAAGTTATATCTAAGAAATCTTTGCCTAAGCCAACATCATAACATTTTTTTCCTATACTTTCTTCTGAAGCTTTATAGTTTTATGTTTTACATTTAGTATGGATCAAAGTTCTCTCTCTCTCTCTCTCTCTCTCTCTCTCTCCCTCCATGGATATACAATTGTCCCAGAATTATTTGTTGGGAAAATCTATTGCTTTTCAGTTGAATTGTTTTACTCATTGTAAAAAAAAAAAAAAATCAGATGTCTGTATATGTGTGGGTTATTTCTGGCCTCTATTCTATTTCATTGATCTATTTGTCATTCCTGATGCCAATATTACACTGTCTTAATTACTGCAGCTTTATACTAGGTCTTGAAACAAGATACTGTTAGTCCTCCAACTTTGTTTTTCTCTTTTAAAGTTGTTTTGAATATTCTAGGTTTTTTGCATTTATCTTTAGATACTACAATCAGTTTGTTAATAGCGGCAAAAGAAGACTACTAGCTTTCTGATTGGGATTGACTGAATCTATATAATAACTAGGACAAAACTGATGGTGTTTTTAGTTTTCAGTATATAGAACTTGTACATATTTTTTCAGATCTGTAAATGTTTCATATTTTTATGCTATTGTAAGTGGCATTGTTTTTACAATCCTTATTTCTTTTTAAAAAGATTTTATGTATTTATTTATTTGAGAGAGAGACAGAAAGAGAGAGAGTGTGAGGAGGAGAAGGGGCAGAGGGAGAGGAAGAGAATCCCAAGCAGACTGCGCTCAGTGTGCAGCCCGATGAGGGGCTTGATCTCACGACCTTGACATCATGACTTGAGCTGAAACCAAGAGTCAATCATTTAACCAACTGAGCCATCCAGGTGCCCCTATAATCTTTATTTATCATTATTTGTTGCTAGCAAATAGAAATACACCTGATATTTGCAAACCGATCTTGTATCCTGCAACCTTGCTACACTCACTATTAGTTCTACTAGCTCTTTTTTGTATTATAAATTTCATCATTTTCCACATAAATGATCATTATATGTGAATAAAGGCAGTTTTTGGTTTCTTTTTTCTTTCCTTACTGAGTGATTTTAATTTTTTTCTTGTCTGATTGCACTGGCCAAAGCTTTAGCACAATATTGAATAGAAGTGATAAGAGCAGAAATTTGCCTTCTTCCTGTTTTAGGGGTAAAGCTTTAAGTCTTTTACCAGGAGCGCGATATAAGCTGTAGGGTTTTTGTAGATGTCCTTTATAGGTTGAGGAAGTTCACTTCTATTCCTTACTTACCAAGTTTTTCTTAAGAATGAATGTTGGATTTTGTCAAATGCTTTATATGTTTCTTTTAAGATAATCATATAGGTCTTTTTGAGTTTGTTAGTATGACGAATTACATTGATCGATTTTCAAATGTTAAACCAACTCTTCATTCCTGGCATAAGTCCTACTTAATTATGATATATTATCGTCTTCATTGGTTGTAGTTTTCTTTCTTTGTCAGGTTTTGGTGTAAAGGAAATGCTGGCCACAAAGCATGAGTTGGAAAGTAGTCACTCATCTCCGTTTTGGGGAAAAACCTTGCATAGTATTCACATTATTTCTTCCTTAAGTGATTAATAAAATTCAACAGTGAAGCCATCTGAAGCTGGGTTTTTCTTTAGAGAAAAACTTCTAGGGGTGCCTGCGTGGCTCAGCGGGTTAAGCCTCTGCCTTCGGCTCAGGTCATGATCTCAGGGTCCTGGGATCAAGCCCTGCATCGGGCTCTCTGCTCAGTGGGGAACCTGCTTCCCCCTCTCTCTCTGCCTGCCTCTCTGCCTACTTGTGATCTCTCTCTCTCTAATAAATAAATAAACAAAAATCTTTACAAAAAAAGAAAGACTTTCAATTTCAAAATATATTCAATAGATTCACAACTATTCACATTACATATTTCTTCCTGAGTGAGCTTTGTTAGCTTATAGCTTTCAAGGAATTAGTCTATTTCTTCTAAGTTGTCAAACTCATTGGCATAAACTTGTACATAATATTCCCTTAATTTTTTTTAATATCTAGGAAATCGGTACAGATGTCACTTCTCTCATCTCTGATATTTGTAATTTGTGTCTTTTCTCTTTTTTTCCCCAATCAGTTTGGCTAGAGGTTTACAATTTTTCTGATCTCTTCAAAGAACCAACTTTTGTTTTTTTGGTTTTCTCTGTTGTTTTTCTGTTATTTATTTGATTTCTACTTTTATTTTAATTAATTCCTTTCTTCTCTTTACGTTAGGTTTCGTTTGCTATTGTTTTTCTAATTTCTAAATCTGAGATCATTGATTTGAGCCCTTTTTTCTTTTCTAGTATAGGCCGTTAGTGCTACAATAAAGGTCTTAAATACTGATTTAGTGGCATCTCACAAATTTGATATGTTGTTTTTAATTTTCATTCAGTTCAAAATACTTTCTAATTTCCTTTTGATTTTTTTTTCTTTGACCTATGGGCTATCTAGAAATGTGTTTAGTTTCCAAATAGCTGGTGGTTTTCCAGGGTTCTTTTAGTTATTAATTTCTAACTCAATTCCATTGAAGTTAACGTATTTGTATTGCTTGAATCCTTTTAATTTCATTGACACCTTTTTATGGTCTAAACTATGATTCATCTCAGTAAATGATTTATGTGCATTTGAAAAAATGTGTATTCTGCTATTATTCGGAGTATTCTATAATTGTCAATTAGGTCCAGTTGATAATGTTGTTTAAATCTTTAAAATCTTTTGCTATAATTTTGAATTTGTCTATTTCTCCTTGCTGTTCTGTTAGTTTTTGTTTCATGTATTTTGGCTGTTACTAGTGGCATAAACATTTATTTTATTTTTTTTAAGTTTTTATTTATTTATTTATTTGACAGAGAGAGAAAGAGCACAAGCAGGGGGAGTGGCAGGCAAGGGGAGAGGGAGAAGCGGGCTCCCCAAGAGCAGGGAGCCCCACACGAGTCTTGATCCCCGGGTCCTGGGATTATGACCTAAGTCAAAGGTATACGCTTAACCGACTGAGCCACCCAGCTGCCCCTAGTTGCATAAACATTTAAGACTGTATATTCTCCTAATGAAGTTACTTCCTTATCATTATGAAATTATCGTCTTTGTCTCTGGTAACATTATTTTCTCTCATGTATACTCTGATAATATAGCCGTTCTAGCTTTCTTTTGATTAATGCTTACATGGTATATCTTTTCCAAACATTTTCTTTTAATCTATATATGTTTTTATATTTAAAGTGTTTTGTTTTGTAGATGATATATAGTTGAGCATTTCTTTTTACCCAATCTGACAATCTCTGTCTTTTACATGACATGTTTAGATTATTAACTTGCTGAGTTATTGTGAGCATCAATATATTCAAAGATAAATATCAGTTAACTCCCCCTCCATACCTCTTCAGCCACATCTGTTGCACATCTTTTAAGCATTTATACTTGACTCTCCCTCATGTCCCTCTTCATGGCCCTTATTACAATATATAATATAAGTATAATATAACATATACTTTCATATGATTCCTGTTTGTTACTTCCCCAACTAGCAACAAGTTCCAGGATGGAAAACACTAGTGAATGAATTAATGAATGAGTGGTGATTAAGTGATATCATGTTCCATGATGATTCTTCATAACCTTATAACCCTGTACCCCACCCCAGGCCCTCTCCCTTTGCCTGTCCCCTGCTGCCCTCAAGAGAGGAATCTGAGTCTTAAAGAGGCTGGAGATGGGCCTGAGATGGCCAGCCCACTCCTCGGTCCAGACCCACCTCTTGTGGTCTCCCCACCCCTGCCTTCTCTGCTCTGGTCTGTGAATGCACACATATGTCCTCTCCCTCCTAGCACCCTGAGGAGCAGTCCATACCCGCAAGCAGAGCAGAGCAGTGGGCTCTGGTTTGTCCCCCACCAATTTTCACCCTTTGAGTGTGTTCTCTGGCAGGGGACACCTGATCTTTGTCCTCTCCCAGTCTCCGACACACACCAATGAGCAGACTGAGCAGAGAGTTCCAGAGCTTGGCTGCCCAGGTTAGCCACAGCTGGGAAGTAAAGAGTTGAGCTTCTGGTGGATTTTTCTCACCCTGCAGTATAATTATGGCTCAAAATCACTAGCGATTCTGTGTGAGTTGAGGCCTCCACCGTGCACCCAGAATGTTAAATCTCTTCCTGCTACTCTCCCATGGGACTGGGGTCTCCAGGAGGCTCTTGGGGTGGACAGAGGAACAGCAACTGGTCCCGGTCAGCATCACACATGGTCCTGGTCACCGGACGTTATCCTGCATTGATTGCTCAGCAGCCCCACCGATGCCTGCTCTGCGCCAGGCCTGTCCTGGGTTCTGGGGCTGCAGGGCCGGCTTGGTCATCACCCCTGCCCTTGGGGAGCTCAGTCTGGGGGCTGGCGGATGGGTCACCAATGGAGGCCCAGAAAGGGTGTGTGGTTCCACTGGGCCTTTCAGTCAGATGGGGGCTGGATTAGGATAGGACCCAGGACCCCTAATGCCGGCGTATCCGCCCAGGACTTGCCTCCAGGTGTCATGCCAGCGTTAGAGGTCAGGAGACGTTGCCGGGGGAAAGATCTTCCCTCATGGTAAGAACTGTAGGTGGAGTTCAAGGATTTGGCCTGAGGAAAGGGATTTGGCCAACTCTGCCCCATCCAGGTCCAGGCACCCGCTGGCCGCTCCTTTTCCAGCTCCACCCGGTGCTGCCCCCCTGCCCTGCACCAGTGAGGAACTTTCCCCTTGAAAGTGACAACAAATGGGCTGAACAAAGAGGAATTTGCTGGCTCAGCTGAGGACAGCGGAGGGGTCTACCCAGAACCCATTTCTCCGACAGTCTCTCCTCTCTGCCTGCCTCCCCATGTCACCGTCACCCCTGGCCTCCAACACCTCTCTCGGTGGAGCCAGAAGAAGAGTGCAGGTTTATCTAGGAGCTCCCTCGAGGAAGAAGAGAGGATCCCTTTCCCAGAACCCCTGGCAAACATCTGGCCTTTCATTGGCCCGAGCTGGGCCACGTGCCCTTTCCTGAACCAATCAGGTGCCAGCAGGATGGGAGGAGGCTGACTACTTAAACCAATCAGGCCCACCTCTGGAGCTGGGGGTGGGTCATTCAGACCACGTGACTGAGAGGGGTACAGGGCAGTTCCCCAAAGGAGAGTCTGGTGGGCTTGGTGGGCTTGGTGGGAAGGGGTGGGGGGAAGCTGGGGCGGTAGCAAAACGCTGAGACAGAGGCCAGATGACAGATGACGAGTAGCATCCAATCAATGAGAAGCCCTCCCTGCCACTGCGGTCCTACCTTATGTCCAAGTCTGCTGAGTGGCATGTAGTCCCCGCACCCCACCACACTGGCTCAGGACCCCCTCCATTTGCCCTGGCTGGGTCCTCCCGCTGGGATCGTCTTCTGCCATGATGGATCAGCTCCCTGCTGTGACCCTGAACCCCACGTAATTGGATCATCCCTGCTGCGGGTTCCCATGACCTTTGGCACCTCTTGCCATCACATCACTTGCAACACTGTCATGGGTAGGTTTCCGTGTCTGCCTTTCCCAAATAGGGGCGTGCCCACACACATGCAGCTTGTGAGTTCCTGGAAAGTACGAACTGAGTCTTAATTAATCACTCTATTCCCAGCCTCTAGCCACTGCTTAAAGAGGGGACTCAGAAAAGATTTGCTGAATGAACGAACATGCTGTTTTTGTTGAATACCCGGCTGCTGCGTAGGTATTTGCATTTTTATAAAAGACAGAATGACAAGCCAAAGTGATGAAGCTCTAGTGGTGAAATTTCAGGCACCAGTGAGCTGGGCCTGGAAGCTTCTTCAATTGTTTAGTGCCTAGGGGAGGAAGTGGCTGTCACAGCGGGTGGAATCCTCCATTCATTGCTTCCCAGTGCAAAATTAGGAAAACAATCACACTGTCTCTTGAAAAACATTAATGTGTCATGGAAACAAATGTGTTTCCCTTTGGCTTTCCGGAAGAGAACACTTCTTTAGTCCTGTCAGGTTTTCCTGCAGTGGTTCCAGTCGGCAGAGCCCTCCTTCCTGACTTCCCCGTGGGCTGAGGGTGAGGCCCTGGCTGACTCTATCATCTCAGCAATCTGACCTCACGGCCACCTGTCCTCCCTGCCCTGCCTGGGGGCAAGGAGTCCAATGCTATCTGGGAGTTGAAGGAGCCCAATTCCACAGCTTAGATATTTCCACTCGGAACCCACTGGCTTGGCTGCTTTTCCCGCGTCGATCTTGGCCCATTCTGATCACTGAGTTCCTCCCTGGTCCTCTGACCAAGCCCCCCTGGTGCCCCAGCTCTATGCATCGACATTCTCTCTGCCCTCAAGCCCGTCCCCTCTGGCCCACCCTCCACTCTGCCCCAGGGTGATCCTCGGGAGCACAAAATTGACTGGGTGCCTTCCCGTTGGAAACTCTTCCCAGGCCCCACAGCATCCTCAGGCCATAGTCCAAACTCCTTAAGCCCTGCACCAGCCATACTAGGGACATTAGGCAGGTACACACCCGCAAGCACCCGCCCCTGCTTTTGCACCAGCCCTTCGCTCTGCCTAGATGCCTCGTTATTGGCCTGGTGAGCTCTTACTCACTCTTCAAAACCCAGGACCCAGCATCCCATTCTCTGTGAAGCCCTCCCTGATTATCACCGTAAAGCTGATTCTCCCCGGCCTTATGTCTCCATCACTAAGCCTGTTTTTGTCTCCACATGTGACACCTTATTACTGATCCCTCCATCTCTCCCCGTACTCAACTGAGATCTTCCCTAGGCCTAACTGTGTTCTCAGCACCTGAAAGCAGATGTGTCGGTAAGGGTTTGTGGAGGAATGGGACACCTGGGTGGCTCAGTCGGTTAAGCACTTGCCTTTGGCTTGGGTCATGATCCTGGGGTCCTGGGATCGAGCCCCACATCGGGCTCCTTGCTCAGCGGGGAGCCTGCTTCTCCCTCTCCGTCTGCCTGCTGCTTTGCTTATGCTCCCTAATTCTCTGTCAAATATATACATAAAATCTTAAAAAAAAAAAAGAGTTTATGGAAGGAATAGACCACTGAATAAATAAATAAATTCACTGCACCCCAATCCCTTCCCTACTACTGTTGTAATAGCAAATATGCAGCGGTAATTCTCTCATTTCTGGAACACATACTACAGTGCCAGACCCCACAGTTGGCCCCTTGGCTGGATAAGTTCTGACAACTTCCCAACCTCCTCAAGAGTTGGCATGATCGTTAGGTCCATTTTACAGATGAGGCGCACTGAGCTCAGGGAGGTCAAGGATCCCATTGAAAGTCACACTTTGGAGGAAGTAAAGAAGCCATGATTTGAACTGAGGGATGTCTGGCTCTACCTTTTTTGTTTCCTGAGGACCTACTATGTGCCAGGAGCTGTCTGGTCTCGGGATACAGCCAGAAGCAGAATAGGCCTGGCCCTTCTGCCTCCCTGGGATGTGGTGATGCCCCCTCTCCAGGAGAGCTGGGGCCCTAACACCTGATCTGTGTGAGCCTGCCTCACCCCTGCCGCCGGTCCTATAGGAGCTAAGCCTCCTGACATCTTGGTCAGGGTGGCTGTAGGACAAAGAAGGAGCTTCAGGAGAACTCCAGAACAAACTGGATCACGTCATTTCCCCCATTCATACTCTGAACTAGCACCCATGAAGTCCTTCATGGCCCAGCCCTGCCCAAATCCCCACCCTTTTATCAAGTCACTCTCCCTCCCTGCTCCCTACCCCCTGCTCCTGGCAGTTCCTAGAGCAAGTCCTTCTCCTGCAGGTCAGACCTGGAATGTTCTTCTCCCTCCCTCTCCCCCTTTTTCACCTCCCACTGCACTCTCCACACTGCAGACAGAAGCGCTTTGCCCACACAAACCTATGACCTGGTAACCCCGATTAAGCCTCTCCCAGGGCCCCTACTGCTCTGGGGTACACCACTGGATCTTGGCACAGCCACAACGTCCCACCTGAGCTGATTCTTGTCAGATTCTAGCTTCCCTCCAAGCCACAAGCCCCTTCCTGCCTCAGGGCCTTTGCATAGGCGGTTCCTGCCACCAGGAGAGTTCTTCCCTTTCCTTTTGGATTCAGTTTAAACCGAGTTTCTTTCTTTCTTTTTAATAGAGAATTTACTCTTTATTTTTTTTTTTTTAAGATTTTATGATTTATTTATTTGAGAGAGAAAGAGAAAGTGAGCGGGAGGAAGAGGGAGAGAGAATCTGAAGCAGACTCCATGCTGAATGCAGAGCCTGATGCAGGGCTGGATCCCACAGCTGTGAGATCATGACCTGAGCTGAAACCAAGAGTCAGATACTTAACCCACTGAGCTACGTAGGCACCTCTAAACTGAGTTTCTTAAGTGAGGCCTTCCCTGGATGCTGACCCAAATATGGTTCTGATTCTTTCTTCACAAATGGGATCCTCACGTTCTCCCATTCTCTCCCTCCTCAAGAACATCCCAGTTTCATCTCTTTATCTATTTACGTCTGCCACTCCCCTGGACTATACCTTGTGTGGGAACGGGGCACCTCCTACTGTATTCTCTGTACCCAGCACAAAACAGATGCTTTGAAAACATCTGGCAAATGAATGGGGAAACAAACTTGAAGGTCTTAAGTATGACACAAATTATAAAAGAAAAAATCAATACATCAAACTTCATCAGATTTAAAAACTGTACCTTACGAAAAACCCACAAAACTGAAAAGATAGACTGTGGACCAAGCAAATATGACCCAAACACATCTGGTAAAGGACTTTCATTTAAAATATATAAGGAAGTCTTCAAATCTGGTAAAATAAAGCAAATGTCACAAAATATCTTAAAAGGCATGGATACATGAATAGCAAAGAAGTGCATGGGAAGATTGTCCACGTCAGGAGTCATTAGGGAAATACTCATGAAATCTACAAGCCCGCTAGAATGGCTAAGACCCAGAGGGCCACCCGATAACTCACTTTGGCAAAGCTGTGGAGGGGTAGGGTCTCTCAGCACTGCTACTCAAATGTAAAACCGTACAATCACTGAGCAAACCATGCTGACAGTTTCTTTTAAGAAGTCGAGGGGGGCTGGGTGGCTCAGTGGGTTAAACATCTGCCTTCAGTTCAGGTCATCATCCTGGGTCTCGGGAACGAACCCTGCATTGGGCGCCTTGCTCAGGAGGGGACCCTGCTTCTCCCTACCCCTCTGCTGCTCCCCCTGCTTGTGCTTTCTCACTCTCTCTGTCAAATAAATAAATAGATAAGAAGTCAAACACATGCCTACCAGATGACCCAGCTATCTCCTCCTAGGCTCTTCCCTGCAACATAAGGAGGCATCTGTTCATATAAAGATGTGTCGTGAATGTTCATTACACTTTTGTTTGTAATGTCCCGTACGTCCACCAACAGGAGGATTTGCTTATTCAAACAAATTAAGGTGTATCTATACTATAGAATATTACTCAGCCATAAAAAGGAACAAATTATTGATACAATCTCCAACATGGATGCATGTCAAAACTATGAGTGACTCTACAATTCAATTTATGAGTTTAGAAGACATTTGCTAATCTCTAGAGAGCCAACAGCTCGGGGGCTGCTTGAAGCTGACAGAGGGGCACAAGGAAATTTAGGAGGGGATGAGTATGTTCACTATCTTGGTTGTGGTGATGATTACATGGGTGTAGACATGCATCAAAGCTCCTCAAGCTGTACACTTTCAATATACGCAGAATGATGTACATTGATTTTACTGCAAGCTATTTTTAAAAAGTTAAATAACCCCAAAGACCCTGAATGAGACTGACACAATGGGATAGGCTCCTTTTCCCCAGCCCATGTGGGACCCATTGATGACCCTGTTCACTGAAGTTCTGGATGTCTCCATGGTGACATACTCGGGACCTGACAGGTATTTAACCCTGCTTGATTCCACTGATCGCTTCTCCCAGGAAGATCATAACATTTTGACAGCTCCGACAAGGTTGATGACTCAGGTATATACCAAAGAGCCACTGAAAGGCCAGGAAGGACCCCACCTGTGTGCCTCGCGCCGGGGGATACTCATATGAGGCCATTTCGTCCTGAGCTTATCAGAGAGGCTGTTCCCCGTGGGGGGAGAAGTGGGGAGACCCCTGGAGGTCATGGAGAGCCTGGACGCACCACCACCCACCTGTCTCTTTAATAGGAGCGCCTATCAGTGCTCAGTACGTGATTGGCTGAGCACACCAGTTCATCTGATTGGTCCAGCTGACATGAGGCGGCTGCTGATTGGTTCATCCTGTGATTTGCTTGCCAAGACAGTAGACACCTGCCTTATTGGTTTGCTGTGGTAGATGCCCACACCCCCAACCCTAGGTTATTCTGGGCCCTTGTAGTGGCTCTGGAGGCTGGGCGGGGTACTCCAGTCCTGGCCCCCAGTCCCTCCAGTCTTTTTTTCTCTAACCACCACCTGCCAGCCTGAGGAGCTGATGAGGGCTTTTCTGCTTCTTCTGCAAGGCTTGCCTCTCAGCCCTTTTATATGGCTTACCCTTGTCTTTGCCCATGGGGCCTGGGCAGAGCAGACCTGGGCCACCAGCTCGGGGGGAAGGGGGGGTCTCACTCTCACCCTCTGTGACCGAGGGGGGCCACAGTCACACCAGGGAGACCCTCGTTTCCTCTAGATCTTGTGCAAGACATCTGAGCTTTTGATTTCTAGAACCCCCACCCCTAGCCCCACGGCTGTAGGGGGGCAGAGTCCTGTCTGTGAAGGGGAAACAATTCTGGGCGGTGCAGCGGGCACAGCCCACCAGGACACATGAGGCGCCACAGTCAATCAGAGTTCTTCCTGGAGATCTGACACGTGGGAACGTAGGAGGAGACGTGTCTCTGGGTTCACAGCTCGGAGGACCTTGGTGGCTTGGGGAGGCTACCTATTCCCCATGCTGTGCAGAAAGCCTGCCTGGGAAGGGCATCAACAGAGGAAAGTGGAACTAAGAGAAGGTAGGAAGAAAACAGGACTCTGGGGAGATGGCTGGAGCACCTGCCTCCAGCCATGCCTGAAGACAGTTCCATCTCCTGCATTTCTGTCATGTGGGCCAATAAATCCTTACAGCTTTTGCTCCAACTATTTGTGATCTACCCCTGGTTCTGCCTACGACAAGCTGCAATCAAGGGGCAGAATCCAACTCCGGAAGGGAAGCCAGGCCCGGGACCGAGAAGCAGAGATGCCCCTGAGCTGAGCTTCCAGGAATGATGGGCAGTGTCACCCTGGTGAGGGCGCCCTCTGTAGGCAGGGCTGGGGTCAGGGGCTCCGTGTGCCGTCTATACAGCCTGCAGGCGCCCGGCTCCACTGCGTCCAAGACGCTGTGCGTTTGCACTTGGTCTGGCTATTTCACTCATACACGTTCCCTGCCTGGCCCTTGTGGGCACTCGAGGTTGAGACCCTCGGTAAACAGAACAGCAATTGAGAATTCTAGAATCATAGCGTCACGGGATCCTAGACTCAGTCATAGTCTAAGACAGGTAGGATTATAGAATCTTAGAACTCATTA
Organism: Potos flavus; assembly: GCA_028534135.1. NCBI lineage: Eukaryota > Metazoa > Chordata > Mammalia > Carnivora > Procyonidae > Potos > Potos flavus. Next base: position 146,462,699 of record CM052900.1, read on the forward strand.
ATTCAATAAATATGTTCTGCATGTCTCCTTTGTGCTAGGCGCTGAGCTGAGAGCTGGGAATACAGGGCTGAACGGGACATGTATAATCTCTTTCCTCATGGATGGTCCATTCTAGAATCACAGAAACTCAGAATAAAGGGGGCTCGGGGGAATTTCTCAGCTTCACTTTTCCATTCCCCCCCTGTCCCCAAAGGAGGAAGGAAAGGTCAGGCTTGTGGAAGGACTGACCCAGGAGGGGAAATTACAAGGAGGGCGAACTGGGAAGGAATCAGAAGGAAACCGCTCCAGAGCACGGCCCCTGTCCCCGTGGAGGCCCCTTATCTCCATGAGGTCACACGGCTCCCATGGCCTCCTCGCTGGCTTTCAGACCCTCAGGGGCCCGTCCTCTGTGAGTTGCTGCTGGAAACCACTGGGGAGGGAGGCCGGGGGGAGGGGGAGGTGAACCCTGCCAGGGGCTGCCGGGAATAGGTATCCCGGGGAGGCGAGGAGCCTGGCCACCTGTCCTGTCCCTTGGGCCTCTAACTCCCCCATCACTGCCTCCACCAGCTCTGGGGACCCTCCCCTGTGGGTTCAGGACCACCCAGGCCTGGGCACTGATAGGTCTGTGTGGGTCACAGACGGAACCCTCGGGCAGCAGAGTGCTGCAGGGACCCCGTGGAGGGACAAGGCCGACCCCTGATGCTCAGACAGCTTCCTCCAAGAAGAGGCTCCCTAGGACGATGGTCTCGATGGCCCAGTCCACCTCTGGCCAAGCCACTTTTTCTATAAACACTAGAGAGAACATTATCCCAGGTTCTATTTTTAAACTTTAAGTACGCAATCACATCAACAAAATAAACTATGTGCCTTTTACTGTTTACCTTTCTCAGTTTTCAGTATGAGATTTTATTTTTATAAAACAAAAAGTAAATGGGCTTTTTCAACCAAATCAACAAAATGGTGCGGAGAAACAGATAATGAAAAGTAGCGGCCCCTTGAACTTCTCACCTGGAGTTCCACTCGGCAGAGATAACCACTTTCAACTTGTTGAGCTGTTTCTTCTCCAATTTCCTCATAAAGACAAATAATACATTTGTCCCGCCATCTCCCGGCTCCCTGCTATGACGACTGAGGCTTTAGCTCATTTCTACTCCAGCCGGTCTCCCGTTCTGCCAACATTATTATATTTTTAGGTCTCTTGGTTACCTTGGAAATTTCAGGTAATGGACTCATACATTTATTTCTCTAAAAATAAGGGTACAAGCTGTAAGATAACAAGGATTACTGTTTACTGGCTCACGTAACCAGGAAACACGGGGTAGAACTCACTTCGTTTGCGGCTAGATCTGGAGTCCCACCTCCTTCCTTCAGTTTTCTATCTCTGCTTTCTTCTGTGCTGACCTCATTCTCAGGAAGCCTTTCTTCACTCTCTGGGGAAGATGGCTTAAGTGATTTGGCTTCCATCCCTTGCTGTGAAAGGTTCTGCTTAAAATAAGCTACACTCAACAGTCAAAACCATATTCCAAAAGGGAAATGAGTCCTAGAACTGAGAAGTGCAGTGTGTTTGCCAAGGCCAAGCCCCTAATCACCCAGCCTCCAAACAAGTTTTATTAAGCGTGTATTTTGTGCCAGGCCTTGGGGACTGCAATATGAGCCAAGATCAGCACAGTCTCTGATCTTATGGAGCTGACAGTCTACTTCAGTGACGGATGCTAAGAATATCGTAAATTAATGTGAATTTGTAGCTGTAATAAATACTATAAGGGAGAGGGGTGAAGTGCTATGAAGGCATATGCATAGGGGATCTGACCTTGTCATACAAAGTCAAAGAAAACATCCCACAGGGGATGATGGTTGAGCTGGAATTAAAGGGTTAAGGGTAACTGGGGGAAGTGGGGTTAAGAAAGCACTACAGGCACCAGGAACAGCCTGTGCAAAGGCCCTGTGGCAGGAAGAATTGTGCCATTCGCAGAGGATTGAAGATTCCCAAAGATCTCAAGAGTGGCTAGTCGTGGGGAGCATGTTAGGTATCGTCTCAGGAAGGGACAGGGCATGGGTCTGATTGTGCAGGACTTTTCAGGCCAATTTAGTGGGTCCATTCTTTATCTTGTTTTTTTTAATATTTATTTGATACGAAGAGAGAGCACAAGTAGGCAGAGCACCAGACAGAGGGGCAGGCAGAGGGAGAGGAGAAGCGGGCTCCCTGATGAGGAAGGAGCCCACGTGGGACTCGATCCCAGGACCTTGAGAGACCACGACCTGAGCCAAAGGCAGAGGCTTAATGCATTGAGCCACCCAGATGCCCCCATTCTTTAAGAGAGAGGGAGCCATGGAACAGGGCAGGGAGGATGAGAGGAAGGGATACAAATGACTAGTTCTATATTCTGCAAAGATTTCTTGCCTGTGACATTGGGAACAGCTTGCGGTGGGGAAGGAAGAAATGGAAGCTGGGAACCCTGCTGGCGAGCAGCTGGTGCTGGACAGTCACCCCCACTAATTAGGGGCCTCCCGCCAGCCCTGGCTGCACCTGCCCCCCGAGCCAGCAGACAGGAACCTCCCTCTTCTGGAAGAATCCAAAACGTCTACGAAATAACTTTTATAAATGTCCAAGATAAAATCCCAAATTACTAGAAATATGAAAATGTGAACTAAAATCAGGAAAGTGGCCAATCAATGGAGAACAATCTCAGGATGATCCAGATGTTAGAAGTATGAGGCACAGATTTTTTTTTCTTTTTCCTTTCTTGAGAGAGAGAGAGAGTGCATGTGAGCAGGTGGGGGTGGGGAGGCCCAGAGGGAGAGGGAGAGAGAGAGGGAGAGAATCCCAAGCAAACTCCCCACTGAACATGGAGTCGGACATGGGCTCGATCTCATGACCCCAAGATCATGACCTGAGCCGAAATCAGGAGTTGGGTGCTTAACTGACTGAGCCACTCTGGTGCCCCTGAGACACAGATTTTAAAGCGGGTATTATAATTAAACTCAAGGTGGTAAATAAAAATACGCTCAGAATAATGAATGGAAAGATAGACAATCCCAGCAGTGAGGTAAATCTCTAAAAATGAACCAATTGGAAATTATAGAACTAAAAATACAGTATTTAAAAAAAAAAAAACCACTAGAGATCCAAAGGGGCACCTGCACCCCAATGTTTATAGCAGCAATGTCCACAATAGCCAAACTATGGAAAGAGCCCAGCTGTCCATCAATAGATGAATGGATGAAGAAGATGTGGTATATATATATACAGTGGAATACTACTCAGCCATCAAAAAAAGAAATCTTATCATCTGCAATGACATGGATAGAACTAGATGTTATTATGCTAAGCGAAATAAGTCAATCAGAGAAAGACAATTATCACACGATCTCACCTATCTGTAGAATTTAAGAAACAAAACAGAGGCTTATAGGGGAAGAGAGGAAAAACTAAAAGAAAACAAAATAAAAAGAGGACAAAGTCAGAAAGGGAGAAAACCATAAGGGACTCTTAATCATAGGACACAAACTGAGGGTTGCTGGAGGGGAGGAGGTGGGGGGGGCGGTAACCGGGTGGTGGACATTCAAGAGGTCACCTGATGTAATGAGCATTGGGTGTTATATGCAACTGATGACTCACTGACCTCTACCTCTGACACTAATAATACATGTTAATTATTGAATTTAAATTTAAATTTAAAAATAAATAAATAAATAAAACACTAGATGAATGAATAGAAAATCGGAGATGGAAGAAGAATTCAAGAGATTAAAGATGCATCAACAGAGATTTCCAGTTTGAAGAAGATGGAAATAAAAAATGGGAAAGACAAAAAATCCAGAGTCTCTCTGACATGAAGAACAATATTTTTTTTTTTTAAGAATTTATTTATTTATTTGTCAGAGAGAGAGTGAGAGAGAGATCACAAGTAGGCAGAGAGGCAGGCAGAGGCAGAGGGAGAAGCAGGCTCCCTGCTGAGCAAGGAGCCCCATGTGGGACTCGATCCCAGGACCCTGGGATCACGACCTGAGCCGAAGGCAGCCGCTTAACCAACTGAGCCACCCAGGCGTCCCCATGAAGAACAATATTAAAAGAAAAACCTCACGTACACGGGATTGCCGCTTCAGAAGGGTGTGTGCGTGTATGTGTGAGCGTGCATGTGCAAGTGCGTGCGTGTGTGTGTGTGTGTGTGTGTGTGTGTGTGTTGGGGGGGTAGAAAAAACTATGTAAAGGAATATTGGCTGACAACTCCCCACAGGCAGTGAAAGGTAAATATTTACACATTGATGAATCCCAGCAAACCCCAAGCAGAATGGATTTAAATAAAATCACACTTAAGTGTACGGTGGGCAGAAACCGGAAGTCAAGAGCATTGCTAAAGCAGAGAAAGAGGGCGTTACACCCACGTGAATTCGCCGCCGGGCTGAACGCTGCAGAGCATGTGACACACGACAGACAGGAATCCATGGGGGCCACAGGGCGTGGCCTGACATCTTTACAGCATGATCAGTCCCGAAGTCTATCATTCAGAGGCCAAAGTGAAATCAAAACAGAAAAGAAAACTCAGGGGATTTGTTACCAGTAGGAATGAATTATAAGAAATACTAAAGACCCAAGTTCTTTAGGCTGAAGGAAAATGGTGCCAGATGGAAATGCAAATATTGAAAGAAGCAAAGAAGAACACCAGAAATTATAATTGTGGGAGTAAATAGGAGACTATATTTTTATTTTATTTTACTTTTTTTAAAAGATTTTATTTATTCATTTGAGAGAGAGAGAATGAGAGAGAGAGAGCATGAGAGGGAGGAGGGTCAAAGGGAGAAGCAGACTCCCCACCAAGCAGGGAGCCTGGTGCGGGGCTCGATCCTAGGACTCGAGGATCATGACCTGAGCCGAAGGCAGTTTCTCAACCAACTGAGCCACCCAGGTGCCCCTTTTATTTTGTTTTTAAAGCCACATTAGATTCCTTAGAATCTAAGCAAGAAATACGACAGCATGTTGAGGGTTATAGAACTCTGAAGCTGCAACGTGCACAACTACACTGTCCCCAAAAGGGAAAAGAATGCACCCCTCTACAGTACAAGGTCAACACGTAGGGAATGTTTTGTAATTTTTAGATCAATAAATTTTAAAAAATGCAAATAGGTATCCCTGAAATGCTCATAGATAAATACAAACAAAATTCCTAAAAATAGATTCAGTTAATTCAAAATAAGGCAGAAAAGGAGAAATAGAGAAGCAAACTGACAACAAAGAACCTAGAAGTGATGAGCAGAAAATCAAGAGTGAGACACTAAACCTTCTCCAACCACATTGTCATTGCGTTCCTGGTAACAGACTAAACACTACTAAGCAAGGCATCTTTCTATTTCTTAGACCCTCTCCTGCCCCGGAAGGTGGCCCTGTCCATGGTTCTGTCCCGCTTTGCTGATGAGAAAAACCCGCAGATGGGAGGGAGGCAGTGGCCTGCCTGAGGTCACCCAGCAGGTCAAAGTTCGAGTCCAGGACGGGGCTCTGAGCCTCCCACTGGCCTCCAGTGGGCCCTGCTGCCCCCTGACTCCAAGATCAGGGGAGCTGGGGTGGGTGGGGGGGAGCTCAGAAGCCTCGTGCTACCCC
>CM052900.1:146468773-146491313 GCA_028534135.1 Potos flavus
CCCCCTGGGGGATCTGGGGCCAATCATCTGGGGAGGGCTCGGGTGCAGGCGCTGTGCGCCCCGACCTGAGCCAAGTGCTTTCTGCCCGTGAACTCACCGAATCCCCACAACAACCCTGCGAGGGAGGCAGGATCGCCATCCCCATTTTACAGACATGGAAACAGAGGCCAGGCACAGTGAAGCAGCTTCTCCCTCCCATGGGACCGTTTTTCGCTCACGTCTTTTGCCCCAGGAGCACATGGGAGGCCGAGGTCCAGAGAGATCGAGGATGTGCTCCAGGTCACTCAGGGCGTGAGTGGCCAAGACAGGACTTGAACTCAGGCCCCTCAGTCCCCTCTAGATGCAGAGTCTGTGACGTCTGTACCTGAGCCCGGTGACAAGGCCTGAGTCCGGGGCTCAGCACCCCCATGTGATCAGGAAGGAAACTGGAGGATGTTGGAGGCACGATGCGCTTGCTTTCACAGGGATCTCCATTCCGGAAGGGCTGCTCTGCCCGGGGCAATGCTGACCCCATGGCTCAGCGGGCTCACGGTGGAAACCCAGGCCTCAGGCAGGTACTGGCTGCCAACCAGCTAGAAACCTTCCTCCTTCTCCCAGAGATGCTGAGCATGCATTCATCATTAGAATACGGAGTATTTTTCTGCCCTAAAAAATCCTCTGTGCTCTACTCACTCCCATCCCTGGCAACTACTGATCTTTCTCTTACCTCTATAGTCGTGTCTTTTCCAGAATGTCATGTAATTGGGGGAAAAAAATAAGTAAAGATTTTTTTTTCTGTTTTTTGTGGTTTTAACTGAACATTTTATATGACTTCATTTCTCTCCTTTCTTAGCATATCAGTTATATGTCTTTTTGTACTTTTTTTAAATGGTTGCCTTGGAGTTCGCAATAAACATTTGCAACTAATCCAAGCCCACTTTCACGTAAGACTATATCACTTCATCGGGGAGTGTGACTACCTTATACTAATGAAATGATCCTAATTCCTTCCTCCTGTCCCTTGTATTATTGCTATCACTCATTTCATTTATATGTAAACATACATAAGCAATGATATATATTCACACACTTATAAATACATGAGATAGATATATATAAACATACATCATCAAATACATCGTTGCTGCTGATATTTTGAACAAACTATAATCTGTTAGATCAATTAAGAATAAGAAAAAGAGGAGCACCCGGATGGCTCAGTTGGTTGAGCATCCAACTCTTGATTTGGGCTCAGGTCATGATCTCAGGGTTGTGAGATCGAGCCCCGCATTGGGCTCCACACTGTGCATGGAGCCTGCTTAAGATTCCTTCTCTCCCTCCCAGGTCCCCCTACACCTTCTCCCCCGACTAAAAAAAAGAATAAGAAAAACAAACGTTTTCATGTTACCTTCTCTTATTCCTTCTTTGATACTTTTCTTTATCCAGATCCAAGTTTCTGACCTGTGGCATATTCCTTCTCTCTAAAGAATTTTTAACATTTCTTGCAAGGCAGGTCTACGGCAACATAGTCCCTCAATTTTTCATCTGTCTGAAAAACTTTTGATTTCTTCACCTTCAAAGGATAACTTTACTGGGTACAGAATTCTAAGTCAGTGGGTTGTTTTTTGTTTTTTGTTTTCTCTCAACCGCTTAAATATCTGCCTCCATTCTCTTCTTGCCCATCTGGTTTCTGAGGAGAGGTTGGATGAGATTCTTACTTTTACTCCTTTCTAGGAAAGCTGTTATTTATCCTTTGGCTTCTTTCAGAATGTTTTGTTTATCTTTGATTTACTGTAGTTTGCAGAGCATATGCCTAGGAGTAGTTTGGGTTTTATTGGTTTGTGTGTGTGTGTGTGTGTGTGTGTGTGTGTGTGGTCCTCATTTTGGAAGGGATGGAATTTATTCCTGAGTTCTGGGATCTGTGGCTGGTGTCTGACATTGATTTGGAGAAATTCTTAATCATTGTTGTTTCAGATATTTTTTCTGTTCCTTTTTCTTCTCCTTCTGGTCTTCCCATTCCGTGTATGTCGCACCCTTTATAGTTGCGCCGTCTGTGAGTAATCGATTCTGTTTTTCTGAGTGTTTGTTCTCTTTCCTTTTTGGTTTTTGGGGATTCTATTGATACATTCTCTAGCCCGGAGATTCTTCCCTCGCGTCGATCCCATTTACTAAGAAGCCCATCAAAGAATTCTTCATTTTGGTCACAGAGTTTTTTATCGCTAGCATTTCTTTTCAGTTCTTAGGATTTCCATCTCTGCTTACATTGCCCACCTGTTCTTGGATGCTTTCTGCTTTCTCCGTCAGAGTTTGTAGCGTATTCGCCATAGTTGTGTTCACTTCACAGTCTGATAATGTGAATATTCTTGCCGTGTGTGTCTCCGATGCTTGCTCTTTCTACACATGTTGTGTGGTTTGACTGTTGGTATGCCTTGTAATTGTTCGTTGGGAGCCGTCTCTGATGTACTGAGTAAAAGGAACTGCTGTAAATAGGCTTTTGATCATGTGTTGTTGAGGGGTATGGGGAGGGGCAGTGCTCTGTAGTCCTGTCATTGGGGCTCAGTCTTTTTAGGGAGTCCGTGCTCCCGGACCTCCAACTTGGCAAGTGCTTCTCGTTTGTTTCCTCCCCCTTTTGGCAGGACAGGATGGGTTGAATAGGCTGGAGTTGTGTATTTCCTGTCCCCAGCTCAGTTGGTCTCAGACGATAACCCAGCAGGTTACGCTCTGGTTAACTAGTTTCCCCAGAGGGCAGGCTTGGTGAAGAACAGAGCACTCTGGCCTATTTCCAAATGGTTTCTTTTCCAGTTTCCCTGCTGGAAGTCTGAGGGAATCTTGCTCCAATATTTACTATGGGAATCTGGCCAAGCTCCCGTGGATCATTCTTAGGATTTTGTGGGGGCCGCCTTGTGACTGGGTCCCCTGGAGACTCTACCTCTGAGTTGTCCATACTGAGCCTCCTACAATTCATCGCTGAGGGTTCAGGGATTCCTGCCCCAGCACTGCTTTCCTGTGCTGGTTTCCACCTGTGAGTCTCTGCCTCAGTAAGCCGTGCCCCCTGGATTCGCCCGCTCTCCTGTCCGGGGGACACCGGTTCATACTGGATCCTCCCCTCTCTCGTGGATCCAAGAGAAGTTGTTGAGTTTTCAGTCTGTTCAGCTTTTCACTTGTCGTTAGGATGGAGTGGGGACTTCTAAGCTCCTTACATGTGGAACCAATTTGTGCTGTTTCAAGTCACTAACTCTGTGGTGTAATTTATTACAGTAGCAATAGGAAAGTCATAACAATTGGGGTACCTTCTTGTGTTCCTCGTCACATCACATGCACTGATGAACCAGTGGTAGTTTGGGTAGATGCTCAGAAGCCGAACAGATTCCCCCAGGGGCCCTGCAGACATACACCTGTTGGACTAAGGAACACACCCCATGTGCACTGACAGAAGGCCACCATGTGCACATGGCCATGGACACGGCTCTGTGCATCCCGGGGATGCCCTCCCCGACACGCAGCTAATCCAGGACCCCCAGCTCGTCTGCCTCCAGCTTGGCAGGGCTGCCCGTCACTGGGCTCAGCGGCAAATCCATCTTCAGTAAACCTGGAAACCCTTTCCAGGGGACCCATTCAAAGTCCAGAAGGGCTAGTGGTATGCTCACTAATGACTACGTTCTCTAAGGGCCCCCCTAGAAGGGCTCTGGAGGCACCAGAGAGATGCAGGCTTTGCCCGTTTCTCCTCTTAATCTGATGTGGCCCTTTACAAAGACCCTGATACAGTAATGTGCCAACTGAAAGAAAGAAAGAAAGACAAAAGCCATGAATTGACAGTTTCTGTGGTGTAAATATTCCCACCATGGCCAATTTCAATCAACCCATGGTTTAACAGCTGGCTCACAAAATTCCTGACTATTCAACATTTGGCTCTCGATGGGCTCTCGTGATCCAGTCCAAACCAACTTCAGTGCCTGCCCACTGCCCAGCTGGGGAAGCCAGACTCGCTCCAGCAACAGAAAGACAATAAATTGTAATGGTTTTGGCTTCATCAGTTCCAAACACAGGGCAGGCCGTGGTGGTGGAAGAAGGCCTGGGTTTCAGGGACGTGAACCATGTGCCCCTGGAGCTTCATTGTCCTCAGTACTGTCTTATGTCTCTTGTCTTTATTCATTCCGGTAAATTAAACCAGCACTGTCTTTCCAATCTTGTTCTCCCAGCAGAAGCGGACGACGGTGGCAAAGAGCAAGTTGGCCCTGACAGGAGTGTTTCGTCCACCCCTGACCTCTGCTTCCAGTGTCTTCAAGTTCCACGGCCCTGAAAGCTGCCAGGAGGCACACGCTCCAGGATGGGTCTTGGGCACTGAGCAGACCCGTGCCTTGTCCTAACCCCAGAGGAGGAGAGGGGTCCTCAGTCCCCGATCCAGGGGCACCTTCCCAGCCACGCAAGCATTCTGTGCCTCAGCTGTCCCACGAGTGCGCTGGGCCTATTATTAGTATTATGGTATTATGGTATTACTATTATGGTATTAGTGTGCGGGCCTTGGGGTCTCAAATTTTAGATAAGGGCTGCCCTCAGACATGACGCTGGTGAGCTCCCCACCTGGCAGCACGGAGGAGGTGAAGAGAGGAGAACAGGTCTCGTGGCCCCTGATCAGAAGACCCTCCATTCCAGACCTGTGCACACGTCCACCTGTGAGGTGTGTTCAAATACAGTTTCCTGGACCACAGAATAGATAGAAGTCTCCAGGACTGCGGCCTGGGAATACTCATTTGCTAAAATCTCCAGATAATGTTGACATGACATCGCCCACCGATACCAGGCGCTCCTTTTCTTCCTGAGTGCACAGAAGACCACACCCCCAGCTTCCTTGTCAGCTGGGTGGGCCGTGAACTAGCTCTGGTCAACGAGGAGTGATGTGTGTCCCTCGTGGGCTGAGGACCCTCCAGCTCTCTTCCCATGTTGAAGGATAGGGGGGCTGGGCATTGAGACGGAGGAGGCACAGGAGCCAAGCAGCCTGGGTCCCTGGTCAGCAGGGGACGGCAGCCCCTGAGTGTCACCTGACATGCAGCGCGTATCAGGGAAGAAAGTCAACTATTTAGATGTTAATCTATTGAGATCTGGGCTTGTTTGTTATTGCAGCAAAGCCTAGCCAGTTTTAACTAATACAGACTCCTTGGAGCATCTGATAAATGCTTTGGACTTTCTGCCCAGGAAAACGCCTGCCTCCCTGCAAACAGTACGCGTGCCCCCACCCTCCCCAGGCATGTGCTTCTCCAGAGCTAGGAATTGTTGCCTTAAGCCCCTGCTGGGTTTCCACTTTGTGATCTAATTTATGGGACTAAGGTGGCATTCCCTCCCATCCCTGCATGCTCTCTGCTTCTCGGGTGACCTCTGAGCTCCATATTCTCTCCCTTTCCCTGTGCAGAGCAATCCAGGCCTCCTCTCCTACTGAACCCCACCCCTAAGGGATGGGCCTAAACCCATCAACAATCTGTGTAGTAATGATTAAGTTTACCCGAGTTTAAGAAGTACATGGGGATGTTGGCGTCCTTGAAGCTCATCCACAGACCCTTAGCGAAGAACGCCAGCTCCCTGAAGCCCGTGTAAATTCTCCAGACCTCACTCCTGCCTGCAGGGCACTCGGAAGATTCCTGTAAGACTGAGCCCAAGCTCTGACTCCTCAGGCCTGACTGGGACAACCACCACCCTTCCTGGTGGCCCTGGTGGCCCTGGCGGCTAAAGCTTAGTGTGTGTGCCCATGTGTAGCTGTGGCTCCCTCTCCTAGAGCGCACCTCTGGGGCTGTTTCTCAGTAAATCTGTTACTTTCTCTCTCTTTCTTGCCCCCCCCCCATATTTGCTGCTGATGCCAACCTGGGGACCTGGGAGACTCCGGTCTGGGGGCCCCAAGTTCTGAGGAAGGAGAAGTCAGATTTCTGGCAGGCAGGCAGCTCCCGGCTGACCCTCAGGGATGGGTCATGTTGCAAATCCGAGGGGGACCCGGGGTCATCTCGCCCATTGTAGCAGGAGAAACACTGGACCCAGAGCCAGAGGATCAAGGCACAGTCCTGCCTCTTTAACTTCCTGTGTGACCCTGGGTGAGTCACTCAACCTCTCTGACCCTCCGTCTCCTCATTGGTAAAACGGGGCTGTTGCAAAGATGGAACAAGTTCATTGCTGTGGAGCTGGAAGCCCAGGGCACAGTGTGGGGGGCGCAATAAACAGGGCAGGAGGCAAGACTCAAAGGCCACCGAGTGTGGCCAAAGGCCCTCAGGTGGCCGATGGATAGAGGAGCTGCGGAGGCTTCCAGAAGGCCATGCAGAGACGGGCTTTGGGGTACAGTGGGTGCTTGGGCTCGAGAGGATCTGTGGCTCTGCACTTCTCCACTTCCGGGTTCTGGACCCCACCCCTGCAGGGGTCTCTGCCACAGCCAGTCTCTGTCTCTCCTTTTCTCCTCTTTTTCTGTGTTATCCTCTCCCCCCACCCCCTCACTTCTGTGACTCTTGCTGTTTCCTTTTCCACTCTCAGCCACTCTAAGGACCCGATGATGTCTCTGATGACCCGTCCCTATCTCCAACCTCTCCCTTCCCCTCCCTGTCTCCCCGACTCTGTGTGCGTATGTAGGGGTGTATGTGTTTCCTCCTTCTCTGTGTATCTCCTACGCGCATCTCTGTCTGTTTTTATCTCTGTCTTTGTCTCTCTCCCACCACGCTGGCTGGGTGCCAGGCTTCAAATAGGTGGAAGAGGAGAAGAAGAGGAGGGGCTCTGCTCAGCCACCGTGGATGCATCCAGCCGCCCATCCCCAGCTGCTCCCAGGGACCTTCTCCATGAAGACCAGGCAGGGAGGGTCCCAGGCTGCCCGTGCGTCCTGGCATTCTCTGACATCCCAGTGACATTCTGACCGGGCTGGGTGAAGCAAGCAGGAGTGTGTCACACCATCACACCATATTCTTCAGATGGAAAGACCCCGGCCCAGAGAGGGGAACAACTTGCCCAAAGTCCCTCAGTGAACTGGGGTAGAGCCTGGATCTAGACCTGGGGGTCCTGATTCCCCTGCTGAGCTTCCCCATGGCCTCCAATCCCCACTCCCTCCAGATGTCCATTTGCTGGCTCCTTTTCCACACTCAGGCCTCAGCTCAAATGCTTCCTGCTCCAAGAAGCCCTCCCTGCCCAACCAGAACTAAAGAAGCCTCCTCCCCTTGCCCATCACACCCTGGTATCTCACCCTGTTTTAGTTCTATCTTGGCCTTATCACCTCTGACTCTGTCCGAGTCCCAGATCCTCACTATTAAAGTGACGTCAGTGGCGGGTCACCCTGCAGAGTAGGGGAGAGTGGAGGAGAGGGTCCCGCAGTGCACTGAGCACCAGCACCAGCTGGCACAGAGACTGGAAGCTGCCGTGGAGGACAGAGCACCTGGCATCTCCCAGCTGCGGGGACGCAGGCTGGGGACACTGGAGACGGTGCCTGACCTGGCCCTGACTTTGGAACTCCCAGGTGGGTCAGCAAACAGCCGCGCCGAGAAGCCAGCCACGCGGTCTCAGGAACCAAAGTGCCACGAACATGAACAGAGCAGCCTGGCCGGCCGTCACTGTCCCCACTTGGCAGCCAAGAAAACCAGCGCTCAGAGGTGGGAGTGGCACACATGGGGTCACAAGGTCACTCCACCAGGAAGTGACAGCGTCTGGATTCCCAGCACACCGCCCCAGGCCAGACCGACCCCAGCCCCTCCTTCCACCTCCCTCCCAGCCCACGACTGCTCTGAAATCAGCTCTATTTTTGATTTTAAGACAATAATCTATGAGAGAAGTCGACAAGGTCCCTGAGGCCCTGGGCAGGAGGAAGGAAGGCAGTCCCTGTCTGTGGGTGCCTTGGTGACTGGCCCTGGGGTTGGTGACCCCCCGAAGATGAGCAGCAAGATGAAGAACTGACCTCTGACTTCCCTGCATTCAGCTTCCTAGAAGGCAGCCCAACTGGAACTTTCTCTTATCCAGAAAGCCCTGGCAACTTGCTTTATTAAGAGCAGTAAATATATATATATATATATATATATATATATATATATATATATATATATATAAAAGAGAGAGAGCAGTAAATCTGAGTTTTCATTCACCTTCCAATTCACCTTTACTAACACACACAGCCGGCATTTAGAGGCTCAGAAACTTTCCTTCTTGGGGTCACGGAATCTCCAAACTGCTCTTGGTCCAGCCCTACCTGATGGCAGTACCCATCTTACACCTGTGGATGAGCCCAGCTTCCCCTGGACTCCCCCAGGCAGGGTGCCACTTTGAGGCCCAGGAGGGTAAGGTGTGGGGACGCCGGAGCTCTGCTGAGGGAGGGAAGACTCTGCCCTCCCTGACAGGTTCTACCCTGGGGACCAAGGCTCAGGAGGAGGGTCCTGGATGGAGCTCCACTGCCCCCTTACCCCCGTTCAAGGCTGGCTCCTCCCCTGACCAGCTGTGTCCTGAATAAAGGAAACACGGCTAAAGGGGGAGGCTAGAAGGGGGATCTAGGGCAACCAACATCAATTACAGCCAGAGTTGTCAATTACAGACCCCCATGGGGAGAGATGTACATTACATCTCCTACAGGAAGTCACTATCCCAGCGACTCAGGCAATGAGAAACCATCAGCATCCTCCACCCTCCGCCCATGCTTTTCCCCAGGGCACTGCCCTTCCAAACAACCCCTCCCAGCTTCCTCCTTCTCCATAAAGTAACATTCCTTTACTTTGTGCCTCGGAGTTGCTATGGTTTTGCTATAGATCGTGTGTTCCCCATTGCGGCTCTGTTATTCCAGAATAAACTCATTCTTGCTGGTTAAAGTAACTGTTAGTTTTATTTTTTGGGTTAACAGTATTCGACCTCTCTGAGCCCGCTGCCTCGTCTGTTGTGGGTCCTGGGGAGGGGGGCTCACGGGAGTGCCTATTCCACAGGGGGGCTGTCAGGACCCAAAGAGACAATGACTGGGAAGTGCTTTATCTGACATTTAATAAATGCTCATCATCATTGTCAATGCACTCGTGCCTACAATCGTGCCCAACATTGCTCTTCCACAGTGTTCTGAACTCTGGGCGGATGGTAACACCCCAGATGACAGATGAGGAATCCAACGCTCAGAGTAGGGAAGGAACTTGTCCAAGGCCACACTCTTTTATGGCAGAACACTGAATTTCCACTCCCTGCAGATCTGTCCCATCCGTGCTGAGAACGGCTGCCATCCCTCGGTAGCTGTCTCTGTACTCTTCTGGAGTGGCATTCGTCAAATGTCCTCTAAAGTCACACACCGGCAATGGAAGCTTGCAGTAAGGGCCCAGCTCCATCAGCACAGGTGCACAAACCCCAGGCCAGAAGGGGGCTGGGCTTGGATGAGGCGTGGGGGCTCCAGTTGGCTTTCAGAGCCTCCAAGAACTCGGAGCTGAGATCTGGTCCTACTCTGCGTCCCATATCTGTCCTTGAAACATAGCACAATTCCAGAGAGAGCCTCCTAGGGCAGGGAGAGCTAGGGTGATTCCAGGCTCCGGAGAAGTTTCCAGTGCTAAGACCAGGAAGAAACCATGCTAGGGAAAGCCCATCTGACTGTGTGTGCAGAGTGATAGTATTAGCTGTGAAAGAAGATTCCAGAGTGAAGTAAGCGTTGCTAAGAGTCCTTCAAAATCCCATCAGGAGGCTATTGAGGAAGCAGGGACCATGTGAGTTTCCTGTTTCAATTCTCGAAACATTGTGAACCCTTGACGTTCGTCAATTGCAATTTGTCAATTGCATCTTGCCGGCACCTTCTGGAAGACATCTTTCTATTTCAGAGGGATTAGAGATAAAATGTAACATACATTAGTTTAGTAGCCAGTTGTGTACTGGATAGTCAGTTTTCCTCTGTCAGTGCCTACCTTAATTCCCTGAAAACAAGTTCTGTGACTTTGTGGGGTTTGCCTCTAGAAGCCTGCACTCCCTGCTTGGCTTGCAATTTGGAGCACACTTTCCGATTAGGTCAACTGCATGCCTCCTGGATTGCAATCCGTAAGACCCCAAATAAACACCTTTGGTTGCTCTGCAGCCTTTTCTTCTTAGTTGACATAGCTGCTCACAGAGATGACGTCCCTACTTTGTGCCAGCTGCCATGCTGAGCCCTGGATGTTTTATTCTGCTGTGACAGCCTGTGGAGGTTATACCCAGTTAACAGATGAGGAAGCTGAGGCTGGACCAAGGTTTCAAACACGTGAAAGCTGGGACTGAAACCCAAGCCTATCATCCTGAAGCCGCCCTATCACCTTCCCATCCACTATGAGAGATGCCAGGTTGTTTTCCCTGCAGGTGAGTATCAGCAAATTGAAACTAGTGTCCCCCAGAGAAAACACTTGTGGTGAGCTACGAGTCCTGACATGATCTGAGGTGGGTCCAGGAGAGCACGAAGAGGCCAGGGGTCCCGCATTCTCTCCCGGCCCCAAGGAACCCTGCCCCCATTCCAGAGGGGCGTCAACCTGAGGTGACGTCAGGAGGGGCGGGACCAAAGGGCCGGGTCTGGAGCACGGGCCAGTGGGGCAGCGGCTAGGAGCCCTGGCTTTGGGGTCGCATGGAGTGGAGTTTGAGCCCAGCTCTGTGACTCGCTAGCTGTGTGCCCTTAAACAAATTGCCTCACTTCTCTGTGCCCACCTTTCCCCACCTGTGAAATGGGGCTGAAGATACCTGTGTTTCTGGATCCCTTTAATGACTCAATAAGAAAATAAGAACAAAGAGAGCTGATATATTTTGTGCTAGACACTCTGCTGGATGGTTCAGCTTGACCTAGTAAGGGCTGAAGTCTGGATTGCAATGCAAGCAGGCTGGACCCAGAGTCTGTGTTCTGAAAAACTGTGAAAAATGAATGGGAAGTCCTTAGAACAGGGCTTGGGATATCCCCCAAACCAGGATTTCTCCATATGTCAGAATCACCTTAGCCTGGGAAGAAGAGGACAGGCGTGGGAGGGGGCCCTGGCTTGAATTACAGATTCCCCATCTTCATCTGATACTCCCCAAATCAGAACCGCTGGGGCCCAGGGAATCAGCATTTGGAGCAGACACATCCACCCTCAACTGTGTGATTTTTAAGCTGCTAAAGAATTAGCATCAGAGACTAAATGTGCCATGAAAGCGGCGAGGAGTTTATGTCACATGTTTTATGACCCAAAACATCTAGAGTCCCATGCTCTGGAGCAGTCCCCACACCCCCAAAGAAGCCACAGGACCATGGACATGTCCTCCACACTTCCTGCCTCCGTTTTCGCATATGTCCTCTGGAGATCCTGCTCCCCACACAGCCCGCCTTGTGGACACGTGTGAGCAGGGAGCTGATGGTGGCTGCAGAGATTGCCTGTGATGGGGTGGGCAGGCCCGGAGTCACATGACGCAAGATGGACTCTGAGCTCTGCCGGTGACCTCACCTTCATTTCCTTGTTTCTTCTACTGTATTTTAAAATTATTTTCTAAGTGGTTGCCTCTGGGATTACAACGAACATATTAGTTTAAAACAATCTAGTTCAGATTAATACCAATTTCATTTCAATAGCATAAAACATTTTTGCTCCAATAAAGCCCTATTGCCTCTTCCCTCCTTTGTGTTGTTATTGTCATGTGAATTATCTTTATATATGATGAACCCACCAAGAGATTTACAATTGCTGTTTTGTGCAGTTGTCTTTTAAATTAGAGAGAAGGAAATAATTACCCAAAATTATGTTTCTGCTGGTTTTTTTGTTGTTTGTTTTGTTGTTTTTTACACTCACCTATATTCAGATACCTGGGCAAATATTCCTTACTTCTTCTTGCAAACTAGAGTTACCAACCAATGTCCTTTCATTTCAGCCTGAAGCAATCCTTCTGATAGTCCTTGCAGGGCAGCTCTGCTGGTGACCGTTCCCCAGTTTTTGCCATCTGATAATATCTGAGTTTCTTCTTCAGGTTTGAAGGATAGTTTTCCTGGATATAGAATTCTTGGTTGACAACTTTTTCTTTAAGCATTTTGAATATGTTATCCCACTGTCTTCTGACCTCCATGGTTTCTGATGAACAATCAGCTGTCAATATCATTAGGAATTCCTTGTATGTAATGAATCATTTTTCTTTTACTGCTTTCAAGATATTCTCTTCGTCTTTGGCATTTTGGCAGTTTGACTACCGTGTGTTTAGTATGTATGTCTTGAATTTATCCTACTTGGAGTTTGTTGAGATTCTTGGATGTGTAGATTAATGTTTTTCATAAAATTTGGGAAATTTTCAGCCACTACTTCAAATATTCTTTCTGATCTTTCTCTCTTTCCTCTCCTTTGTGTGTATATCCACGTGCTTGATAGAATCCCATGAGTCTCTGAGGTTCTGCTAATTTTTCTTCATTTATTGTTTCATCTGTTCCTCAGACTAGATTAGGTGATTCCAGTTGACCTATCTTCAACTTCACTGATTTTTTTTCTGCCAACTCAGATTGCTGTTAGTCACTATTGAGTTTTTTATTTCAGTTATTATAGTTTTCAACTTCAGAATTTCTATTCGATTCATTTTAAATATAAATTCCATCTCTATGTGATGAGACGTCATGTGCATTCTCTTCTCTAATTCTACAGATGTAGCTTCCTTTAGTTATTTGAATATATTTATAACCTAATGTAAGTCTTTATCTAGTAAGTCCAGCCTCTGGGCTCCCTAAAGGACATTCTCTCTTGACTGTTTTTTTCTCCTGTGTATTACTCTTGTCATTCCAGAAGTCCTGCCTTAAGGGAAATTATTCTTGCTATTTTTTTAATAACAGCATTATTGATTCATGTACAATAAAAACCATCCACTTAAAGTGTACAATTCAATGGTGCTTAGTATTACATAGACATGCACAACCATCACAACAATCAATTTTAAAACATTTTTATCATCTCATAAGAAACCCCATACACTTTAGTTGTCACCTTCTTATTATCCCATCTCCCCAAGCTCTACACAACCACTAATCTACTTTCTGTCTCTATAAATTTCAATCTTCTGAACATTTCATGTAAATGAAAACATATACTATATGGTCTGTTGTAACTATCTTCTTCCATTTAGCATGTTTTCAAAGTTCATTCATGTTATAACATGTATTAATACTTACTCTTTTTTATGATCAAATAATATTCTGTTCTACGGATCAACCACATCTTGCTTATCCATTTCTCAGTTGATGGATATTTGACTTGTTTCCACTTCACTGTTATGTATAATGCTGCTCTAAACATTTGTGTACAAATTTCTGTGTAGACATATATTTTTATTTGCTTTGGGTATACACCAGGGAATTGGTGGGTCATGTGGTAACTCTATGTTTAAAATTTTGAGGAGCTGCCAGACTGTTTTCCAAATGGTTATACGTTCCACATTCCCAGCAGCAATGTACAAGAGGGCCTTCCAAGTTTTCTACGTCCTTGTCAATTCTTCTTATTATCCGACTTTTCTATTTAATTGGTATGAAGTGGTGTTTTCTTGTGGTTTTGAGTTGCATTTTCCTGATAACTAATGAAGTGGAGCATCTTTTCATGTACTTATTGTCCATTTGTATATCTTCTTTGGAGAAATGTACAATCAAATCCTTTGCCCATTTTTAATTGGATTACTTATCTTTTTTGTTGCTGTTGAGTTATAAGAGATTTTTTTAAATATTCTATCCTTATTAGATATATGACTTGCAAATACATTCTCCTAATCTTTAGTTTGCCTTTTCATTTTTTTAACAGTTTCCTTTGAAGAACAAAAGTTGGTTTTTTTTTAATTTGATGAAATACAATTTCCTTCTTTTTCTTTTGTTACTTATGCTTTAGGTGTCATATCTAAGAAATTGTTGCCAAGTCAAAGGTCATGAAAATTTACTCTTGTGTTTTCTTCTTAGAGTTTTGTAGATTCAGCTCTGACATTTATATCCGAATCATGTTGAGTAGATTTTTGGATATAGTGCAAGGTAAAAGTCCAACTTCATTCTCTTTCATGTGTCTATCCAGTTGTTGCAACATCGTTTGTTGAAAACATTATTCTTTCCCCCATTGAATTTTTTGGAGCCCTTGTAGAAAATCAATTAACCACAGACACATGGATTTATTTCTAGGCTCTAAGTTCTATCCCATTCATTTGTATGTCTGTCATTATGCTTATTCTATGCCATCTTTATTACCACTGCATTGTGGTCAGTTTTGAAATCATAAAATCTGAGTCCTCCTGCTTTATTCCTCTTTTCCAAAATTGTTTTGGCTATTCTGGGTCACTTGAAATTCCACATGTATTTCAGAATCAGCTTGTTGATTTCTACAAAGAAATCAGTTGTGATGCTAGTAGGGATCTATTGATCAATTTGGGGAGTATTGCTATCTTTAATGATATTGGGCCTTCCAGTACCTTAACATGGAATGTTTTTCCATTTATTTCAATCTTCTTTAATTTCTTTCAGTGATGTTTTGTAGTTTTGAAAGTGTAAATTTTATATTCTTTTTGTTAAACCTGTTCCTAATAGTTTATTCTTTTTGATGCCATGTACATGTAATTGTTTTCTTAATTTTATTTTTGGATTGTTCATTGCAAATGTATAGAAATACAGTTAATTTTTACACATTGATCTTATATCTTTCAACCTTGCTGAACTTATTAGTTCTAATAGATTTTTAATGTGTTTGGTTTTTTATTCGCTGTAATAGATTTAGTGGTTTACATAGAACTTATTAAATGCAAGATTATGAAGGATGCCTGCATGGCTCAGTTGGTTAAGCGTCTGCCTCTGGCTCAGGTCATGATCCCAGGGTCCTAAGA
Source organism: Potos flavus (assembly GCA_028534135.1). NCBI lineage: Eukaryota > Metazoa > Chordata > Mammalia > Carnivora > Procyonidae > Potos > Potos flavus. The sequence goes on from CM052900.1 coordinate 146,483,528, forward strand.
CTGAGTCTTGCATCGAGCTCCTTGCTCATCTGGGAGCCTGCTTCTCCCTCTGCCTGGCTCTCTCTCTCTCTCTCTGACAAATAAATAATTAAAATCTTAAACAAAAAAACAACACAGAAGATAATGGCATCTGTGACTAAAGGTAGTTTAACTTCTTCTTTTCCAATTTGATTCTCTTTTATTTCTTTTTCTTGCCTAATTTCCTTGGCAAGAACCTCTAGTACAATGTTGAGTAGAAGTGGAGGTGCCCACAGTCACCCTAGAGTGATCATATCCAATGGTTAAGCTCCACTATCTGCCTGCTAATTGCTGTATTGTTTCAACAATGCTCTGGAGCATACATTCATTCACAGACAAATCTAAGCAAATTTGGGCTCCTTCGAAGGGATATTTCCAGAGCTCAGTATTTGAGATTTATTCTGACCATAGGAGGGCTCTTTCTACCTGTCTCTTTCCCTAATTCTCTGGCAAAATGCCTGGCCTCCAGTTTAACCTATGTCTTCAATAAATCTAGTTTTTTTTTTTGTTGAGAGAGAGAGAGAGAGAGAGAGAGGGAAGGAAGGAATTGGGGGACGGGCAGAGGGAGAAGGAGAGAGAGACTCTTAAGAAGGTTCCGCACTAACGGGGGACTTAATCTCACAACTTTGAGATCATGACCTGAGCCAAAATCAAGAGTTGGAGTCTTAATCGACTAAACCACCCAGGTGTCCCAGTGTCTCCAATGAATCTATCAATCTCTTCCCAATTTCCCTTTACCAGAACTTCCATTTATTTTGACAATTCTTGTAGACTACAACTTCTCCACACTCTGTTGTAAATAAATCAGCTCACTGGGGGTGGGGAGAGGTTGGCTCCGTGCTCTCCGTTCCATGCTCAGCTTTCCCCAGAGCAAAATCTCTCTCTACCTCAGTTCTGGCTCTGGGAGTGGGGACAATGGCACACTTCTCTCTGAGTGACCTCCCCATGTCAGGATCTGACTGTTTAGTGGATGGGGTAATAGCACGAGGTCTCTAGGGCTTGCTTCTCCCCGTCTGAATTCCCACTCCGTGATGGAGGGTGAGGGCACTCAGGGTTCCATGATTCTCTGGGAGGCTGCATTCGACCCCTCGAGTGGGGGTTGGGGAGAAGGACAGAGGCTCCCGCCTCTCCACTGTGCTCGTCCTCAGCTTAAGCCATGGCGAAAGGTGGCTGGGGGGCAAGACGAGCAAAGCTGACGTCCTGCCCCTCCCGGGAAGACGAGTCTCTGGCTGGAAGCTACAGGGAGAGGGAGGTTGTTGGCTACCAATTTCGAGTGAAGTTTCCATCTGGTGGAGCCGGAAAGGAGATGTGAGGATGTGCGTCTCGGTTCAAATACCACAGACTCTTCACAGGTCGTTTGAATTTTTAGTAGATTTTCTTGAATAAATGTTTCTTCATTTACTTTATGCCAATAGGGCCAGCTCTAGAGACTTTAAATTTTAGGGTTTTTGGTTTTTTTTGTATTTTTCACAGTTTCATAGGAAAGTGGGTCTGTGCAGTGCTGCATGCTGTCATCTCAGAAGTGGAAAGTCCTTATTATTGCTTTTTAACGTTTCCCCTCAAACACGCTCTCCTCCCGAGCTCCTGCTGAAAGGTGCCATCATCCACCAGGTCACCCAGACAAGAGGCTTCAGTGGGGGATTCCTTGGTTCTGACCACTAAGGGTCTCAGGACTCGACCTTTTCCTCAGCACACGGTGGGACTAACCTCCCAGTGCTCCTGGTTCAGCGAGGGCCTGTTAGGTGACTAATTCTGGCTCATTCAGTGTGACTGGAAGTGACATGACTCAGGTCAGGCCAAGACCCTTCAAGACCAACGTGAGGACCCCCCTGCCCCCCCCCCCCCCCGTCTGTTACCTTTTGCCGTGGCCACAGGAGACTTTCCAGATAATGGCTACTTCATCAGTCAGGCATATTTATTTATTTATTTATTTTTAAAGATTTTATTTATTTATTTGACAGAGAGAGATCACAAGTAGGCAGAGAGGCAGGCAGAGGGACAGGGGGACGCAGGCTCCCCGCTGAGCAGAGAGCCCAATGTGGGGCTCGATCCCAGAACCCTGAGATCATGACCTGAGCCAAAGGCAGAGGCTTAAACCCACTGAGCTACCCAGGCGCCCCAGTCTGGCATCTTTTTTTTAAAGATTGATTGATTGATTGATTTGAGAGAGAGAGCACAAGTGGGAGGGGCAGAGGGAGAGGGAGAAAGGATCCAAAGCAGACTCCACACGGATCGCGGAGACCCACGCGGGGCTCCATCTCACGTGAGATCACGACCTGAACCGAAGCCAAGAGTTGGACGCTTAACTGACTGAGCCACCCAGGCGCCCCACCAGTCATCCTGAATGAAGAACAGACAGAGCAGGGTCATGGCTGAGCCTGCCCAAGAGACTCAGAGTGAGAGAAAGCCCCCCCCCCAACAACACAAGAAAGACGTGACCACTCACCAAGCATCGCTCCATGCTAGGCACAGCACTCTGCATCTTACGGAGAGGACAGTGAAGCTTAGAAAAATCAACTCACTTGCCTGAGCCCCTGGGAAATGCGGAGTAGGGAAGTGATCCCATGTATGATGCACAGCCCTTGCTTTCAGCTGTCCCCCTTCCATAACCACACCAGGTTCCGAACCTTGTTGGCTTTGCCCTTGGATCTGGGAGGGCTCTCTTGGTGCCGCCTGGCTCAGACAGTCAGAAAGCGCTTCTTCCCTTCAAATTCCTATCTGCCTCCAGGAAGATTCTACCAATTGGTCTTTGTTTTGCCCTCCGGAGCCACACAGAGTGAGTCTAATCTCCTCAGAAACTGCAACATAAATTTAATAAACTCCACTAAAGTCTGCAGTCTCATAGACAGGATGCAAAAGTTTTGTCCTTCGGACTTTTTTTCATAATTACCAGAACCATGAAAATTGCAGGGATTAGAGTCTCAGCTAGAGACGAGGATGGATTGTGTCACCAGGAAACTACAAATGAACCGAAACTCCTGCACAATAAGGCGGGCTGGGATTTGCATGAAATTAGGAGTCAGGTCCAGGCCCATTAACTCCGTGGGGACTAACAGTGAACTTTTAGGATTTATTTTGGAAACCCAGAAGCAGGGAGATTTGAGGTCTTTCTTTAAAAAACAAATGTATCACTAATGTTTTACTCAGTGGTGAAATGGTGAAAGCTTTATCTCTGAGATCAGGAAAATGAAAAGGACTTGCCTTCCCCAGTTCTATTCAACATGGTACCGAGAGTCCTCAATAGAGCAATCAGGTAAGAAAAAGAAACAAAAGGTGCTGAAATTGGAAAGGAAGAAGTAAAATGATCTCTGTTCACATAAGATATGGTCTCATATGTGTAGAACCAAAGATTACACACGCACACGCCCATACACCCACATACCCTCACCCCCCTACACACACCTATTAGAACTAACAAACCATCAACAAAGTTGCAAGATACAAAATCAATAGACAAAAATCAGTTGCATTTCTATATATTAACAATGAGCAATTTGAAAAGGAAGTTAAGAAAATGATTCCGTTTACAATAAATAGCATCAAAAAGAATAAAATATTTAGGACTTAGGTTAATCATTGAGGTGAAAGGCTTTCACACTGAAAATTGTAAAACATTGCTGAAAGAAATTAGGATGTAAGTAAATAGAACACATCTCAAATTCATGGATTAAAAGACCTACTATTACACACTTAATATTTTTTTAAAGATTTTATTTTTAGTCATCTCTATACCCAACATGGGGCTCAAACTCACAACTCTGAGATCAAGAGTCCCACACTCTACTGAGTCAACCAGGTGCCCATACACTTAATATTAATCTTAAACTAATTTTAAGATGTCGGTGTTACCCAAAGCAATCTATAGATTCAATACCATCCCAATGACGTTTTTTGCAGAAATAGAAAAATCCGTCCTAAAACTCACATGAAATCTCCAGGGATCCTAATAGTCAAAACAACCTTGAAATAGAAGAACAAAGTTGGAGGTCTCACACTTCCTGATTTAAAACTTACTATAAAGCTACAGGAATCAAAACAGCATGGTACTGGCATAAAGACAAACATTTAGACCAATGAAATTGATTAGGAAGCCCAGAAATAAACCCATACACATGAGGCCAAATGGTTTTCAACAAAAGTTCCGAGACCATTCAACATCACTGTATCTCATTAACAAAGTCTCAAGGCTGATCTTTGTCCTCAGGGAGCCCCTGAACCCTGGCCTCCCTGCTGCGGTTGTCACCTTACACACTCAGCTGCCGCCTCCCCCCTCCCCCGCCCCACCCCGTGACTCAGCTCATTTCCACCTCCACCAATCCCTTCTGACTGGCTTTTAGGGCAGACTGGCTGACTGCTTGGTCTTTCTTCTAACCTCCCCTGAGGACACTCTCTACCGTGTTTCCAGAGATCTCTGGCTCTGCTGCCCACAGGCCAGTCCTGCCCCTCCCCATGCTCACAGAGCCCACCCCTGGATCTCCCTTCTTGGGAGTCTGCAGGTTCAAGAGGTAAGTTTGGGTCCCAGCTCTGCTGGAGGGACTTGGTCACATGTCCTAGAAAAAGCCGACCCCAAAACAAAGGCTTGGGAAGGGTTCCCAGGAAGCACAAGTGAGACGGGCTGAGACAGGGAAGGGTGTGAGTAATTGGGGCTCCGTCTTTCCAGGGACCCTCCGAGGGACCATGCTGAACACACTTCAGGGCAGAAGCTGGGTGTTTATTCCTCACTGCTTTGACCCTTGGGAGTGAGGGTGTTCCAGAAAGCCCCGCAGGAGGGCTGAGTAAGCTCCCACAGCGCCGGATAAAGTCCTTAGGCCAGCCGGGGAAAGGAGGCTATCAATGCAGAGTGCTACCAGGAAGCATGGGAACTGTGCACGGCAGCTGGCCTCGGAGGTGGTCAAGGACGGAACTAGCCCCAGGCTTGGGCATCCTTGGCCACAATCTCCTTTTCATTCTCAGCATCCCCCTTCCCGTGTAGGGGACCCTTTACTTTTTAAAATCTTGGTCCCCTGGTGATTTGTTTAGGGGCTTGACTGGGAAGTTGCTCCTATCCCCTTCCTAGCTGTGTGTTCTTAGACAAGTTCCTGAACCTCTCTGAGCCTTCATTTCCTCACCTATAAAATAGAGCCATGGCAGCTTTGCAAGGCCTGAGTTGCAATGAGATGCTACGAAGCAGCCACATCACCTTTCCTCCTGGGGACTTGGCCCTCTGAGGCTCCTTCTGCTGGCCGAGCAGTGACCTGTCCTCAGAGGCGGGGCGGCGGGGGGGGGGGGGGGGGCGGAGACATGGCCGTTTCAAGCATCCCCTCCTTGTCCCCGGCCCCAGGGGTGTTCCTGCTTCTCCAACATCCTCATCCTCTCGCTCCTGTCTCCACCGCATCCTGACAGCGTGCGGTGGCCGTCAGCCACCCCCTGATCGTGTCATCCCTGGCAGAAGTCAAAACTTTGACGAAAGGTAGAGGAGGTTGGGGGCAGGTCTGCACCAATCAACAGGCATGTATGTTGGGGGTGGATCAGGGGGAGAATCTGAGACGAGGCCTGGGTCCCACGGGGCAGGGGGGAGGACTGGTTGCAGAGACAGCTGCGGGGACAGGGAAGACCTGGCACTTTCTGGACAGGAGCCCACCTCCCACCCCAGTGTGGATGGGGCCCCGGGGCCTCAGACTGGGACTCCAACCTCAGCCTGGACTGACTCCCCTCATTGTCCCCACACCTCCCTGGGAAGCCGCACCTGGCTGTCCCCTCCACTGTGTGGTCCCCACATCCCTCAGCTGAAGAATGCTACCCACGGGTGGAGGGACCAGGCTGGGGCGCCCCATGTCTCCTTCTGAATCTTCCCCAGCCACTCTCTGGGCCTCAGTTTCTCCATCTGCAAAATGAGGAAGTCCTTTCCAGCTGCGAGCTTTACCAGTGAAATCAGTTTGTTCCTCTCAGACTCCCCATCACAAAAGGGAGACTGCGGGAGAGTCAAGGGGTTTGGGGGGGGGGTCAGGTGACCGCCAATGAGGTTCTAAACGGGGCCTTCCAGGGAGGCCTGGTCTCTGGGCCTCCGCGCTGGGCTCGTTCACAGGCAGGACAAATTTGGCAAGATTTTGTTTCCGTGACTGCAGGCTGAAGACGCAGGTTTGATGGGGGTGGGGAGGCGGGGACTGGGGACAGCGCGTGCTGGAGCAGTGCCAACCAGCTCACAGGGCTGATGGCTACACGTTCAGGAATTTTGTCAGCCACCTGTTAAACAGCCACAATGAAATATTAAGTCGTATTAACTTGCCATGAAATAAATTACATTAAGAAAAGAGAATAAACACTCCAAAGCCATATTTTCATGATTGCTTTATGATATTGTGCTATCGTATATGCTTTTGGGGGGATTTACAGCTATTGCACGGAAATACTACAGAATGGAGCGTCACTCTGTGTCTCTTCCAAACTTTGTGCTCAGCGACATCTCCCTGGTACCTTGAGAGGACGGGCTTACGCCACGGAGCCTGGCGAACACCACCGACCGTGGTCTGTTGTAGTTGTTGTTGTTTTTCCTGGAAAGCCAGTCACTGAATATTCAGCAGTACACCACGGAGTGTGGGGAAAGGCATGGGGCAGGAACAGAAGGCGGGAGATGCCGGCGTGCAGCAGCCCAACCCTGAGCCAGGGTCAGACATGGCCCACGATGATACAGGAGGCCTCTGGCAAGTGCGGCTGGGATGCAGGCCTCCCATCTCCCTGCGAGGGGGGTCAGAGACAGTCTGTGGCTATAGAGGGGAAGAGCTCTGCCTTTGGGCCCAAGTACTTGGGGGGGTAGCTCTCTCTCTCTCTCTTATGCACAGAATTCAGGGAGGGGGGGTGCCCCCTATGAGAGGGACCACCTCACTGCTGGTCTCTGTAAGGACAATATGAGCTCATGCCTCTGTGAGTCTGCAGAGACCGGGGTCCCCTCAGCTGTTCCTGGTCCCTCCCAGAGGGCTCGTGACCCCAGTGAGGACAATGACTCCCCCAGCAGACTGCAGCTTTCTAAAGCACTGTCTCCCCCATCAGACTGGAGGTTTGTAAAGGCGAGGCTATTTTTATGCCCAGACTAGGGGCTCCTAAGGGCAAGACAGTGTCTCCCAAATTATACTGGGGGATTCAGGGGGCAGGACTGTTTCTCTCTTCAGATTCAGGGCATTGAGGATGTCTTACTTAGGGTTTCCAAGGACGCAACTGTGTCCCTTCCTCAGTCGGAGGCCTTCTGAGGGCCTGAACAAGCCTCCCACACTGGACATCCTCCCACAGTCTTGGTGAGACTGGATTTTGGGGTGGATGGAATCTGGGGGAATCCCATGGGTGAGCCATCTCTGTCCAATCTAAGGAAACTCTAACGGGAAGATTCGAAGGAGCAGAATGCTGATCCTCAAAGCCCTTGGGTACAGGAGAGCATCTGTACTGGGAGGGCCAGGAGCCCCGGGCTCATGTGGACTGGCCCCGCTGTATTTGCCAGCCAGGGAGGGACCAGGTAGGGCCAAGATGGCCCCTGCCCCTAAGTTCCCACTAATAATTGTAAGACAGGCCCCCACTTATCCATGGATCCATCCATGCATCCATTCATCCATCCATCCATCCACTCATCCATCCATCCATCCATCCATCCAACCATCCATCCATCCATCCATCATCCATCCATCCATCATCCATCCATCCATCCATCCAACCATCCATCCATCCATCCTCCATCCATCCATCCATCCATCCACTCGTCCATACATCCATCCATCCACTCATCCATCCATCCATCCATCCA
>CM052900.1:146491813-146513551 GCA_028534135.1 Potos flavus
GTCCCTACGGACTTGGACAGCTCCCTGGGGAGGGGGTGGGCGTCTTCCAGACTAGATCCAGAGATCCCAGCCTGATTCACAGCCTCTTGAAGTTGTCTCCAGGCCCCTAGGCACGGTCAAGGGGAGACGTGGGGTTTGAGAGCAGCCCTGCACTATGGAAGCCAGCAGCGCAGAGTGTCGGAGGCGGGGACGCTGGAGTCAGTCTCATCCGAACCCAGAGGGACCAACGAGCCCCAGGCAACTCCAGGCAGCCCCGTGTTTCTTGAGCCTCGGCCTTCTCACCTGCTAAGTGGGTGTGGTGGTCCCTCTTGCTTAGCTATTGAACAGTTTAAGTCATGTGGGTAAAGCCCACACATAGTGCCCGGCACACAGTAGGTCTTCAACAAATACACGTGACTCTTCAAGTTCCACGAACCAAGGGTTAGTAAAGCCAGCTGCCAGGAGTTGGAGCCCACCTTGACCACCTACTAGCTCTGTGACCTTGACACATTAACCTCAATGTGCCTTGATCTGCTGTCTGTGAAATGGGGTAGTAACAGTCCCTTCCTCACAGGGCAGTGGTGCGGGTTTCCTGAGATGCTGCGCGCGGAGGGCGGGAGAGCGGAGCGGCGCTCAGGGAGCCCCGGCGGTCACGGTCAGCTTCTCTCTGGTTGCTTGTGGTCGCTGTTCCAGGGCCTTCTAGCCTCTTCCTTCCTGGCCCCTCCAGACCTCTGCAGGCCGCCTTCGTGCCCCCCAGGGTCTGTGAGAGACCTCATGGTTCCTTCCGGATCTGCCCTGCACTCCTTCTGCTCCAACTCCTGACCCACGACCGCCATCTCTCACGCGTGCATGCACGCACATGCACACGTGTGCGCGCACACACACACACACACGCCTCTCTCCCCGCCCCTGACTCAGGGGGCGTGGGGCCCCCTCAGGCTCCTTCCTGTTCACAAAGCACATCGTTACTCTCCCTGCCCGGGGTGGCCCGTCCTCACAGCAGCGCGGGTGCCGGGCGGGGGCTTGGCCGGGCCTCCTCCTCCCTCCCACCTCTCCCTGAGCTGCCCGGTGTTTCCGTAGAACTTGGGCTCCTACAGTCGAAAGTGCCCCCACCTGGAGGGAGAGGGCTCGGGATTGCTCCTCCAGCTCGCACAGCACTCCCGGCAGGACCCACTCCTCTGTGTTGGAGGAACGTCTGTGGGAAACTCGGGCCTGCAGGCCAGACCCATCCACGAACGGGTGGAGTTTTAGCCGCACAGTGTTCTCATCATTTGATCAGTTAGCTAATTTATGAACTCTGAGGATTTCACACAAAAATCTGGAGTTCTGTTTTATTAAGAAATCGGAGGGCCCATGGCTGGCAGGAGACGCAGCCCAGGCTCTCCGTGGTCCCCGCTGGCCTCGGAGGGTCACTAGCATCACAGGCTTGACCCAGGAAGATATTTGAGGCTCATGACCCTGTCCCAGGGACCCCAGCCTGCTCTGTGTACAGATGGGTAAACTGAGCAAAAGGGGGGGCAGGGACCCCTCTGTCCACCGCACCCTGAAATGCCCCCTGAGGGCAGGCCTGTCCCCGCCCTGTCCATGGCTGTATCCTTAGTGCCAGAAAGGTGTCTGGCACATAGTAGGTCCGCGATAAGCATCTGTGTCACGGAGCATTTGTTGACGATGTAAGTTAGAAGCAGAGCCAGGGCTCAGACTTGGGGCCTGATTCTCAGGCCAGGAGCCCCCTCAGCCCCAGCTGTTTACCCCACAACTACCAGGCCCCCTGTCAGGAATCCCACCCCACAACCCCTGCTTCCCCATTCATAGGCACGTACTCACCCATGGTCTCGGTCAACTTAGATCCCGCATAGCCCACTGCCCGTTAACCCTGGACAGGAAGGTGAGCCTTTTGCAGAAATCGTAGATCATCTTTGAGGACTATTTTAACATTTATTTTTTTTAAATATTTTTTATTTATTTATTTGACAGAGAGAGAGAGAGATCACAAGTAGGCAGGGAGGCAGGCAGAGAGAGGGGGAAGCAGGCTCCCCGCTGAGCAGAGAGCCCAATGCGGGGCTCGATCCCAGGACCCTGAGATCATGACCTGAGCCGAAGGCAGAGGCTTTAACCCACTGAGCCACCCAGGCGCCCCTATTTTTAACATTTAAAAGAAGAATGGGACACATTCGCATTGTGAGGGGTCCATTTAAGTGGGAGGGGGCAGGGCCCCCCAGCAAGGCCGTGATGTCCGCAGACCTAAGACCAAATCCTCACTGTGCCGCACTCTGAGCCTCAGTTTCCTCACCCATAAAATGGGAGCAATAACCATACCCACCCCCGAGAGGTGTGGTGAGGATTAAGGGAGGTAATCCAGGTCAGTCACTAAGCCCGGAGCCCGGCACACAGTAGGTGCGCAGGGAGGGCGGATGCTGTTACTGTCCCTGCCCCAGCCGCCACTAGGAGATCCCGGTGACAGGGGACATGCACCTCGGACGGAGGCCACCGGGTGTAGAAATGCTCCGTAGCTTTCTCTGCGGTTGGAATCACGGCAGCACATGCATATAATAAAATGGAGCTCGGCTACGGGCTGGGCCAATGATTCCGTCTACAGACAGGAAGACTTGGTGGCCCCTGGCGACAAGCATCCCCAGGAGCTCTGGGCCCCCAGGTTAGCAATCTTGGAGCTGGCTCAGGTCAAAGCCACAAGGGAGTTCCAGCGCTCACAGTCATGGTGGCAGTGCAGAAACAGGCCATCTGGGCCCAGCCTCCCCTTCCTTCCCACCCCCACCCCTTCCAGCCAGAACTCCAGGCCCCGGGCAGTCCAGCCACTGCCTGAGCCAGTGAGGGGAGGTGCTCTGCTGTCCCCTCACAGCCCTGGCACAGGGAGGCCCAGTCTGTGGTTCTCTGTCTTCCCCATGAATACATAATCGCCTCACAGGATGGGCTGAGATGCTGGTTATAATAAAACCGTTTCATTACATCCCTCTGCATGGAACCATTTAATGAACACACGGCTGCTGGCTCCGGGTGTCCCCTGGGCCAGATGCAAATGAAGCATGTTGCACAGTACCATTTAATTAGCTGGGGGTGGGGTGGTGGGAGGGAGATGGAGACAGGGAGGTGACATTATGGAGAAGCAGAGAGGGGAGGTCAAAACGGAAGTTGTCGGGGTGGGGCAGAGAGCAGAGGGAGGGTGGGGAGGAGGGAGCCATGGAAAGAGGGGATTATAAAATAATGTCCTTTGAGCCACCAGATTCAGCTGCATTCAAAGCTATCAACCCTTGGACATTTAGATTAATCAGCCAATGGGAGCCTTGTTTTCTGTTTCTCCTAAACCTGTTGGAGTCTGATTTATGTCCCTGGGACTGGAAGTGTCGCAGAAGGTACAGGTCATTTTTTTAAAGATTGTATTTATTTATTTATTTGACAGAGAGAGAGAGAGATCACAAGTAGGCAGAGAGGCAGGCAGAGAGAGGGGGAAGCAGGCTCCCCGCTGAGCAGAGAGGCCGATGCGGGGCTCGATCCCAGGACCCTGAGATCATGACCCGAGCCGAAGGCAGAGGCTTAACCGATTGAGCCACGCAGGCGCCCAAAGTACAGGTCATTCTTGGCATAAGAGAAGGCCCTGAGGCTAAAGATCACGCTCTAGTCAAAGACACAAAACTATGCCCATTAGTCTGAAGCATAGTGGGTGAGGCAAGATGAGTGTCATTTGCGCTCAGGGGGGCCACGAAGCCTTCCAGAAGTTGCGCAAGAGGACCAAGAGAGGCAAAACTTCCACCTCCTACAATCGGCACCCCACCATCTCCCCCAGTAGCCTGACTTCTCAGCATCCCCAGATCCAACTCGGTCCACTCCCAAAAGTCTACAATTAAATATCCAGGGACAATCAGAGCTGGAAGCCATTGTTAACACTCCTCAGTCCAATGCCCTCCGTTTCGTTACTTCTGTATTGGCCAAGGAATACATCAATATGTTCTCTTGTATGTATTGTGTTCTCATGCCCGTACATGGTAAAGTCTAACCAAATCGATAAAGGAAATAGCTTTTATGTTGCGGATGAGGACAAGGGAGTGGTATGACTCACCTCAGTTTTTACGAGGGTTACAGGAAACAGTATGTGTAAAGTTCACAGCCCAGCGCCTGGCACACAATCAAATTGATCAAGACTTATGTAAAAGAGAAAACGTTAAAAGCTGCAAGAGAGGAAAAAATGACATGCTAGGCATTGAGGAACAAAATAAGGATGTGAGAAACAAAAATAGATGGTAGCAGATTTCTAATTAAAACGATGTAAATGAGTGACATCAGTGAAAATGGCATAGTAAGGACTACTAAAAAATCTCTCCTCTGTAATGATGAAAGTGGCAAAAAAAAAAAAAAAAAAATCCTCAGAATCTACTTTTTCAGAACTCTGGAAATTTACCAAAGGCTTGCAACAATCCCGGGTGCATTTATTCAAGTCAATTGGATGAATGTCAGTAAGAATAGTGAGCTTTGTAACATTTCTCATGCTGTAGTCCCATCCTCCTCTGCTCAGCTCCATGGTAACCTTGAAATCTAATGGCCCAGAATCATGGGGGAAAGAGTAGCCTGGCAACCACTGGAGGGGGGCAGAACGAGGTTAGAGCATCTTCAAAGCCACATTCTTAGATCATTCTCATTATTTGACCTGTCTGGTAGTTCCCTAGAAGATCTTACTTGTAAGTCCGTCTTTATTTTACCTGAGTCAGAATTTGCTCTGGGCAAAAATTCTTTTCCTTGGGGCCGGGGGGGAGGAGGGGTGCTTGTCAAAAACAATTACAAGCAATTGTTTAATTTCACAATTGCCCGAGACAGTGGACAGCAGCTGGGGTAAGCCATAGAGTAACCGAAAAGCTTAAAAGACAAAACTAGGGAACGGAACATCCATACAGGCTTTGAAAATCTCCACAATATACCTGGGAAGTGAGGATACCGTGAGCATGTACACGTCTTCAGGAAAGACCTGAGAAGGCCCTGGGGGCTCACTTCTGACTGACCTTGAGACCTTGTGGAGGTCAAGGTTTGGAGTTGTAAACTGCCTGGTTAGGGGTTGAAGGCATGCCCCACCACTACCCAGAGCCTCTCAAAAAGGGCTGGAAAATCTATGGGTTCTATGCTTCTAAGGAAGGCTCTGTCTAGTCATTAGCTGACCACCAAGAATTTATCTGAATAGACACTTCAATGGCCACACGTGACAAAGAATACAGACTTCACAGAAATATCCTTAAAGAAAAAACCCACAGAAATAAGTGTTAAAACAAAGGCAGTACAACAAATCCTGGTGGGGGGAAGGGGGATTTGATTTCCAGAATGGCTACATTATACTATTTGTAATGTCCAATTTTCGACAATAAATTTTAAGATACACGAAGAGACAAGAAAGCATGGCTTATATGGCTCATGCACAGAAAAGAAGCAATCAGTAGAAACAGTCTCTGAGGGAGTCTAGAGACCAGACTTACTAGACAAAGACCTCAGATGAGCTATTTTAAGTGTATCCAAAGAACTAAAGGGAAATAAGAGAACAACACTTCACCAAATGGACGTCGACAAAGAGATAGAAATTATTTTTAAAAAGAACCAAATAGAAATTGGTGTGTTAACACCATATTTAACCATTAACACCATTAACACCATAATTCCATATCCAGAAAAACTAACCTTCAAAAATGAAGGAGATATATAGACACACCCGAGCAAACAAAAATCGAGAGAATTTGTCCCTAGCAGATGTGTCGTTCAGAAATACTAAAGGGGGATCCTTCAGGCTGATATGAAAGGACATGAGACAGGAATCCAAATCCATATCACAGCCGTGTAGGTGGTACCATAGTGGACATCTTGGACCCTCCCCTCTACTTCTCTCAAACTTCTCAGCTCAGCAAATACATCAAGCCTGAGACTTCTATTTCAGCTCCTGTTCACATTACATTCATGTCTTCAATTCCATTCCCACATCCACCACTCTTTGCATTCATTTACTCACTAAAAGACGTATTTATATATCAAAGTATGTATCCATTGGTATACATTGGATATACCACTTATCCACGTTGGTAATTGATGACATCTTGTTTGACAGAGGCATTGTGAAACTGCAAATCGAACTCACCGTTAAAGTATACCTTGGTATCCTTTCATTCCTTGTCAAAATTTAGCAAAATTGGCTAACTCTTATGGAGGTTATAATAGCACAAACATAAATCTGAAATCTCATAAAAATTCTATGCAAAGTACGGCCTCTGAGTGGCTTATGAGATTAAATGTACATTTCCCATCTGGCCCAGAAATGCTTTTCCTAGATATTTGACCCAAGTGAACAGAAAATTTATGTTCACGTAAAAACCTGTGCACTCCATTGACAGCTCCTATATTTGTAATTGTTCCAAACTGGAAACTCCGAAGATGTCTTTCAACAGGTGAATAGGGGTGAGACCCACGCAAGGGAACACTACTCAGCTCTATAGACCCTACGAGCTAGTGATTCACACACGCACACATGAGAATATTGATCCTTTAAACACAATTAGTAATATAGTATACAATTCATAGCATGGGTGTAAGATGTAGGACAACGATAGTAATACAGTAGAGAGGAGCCCTCCTTCGGAAAGATCCGGAAACTATACATGAGGCACCATAATGTCACGTAGGTAGATTGCGTTAGGCTGATGATCTGTACGACAAACACTAAAACAACCCGTGAGATAACAAAAGGTCATAGCTAATAAAGCAACACAGAAGGCCAAGTGGAATTACAAATGACACTCCGTCCAAAAGAAGGCAGAGAAAAAGGGAAGGCATCCAAAGAACAGATTGGGCTTATGGAGAACGAACGGAAAGATTCGTAGATTTAAACCCAATAATATCACTACGATGATCTTCTTTTCCCAGGGAAGTAAACCAAGGCACAGGGACAGAGCCAGGAGGGAGGAGGGCCAGCCCTCCATTAATCGGCCTGTCCACCTGTGCTCATAACTTCACAAGGAACGTGCCCCCGGCCCTAAGGACCCTGGAGACTTCTGATCCCCAGCCTTTACTTCTTGCCAGATTGCCCAGTTGATGTGGACACAGAACTGAATGGGCTGTGGGGATTATCTGTTCAACCCTTTCATTCTACAGCTGGGGAACCTGTAGCCCTGAGAGGCAAAGGGGCTTGTTCAAGGTCACACTCGGAAGCAGGGTCCCAGCTGGGATTGTGACCTAGCCGCCAACCCACTTCTCTCTCCCCTCCCTTTCCAGCTGCCAGGCTCCTCACCACTGCTCCCAGATCCTTTCCTGCTCCTCCCAAACTGCTGTGACAACACCTGGCCCTTGATTTTCTCATGTCCCAGCAGACATTAATTAGGAGCACTCATCATTGCATTTTAATCATTTTGCAAATGCTCCCAGGTGTTTTCCAGGAGACATTTTTCTGGATTATTTTCCTCCAAATAGATAGGTTCAGAGTCGTCTGTCTCCCATAATTGGAAAACACCAGGCTCCTATGGCATTGCTGACTGCTTCCTTTCCAGAGGGCTCTTGGCCATTGGAGTTGGGAAACCATTAGAGATCACTGATGCAGACTGGGGAAACCGAGGCCCCGAGGAGGCGGGACTGCCCGAGGTCACAATGCAGGGTAGGAGCTGAAGCAGAACCTGAACTCGGATCTCTAGGCGCCTGGACCTGCTCTTTCACGGGATCAAGTTTGCTCCTGCTGAGCTTTGAATGTGACCTTGAGACTCAGTTTCCAGGCGATGCCATGATGTCAAGGACACTTTGTTTCTGGCTCTGAGCATGAAGTCATCTGGTTTCCTTTTGAAATAGTTTCATACAAGTGATTCACGCTCCAAGAAAAATTCAGTGGATACCAAAATATAAAGAAACTAGACGACTCTAAGAGCTTTCTGGGGTAACACCATTAGCTTTTGAGGGAATATTCTTCTAACCTTCTCTGACTGCTTTTTCTCCATACCCTTTCTCTAGCCGCTCCGTCCAGCTCTGCGCATTGAGGCAGGCTGCGTGGATCCTTCCAGGGCCTCCTGATGGCTGGCTGGCTCCCGTCGGGTGCAGCCAAGGACATGCACAGCTGGCGGAGAGGATGAGTGGAGAGAAAGAGTTCGGGTATTCCTTCCTGCTCCCTCCTGGATTCCACTGGGAGTCTGCAGTTCCTGAGACCCCCGGGGCAGGGACCAGGCCAGTTCCCGAGAAAGGCGCCTACAAGTAGTCTGGGCCAGCCCTGGTGGCCGGCCAGACATTGCCTGGACTCTGCCTGCGGCGCAGATTGGCCTCTTACTTGCTCCCTTGGGTCCTGGGGTCCCACCCCACCTGGGCAGGCTGCAGCTCTAAGAGAAGAGCTTTTTCTACTTCTCCTGTTCCTCTGCCCTTGCCTCTACTTCCCTCCCAGCCCTGCTTCCCCCAGCCAGGCCTCCAGGAGTGACTGACCTGCCTGCCTACGCCCCACTCCTTACTCACTCTGCCAGCATTCCCGAGCCCCAGGCTTGTGCAAGGAACAGGGAGTCATGGCGGGGAGCAGGTGACAAAGACGGGGTCTCCTCCACGACTGCCACCTCCCTGCATTATGTTTTTCAGGGCACCCTTCAGGACCTGGCACGATGGGGTACGTCTCTCTTGCATCAGGCTCCTGCACTAAAAAGAGCGAGCCCTGAGGGCAGAATGCCGTCAGTCCCTGTCACCTTCACATCCCCTGTGCGTAGAACAGCGCCCCTAGAGGCTCAACAAATCAGTGCTCAGTCAATGTCTGGGTTAGGAAGGACTGCAGAGCTGCTAGCCCAGAGGACGCTGTTGGAGGAGGAGAGCAAATGCTCAAGTAACCCGGGCTCCAGGGATGTCTAGGGAGGAGCCATGGAGATGACGGGGGAGGAGGACCTGGCTTCACTCCCGCGCACACTCCCGCACTTCGTCAGACTTTTCCTGGGTGCCCGCTATACGCCGGGCTCCGAGACGCGGGCAAATGTGGGGCACAGCAGACCGCGTACCTGCCCTGAGGGGTTCCCGGGCAAGTGGAAGACACAGACACTGCCCCAGGAAGCTTAGCAGAGTGAAAAGCTCCAGAGTAGGACGTGCAGTGACTCCTGCTGGAGGAAAACCCAGCATTTATTGAGCTACTAAATTCCATCTTTGGTGAAAGCAGCTTGAGTTGGGTCTCGGGCACTTTCAACCAAAAGATTCAAGCTGCTTTCACCAAAGAGGGAATTTCCTAGTTTGTAGAACTGGGAAAGAGTGAGGGACAGCTTCGGGCACGGCTGGGTTCAGGGGCTTGGATGATTCCACTGGATCTCTCATTCTCTCTATCTCAACATCTCCTTATTCCGCTTCTGCGCGGGAGCACCTCTCTCTCTGCCAATCGGCTTAGGAGGCTGGAGAGGGGGTGGGGAAGCAGAGTCCCAATGACTGGCAGCTGCAGGCTCATCCTCTCCCGGAGGGACTCCCGAGAGTAGGAGGGAACGGGTCTCTCTGATAGCCGCACGGAAGGATCTGATCAAGGATTCTGATAGGCCTGATTTGGGTCACATGCTCTCCTTGGACCAATCACTAGTTCCTGGGGGAGTGGAGTGCTATGATTGGTCCAGTCGAGGCTTACACCTGTTAAAGGCGGGGGGGGGGTTGGGTCACAGTTGGATCACCCCTCGGAATACCAGGGTCTGGGTGGTGCACCTTGGTCTCCCGGAGGGAGGGCGAGGAGCGATGGCGCTGAGAACAGAGGGGGAAGTAGACGCCAAACCAGTACACGTGCCAATTCCAGTAAACATTCTTATTCCCTTTTATAAAGAAAGAAACCGAGTCTCAGAGCAGTTAAGCAATTGATGTAAATTAGCAGGGGGCCGAGCAGCACCCGGAACCCTTCTCTGCTGGACACGAGTGCCCTGTGCTCCTAACAACTCGGCTACAGCACGTCCCACAGCGCGCGGCTCTGCGCTCCGTGTCGCCAGCTCCCGAACCTGAATTCTGACAGGTGGGGGCTTGTAATTCCTACCCAGACAGGAAGAGCCTCAAAGCTCGGACACGCAGGCCCCTCGCAGCCCCAGAACTTACAAATCTCATCTTCATAATAGATGTAACTGGAGGCTCCCTTTCCTCCTGGACCACAGTGTGCAGAAAAACACTGCTCCTGGAAATTTCCCGTCCACCTAGCAGGGCTGAGAGTGAGCGCATCAAAGAGAGTAGAGACCAGAGTGGTGTTGCTGGAGGCGACCTGAGCGGGGAGATAGAACGTTAAGGTGGCTGAAGAGTGATCTGATTGACGCATGAACATATCCCCCAGCGAAGCGCACAGCTCGGAGTGCTCAGACACAGCCAGAGCCTCCTCGAGCCTCCTCTTCCTCGGGGGCTCCCTTCCAGCTGTCGGACCTCCTCCATCCCTCCTGCCTGCCCAGCCCGGCCATTTCATCCAAGGGGCGACTCGCGGCCATGTAGCTCACGGGGTCTAGAGGGAACCCAACCCAACCTTGCTCATTTAACAGATGAGAACGTGGAGCCCAGAGAGGCCCAGGCACGTGCTCAAGGTCAGAGTCGGTTAGGCATCAGGCCTCACCGACCAAGGGCATCTATGCACCGGGCCCCAGCTCAGACACTGGCACGTACTTACTGAATCCTTGGACAACAGCCCTGTAGGGTGGACGTCATTAGCCCCAATTTACCCATGGGCAAGGTGAGGCTCCGAGAGAGTCAACGACATGCTCAAGGTCACGGAGTTTCAGACTGTTTTGAATAAGCGCCCAAGTCCAAGCCGTGAGCCACTCTGTGGGCCATTTGTCCATTGGTGGCATGCGCTGCTGGGTCACAGCGTGATGGCGCGATGCTGGAACCTGCTGGCTCCATTTCCCGGGTCCCCTCGCCCACCAGCCTTCAGTTAGCCGGGGACACGGAGGGCGTCGTGGAGGACTGGAAGGTAGGAGCCGAAAGAAGCCCTTTGTATTCCACCCCCACAACCCCGGGCTTCCGGAAGAAGTTCTGGCTGCACCTGCCGGCTGCCGGTCCACAGCCCTTGGCGGCTGTGGCAGCAGTGGCAGTGACTGGCAGCGGCAGCGGGGGGCCGGGGATGGGGGGGCTCTGCCAGTGGTGGGGTCTGCGGCTACAGCAGCTGGAGCAGCAATGCCTGGCCCCAGCACTGCCCCCTCCTGCCCTGCGGCCCCCAGGCCCTCTCCCTTTCTCTTTTTACTCACTCTTCCAGCTTCTCAACGTGTTTATAACCAGTTCCCTGCGTCGGATCCTCCGTTTGCAGTTCCTAGCATAGTTTCTGTTTTCGCTCCATGAGCCTGACTCCTACAGTGCTGGGCATCAGCAGTGACAGCAGGAACCAAACCCTCCCTGATGGGGTTAGGGGCGGGCTGTCTGACATGAGGAGGCTTGAACGCAGTGAGTGGGGACCTTGTTGCCAGGGGACAGCAGGACCACCCACCAACCACAGTAGTCATCGGCAGGGCAGGCTGGGGCCTTCAGTCCCTGAGCCCCCACCCCCGCCCTGGTTGGCTGCTTTGTCCGACCCCTGGCTGCAGCCGGGCCCCTGCGGGGGCGGGGGGTGGCCCCGTCATAAGGCCGCTTAGGACACAGCTGGAGAATTCGCCGAAAGCACACGATGAGCACGGTGGTTAAACTCTTCAGTCACAAATCCAGAGATCTACGGTTGTCCCGAGGAAGGTTTCGTTGTGCAGCTGTGCGGCAGACGAATGAGAAGTAGATCTAGAGTGCCATCCCGGGGGTGTGGGGCTGCGCACCTCCGCTGAACTCACCAGCGCGCTGTCCCGCGCTCAGAAGTGCAGGCAGTGACTGGGGAAAGAGGCACAAGCTAAGAACGAGGTACACGGCTTGGGGGGCTCTCTGAGCTGTGGCAACCACCTCTAGGACGCATGCGGGCTGCACAGCCTGCTTTTCAGGGGGCTTGCAAAGCCAAATGGGGCTCGGGGCCAGAAAAGGCCATGCAGCAGCTCCAGTCTCCAGGGCAAGCTGCCCTGACACCTGCGCGCCAGGTCCCCGGCTGGCCAGTGGCCTTCTCCACACAAGCAGGGATGAAGCTGTGCGGGGCCAGCGGCAGGTCCTGGTAGGAGACTCACGGCCCAAGCTTCTTCGTGTCTGTATCTGCTCCTGCAGGCAACTGTCTTCCATTTGAAGAGAGCTGTTGACTTTTCCCCGGGACCTGGTAGAGATAGAACACGTGACCTGGGGCTGCTAAGTGACTAGCAGCGCGGCGGCCCGAACAGCCCCGGGGTCGGCAGGTGCAGCAGCCAGCCGGCACCAGGGGGCGGGTGCATATGCGCAGTGGGGCTCCAGGCCCATCGTCGTGGTAGCAGGCAGACGGCATGAGCAGGTGGCAAGATCCCACGGCGCCCTCTCCAGCTGCATCGCCACCTTTCTCCCCACCCACGCGGCTGGCCCGGTGCGACATTCTCCGTCACCAGCCTCTTGGGCATACCTCGGAGGTATGGCGGGTTCAGTGCCAGACCGCACGAGAAAGTGAGTGAAATGATGCTCGTGGGTTTTGTTTCCACCTATGCTGGAGTCTGTGTGTGTGCAACAGCAGCCCGTCTCGGAGCCATGTGCACACCTGAATTTAAAAATACTTTGTTGCTAAAAAATGCTAACCATCATCTTAGCTTTCTGGGAGTCATAATCTTTTTTGCTGGCGGAGTGTCTTGCCTCGAGGTGGACGGCCGCTGACTGATTGGGGTGGCGGGTGCCGGAGGCTGGGGTGGCCGGGGCAAGTTCTTAAAATAAGACAATGATGAAATTTGTCTCATCAACGGGCTCTTCCTTTCACTTGAACGCTGAGATGCCATTATGCGGTGATCAATTGGCCTAATTTCAAGATTATTGTATCTCAGCGAGAAGGGACGCCCCAGCAGAGAGGGGAGATGCGGGGGACAGCTGGTCCGTGGAGCAGTCAGAACACACACATTTATGGATTCAGGTCACCGTCTCATATGGGTGTGGTTCGTGGCGCCCCAAAACAATGCCAATGTTTGATGTGATCATCAAAGATCAATGATTTACAGGCTGCCATAACACATATTATAATAATGAAAAGGTTTGATATTTTGGGAGAATTATCAAAATGTAACCCGGAGTGAGTGAATGCCGTTGGAAAGACGGCGCTGGCAGACTTGCTCGATGCAGGGCTGACCCAGACCTTCAATCTTTAAAAAAAAAAAAAGCTCATTACCTGCAAAGCTCAACAAAACAAAGCAGATAAAACCAGGTATGCCTGTATTGGCTGCCTGCGGCTGCTGTCACAGATCACCGAGAACTCGGTGGCCACGCGCTCTCCGAAGGCTCTGGGCGAGAGCCCTCCTGTCTCCTCCAGCGGCGGATGCTTCCCGGGGTCTGCAGCACCCTCCTGCCCCCAGCTTCTGCCCCCTCTCTGCAGAGCCCTCTGTACCCCTCTCTGTGTCGTCTCCTCTTCTGTCTCTCCTAGGGACATTTGTCATTGGATTTGGGGCCCACGCTAATCCCGGGTGATCTCATCTTGACATCCTCACCTGACTTATATCTGCAAAGACACCTTTTCCAAATAAGGTCACATTCTGAGGTTCCGAGTGGATATATCTTGGGGGGTCAGGGAGGTACTATTAGTCCATTGCTCTAACTGATGAGACAGCACCAGCTGAAGTGACTCCTGTGGCACCCCAGAATGACCCAAAGATTGGAAGAAAGAGCTGCCCCCCCCCCCAGGGGCACACTTTCAAGCCGTGCATCTCTTTGTCCACTTGGCCAGATCCAGAAACGGCCAGAAGCAAAGATCCACCCCATTCATAGGCGGTGACAACAGTTTGGCTAAAGGATCGAGGGCTGGAAAGAACCAGCTGGAAGGGTTGGCTGCTGATGGGGAGGAAGGGGGAGAAGGGTATAGACAGTCGTCTCAGCATAGCATACAATGTGAGGATATCAGGGACCCCTCAGATGCTCACCTGGGGTACTTGCTGCACAGGAAGTGACTCTGGGGGTCCCCGCAGCAGTCACAGGCTGTGTCAGTTGCGGCGGCACATGGGCATGGGCTCTGGGGGACCTTGGTGGGTCTGGCAGCGGGGGCTGAGGTGGCCCTAGCAGCAGTGTCTCCGCCCGCCCCGCAGTGTGCGCTCCTGGGCTCTGGCCGTCCCGCCCCTCCCTGTA
This sequence comes from Potos flavus, assembly GCA_028534135.1. Lineage (NCBI taxonomy): Eukaryota > Metazoa > Chordata > Mammalia > Carnivora > Procyonidae > Potos > Potos flavus. Next base: position 146,505,908 of record CM052900.1, read on the forward strand.
CTGCACCTGCCCCAGCAGCCCCTGCGGGAACTGACCTCTGCACGGCCTCTACTTCCCTTTGGCTCCCGCAGCCCTTCCCGTGCTCTCGTAATCGGTTCCTTTTATTCAGTTCCTCTGTGTGAAACACCTGCCGTGGACAGTCTTCCCCGCCGCCCCAGCAGAGAGCCTGTGGCTTGGCTGGGCCCCCCTGGAGGGAGGCCGGCCCCTTGCACCTTGCCACCTTGCAGACATGGCTCCTTCTGAATCCTGAAAGTGGATCTCCCGGGACCACGGGTGTATGAGGAGAGAGACAGAGAGCAATGGGGGTGTGATGACACGGCACTCAGTGCCCCATCCAGATGTGGGATCAAATCCCCAGGTTCATCAAATGCCAGGGCCGGCAGGGGCATCCAGACCACCAATCCCTGTCCCTCCTGGTTCTGAGCTCTAAAGCCGAAGCGTGTAGCGGTTAGGTGAGCTCTTCAGGGTCACAGCCCAGGCAGCACCAGCTGGGGACAAGAACCTAGGGCTCCAGACTCCTACCCTGGGCACTTTCACTGTCCTGCAGCCTTGCATACCACTCCACTCTGCAGCTGGCATAGAGGTAGCCCAGACAGTGTCTTGCATCGTGATACATAATGCGTGTATCTCATTTGCAGCGTGATGCCTAGCTTCACGCCAAGGACTAACGAGGGGAAGACGAAACTGCCGTCCGGACAATAAGAGAGCAGCTCCTGAAGGGAGGTGTACCTCCCTGCCCGCCCCCAGACGCCCTGCCCGCTCTGATGCTCACCGCAAGGCCAATTACATTTTACATAGTTTTCTTTTTTAATCTTTCAATAAATATCGCCTGTGAAAATCAATTGGCATTTTCTGTACTTAATGCATAATAACTGATCTTATAAATTTAAATTATCCCTATAAATCTAAATTAAATGCCCAGGTTTCAATGTATTTAGGGCACTTAATTAATAAAGTGCTAGCACATAACCACTACTAATCTGTTTATTTCAAGCCGACTTTCATTTTCCAAGCCCATATTTCTCCCCGGTGTGTGGGTGGGAGAGACGAGCAGTTTTCCGGCTGCTGCGGGCACTGCCCATCTTCGAGGGGCCCTCCAGAGCTGCCTACCTGGGCCTCCCTGTGGCCAGCCTTCTCCAGCCTTTGGGGCACCCCCCTGCCAGTGTCCGAGCGGCCTGCAGAGGGAGGAGCCCTGGGCAGGCAACAGGAGGTCTGGCTTGACTGCTCATGTGCTGTGTGACGGTTAAGGAGTTGCTTACCCTCTCTGGGCCTAGGTCATCATGGTGGGCCTTTTTGGCAGCTGTGGGGAGCAAGTCGTGGAGTTTGGGGGGGTGGTTGGTCCACAACTTATGAGCCGTGTGACCGTGGGCAGGGGACTTTACCCTTGCGTGAGTCCATTTTTTGGTCCACACGCCGGGGACCGCCACGGTACCGGCTCCCAGGGTTGCGGTGAGCCTGAGGAGAGGCTGTGCGTGCGCCACATTCAGTTTAGGGCCCTGGAAACGTCAGCTGCATCTCGCGGGCAGTTCTTCAGAGGGTTGTCAAACTGTGGCACAAAGATCTGGAGGGAGCGGTATGAACCCCCGAGGGATATAAGGCTGAAATATGAGTGATCAGTGAGCATGTCTTTCCCTGGGTCTCACCTTGTGCCCTCACCTGCCGGGTCTAGGACCCGCGACCTCTGCTCCCGCTTTGGACAGTCTAAGGCTCAGGGCTCTGCCTGTCAGCTTCTCTGAGCCTCCGGGAGCAGGGAGAGCGCACATCTGGGGTGGACCGTAGCACCCAAGAAAGGCGAGACACCTCCCCGCCTCGTGCTGCCATCGCCACGGTTCATGGCAGAAAATGGAGGCCAGGCGCACTGTCGGTGGGGAGGCAGGGGAGAGCAGGGTCTCGGCATCCCCAAGGGCCCAGAACCTTCCTTGGGAGTCAGGCCCCTCCCAGAGGACCCTGTCTCCAGGAGGCTCCCAGGAAACAGCCTGGCAGTGAGCCCAGCCCACTTTTGATCTTACTCCAGGAGGAGGCTGAAATGAGGCCAGATCCGCATCTCTGCTGCGACGGTGAGAGCACCGAGGCCTGAGGACCCCGGGGACATGCATGGGGCCAGCCAGGGGGACCTCGGGAGGTCTTACGGTGGCCCCCAACAGCCAGGTGCTGCAGATAGCGATAGGAAGCATGCATCGTCCTAGGGGGCACCCTGGAAAGGCCACCCAGAGGCCAGGGAGGAGCACTGGGACCAGATGGGGCCCTTCTAGGACCTTCTAGCTGCATTGGAGTAACGGGGCTGGAGGGCTTCTCTGTGCAGGTGTCCAGCCTGCAGATCTGGTCATCGAGACTCAACACTGCCTCTTCACCCACCTGAGTCACCCCCAACCGCCTCCTCCCCAAGTTTGCCTCAACAAGGCCTTTCTGCAGTCCTAGCTGCTTCTAGAAACCACCATGCTTGCCTTGAGTGACCCAAAGCCTCCTAACTGGTCCCCAGCCCACCATTCTCATCCCCCTCCCCCAACCCACTCTCCCCACCTTCCCTGTCATTTCTCCACCCAGTCCACCCTCCACACTGCCTCTTCCCACCGGCCCACCCCACGAGCAGCAGGGTCATGATCTTTCTAAGATGTACATCCTGCAGAAACTTCCAGGGCTTTCTGACCCCAAGGGCTCCCGCTGGACTCAAAGTCAAGGTCAAATCCCTCCAATGTGACTCCTGAGGTTCCTGGGGATCCAGCCCCCGATGCTTCTTCTGTCTTCTCAGTTCTTGGTCTCCTCCATCCCCCACAGCCCATCTGGGTCACATGGACCCACTTACATCCTGCTAATGTGTCTTGGTCACTCACTCTCTCGTAGGCCTTTGCACAAACTCTTCCCTCTGCCCCAAGAGGCCCCTCCTTCTTTACTGACCACTTCCTCCAGGCCGCCAGGGGTCCACAGGCTGTCCTCGCTCAGGGAGGCCTGCCCCGACTGCCCCACACTGAGTGGGGCTCCCTCTGTGCTCCCCCATCACCCAGCACCAGCAACCGCCCTCTGCACCTTCCTGCAGGTGGGAAACTCAACCTGTATTTGCTTAAGCTGCTACTGGCCAGACTCTCTGCTCCACAATCGTAACTCAACTGTGTAAACTGGGTGATGTAACGCCATTTACCCAGGCTTAAATGCTCCCAGAACAGATCCCTGTTCCGTCAGTGGCCAGCCGGGTGACCTTGGGCAAGTCACTTCACGTGTGAACGTTTCTTCATGGAGTCAATGGAGTTAGCAGATCCGACCTCACAGGTGTGTTCCACAAGGCGGGGACGGTGTCTTGTTTGGTGGGGGACCCACACCGTATTACCCATCGCTGACATGTGTGAAGAACTCCCTTCCCGGGCCAGGAATCAGTAAAAGCCCTCTGCATGGGTATCTGCCTCAATCCTCACCAACACACCGTGAAATAAAGAATCTTATTATCAAATTCTGCAGGTAAGAAAATGGAGGCACAGAAAGGGGAAGTCATTTGCCTTAGGGCACACAGTTGGCAGTGGCGGAACTGGATTGTAAACCCAAGCAGCCAGGTTCGCGTAGGCGAACTCCTACCCACCGTGCTCTGCTGCCCCAGCACACAGTAGGTGCTTAATAAATAGCTCTTGGTAGTAAACGGACACAGTGTAAAATGCTCAAGGACGCATGGGCTCTTGGTCCAGCTCCTTCCTCTGCTGCCTCAGATTTCAGGGAAATGCTGGGTCAGGGACGAGGTGAGCGGAGCCCCTGAGCTTGTCCCGCCCCCACCCCCACTGAAAGCCCCCCCACCCCTGCTGCACTTAAGGTTACTTGGCTCATGGCTGAACCGATTTCTGCACACACTCTCAGGACTTCCTGCCATGAAGATGATGTATTTGTTTGTATGTACACTTTGGTTGCTTTTTGACTTTCCAGGGTTTAGCTCGTGACTATTTTTATTTGTTTAGACAATAGATATGCTCTTTCCCAAATGTGGTGGGAGAGACTGTAAAAGCCTACGATCATAGCCAGAGGTCTGTGCTCATAAGAACGGGGCTGTTCTTTTCTGAGGAGGCAGGGGACCAGACCTCCCATCGTTCTGGCCACAGTCGCTGGCCTGGGAGCGTCCGAAGGGGGGCTCTTTCTTCCCTTCACGGGTTGAGGGGCAGCTGGGCGTGTGGGCAGGCACGGGGGGCGGGGCCTGAGTCTGGGTGTGACGAGCAGGCGCAGAGGGTTCCGGGGTGAATAGAGGACCGCATCTGAGCAGAAGTGAAGAGAAGCGTGGATGCCCCGCAGGGCTGGGGTGAGTGGGGGCGTGAGGAACAACGGACGGGCTAGGTGGGGAGTGGGGTGGGTGGCCCCGTTGTAGAAAGGCCACCCGTGGACCCTCCCCTCCGCCTCCATCCCCTCAGAGAGGAGAGCCTTGATCTTCTCCGTGGGCTCTTGGGACACGCAGGTAGGGGCCGGCCTCAGTCCCATGGGTCACTTGGGAGCTACTTTCTCGCGTGTCCCTTTCTCTTTACTGATTATTGTTATCTTTTTATTTTTTAAAAATCTTATTTATTTATTTGACAGAGAGAGAGAGAGAGCACAAGCAGGGGGAGCGGCAGGCAGAGGCAGAGAGAGAAGCAGACTCCCCGCTGAGCAGGGAGCCCGATGCGGGGCTTGATCCCAGGACCCCGGGATCATGACCTGAGCCGAAGGCAGACTGAGCCGCCCAGGCGCCCCGATTATATTATTTTTAAATTTAGAGGGGACATTTGAACCATAGCTGTGGATGAAGAAGGAACACTGGCTCGTGAATGACCCAAACCCCAAAAACCTGGGGCCTCAGTTTCTTTGTCTGAAAATGCACCTTGCAGTGTCAATGATGTAAGCCCCTCCCAGTGTGACCATTAAGGCTCTTCTGGTTCACTTGGTCTCAACCACCTTCATGGGTCACCGTGAGGTGCCCTGTAGAAGGAGATCATTTATCAGGCACCTGCTGGATGCCCTCATGATCTTCTTCAGTCCAGGCTTCACTACCCTCCACCACGAAGCTGGGAGTCTTTGAGCAAGTGGCCACACCTCTCTGAGCCCCAGCCTCCCATCTGTGAAACAGGGCTAGCGCTTCCTGGAAGGGCTGGTAGGAAGATACCACTGGTTAGACTACGGGAGGTGTTGGCCTAGGCACTGGGCATACAGTAAGTGCTCAATAAGTGCCATCGGTATTATGGTTTCTGGGGGCCACACTAAGAGTGGGGGCTCCTCATCGAAGCTGGGGGGTGACAGTGAGGAGAGACTGAGAAAACCGGAGCCCGTGCATTAACCGATCAGCCTTCACTCTCTGAGCTCCAGGTCCCAACCTCTGTTCTGAGTTTTGTTGGAAAAAGTAGCACAAACAAGACGCTGAAGTGTAACAATCCCGCTGAGTGAAATGAAGGGCCCACCCACCGCGTCCCGAGTCCCTCAGCATCTTCCAGCCCCGCGCATGCGCAAGCTGCCGCCCTTCACTGCGCGGTCCCTGTCCCTCCGCGCGCGAGGTCCCTGCCCCTCCGCGCGCTGGGCCCGCCGCCTAAGCCCCGCCCCGCCTGGCCGCCTGTCCCGTGGTTTGCTTCGCGCTGGGCACTGTTCTCACCACGGGGAGGACGACAGTGAGTAACGCAGCCCCGCGCTGGCCGTCACCACTTTCCCCGAACTGCTCACAGTCTCGTGGGGGGACACGATTATCTACTGGTCACAAAAACGCATGTAGAATCGGGATGTGACGCATTCCATGAAGTAGAGAAATGTGCTGTGCCTGCCTCTGTGTCTGTGTGTGTGCACGCGAGTGTGTGAATGCATGTACGAGGGTATGCATGCACGCATGTGTCTGTGCGTGTGCGGCCACAACTGTGTGCCCACGAGTGTACCTTTGTGCACACGCTTACGTGTGCAAATCATGCAGGTGTATGCATGCACGCGTGTGTGTGTTTGTGTGCGTGTGTAGCCCGGGACGCAGCACAGCCCCTTCTGATTCGCTGACACAGGAAAACCAGTGTCTTCCTGGCCTCCTCTCCCCAGCACCGCTCCCACCCTCTGCCCTCCCGCCTCCTCTCACTGCCCCCTGCTCCCTCCTCTTCCCTGGGGAAGGACCTGGCCACAGGCCCCTGGGAAGGTCAGCTGTAGGCTTATCACTGTGGACCCTGGAGGGGCCTGCTCCCCTCCCCCCCTTGCAAGAGAGTAGCTCTGGTGAAGCTCTTTGCTGATGAAGCTCCAAGATTCAGGAGATGTAGCTGCGAATGAACAACAGTGGGACAATTGACCCCAGTGGACCAGTAACCCCAGGGACACTTGCAAAATCGTGCCAGTGTGGCCTCGGATCAGTAAACCAGGTCCGTCTCGTGCTTCTGATAAGGCCCCCTCTTCCCCTCACTGGGACAGGGCTGACCTCTCTGGGTCTCTGCCGTCTGCCCACTTCCTCGCACACCTCAGGCGCTCAGTGAGGGTCCACTTCCTGCAGAGTCCCCGACGCTGCCCCCGGGAGCTTGGCTTCGCTCTGGCCCTTCCCCTTCCTCGCCCACAGCTGGACAGCCCCATCCACCAAATTCCTGATTGCACTCCGTAGAAGTCTTGCAAAGACTTGAGAATCCATTAGAACCCCGACAAATGAATACACAGAGAAAATGCTGCTAGTTTCCCTCTTGTTTCTCTGTTATCGATCCATGCACGGTTCCCACCTCCCCATCACCTCCAATCTCCACCCATCTCTCTCCTCCTTCTGCCTTCTCTCCTGGACCCAAGTGTCCAATCCCTTTAAAAAATAGAGACAGGCCTGAAGAGCCAGCACTGGAGAAAACATCGCTGCTCAGAAGAGATCAGCCGGGGAGGGAGCGGGGGGGCACTGAGCCGGGCGGGCGGGCAGCCCCTGCGCAGCACCGAGGACCCAGCCTGTGCCTGCAGCATGCTTGCTGCGCGCCCCACTCGCTGGCCGTGCCCCAGAGCCGGTAACTTCCCTCTCCTGTGCCTTAGCTTCTCAAGCGTGAAATGGAGATAATGTTGGCACCACCTCTTAGGGTTGCAGTAAAGATGAAATACATTAATTTGTATAAACCAAGGGCTAAGCGCGTAGGAGGCATGGAATCGGTCTCGCTGCCATCATCATCATCTTACTGAGCCTTTACAGCGGTCCTCCTGGGTAGGGGTCAGTGTTTCCACTTCACAGACGAGGACATTGAGTCTCAGAGGGGACCCACTTGCTCCAAGTCCCACCGCTTGAAGCCCGTGAGGACAGCTTGCATGTAGCCATAGGGAGAATGTTTCCTGGGTGCTCCCTCGGTGCCGGGGGCCGTGCTCAGCCCTCTGGAAGCCTTGTCTCAGGCTGTCGCTACCTCGTCTTGGGAGGGAGGAGCTATTCCCAATGGCTCCGCATTAAAGATGAGAAGATGAGACTCGAAGACAAGCCCCCTGCTCAGGGACACAGGGGAGCTTGGGAAACAAGGCAAGGCTTGAACCCAGACCTGCCCGACTTCAGACCCCATGGCATTAACCAGCCATTCAGTCATCACGTCATGCATTCGGCAAACACTTTCTGAGCACCTACTGTGTGCAGACACTTGACCAGGCCAGGGACTCCCTGGTGAACAGGATGGACCCAGTTCCCTGCTGGTGGGACCGGCATTCCAGTGCAGGGAAAGGGAACAAGCAGACATCTGACTA